>JABBOT010000002.1:39937072-41137072 GCA_016165875.1 Acanthopleura granulata | reverse complement strand
TACGGCTGGGATCAAAGGAAGCGAGGAGCTTGCCGACTGGTTTTGCATCCAGAAGGTATTGTGGCGGACGGCCCATGAGGTAGGAGTGATGGCGCGCCTGACGGCCTCCCAGCGCCAGTGGATTACCAGTCTTTTCAACCAGATAGAAGCGGATTTCATGCAGACGCTGTCCTCCCCCAACACCACTGTAAGGGAGAGGAAAGAGTTCCGCACACTGACGGCAGAAGAAAGGCGAAACTTTGCTGAGGCAGTCAAGTTTCTCAAATCAGACACGGTATGGATAACAGGAAACGCTGTTAGGCGATAGTATGATAGCGACTTGGCTCTGGCTCGGCCTTGTTTTAATGTTAATGCCGACAGTCCATTTAATTAGAGTTTCTTCCTGTATGTCTTAATCCTCATACTGATTATCCGTTTTGAAGAATTTCTTCCCCATTTCATGATTCCCATACTGATTGTCCATTTTGTAATGTACACTTAATCTTGCATTGTTGTCAATCTATCGGCATCTTAATTGTCATTACGATTTTGCAGAATTATCTCCTGAATCACTGTTTAACCATCTTGATGCATTGGACATAGTGTTCTTCCTTATATTAGCCTTAACACTGACTGATCATCTTGCAGAGAGAGCTGTCTGCAATTGACTCCTTTGATTGTCAGATTGGTAAAGACGTCTCCAGTGTGTTAACATCCACCCTTGGTTTTCGATTTCCAGAGTGTTCTTCCAAACAAGTATGACGTGTTTGTCCTGATGTATAATGGAGTCATTTCCGGACCTGCGCATTTTGGTCCTTCGTTTTTTGGCTATCACCGCCTATATACATTGTTGTAAGTTTACGGTCTTCATTGTTTAACATATACCATAAACTTCAATGAATATGAAGAAGACCAAATACACGACGTTAGCAGCAATATAGTAAGACCATATAGTTTGTCTTAACTGTATTCACCACGATATCCTACGGCGAAGGAGACTGATGCTTTTCCTATGCTATGGCAATTTTTAATCTTCGATTTACCGTGCAAAACTAAAGGCATGAAAAAAGTGCTAAAAAAATCCATAAAGTATGTCTGAGAGCTAAACCAGACGGTCATCATCGAAGAAACCACTCTTCGCGTGCAACAATGGATCTGTATTCTACGATTAGACAAAACTGCACATGGTTGGCTTCTTTCTCTTCTAGGTTTGAGACCGCCCTCCGGGAAGCAATGCCCAGGATGACTCTGCCGTACTGGGACGTCACGTTAGATGGACGGTTGGCTGACCCCCGGGAATCCTCCTTCTGGGGCGAGGAGCTAATGGGAAGCGGTGAGGGTCCCGTGTTGACCGGCCCCTTTCAGGCTTGGCAGACCGTCGACAACTCTCATTTAACTCGGAATGTGGGCACGGGAGGCGGATTATTTACAAACCTAGAAATAGAGAAGATGTGCTTCAAATCAAAGCTGGAACAGGTGACCGAGCCTTTTGCTCCCAGTAGCAGCGTATTCGAGAGGACACAGAGTCAAGTCCACCTGTTTGTTGGTGGAGAGATGAGAGACTACTGGTCAGCTCCCAACGATCCTCTCTTCTTCCTCCATTACGCCTTCATCGACTGCATCTGGGAGCAATTCCGAGAACATCAGAGAAGCGTTAACGTTAACCCGGAAACAGATTATCCAGCCTTCTACGGTACGGCTGCGCATGCGCCGGACTTCCCTGTGTTCCGTGATTTCCTCATCACAAATCAAGATGCCTTGAAAGACAAATATGGGAAGAGTCTCTATCGTTGTGCACCACGACCTCGTTGCGTGGATAACTTAAGCTGTGGCTCGGAATTTCTCCAGTGTAACTTCGACACTCTTAACTGTATGCCAACAACACGGAATTTAGGCAGTTCTTGTCCTAACCATGGCACATATCGGCGTAAAGGCTACCAGAATTCCTACTGCGCAAACGGCCAGTGTGACATCGACCAGTGGGGGTACATCCCTGTAGGGGTCGTGTACGGCCGACCCCCAGATTTCCCCGTCTACAACTCACACCCTTATAATAATGGCCAGCCAAACTTCAGTGAGGACATTTACGACCCGAAGTGTTACAAGGAGTCACAGATATTCACTTCGCGCCTGGGTCGTCATCTTGACACCCCCGAGTTCACGGACTGTGCATGTAAGACCCGCGGTGTCAACCATGGCGGTGTCTACCTACAGTCTCATGGTATCAACTATCAGGGCAGTTACCGGGAGTACGCCATCGTGGACCGGCGTCTGGCCGTGACCTCCAGTGTGGGCATTGTGGCCGTGAAGAAACCCGTGGGTGGGGAGTCACTGGCGTTTATCCGGGCTTACGACGACTGTGGAAGGATCTGTCGCCCGGTCTGCCATATGCCTAACACCGAATGGTACGAAACCTGCACAGGGGTTGTCAAGGTTTCATCCACCATTCCCCTCCAGTACGCCGACACATATGAAGGGGTTTTCCTGGATCTATGGGACTTCAGTCGCGGTCCTTTCATCCCCATCATCAACATGGACATGATTCGCTTGACATTCTACTGCGACTTCAGCGGTTCTTGGCCGTGGATGTTCTACCAACCAGCTCCCCCAATGGCTGGAACTCTCGCACCTTTCACTACAAACATTCCCACCCTCATTGGTTCTGACCAGACCAGAGAGGAGGTAATGCATACAGCACCACCACCAGTTGCCACGACAACGACATCGACATCGACGACATCGACAACGACTACGACTACTACGACACCACGCCCAACAACCCCACTGTTTATACGTACTACAAGAACCCAAAGACCTCGAACTACCACCACTGCTACACCCACCACCACCAGATTCGTCGACCCCGGTACGTACACTTTTTTTTTTTATCTTTGTCCATTTGTAATTGTGCGCTTGCCGATAAACTGCCGATAACGTACGGTAAAGGGCGCAAAGAGATTGTCTATGAGAACGTAAACGAAGCATGTCTTTGGTCATATTAATGATCGCAGTTATCTGTAGGGTTAACATACCCGTCCTTGTTTGTGCTGGCTCAATCCAGTCCCAACGATTCCTTTATCTTCACTGATGATGGGGTATTGGTGGCAACAAACCCTCGACAAAGTTCCGTACAAGGTCGCTTAAATGGCCTTACAGGACGTGCTTTAGAGGTCATTTGCCTACCACCAATATGACATGCACATTAAGCTCCTGTTCCGCCTAAAAAATACACGTCACGATGAGAAAGTTGGACAGTTACTTGCCAAAGGTCTCCGAGTGCCTGGGGCTACCTGCATCTATCTGATCGTCTGCGTAGTTTAGGAAAATATTCTTGGTAACGACATTAAGCACAAAGCACGAATTGAAAATACAAATATACACCCAAAACGCTCTCTGCATGTATCTAATGGAATTGTTGCCTGAGTGTGTGTCTGAACGTTAACTTGCCGAATGGGTTAAATGTTCTAAATGAAATAGTTCAATTACTGTCTGCTCATATGTCATCTCGGCATCGCGTGGAAATAAAACATACAGAAGTTATGTATGAGTGAATGAAAACACACGGACTTAAAGTTAAGATCTTAAATCCATTCTCTAAGTCTACAAAAAAAATCTTGACGCCGCAGTCGACTCAGCTAGAACTGCATTCGAGTAAGCGACTTCGTTGGACAAAGGGCCAGACAATCACAGCGAACCAGCCTACGTTGCCCCAGATACATGCGTCATTTTGTGTAGCAAATGTGGGCGGTGGTAAAATGTATGGTGTACTCTTGGGACATGCAGATAAGCCAAGACAGTGTTATAAATATGTATCATGAATTGGCGACGCCAGTGACCTCTTTAGCCAGTTTTAATTAAACATTTAAAGCCTTTATCAACGTGTGTTTTTTATATTACCAATATGGTATCATAGCTTGAAAATAACTTATCGCCCTTAAGTAACTTGGTAAAGGAGTGCAGTCCAGAGGGTAATTCCATTTTTAAGTGGGGCGTTAGATATTCATTGCTGAGTAAGCCGGTAAATGATCGTGACCTAAAAGAGATTTTTGTGATGTGGCTATTTTGGTAAAAATTACCTGTGGGTAAACAAGATTTGTAAAACATTTGCCCATAAGGTGCTAGTAAATTTATTACGGTTGTCTTCCTCACAGCTGATTGTGATTTGATAAAGCTATTAGCGCCATAATCTCTAACGCTTCAAATGTACCATGAGTGTTTTTTACTGTTAAGGTTTACAGTCTGACAGCGTAGCCTTGCCTGCGGCTGTGACTTTAGACACAAATTGAGTACGCTTTGGTATGGACGTTTTATGTAAACACACAATGACAGCGTGGTCTAAATTGTAGCTGTGACTTTTCACACAAATGACAACCATCACAGGATGTTCTAGCATGTATGTTTATTAAACACGACACAACGTCTAGCCTGTAGTGGTAACTTTGACACAGTCGCAGCCATCACACGCTGTTCTGCTTTAAACGCTTCTGACATTTCGCCATAAGATTATGGCATTGGATGTAAACAGGATGTGATATCAAAGTTTAGGGATCTGAGGGGGAAAGATGTGAATTCACCAATGCCTATTTGGGCCATCCCCCAAGAAGGTCCTTCATTCTATCGATTTCGTTCTAGTCAGTGGTGTGGATATAGATATTCCGTCTGAAACTGGCTGCTGACATTTGTGTACTTTTGGAATGTTGCGATTTTGATCGCAACACAATGAACCAGCCAGAAACTTTGCAAGGCAGTTCCCTACTATACAACCATCCAATGATCACCCCTAGCACATGGAAAGATCACCCTCAAAATCAGCATACATCCTGAGGGTGGTCATGCCTCTAGCATGTCTACTTAGTGTTCACTATTCAGTACCTTAACCTTTGTCTGCGTCCTATCAAACCTAGAAAACTGACTCGATTAAACCTGCCTTACTGTTTTCCTTTATTACAGCCTGTTTCATCTCAGACATGTGCTACAAGGGTAAGAAGGAAACGGATTGCAAAATGTGCGTCAACAACGACCTCGTACCTTGCCCGGGCACCTGCGAACGCTTCTTGCAGTGTTCCCAGGGTTACTGGACCATCATGGACTGTACGGGTGGCACCAGCTTTGACATGCGTTCGCGCAACTGTGTCTACCCTCACCACAGACCCCAGTGTCGGCTCGGGATTATGCCCAAGTATGTCGGCGCCAACCTCAACTAATTGAGCCGATTTAGATACATCCATACATGATTGGAGTTAGGAATTCTACACTACGTTAAGCATTCTACATTTCCGTTAAGTACAAGAATGCAATGTGTCCAGTTGCATCTCAACGATGACATTCCTCATTATTCGCGGCACCACTCGTATTTTTCCTCTGAATTCTGTGGCCAGTGCTCTAAAGGTTTAGATCATTACCACCAGGTGACATGGTTGATCTCCCCTAACGTACCTCCTGTTAGAAAACTTTTTGTTAAGGCCAGCCTTGTCAAAACAGTAGTATGTCGTCACTTTAGTAGGCGGTTGTGACTCGTGTCTCGTTACTATAAAAGTGCATGGTAACTGAGGCAACCTCTCCTCACTCCAGTTCCCGCTATGGCTATGGTGTCAGTATACTAGTCTGCAGTTGTATTTCTCCACTATGTGATAATACATTGTCACAACAGTAATCTCTTGGGCATAGCGACGTTTCCCTCGTTGCTATACCATTTTCCGTCATAACACCAGCGTCACCACTTAATGTCCTGCCTCAACGGTGTCAGTAGTTTCACAACTTTTCAATAGTGACTCGCTACTGCAGTAGTCTCTCGTCATTATGACGTCAGCATAGTAGCATTATCGTCACTAAAGTGGTCTCTCTTCACCAATAGTGCAGTATTAATATTACAATAGTATCTTCTCATTACAGCAGCCCATTCATCACTACAGTGTTACTAAAGTAGTGTTTCGTCATGATGTGAATTATATGCCCAGTGAAATTTTTGATGTGGCTTAGCGATATCGTTATTATCTTCATTTTGCGGATCTAGTAGTAAAAATAAAATGACCATTGCAAACAAGCGTTGCATATTATAATTAAAATGAAAAGCATATGTGCTTTTGTGAAAGCAACCAATTAAAATGGCTGAGAAAGCACTTTTTGCATACTTGTAGTTCTTCACTTTTGTCCGTCGTTTTATACTTGTTGAAGTGATGTAACTCCAGTGGAGATGGCGGAACATACGCAATGGAAACTTCAACAAGCAGCATTTTTAAAGTCTTTGGTATGACCCGACAGGGGATTGATCGCGGATTTCTTGACTTGGAGGCGGATGATCTAACCACCAGGTCACCGAGGCGGTCCGCTCGATGGTTATGTCTATGCTATAACATTGCAGACTTTGGCCACAGGGGCAGTCGGTCTATTCACCCTCGTTCACTTTTGTGTTTTTCTACGTTTTCGACATGAAAATATGTTGGGGAGTTCTTATTGAGTTTCAACTAACACAAACATTCTCACGTAATGCATGACATTGGCTGAATTTAGCTTGCAAGTCCAGGGTTACAAAGATGTTTGAACATTTAACACGGGGCGTCTATCCGACCTATGGTACGGATAATAAACCAGTCCAGAAGTCACAGAGTATTAAAGACACTCCCTCAAGTTTAATATCGCATTTAATATCGGTTTATTTAATACACGTATATAAATCGACATGCCGGAAATGATTATCCACCAAAACTGAACCTGGAGAAGAAATTGCGGAGCTCTATCCAGTACGCGTAGTTACAGACTAAGAGCTGCTGGTCCCAGACAAGGTCGCCAGGACAGGTGTGGATTTGCCAGACGTCTCCCAAACCACACTGGCGGAACTGATTCTTCCGGTCTGGGCATGGAGTGTAATTGCCCATCTGACAGCGGATACACCCGGTCGGCTCGTAATCTCCGTAACATTCCGCCGATATGAAACAGGCTGTATGACAGAAAGCAACAAAGCATGATTAACAATAGGTCGAGGAATATTAATGGGCTTTTTCATCCCTGCCATCGTCCATTTTTAATACAGTGTAAGATACTTTATCTTCCAAGTGTGCTAGAGAGCAGAAGTTTTAGAATCTAGAATCTCCAAGGTGTGCTATAGTGTAGCATATCCCCCACGTGTGTTAGACTATGAGTGTGACATTACTAAGCATATCATGAAAAATACCTGTAAAAATAATGATGCCATGAAATTGGCCAGCATTTATAATTGAAGTACTTTTCAAGAAAAATGACTTATAATAGGGTCTACACTTTCCCTACGTCTGGCTCAATATTTGTAGAATGTCATCAGGTCGTTAGCGAATTTTTTTGGAATAAGGTGTTATACAGTCTCCACCGTACTTACTGTTTGGCTCAATAAGCACCGTTGTTGTAGGCGTTGTTGTTGTAGTGGTTGTTGTAGGCGTTGTTCGGATGGTGGTTGTTGTTGTTGTCAAGGGCTTCTCGCCAGGCCCGTCTGTACGAACGGGTTTTTCTATGTTAGGGTCGGGTATATATCCCATAGCGCCGAACGGCCAGTCGGCATTAAACGTACAGTAAAATTTTAAGTCAAAATTATCTTTCGGTTTTGGAACGGGTGATTCAAAATCCCACGTGATATACAAAGCACTTTCCAGATCCTCGCCGTATCCCCTTGGGGCCGTCTCGTCGAGCTGCATCACACCCGAGCAGTTAGTGTACTCAGGCGGGCAGACGGCCGTACAGACCCGACCACAGTCATCGTAAACCCGCACCATGACTCGGGATGCCCCGCCCACCGGCGCCTTCACCCCCACGTACCCCACCACCGAGCTGACCGGAAGTCGACGATCTACAGGCACATACTCGCGGTAAGAACCCTGGTAGCTTAGTCCGTATGACTGGATATAGACTCGACCATGCTCAGAAGCCCGACACTTGCAGTCTTTGTAAACAGGGTTAGAAGGCCTCTGTTCCATTACTATACGATAATAATCGGAGCGATTGAAGCGCATGGGCGAGTAAATGTCCTGGTTGAACACCCAAGTGGGCGTGAGCAAAGGTAGGGAGTTGTACTTGCCGTAGTCGGGTGGGCGATTGTAAACGATCTCTATGGGCAGATACACCCAGTTGGCCACATTGCAGTCATTCCCGCCATTGAGACAGTAGCTGTTCTGGTAGCCCACCGTACCTGTACACGACTCTTCCTCTCCAACTGGGGTGACCACGGTGGCCGTGATACACATACCCGTGTCCACGTCACATCGTAGATTTGGGGACAAACAATCGCTGTTCCTGAAGCAGACCGGGATCTCCTCACATCGGTAAATACTGTTAAAGTCCACAGCCAGGACGTCAGCGCTCTGGTAGTTCTCGATCAGCCCCAAGAACGCGTTGACCGCGTGGTTGGGGTTACCCTCGTAACGCCATGGCCAGTCTGTGAGTGGGTCCGTCTGGTTCTCGCGGAACTTCTCCCACACACAGTCCGTGTGCGCGTGGAGGAGGAAGTACACAGGATCGTTCGCTGCCGTCGATAACCGGGCCATATCCCCTCCCACCCAAAGCTGAACTCCAAGCATATGTAGCTCTAGATTATCCTCCAATTCCGCGTTGGGGAATGAGATCTCACCCAAACGTCGGTTAGACAGAACATTTTCGATATCAGTTGCCTTCAGCAGACGACCACTTTCCTGGATGTTTCTAATGAGTGAAACGCCGTCGTTGTTCCATCCTGCAAATGGGCCAGATGTCACCAAACCGTCACCGTTACCCAGAAAGGCATTCGTCCACAATATAGACGACTTGGGGTCTTCAAGAGGTTCATCTAAGGTCGAATCCCAGTAGGGTAGAACGACGCTTGGATTGTGCTCTCTCAAAGCGTTTTCAAACCTATAAAAAATAATAGACGAAGTCATGAAACATGGCCACATTAACTCATTATGAGGTAATCGACTCAGTCAAACGACACAACAGTTGCACAGATGGTATACAAATTTTGTACGGTTTTTCATTCCTACAGCGAAACTTTGCGATTCTATCGTTCTAATGTACCAAGACTTTGACATCTCCGTATTAGCGATCGCTCTCGACTGAACACTTGGAATATGATACAGTTCCGTCAACAACCCAATGCTTCAGACATCAGGATTTATAATCAAAGGATTTTGACACTGCTTGGAAAAAAATCGAATAATAAAATATACAACTACTCTTCACAGCGCCGCATGTTATTCCAAGAAATTCAATGCATATTTATGGACGGATGTTCAAGTGTTAATGTCTTAAACTGTCAGACCATTCTACACTGAGATACCCTCAGTTCTGAAATAAGCCACCTATATGTGTGATTTTCATGAAAATCTCATTTTAATGGTACAAGCACCCGCAAGGGAAGGATATTTGTTATATTAAAACACTAACAGGAAGGAATTAAGAGCTATTAGCATCAGTCTGTCTTTGAAGAGACGACGTTATTGTCTAGGATGCACTCGAGACGCGTTGGGGGGGGGGGGACACTCCAAAGTCGCGACGCTGTGGATGAAAAAAGATAGGCGGATATTTGGTGGGTGGACACCAAAGGAAATGTGATGAGTCATCATTCAAGCGGCGCCAATTGGCAAGGGTCATACAAACTTTACACAGTGAGAGTTCCTTTAGCGGGTTAAGTTCAAAACACTTCTTTTGAATAATTCGGTTCTAGCAGAAAATGGCTGAATCACATTTCAAAGTGCACATGCATAAAGATATGTGGAAAGCGAATGCTGAAAATCAGCAGCAGAACACGCAACAGTTTGACATACAAAAGCAGGTAAATTCTATGCCAAGCGAAGAAGGCAGGTCCTCTGTGAGCGCTTCCGGCTGTTGATCCCACATGAAGGCTGGCTAAGGCATCGTATTTTCCCTGTGAGAACATGAACAAGAAAACATTTAAGATAACAACATATGCTCACCTCGTTTTAGTAACGTACGTCAGCGTGTTTGTAATAAATTTACACATGACCTAGTTAATTCATTGATTTATATTTGACAGACAACCCATGACCACTCAAACAAATACAGGTCAGAGAATAAATGCAAAGGGCATTTCGTGCTGAAAACATACCGAGTCGCGTTTCAATTCGTTGACGGCGTTATTGAATGCTGTTCTTTCCGCTACAGTCATCACCCTGTATTCCTTCCTGACCCGTACGGGTTGTGTTCCCGCCTGGATGATGTCTATCCTGGTCTTCTCTAATAACTGGTTCAGCCAGGTCTGCTGCGTGGTGGTGAGCGCGGGCTTCTGGGCCCGTGGATACAGGAGCTTCTCAATACACGCATACTCCAGCACCTCTTCGTTGTAAGGGACGTAATCCTGGCGGGAATATTCCCTCAACATGATGTCCTCCAGACAGATGATGTAATCCCACTCTATGTAAGTCTCCTGTACGGAAGCCAATGCCTGGTGTCTGGCCAGGGGTGATATCACCAGCACCAGGGCGTCGAAGGCTAGCATGTAGTACAATGACATCTTCGAAATTCTGCGGAAAAAAACGTAACTGTCGAAACCTCCTATTCTACCTTCTTTATGTAACAAATCTCCATCGGCCATGAACGTTATTTTAAGAATACAGTCCATTTTGGATGTGGCCTATCATATGAAGGTTTCTGCAAGACAAGCATTCAAATGGAAAGATTTTTCTGGATAAGAATATACACTACTGGTCGTAAGCCCTTTGTCGTGTGATATCCGTACATGTACTTTCATCCATTCACTGTGACCGTACACCCTTCAGATCATTATGGACAGGAAAAACAAGCCTATGCTTACTACTCGTCACATTTCATTTGTCGTGTGACATTCTTATTTTATTTATTTATTATGCGATTGGTGTTTTACGCTGTACTCAAGAATATTTCACTTATAAAAACAGGTGAAACTTATCATTGAAGGAAACCGAGGAGAGTGAGAGAGGAGGGCCGTAACCACCCTTAGCTCCAGACATACCCAGATAGGACAGGAAACCAGTCCGATCTGGACTTAAACTCACAGCAATCGCATTGGCGAGAGGCTCCTAAGCCATTGCACTGCGCTATCACGATAACCCCTCGGCCAGGGAGGCCCCTCGTGTGACATTCCTACTTTCATCCATTCACTGTGACCGTATACCTAGCAGATCACTATGGAGAGGAATCATTACTTACTGCTGGTCATAAACTCTTTCTCATGTCACATTCCTACCTTAAGATGTCCTATTTTCAGTCAGTGAGATTCCATGTTTGTCTTCACTATCTCTTAAGACAGTCCGTCCAGGGAGTTTACGTGAGCTGTTTCTTCGAATACCAACGTATGACTTCCCTAAAATCACGGAAATATATAAATGGTGGATCTTCTCCGGTACATACACACCCCTTATTCTTGAAGGCATTCACCAAGTGTGTGTAAATATAGCGTCTGTGACCTATCGGTTAACTCTTTTCACTCCACACTATTCATGTCAATAGACTGTGACTCCGCCCGACTGTCGCTTTGTGATGAGACCTAGGAAAGGAGAATAAACAGAGGGAACGGATCCCAGGTTGTTCTGACCCCTTCTCCCAACCCATCTCCACGAATTCTCCATCAAATAAAAAACAACAAAAAATATTTAAAAAACACAAAACAAATTGAGGAACAAAATATATTCGACACACTTTAGTCCTATGAATTATTGCCCAGGAAAATTGCAGACGTGTAACACTTTAGGGACACAACTTACATCCTGTGTGTTTTGGTAACGGTACCTTTAATAATGATCAATTCTAACAATCAGTTTTAAATGTAAGTAAATTAGTAATGTTCGTAGTATCTTGAAATATATAGTATATGTCGTGATCAAAGCAGTGTCCATATAGTGTGATACAGCTGCACGGCCAGAGTCAATGTTCTACACGAAGTGATCTACCGGCATTAGTACTGTATTCAAGCTAACATCCTGCATGTCATGTCTCCGTCTTACCATCTCACTATTAGAAAAACTACAGCCACTAGTTACATTCCAGCGTTTGCCATGACGACATAACACGTATAACCAGGATTCAGGCCATTCATATACTCTAGACACCACCACAGTTCATGGGCTCTCAAAACTGAACAGCTTCAGAGTTTTGGAAACAGGCTTATAAAGTGAAAGGATACCGAGCAAAGTGGGAAAAAATTTAAGGCCGGACCATTGAATTAAGACTGTACCCCAAACCACGATATTTATTTATTTGGCTTTAGATTGTTTCAGCCAAACAAACTACATATAAATGTTTCAACTCCCTATTGAACCTTATATGCATGCATATATGAAATCCTTGTAAAGTTAACTAAATTAATGTAATTTTAATCGTGAACTAAAAATGATTTATTCCTACATTAAAAGATGTATTTTTTGACAGAAAACTTTTTTGAAGTCACAGAAAGCCCACTGTAGAATCCAAACTATAGACTTATTTTCATTCTGTCAAAATAAAACCCATCTAAAAACCGAAAACAAAACGAAGACAGTGTCGAATACAGTTTCCAATAGTCTGTCCTCTGACGAGCTTAGCAAAATGTCTCTCCTGCCTCGCTGGGTAAGCATTTTACTCAAGTCATGTTTTAGCGAACAGGTTGTTCCATCGGCTTACAACGTCTTCAGACACAACGTCATTTCTGAAATTTAGATATGACCGTTTCGGGAGTCATGAGACATCTGTCAACAACGATAGCCGACAGAGCAGACGAAACGCCCCTCTGACCTTTCGCTTCTCCCATAAACCTCATCTCCGCCAAATGAAAGACTCTTTAATTTAAATAGCTAGCTGAACATTTCAACTCATGTGATGGAAGAAGAATATAAGTTAAGGCTGAAGGTAGGCTACACGTATTTCTGATTACGTCAAGATATGCTTCATAAACAAACAAATACAGCTGGAATATTTTGTTTGTTGCTTTGTTTTGATTTTGCTGTAACTTTCTTGTTTTCTTTATTGATTTTTTGTTTGGCAGGGATATTTCATGCTGATCAACCTACCAATCGAGGAAGTCAAAAGTTAGACGTTTCATTGTATATATATATATTGACATACTGCGGATTATTTTAACCGAACGCATTTTGCCCTTAGGAATTCTGTACGCCCTGCAGTCTGTCGCATGCAGATTCCATGTATATTGTATTACGTAGAGGAGTTGACAAACACTCTGTACATACTGGAGCATTCCAGGACTGGTATTCGAGGACAATACCAATTATTAAACAATCCAAGAATCCGTGCAATTACTGCGATGCTGATTTTCTTTTACAAATACGCACCGACTTACCGGCGTCACCACAAGAAATTACAATACAAGATATTTAGTTATGTATATACAGCAGCTGACGAACCCACCACATGTCTGACTAGACGAGATCGTGATGAGCTAAGCGCGAGTAAACACTCACTTGTAAATACATACGACGTCCTGTTCGTGACATAAGTTAACACATGGCCATTAGGATAATTAGTTATTAGGTATTTAGGACATTAATCGATTTTTACAAATCAATAATCCGTTTTTGGCGAATTAATATTCCGCTTTTACGAATTAATAATCAGCTTCATAGGAATTAGCATTGTATTACGAATGTTATTCGTTGATACAAATTAATTATCCGTATAAAAACAGAATAGGCCTACTATTGACTTATTCCTTCAAAAAGGATACAAATACGAGTCAAGTATTACGCAACAATGGATTAAGTTTTCCGAAATAACATATTATTAGTCTGTTTTCATGGATTGTGTAATACGAATAATAATGAGCACAACACACAATGACAGATCACCGAAATAGCAATATTTATTCCCCTTTATTTATTTGATTGGTGTTTTATGACGCACTCAAGAATATTATACTTAGGATGATACATCCCGGGAAAAACCCACGACCATCCGTAGACTGCTGGCAGACCTCACATGCGGCCGGAGAGGGAGTCAGCATGAGCTGGACTTGAGCTCACTGCATCGACCACATTGGTGAGAGGCGAGGGGTCATAACGCCGAACTCCCTCGGCCACGGCATTATCGCTACACCAGAAGAGATGACTCTGGCACCTTTGGTTGATAAATCGAATTCAGTTCTAATACTTGCTTACTCTTCTCGCCCAATCGCGTGCCAGAGCGAAGGAGTAGCTGTAGCCAATCATTGTCCGTCTTAAGTATGCAAGGCAGAATTTAGGTAATATGAAGACACAACGTCGATTTGAAAATAGGACGTACTGAGACATTCCATTGGATCACCCAGTTTAGACTAGTCCGTAACTAGGTCGAACCAGTTGTGGTAATGCAAGAGGTCAAGGGATCTTCTGTAGCCAAGCGGAAAAGGAACATTGACATTGTGACGGTGCGGCCAGTTATGCCTCCCGAAATAGCAATATATTGTCTAGTGACACTAAGGGGATGTCGTATGTTCCTTACAAATGGCTGCATATCTCGCGGAGTTCATTTTGACATAAGCAACTAGACTGACCGATGGCTTACATGGTGCGGATTTCCTCTTGTGTGACAGTAACAATCACAAACACGCGCCATTGTCGCTATCGTGAAGGTCATGCCAGGAAAAACACAAGTCTTCATATAGACGGAGAGCGACAAAGTAGGACGTCTTCTACGCGCTCAGAAAACATAGACCTTCTATTACATGTACACACATAAAGTCAGTAGATCTTAAATATGTTAAATATGTTTTAAATATATTAAATATGTTTTATTTATTACATGTGCATGTGTGCACATAAAACAAGTATAGACCTATGTACACTTTGTGCTGTTTGCACCGTAACATATTTACATTTTATAACGTATTAGGCGTTGTTTTATGTGCACACACACACACACACACCATGGACTTGCGTTATATGAGCATAGGCACAAGCAGTGAATATGCCTTTGTGGTGGTGTCTTCCCGATTCGCCTAGTTCTTTTGTTTGAAAAAAGGGGAAATTAGTGGATTAGGAAAGGTTTGAACACACCACGGATAATCGAATTAATGGATCATCACGGCGGGGGCACGTCAGAGAGGTTGTTCAACAATAATATAGTCGAAGTCCGTTTTCTAAGATATTTGTTCCAATATATCATATAACACAGTAATGTACACCTATAAGTCAGCCAGCAACCTGCAACCTGGTCGTGGGTTTCTCCTGGGCTCTGCCCGGTTTCCTCCCACTATGATGCTGGCCGCCGTCGTATGAGTAAAAAAAAATATCAATCAAATAAATACAGACATAATAATTTCTTACATATGTAAGAAAATGAGGCTGTGTCTCCGAATTCTATTGATATGGCGCCTATGACATGCTGTTCTTTCAATTAGTGTGGTCTTCCTCAAGATTGGCTCTGGCGGTCAGTAATATACAGAGGATCGAGTCAGCTGTATAGTTCACGATCTTTCGCTGATAATAAATATCAACTTCGTCATGTATGAATGCTGAGTACAACAACAGCGCCTATAATATATTCGGAGAGCTCCACTTATTGAAATGTGGTCACTAATAATCTGAAGGTTTCATCCGGCACCAGTTGATGTTTGCTGTGTCAGGCCCCACGTGGCGCTGAGACGGGGGTGAAGAGAGCAAGTAGGCGAAACGGGGATAAACCATAGTGTTAGGCCAACAAATTAATGGTAAAGGTTACACTTCCTGATTTTTAGGTTTTCGGTTTATTGAAAAATGTCTTTGTATAGCTTGTGCAAAGACGAAATCCGTTTCTTCAAATGATTCATAGAACGGTCAGATCCGCCATAACCTTGATGTAGCTCCACTGTAAGCCTCAAATGTACATTAAACCATGTGCGTCAAGTGAAAGCTTACTCCGAGTTCTTTGAGTATTGTACCATCAAGAAAATGTCAGACATACTTCACCTACGTGTATACGAGTATGACCAGCATTACGAGGGAAGAAACCGGACGGGGTCCAGGCGAATCCCTTGCACAGATTTCTGCATGCATTTATGTAGCAGGAGAGGAAACCATAATTATATTTATTTATTTATTGGATTGCTGTTTTACGCTATACTCATGAATATTTCATTTATACGACGGGGGCCAGCATTTTGGTGGAAGGAAACCTTACAAAGCCCGGGTGAAACCCATCACCATCCGCAGACTGGCCGGAGAGGAAGCCAGCATGAGCTGGACTTGAACTCACGACTACTGCATTGGTGGAAGGTTCATTGCGCTGCGCTGGTGCGCTAACCGACTGAGCTACTGAGGCCCCTCCATAATTATAAGGCTTTTGCTAAAGTTCCCCAGTATGATATGAGTTTAGATCTGTCTTGGCATCTCGTCAGTTAAATCGTGCAACACATCAGAAAACCACCGACATATCTATGTAGTTCCATCGGATTCATTAGATTACTTAACATCCTTATTATAAGACCGTGGATGATTAGGAATTCTGTTAGTTCAGGTAGCCAATACTTGGAATTAGCTCCAATCACAATCTGTTGGTGTAATCCATTATAAACTGATTGGACTGAACATATTTGAAGAGGATGTGATCAGAAGGTGCATGCCAGTCGAACCGACATACCAGTCGAACCGACTGATGGTGATTACATGTATTCCTGCTTCTGCTATATAAGTCAAGATGTCGAGAGAAACTATATACAGTACATGCGCATCCCCTCATCGACCTCTCTCCTTAAATTTGAATACAA
Source organism: Acanthopleura granulata (assembly GCA_016165875.1). Classification (NCBI taxonomy): domain Eukaryota; kingdom Metazoa; phylum Mollusca; class Polyplacophora; order Chitonida; family Chitonidae; genus Acanthopleura; species Acanthopleura granulata. Next base: position 41,120,448 of record JABBOT010000002.1, on the reverse strand, counting down.
GTCCGTGCATTGGGCCTCTACATCTTCCTTCATATCGATTTCCAAAAAAATACGTCAATGAAGATCGGATAAAATTGACCTGTTTTACAAAATAACCCACCACTTACAAAAAGACGGCTGTGTACATATGGCAAATGTCGGCTTCAGTTCAGTTTGTGTATAGACCAACCCACACGAATCCGTACACACGCATCTGTGGTTCTGTTGAGGATTCTTCGTAACTTATACTTGTGCAACAGAAGAAGACCTTTCCGCGTGCTTTGTGAAGAGCTGTATTATAATTCCCGAACATATTTTCGTTATTACAGTTCAATTAATGACCAGTCTCTTTCTCCTATCTACTGTATAACCGGTTTTTAAACTTTTATTCGCCGTTGGAGTATCTATTTTTGCCACTGCCTTCATTGTGCTGAACAGCCAAAGTACACAAAGGCATAAGAGCACTCCATGTACCAGGTAGTTAACCCTTCACCAACCCTGCACCAAGTGGCTATACATACTGGATCCATTATCACTGCGCCATAACTCATTATTCCATTCACTATTCACCCAGAGGGCAACACTGATTTTTCAGGGCATGTTATATAGGCTACCCTACATCAATATTTTTGAGATCATTTACTTCTGTTGTGTGATTATTTTTGTACAACTGTTTTGTTCCATACGATTCCGTCAGCTGTTTAACACATTGTTATACTTACTTTCTGGTTGCCCTGCAATTATCGCTCAACTCATGTTTATCTAATGCTTGGGACAATAGAACAGAATTTTGCCTACTATATTACTTACATTATATTCATATACTATATTATATTATATTCATATACTATATTATATTACATTATATTCAGCCTACTATTTACAAATACTATGTTGATTACTGCATATTTATGAGAAACAAAGTCCTCATTCGACCAATAATAAAGTTACCAGTTCTTACATTTTGTTTCTAGATATATAGCTATCTGTTTATATGGAAGTCCCATTTTGACATGAATGCTTTACCTTGCATAGTATAAATGGCCTTTAAAAGGCAATTCATATATAGGTCTATTGCCAAATTCTTCAATTTGTTTATTTTTTATATGTATAGGAGTTGAGGGAAGTGCGCAGTGCCGAAGTAAACTACCAGTGTTCACGGAAAATCCGCAATGGAGGTGGAGTGGTATAGGCCTGAAAACTGTTATTTTGACACCGTTAGTAACTTTCAACATCATTACAAGAACCCATAAGTGAAACTCTTGGGAACACTTCCAAGTGCATGATGATGGAAAAAAATTGTAGTGTTGTGGCTAGGTCTGAATGCATACTTTTTGACCGACCTATTTATCGATTGAAGTCATGACGCACTTTTAGCGCTAGTTGTTATATGCTGTAACACCGTGCCCTATGTACGAATTTTTGATGTATATTATCACAACTTGTCCCGCTTGTATTTACACTTGATATATATCATTAACTTATGAGCTTTATTTAATATTTATAAATCATAAGCCCAACTTTTATAGTCCGAGACACATTTCAGGAGATTTTTAGCCAGGGAAATTAAGACAGGAAGCTGGGGAAAAGCTGATCTTTCTAGGGAACATCGCATAATTTTCATATTTTTCATAATCTCGGCAAAGTACACTGGACCAATTTCATAGAGGTATTTTCAGGTTCAGTTTAATCTTATATACCCAGGAGAAAACAAATAGCTTAACGAAGTCTATAAGTCATAAGCCAGTTTAGGTATTCAATTCCGACTCACGTCGCTTTCCTCTTGGCTTTGAGTGAACTTTCTGAGAACTGACATGCATTTGTCTTAAGGTGTAAAAAAGGCTAAATTTGTCCTTTTTAATTTGCACAGCCTATGAGTTAAAATAATTTTCCACTTGTCACAAACGGCATGCCTTTCCCCCCATCCCTCTTCAAAAAATGGAGGCGCGATTGTCCTCCTACCCCCACCCCCCGCATCTTACGGGTTAACCCCTTTCTCCCCTGCAGGCTAAACTGCGCTAAAGTGAGCTGTTTCTTGATTTGCCGCTTAGTGTGGGCACTAAAACTGGTTCTAACAAATGTTCAAGACATCTGAAAGTCTTGGTGATCAGTAGGCCTGGGCACTTGTTTGGGAATGTAGGCCTACTTGCAGGCTGATATGAAAATTCATTTGCACACCCATTTTTGATACAGATGTAAATTATTTTCCTTGTGAAAACGATCGCTCAGCTCGTAAAATACCGTAATGCGTTACAGTTCACAGTTACGTGTATGTGTATCACACATGTTATTATGCCGGGACTCTTGAAAACATCCATGCAAAATACTTAAATAGCCTTGACGCCTATTGATCTGCCCTATAATCCATTTTTTTGTGTTTATTTGATAAAATGTGGTGAATGTTTTGGGGTGCTGCAAAAGTAGATGTTCAAATACCTTATAAAAAGCTTATGCTGAGAGCCTGGAAAATAGCTAGTCTGGTAGTTGTGGTCACCAGACACACTTCAGATAGTGCGTCAAGTACTACCAGACAGTGAAAACGGCACTCTTTTGAAAGGGAGGTAATAATGTGAATTCGCGTCGTTGTTTGACGGATTGGCGGCGATTGCGCTGTCAAAAAGGAAGTTCGTAAAATAGGTGTACTTTTCCCAAGCAGTCAGGTAGAGATTGGAAAACTTTGTGTTGGAACACATGTAGGTAGAGTGAAATTAATTACCCATGTTAGGATCCACTGATACAATAGTAACTAATACGTGCAAACTTTTTGTCTCTATAGTATTACTACTTGTTAGTTATATAGGTTTTAACCTACTTTTGGCACATATACCTATATTTATATATGCATATTTCCCATAGTAATAAATCGTTCATAAGGTGGCATGGTTGATTGGGGGTGATGAGATGATGAATTGATTGTGTTATTGTTAACTCATCCTAATTTAAATGACACACGCACAAATTCTCCAGGTTCACCTAAGGATGTTTCTGATTAGGTTAGTAATTAAAGAATTGAAAATTACTTCAACTTTTGAGGTCTGTTTTCAGCAGTTTCAATTAGAGCTGCAAGCCACGCCTGGATCACATCACCTGATTCAAATATTGATTTATACCGTGTAGAGCAGGATAACTGCATCTGCATAACAGAATTACAGTATCATGAAATTGTTTGGTGTCATTTTCTTGGTTATGCTGCATTCCATGGTGTGACAAGCTAACTAATCCACTACATCAATGCTGTCTGTAAAAACTTCACACCCATGGTTTAAATCTCCCTTCAGAACACGCAAACAACTTGTAAGATACAATACTGTAGCTCTCACGCAGCTTGTGGTTTTGTTCTGATTGACAGAGAGCTACAGAGTGAAAACTAACAAAATTAGGCAGGCAGCTCAGTAAGTGTTCAGTAAGAATATCTGTTTTCAATAGTCATGTCAAGTTATAGCTCTCCACTACCACTTTCAGGCTCTGCAAATATTTCTGCTTCTCACCAGGTACCCACCTCTTGAGTTGCAATCCACCATCACATTGCTTACTTTTGGAACTTGGCTGCTACTTTATCCACACAGTTTCACTAAGCTCTAATTCTGCTCTCTCTGTCCGTCAGCTAATACCACTAGGTGAGCTGCAAAACTGTCCGGTAAACATCAGAAATTTTTGAAAATGCATATAGACCTTAACATTTAGTTTACATATTTATGTTATTGCTTGACTAGAATGCAGGCTTGATTGGGATGAATGAATGACTGCTTTTTGTTTAACACCCTTCTCTAGAATATTTCACTTATAGGATGGCAGTGTTTCCTTGGTGCAGGACGGATTTCCACCGTATCTTTTATCTTGTGCTGCCTCACCAAGACGACTTGCCGAAGACACCCAACAAGCCCCCTCACCCAGTCACAGTATACTGACACCGAGTCGACCAGTCCACCCTCTATCCTCTTATTGCTGAGCGCCTAGCAAGGAAGCGGGATGTACCATTTTTTTGTCTTTGGTATGACCTGACCCAGGTTTGAACCCAGATTTTGATTGGCCACACTGCTCTAAGGCTTTAATTTGCTATTTACTAACATCATGGATGGTATTGAATTAAATTCACAGCATAAATCTAGTTCCTTTTTCTGTTTGGCACACTGTCATATATACTGTGTAATACTGCCCAGTAACCCTATAAATGTGACTGTTCAGTGTTTCTAGCCTTTGTAATACTTCAGGCATATTACATCCTAGGGCAGTTTTGGCTACATGTTACATCATTGGACAGTCTTAAATGGTAGGTTCGGGGACAAGCATGCAACACGACCTGATGACCCCGGGCCTCTCGCTAATGAGGTTGCTGTGAGTTCAAGTCCAGCTCGTGCTGGATTCCTCTTTGTCCGTATGTTTCCTCCCAGCACAATGCTGGCCACTGTTGTATAAGTGAAATATTCTTGAGTGCGGCATAAAACACCAATCAGATAAATATATAAATAAACAAATAAATAAATACATAGTAGATTCCATGTTGTTAATGAACAAAAAAGTGACTTCCAACAAGTCCTGTTGTCTTAAAAGAGTTCAGCATGATCATGGTATAATTGCTATATGTGTATGATACCTAAAATGAAATAAGTCTTTCATATTTGTTGTGTAATATTGAAGCTTGTTTTGATCAGTTCTCTGACGTATGAACATAAATACAAACATAGGTGTTCTTGTATTTTCTCTTGCATCTCTCAGATTTCATGAATTACTTATCATCATTAATCAAACACAATTGTTGTGCAACAGAGATTATCATTACTTATTTTTCCTTTTAAATATATTTCTATGTATTAAATAATTCATTATATATACTGCAAATAATTTAAAATTTATACAGATAGATGTACATTTTCTTTGTTTTGCTTTAGACTCTGATGAGTAGACATGTTAGTCCTACAAGCTCACAACCTGGCAGTCAGACATGCAGTTTTTCATCGCGCAGTGACACCCTCCTTGCTCAGACTCTGTTCCAAGGAACTGACACAGCGTTGGAATAGGCAGTTGCACCAGAAATGTGTGTGCTCTGTTTCTGTCAAGAGTGATCTCCCTTCTTCCATCCGTCCAACAGTGGGTAAACGGTTGTCCTCAACTCTTAGCATCTTTGGTCATGACCCTTTTGATGATTATGAGAAGAGTCGAGAGCAGTTCAGCTTGACCATACCTGAATACTTTAACTTTGCCACAGATGTCATTGACCGCTGGGCTGGTTTGGAAAAGGTGAAGAACAGTGCGTGGTCTGTGTGCCTGTTCACACTGCTAATATGTATGTGTAGACCAAGTGGTTTTATTACTGCACTTCTGTGTTAATGCATGAAGTTCAGTTTATTTAACTCTTTACTTTATCTCTAATATTGAAAAATGTGCTAAAATTGTAGTTCACTTTATATACACAACTGTGCAGAGGGTTATGGATAACAGCTACATGTAATTGAAGTGGCTTTATTGCTTCTTTTTTGTGTTTGCATGAGATTCACTTTATTTAATTTTTTATTTTATCTTTAATATTGGAGAATGGATAAATATGCTAATTAAAGTAGTTTACTCTATATACGCCACTATGCTGAAGGTTATATGTAGATTTAACACTCATAGGCATTGGCTCTGCAGAGGGAATTTCCAGTTTTACACTCGAAGTATGCACCATGGGAAGATTTCCAGTTTTACGATCGAAGTATGCACCATAAGATTTCCAGTTTTACACTCGAAGTATACACCATGACAAGATTTCCAGTTTTACACTTGAAGTATGCACCATGACGATTTCGAGTTTTACACTCGAAGTATGCACCATGACAAGATTTCCAGTGTTACACTCGAAGTATACACTATGACAAGATTTCCAGTTTTACACTTGAAGTATGCACCATGACGATTTCGAGTTTTACACTCGAAGTATGCACCATGACAAGATTTCCAGTGTTACACTCGAAGTATTCACCATGACAAGATTTCCAGTTTTACACTCGAAGTATGCACCATGACGATTTCCAGTTTTACACTCGAAGTATGCATCACAACAAGATTTCCAGTTTTACACTCGAAGTATGCACCATGACAAGATTTCCAGTTTTACGCTCAAAGTATGCACCATGACAAGATTTCCAGTTTTACACTCGAAGTATGCACCATGATAAGATTTCCAGTTTTACGCTCAAAGTATGCACCATGACAAGATTTCCAGTTTTACACTCAAAGTATGCACCATGACAAGATTCATTTCGCATCAAGTTACACCTGGAGTAACTTTAAGATAGATGTTTCTTTAGAAAACAGCAATGTGACCAAACTTAACTCTTTATGATTGTTAATTCTTGGATAAGTATTTCAAACAGTGGTTTTCAAATGTCATTTATTCCCTGGGATGTGGATTGTTATATTTGTATCAGGAAGGCATGAGGCCTGGTAATACCCCAGCACTGTGGTGGACAGATGACAGAGGTCAAGAGGTCAAGTGGAGCTTCCAGCAACTCTCCCAGTACTCCAAACAGTGAGTGATCTCTGCATGTTCTCAGTCCAGTTCAAGGTAGTAACAGTTCATCCAGCACATTTGTGTGTAGAATGGAATGAAATGTCCATGAGCATACATTCCTTCACTTCATACATCAGAGCGTTAAAATATTATTGTTCCTGCTTAAAATACTTGCTTGTGGTTTATTAAATTATATATTTTTAGCTAGATTAGTATGAAATTGCTGCCTTTGATGTTAAGCGTTACCTTGATGTTGATGTGTTTTCTCTTGCTAGAGTTGCAAATATGCTGACTGCCGACTGTAGATTGCAACCTAAAGACAGAATGATTGTCATCCTCCCCCGTGTGTTACCCTGGTGGTTACTAAACCTGGCAGCAATAAGGGCAGGTAAACAATAAGTGATCCTCCCATGTGTGATACCCTGGAGGCTACTGAACCTGGCAGCAATAAGGGCAGGTAAACAATAAGTGATCCTCCCATGTGTGATACCCTGGAGGCTACTGAACCTGGCAGCTAATAAGAGCAAGTAAACAATAGGTAAACCTGCTTGTTCATAGCTTGGTGGTTACTGAACCTGGGATAGTTGTACTTTTTACAATGCTGTCATAACACATGGCATTTATTGCCACAGACGTTACACCAGATGCATGTCGTGACTGCTTTGTAAACTTCTGTGATATTATCTGACGGAAGGCTGAACTCCATTATTGTCGTGAAATCCCTTGCATTCCTATTTGCAGGTGTGGTTCTCAGCCCAGGAACAACCTTGTTGACCTCCAAGGACATCTTACACAGGCTTCTGTCCTCCCAGGCCTGCTGTTTAGTGACGGATGCCAGCTGTGCTGAGGCTGTGGATGAGGTGACCATTTACATTAGCTGACTTTTTACGAGTGTTCTGTCTTGTCAAAATGCCCAGTGAACTTTGGTGTACTCAAGGCAAAAAACCATGGACATGTAACAAGTCATTTGTTTTGCTGACGTTCCCAGTCACCAAGTGGAAAAAAAACATGTTCCAAAATCTTGTCATTTTAAGAGGTAACTTTGTCTTTTTGCGGCATGTGACATTTTACAACTGATTTTTACCCTTTACAAATAAAAAGCACAGAAAAATGAAACTTTTTTTAGTAAAGGAATCAAAATGTTCTTGAACGAGATTACATCAAGACCATATTACTTAATACTTTTTGTCCAGACCGACCTACCTAAGAATAGTTACAATGGATGTTGTGAGAGAACAAGCCTTCTCTTTTGAAATCAGCATGACACTGAATGTTTGCTGTTGGCAGGTGGCAGACCAAAGCCGGCATCTGAAGACCAAACTTCTGATAGGACCAGAAACCAGGTACATGTCCATGTAGCATCTCCGCTTCACCCACCAGGTAGTCTATACAGGTAGATGCACATAAACATGTGTCAACAGTTTATATAACAACTTCTGCATGGACACTGTGTGACTATAACTTGTACATCATAGACCCTTTTATGGTCTAGTCTTCATGGCTTTTCGTCTTAGAGTAATGCCATAATCATGTCACAGTTGTGTATGAGATGCATTATAAGTGAACATGAAGATATAGCAGAAAAATTATACATTGACTGTCGAGGTGGTGTATAGGTTTGACACAATCATTTGTCTTCTTCAGATCTGGCTGGCTCAGCTTTGACCAACTGTTTGATAAATCAAGTCCAGAGTTTAAGGTGAGGCTTCAGCACAGTTAATTAATAAAAATGAATTTAAATTTTCTTATGTTTTTTTTTTTTTAGTTTCTAGTGGTTAATTTTTTCAATGTTTTACCTGGTTTTTCAGAGGAACTCGTACACACGTATATCCAAAGCTTAGGAGAAAAACAGTTTAATTTTATGTTTTCGTTACAAAATTATTTTCATTCAGGATTCAAGGTTGAGTGAGGTCATGGCTTAACGTACAAGCTGACAATCTGCAGTGTGCATTTACTTCCTTGGGAAAATGTTGGCAGACCTAGTACGAGTCAGCCCAATACCAGTACCTGTGATATACATGTAGTTATAGAGTTGAGGTTCATGTGATTTGTTTTGGGAGGCATATGGTGTTGAATATTATATTTTAGCATGACATCCAAATCAGCTTGTTGTGTTTTTTCAGTATCATTCCCCCAGTTGTAGCCTTTATTTGCTAAGGTTGCAGGTATGTAGCATGTGCGTATAGATGGCAAGGTTGAAGAAAATTAAGCCTCTGTGTTCCACAGACACACCACAAGCACACCACAGGCTAACTACGGGGAGTCTAATGGCTCACTGGATGTACTTCTACCAGTACGGATTGTTACAAACCCAGTCTTTAAAATATTGGATTATATTTTTTTTATTTGTTTTCTGCACTAATCGAGTAGGTGTATAACCTACATTTTTCATTCTGTGTAGATGATAGCCTACACTGGAATTAAGTTGCGTGTGCTCAAGGCTTCTGTGTTTATCAGTTTCGGGTCAGTGTGTATGAAGCGTACATTCTGGAAAGATGTACCCGTATTGTAAACATGTTTACGAACAGACCATCCAGAATTTTCTTTACTTTTGGCAATAAATATGTGAGCAGTCGTTTTACTTGTGTCCACTCAAGTCATATTTGCTCTTGTATACTTAGAAGGATTTTTGTGGGATTTTGAAGATATTGGCTTAGACACCTTTTGACAATTTTGACATTTTGTACTCCATTTTTCGGTGCATAGCACTTTGTGAGCTTTTGTTTTGCCACATTGCTATCTGGTTTGAGATGTTCTTTTGGAGCTTGTATTGCTCATTGTCTCTTTGTCTGATTACGTCTGATTTCATCATTCTTGGTGTTTCTCTTTTTGATCTTGTGTAAGGCCTATGACTCTCTGAGAGTAGAACACGCCTTTTGTTTATCATTTTCCTCTCCGATAGTGGTGCTCTTAGTGTATACAGCTTTGTAGGGTGGGCAGTGAAATCATGCCATGTCTCAGTGATGTTAACATTATATCTGCATTACTGGCTTTTGAGGCAGTGTTTGTTTATTTCAGTCCCCTCCTACCAAGAGCTCTGACCCAATGATGCTCTTCTTCACCAGTGGTACCACTGGGGCTCCAAAGATGGCACAACACAGCCATGCCAGCTACGGCCTGGGTCATTTGATCACAGCGGTGTAAGTCCCTCACTGTCACCTCGGGAACATGTAGCTGTAATCAGTGGTATATTGGTTTTGAGACTTGATTTTGTCATCACATGGCTTTGGATGAGAGGATACCTAAAGCTTAAGTCAGTCATTGTTGGAGTAACTTTCTTTATATAGGATATAGGTCAAACTGTAGCCTTTATTACTGGGACTGGCTGGGGTTTTTTACGGTGTTCGCTTGGGGAAGGACTGGGAATATGCTGGGATAGGGATGGGCCCGCTACAAGGCGGCAGAACTAAACCATATATTTAGTGACTGATTTAGCATCCTCCTCTCAGATATGTGTTTGGGCTCCCCAGGTATTAAGTCATTACACAGTTGTATGCCCTGCCACTTTCCCACATCATATACTGATTTGGACTGACTCCCACTGTTTGGTATGTTACTTTCTCCCCACAGCTATGGGTTTGGAATGACTTTCAATGACGTGATATGGAATCTCTCAGATACTGGCTGGGCGAAGGCTGCATGGTCAAGTTTTTTTGCACCTTGGATCAGTGGAGCCTGCATTTTCCAACAAAACACAGCCAAATTTGACCCTCATGGAACTCTAGAGGTAACAGATCTGAATTTTTCTGAGAGGAATTACTGAAAGGCTGCATTTGTATAGCATAGTGACTGAAAGGTTGTGTTGGAGTAATGACTGAAAGGCTGTTTTTGTGTGAGAGTAATGACTGTGGGGCTGAAATTATACTGAATGACTGAAAGGCGGTGTTGGTGTAATGACTGTACAGCTGAAATTTGTTTAGGGCTAATAATGGAAAGGCTGCAGTTGTGTGCCATTGAGTGATGACTGAATGACTGTATTTGTGTGAGAGTAATGACTGAAAGGCTGCATTTCATTTGGAGTATAAATTTTGTATATATATATACATGTAACAAATGGAGTAGTCACTGAGAGGTTGCATTTTTACTTCATGGCTGAAAGTGTTTGATATTTGTCTGATGTTTATGAAAGGCATAATAGAAAGGACAACTAAAAACAAATTATTTGTTGTTTGTGACAAACAGGATCTTTATATGACAAGTAGTAAAGTCAGAATCAGTTTTTACAATAGTAAGTGGGGCCTCCATAGCTCAGTCAGTTAGCATGCTAGCACAGCGCAATGAACCGAAACCTCCCACCAATGCCGTAGCTGTGAGTTCAAGTCTAGCTCATGCTGGCTTCCTCTCTGGCTGTATGTGGGAAGGTCTGCTAGCAACCATCGGATGATCATGGGTTTCCACTGGGCTTTGCCCGATTTCCTCCCACCATAGTGCTGGCCGCTGTCGTAAAAGTGAGATATTGTAACACCGGCCCTTTGTTATGGTTCACTGAGCTTATTGACTGGTAATACTTATCCAGGCACATATATCTCTATCCCCCACCTTTACCTGATATGTATCCACTGGCCTAGACATGTGTATTAGGGAAGCCTGACAGTGAAGCCAACAAGGAATGGTCTCTACACACTGGTGTTTGCCTCTTTTATTCCCTGATGTTAACTACCTTGCAAACCTTGAGATGACACAAAGTTCCCGGTAACAGTAATGATGGAGAACCCGGGCACCTTGAGATGACTTGAAGATCCCGGTAACAATATTCTTGAGTAGTATGGCATGAAACACCGATCAAATAAATAAATAAATATTCTTGAGTACGGCGTAAAGCATCAATCAAATAGATGAATAAATAAAATAGTGAGTATATTTGTAAATAAAAACTCCGCATTGTAGAAACACATATGTCCATTAATTGTTTCCTTTCGTCAAATCATATTGCCTCAATTTTTTATCTTCTGTACAATAGCTGGAGTTGACTATTTCATGTTTTTGAGTACCATATATGTATTTGGGCTCAGCTTATTTGATTTTCCTGGGACATTGGAGAACCTGATTTTGTCAAGGTCTTTAAATGCTGGCTGAGCTCCCCATCCCTGCTCTTTTTTTAACCAAGTGCTGACCACAGTTTTTCATCACCATCCACCCTGTTCTGTCTCTGTGGGTACAGGCCAGGTTTCTGGTTTTGGCCATAGTTTCAGTTACCCTGTTTCTGTCTCTCTCTAGGTGCTGGCCAGGTTTCCCGTCACCTATTCTGTCTCCATGTGTGTGCTGGCCAGGTTTCTCATTGCTCTGTTTTGTCTCAGAAGCGTTTTTTTTTTGCCAATTTCTTTTTAGAAACTCAGTTTTAACAAATCAGAAAACTCTATATTTCATCATCAATGTATCAAATACTCAGTTTATTTCCTGGCAAAACTCAAGACAAAATTTGTCTAAAACTCAATTTTGCAAGTACCACAACAAGAATGTGACTGAAAAAGCCCTGGCACTCTTTGTAGGCACAGGCCAGGTTTCCCATTTCTCTCTGTAGGTTGTGGTCAGGTTTCCCATCACACTGTTTTGTCTCTCTCTGGGTGCTGGCCAGTTTTCCCATTACCCATTTCTCTTTGTAGGTACAGGCTAGATTTCCCATTTCCCTGTTCTGTCTCTCTGTAGGTGCTGGTCAGGTTTCCCATTAAACTTGTTTTGTCTCTGTAGGCTCTGGTCAGGTTTCCCATCAGCATGTTCTTTCTCACTCCAGATACAGCCCAGCGTTGTTATTACCCTGCACTGTCTCTCATTACCCTGTTTTGTCTCTCTGTAGGTGCTGTCCAAGTTTCCCATTACCCTGTTTTGTCTCTCTGTAGGTGCTGTCCAAGTTTCCCATTACCCTGTTGTGTTTCTCTGTAGGTGCTGTCCAAGTTTCCCATTACCCTGTTTTGTGCTCCACCTACTGCTCTCAGGATGATCATTACCGAAGACATGAAGCTCATGAAACCGAAAGCATTGCGCAGATGTGTGTGTGGAGGAGAACCAGTGGTGAGCTGTACTCTGTAATGCTGTTTTATTGAGCTGTATGCACATATAGTCATGCTTCTCTACTGATGATTTCTGTCAATTATGTATATTCCTGATAACAATGAGGCAATGAGAATATGAAAGTGTTATACTTCCATGGTACAAAATGTGATTGACTCCAGAGTATGAAAGTGTTATACTTCCATGGTACAAAATGTGATTGACTCCAAAAAATTTTTTTTGAATAAGTTTGCATACATGTATCTATATGTACATATTTCCCATTGTTGTTTGTGTTTCCAAGTATCAAGTAACATGTAACAGTTGTAACATTGTCTGTAACTGTGCACATTGTGGCACTAGATAGCTCCATACTAATATTGGATTGTAACATATTTAACAGTCGTCTGTGTAAATAATTATTAAACCTGCAAGTGCATGTAGCTCTGTACAAACTGACCCATGCCTGGCTGCTTTTAACAGGTAAAGCTCTGGTCAAGCAAAGCCTGAACATCTGCTTGTGCAGGCTGTGGTCCCCAAACAGTCCCTGCTGTTTCTTGTCCAGGAGAAGTTCTGGTGTCACAAGGCCTAAACATCTGCTTTTCAAGGCTGTTGCCCCCAAACAGTGCCCTGATTCTTCTACCAGGTGAAGCCCTGGTTCCGCAGGACCTAAAATCTGCGTGGTCAGACTGCATGGTCCCCCACACAAACCCCTGCTGCTTCTGTCAGGTGAACTGATTCCCACAAGGTCCCAGGTCAGCCATTCATCCCTTAACACCCAACTTGTTATAAACTGTCTTTTAAGACTATAATTATAATAAACTTTGTATTACTTTGATGTGTGAGAAGTACAGGTACATGTGTAGGAGAAACTAATCTGATGTGGATTGTGTGTGTGAACTGGCCACAGGCCTAACCCTTATTCCCTCTGTTGGCTGACTTTCTATGTTGATAGGTTCTATGGGGATATATGCCAAAGCTTAACATCCTGCTGTGAGGACTGCAACTGATTGCCAGGTGAAGGGTTAATGAGATTGATGCTCTTTTCACTCAAATCAGACACCAACATTTGTTACATCAGATATATGTAGCCTCAAATACTGATACTGATCCACCAAAAGGTGTGCACTTTAATATACACAGATATACCTTGAATACAGATTCACTTTTGACAAGCAATAATTTCTGTCCACTTATGCATGTGGTTCGAAAAATCGTTTCGATTCAGGTCGGTTCGGTTGAAGTGTCAGTAGGAATTTGGTTCCATTCCACTATGTTCATTTTTATTCTGACTGTGCAACTGTGCAAGACATGTATTCCCCAAGATGATACATTGTGATATGATGATGCAGATGTTCCCACCAGACAGTGCTTTCACAATTGTATTGAACTTAATCAGGTGTAAAGACATGTGTGTCAATCTGCATCATTGTGCATTCGAAAGGCAGAGTGTCAACAGAAAGTATATTCTTATTGAACGCAAATCAATTTGAATCGATGTCAGTGAAATTAGACCGTATTTGGTGTGTGAGCAGTGTTTTGGTGTATCAACAACATAATCTGTACACAATTTACATACTTTCTGCAGTTGCTGATAGCACCCTTTAGAGTCGTAAACTTATGTACAGCATTTTAAAATGATCATTATTATACTTGATCTTCATGTTAATTTTTATGAACATTTACGACTGAAACCAACCTAATTACTCCGGAACAAGTCTGTCCACATGAGACACTGAGGCTGTTTTACATGTTTTGCTTTCTAAAGAATGTCTGATTTACTTGTATCCGACTTACAGATTGAAGTCTGTTGAAGGAATAAACTTAAGCATATCCTAGGTACACCACCAGAACTAAGGCATGTAATTTTAAAGCAGTGCATGTGTGAGGTATACAGAACATTGGTAGAAAAAACATCTCATTTAAATGATTATGGGATCAGGAGACCCGCCTTCTGCTGGTGGCCCTTATTGAGTTGCACCGTAGTATATATAGTGCTTACAGTACATGTATTTTATGTATTAACTGAGCGAGTTTGACAAGGTCACATGTGCCCCTCACATATGGTACATGTAGGCTGGTGTTATTACACAGTTACTCAGTTGCACTACACAAGACTGGTTTGTGTGGGGTGAGTACAGTGTAGCCCAGTATGAAGGTTACTGACCCCATATAGTCACGTATCCTCTTACTCAGTAACTGTAACAAATTTTTCCTGCAGGGGACCCTCAAAACTAGACAGAAATCTGTTTCTAGGAAGACAAAAGAAGCTCCAAGAATAATTTTGTGGAACGTTGAGGAGTGTCAAATTACCAGAATGTTACCTCGGAACATTAATATTCTAACATTAAATCTGACAGTGTTGGGTCAACAATCTTTTGTAACCTTGTGATATGGTCCCTCATTGTTGCACCGCAGTGTGACTGTTACATTATGGCATTTTTCCAACTGTTAAGTCATGAGACCTATTTAGCATCAGCAACAGAATTTTTGAAATACACGCATCTTCTACCTGACCATTTCATGATGTCCCCTGAACAATAGAGGATTTTGTCCGATGTCGGGTAAAACTTGTAACTTCACCCTGAGGACCTACATCTGATGCACCATGTTGGTACTAAACTCTAGTGGGATTCTGTATCATGTCCCCATCACAAAGACAAACATATATATAACTAAAACTGCACACCTGCATTTAGAAAACGGTACATTCACACTAACAGGTAATTCTGCATCTGTAACATATTCCCTTCACGTGAAGTATGCACCTGCGCCTGTTAACATGTAATCTACCCACAGTGTGAAATCTGCAATAGGACATGTTCCTGATGCTTCCAAAACTTTCTCCAGATAAAAGTTAAACTCATTCACGTCAGTATAAACTGATTGCAGAACCCTGAGATCATAGAGGAATGGAGAGCAGGAACGGGTACAGATATCTACGAGTTGTATGGCCAAACAGAAACTGTAAGTACTGGCAGAAGTATGTGTAAAAAGAATCAAATGAATTAAAAGCAATTTTTATAAAAGTTAAAATATTCATTTAGCACACCCTGTTTAGGCTGGGAATTTGTAGATTCTTCATTGTTCATTGTTTGTGGTTCAACAAGCACTCAGCAGCGTTTGAAACTGTTTTTTTTTGGCAGTCTGATGTTCTTTGAAAACCACTTGCCTTGAACCAATAGGGCCTGGTAAATGCACATTTAAATGTTTGTCTCATATGGGATCATTTGTAAGTAACTTGCCGAATGTGATTGCATTACCCCAGGTACTACAGTTTTCTCCACCTGTGGCCACTATCATGTCTTCAAGCAACAATCATCAGACCCTTGTTAGCTTTGAGCAATAGAAAATGTACTGACGTCAGCTTTCTGTCAGAGTGACTGTCAGGTACTGGTCAAAAGACACTGGCTTCCTGAGTCGGTGTGTACAATGTACATGTATGCATGAGTACTGCTTATTAAAACCACCTGTAATGGATAAATTAATGAATAATACATCTGCAATGAAATGTAAATGAATTTTTCCGGTGTTCATAGAGAGTTCTCATTTACTTTCAGACCTGTCTTATTGGCACCTTTCCCTGCATAGATCAAAAACCGGGCTCAATGGGTAAACCGTCTCCAGGGGTAGACATAGAGGTGAGTACTCTCCAGGTGTTGACATGTACATGTGGGTATTGTGCACACAAGCTTTTCGTCCTTTTGGACAGGAACGGGGTACATATTCTCATAGTGGGCGGCATCAGTTCAAGAAGGGGATGAAACTTAAGCCGTATGGAGATTGTCTGTGCAGTTGAGAGCATCTCGTAGCACCTGGGACCATCTGATTTAGGGCTACTGACTCATCACTCTGGAAGTTAAAGATGTTCTATTTTCTGCAACTTGAAACATGCGGTAGTACCCGCCAGATGATCTATCACTATCACAAGGTCATATCGGTCTTTTTGACCTAAGTGTTTATTGTCCTTTCTACATATTTAATTTATCTTTTTATTCAGCTACAGTTAAAGCTTTTTGAATTGAATAACATAATTAATTATTTTATGACTCACACATTTTGCTGTGTTTCCTCTTGCCATGCATTAACCCTGTATTCAGCCAGTGGTCAGTATGTGGATGCGGTAAGTTTACCTGAGGATGTTTATATACTTTTTTGTGATGCTGATTTTATTTGGTTTCTTTAATAAATAATATAGAAACTGTATTAGTAAATGGGATAAAGCAAGCCCCTAGTGGTTTTATTCCAACCAAACATTTAATTGCAACTTACTTTACATTTAATTTGTGCATATATATATATATATATATATATATATATATATATATATACATAATACATCTGAAACCCTGTTAATTTGATGTTCGGTGAATAAATGAAATGAAATGTTACGCATTCATACACATGCAGGTTGACTTGTCAAGTTGGACCCAGATGTCCAGGGCTGCAAGTCGGTCTATTCCTGAATTAGTGCAACAATTTTACCAAAATATTCTGTTCAGTTGTGTGTGCAGAAATAGAGTTTGTGTTTGGGGTTAAACATAAGCTTTTATGCATTACTTTACAATTTGCCTGGAAAGCACCTAGGGTCACAAAGAGGTTACTCCTGTAATACGTGAAGGGCACAGTGGGTGATGGGTTTTAAGATAAAGCTCCTTACCAAGGCTTTGACACCTGAGATTTTAATCTCAGAACTATATCCAATCATATTGCAAGGTAAGAATACCTGTCTGCTGATTATGATGACAGTCAGTTGTCTGATGGTAGTGACAGTTTGACTGGTTTATGGATGGTTAATGATTTATTCAAGAATATTTTATGATGGTGGTTAGTTTCATGGGTAAAAGCAATCTTCAGCTCAAGGAGTGAACTACCTGCCTTTGGTAAGTAACTGGCAACCTTATGACATGAATCGCACATTTCCTCACTGCAAATTCAATATGTTCACCATTTGTGGACAGGAGGAGATGTTCATCAGCCTGTATTAAGTCAATGTAAATGGACGCACAAGCTGCTTTATGTCACGAATAAGAGAAGTAATGGAGAGAAGGGAGTGTAAATTGTTTTCCCGAGGCCGCAATTGAGCCAACCCACCTGTGTTGTCAGTATATAAGCATCTTAGCTCTGCGAGCACAATCAGTTTCGTAATCACCAATACTAAATCATTGTTTAAAGAAATTGGACTCATTTACTGTAAATGAACAGGAAATGATAACATTTGCACAAGCCAAGAGATTGAACAGTTGGGAAATTGCAACTGTGATTGTATTCCTGATGTTCTCAACAATAAAACAGATTGTTCAGAAGTCGAGATATTGACAGCTGTAAGATATACATGCATGAAAAACCTTTAAGCTAGTGTGGGAAATGTTTAAGTCTATGGGTTTCATTGTGGAAAAATCTCATTTGCTGTGTACTGATTGAACTGTGTGCTTGAGCATCAGGTAAACATATATGCTTGTTTAGTTGGTGCATACTCTACATATGTAAGCCAAATAAGTGGGCCCAGTTAACCTACACCAAAACTTAAGGTCCTTGTGTTAAGATGTTTCCTCACAGGCCGTACATTGCTGTATGTTTGTCTGCTTTGCATTTTAGCTGCGGATGACCAGAACAGATTGTGGATGTGTCTGTCACATCTTTGCTGTGTGAATTTCAGATTGTGGATGGGTCTGACACATTTTGACTGCGTGAATTTCAAATTGAGGATGTCTGTCACATCTTTGCTGTGTGAATTTCAGGT
Source organism: Acanthopleura granulata (assembly GCA_016165875.1). Taxonomy (NCBI): domain Eukaryota; kingdom Metazoa; phylum Mollusca; class Polyplacophora; order Chitonida; family Chitonidae; genus Acanthopleura; species Acanthopleura granulata. The sequence continues at coordinate 41,102,248 of JABBOT010000002.1, read as the reverse complement.
TGTGGATGTGTCTGTCACATTTTGACTGTGTGAATTTCAAATTGAGGATGTCTGTCACATCTTTGCTGTGTGAATTTCAGATTGTGGATGTGTCTGTCACATTTTGACTGTGTGAATTTCAGATTGAGGATGTGTCTGTCAATTTGTTTTTGTCATTTTGTTAACCCATACCAAAACTTAGGGTCCTCATGTTAAAATATTTAATCACAGGCAGTATATAGCACTGCAATTTAAGAAGAAACAAAACTGAAGGAAAGGCATTTCAGACTATGGATGTGGTTCTCAGTTTGGGTCATCTTAGCTCATTAGATTTTGTGATTGTGAATATGTCCAGTCATTTCATGTGAGTCATCTTTACTGTGTAGATTTCAGATTGTGGATGTGTCAGGTCTGCTTTTGTCCAGGACTCATTTTATTGTGTAGATTTCAGATTGTGAATGTGTCAGGTCTGTTTGTTTGCTGAACTCATCTTCTCTTTGTGGATTTTAGATTGTGGATAATGAAGGGAGCATTGTGCCCCGAGGACAGGAAGGTGTGATCGGGGTGAGATGTAAGCCCAAGAAACCAGTTGGCCTCTTCTCTCACTATGTGGTAAGGTTTTTATTATAGTTGAAATATTGCAGTAGAAGTTGTGATAGATAAGGACAGGGACAACATCAGCACCTACATTGTGAATCTGTACTGTCCAAGTCTTAAGTATTCACTTCTTGATTGATTGGAATACATAAGCGTCAACGTAACCCTGATGAGAAATGAGTGTAAATTGTGGGGTTTTTTTTTTAAATATTATTTTGATTATTTTGGTTATTTGTAGGTACTACACACTGTGGTGCATGAGAAAAATTGAGTTTGTAAGCAAATTTATCATTTATCAGCAAACAGAAATGGTGTGTTGGCTTCCACTATTGCCCTTGGTAGTAAGTGAAAGAGGCATCATAGATGGCACTACTTGTAGCTGTAGTTGAAGGCACGGTCAGTGTGGTACATGTGAGATCAATTTGTATCAGCCCTAATATAGTGGAGGTGTCAATGTCAAATCAGCAGGATTATTAGAAATTATTTTCAGGATAGAGATTAGTACAAATTATTTGGCAGGGGAGAAAGCAATTAAGGCAAGAAATCTGTTGAATTAAAGATATTATAAAAAATTTCATATGTACAGTCTTTTCGATAAGTAATTTTCAATTTGAAAATAGCAATTAAATGTAGCCTGATTGTTGTTTATATCAATATGTTAATAATATACCTGAGAAGGGTAAACTGAAATGTCTAATGCAAAGTAAAGTAGAATACTAAAACTGAAAGGAAACAATAGGGTTAAAGAAAAGTATTTTCATGATACTTGTAAAACATATAAGATAAAAGTATAAGTCATTGTTTAGGAAATTTAAAAACTTTCCTTGAAAATTACAGTCAAGTCATGGAAAACTCCTGAAATTTTATGCACATTTCCCTGTACTCACCGTGTTCAAATTCCTGGGAAACAGTTTCAACAAACTACTGTTTACATTTTGGCCACTGGGACTCATGGACGAAGATTTTTCTCCACTAAGGGTATAAGCAAGTTTGCAAATGTATATTCCATTCAGTCACTATATACATATCGACATGCATGCACCTTGCAGGCTTTCTTCTTCCAGCAAATAGCAAAATGATCCCCTATACAGTGCGTTATAGTATTTTTCAAATTCAGTTCAGTGAAAAGGTTTCTTTAAAAAAACACCTCTGAATGTATCAGTGACCACTCTGTGTTAACAGGATGACTCAGAGAGAACAGCATCTGTGTTCAAGGGAGACTTTTACCTGACTGGGGACAAAGCTGTGATGGATGATGATGGTTATGTCTGGTTTGTGGGGCGGGCTGATGACATCATCATGTCAGCAGGGTATGAACTACTCCTCTCAGTTATGCACATGTGTGTGTCTGGTTTGTGGGGCGGGCTGATGACATCATCATGTCAGCAGGGTATGAACTACTGTTCTCAGTTATGCACATGTGTGTGTCTGGTTTGTGGGGCGGGCTGATGACATCATCATGTCAGCAGGGTATGAACTACTGTTCTCAGTTATGCACATGTGTGTGTCTGGTTTGTGGGGCGAGCTGATGACATCATCATGTCAGCAGGGTATGAACTACTGTTCTCAGTTATGTACATGTGTGTGTCTGGTTTGTGGGGCGAGCTGATGACATCATCATGTCAGCAGGGTATGAACTACACCTCTCAGTTATGCACATGTGTGTGTCTGGTTTGTGGGGCGGGCTGATGACATCATCATGTCAGCAGGGTATGAACTACTGTTCTCAGTTATGCACATGTGTGTGTCTGGTTTGTGGGGCAGGCAGGATAATTACTCGAGGCAGGGATAGTGTTGGTTTGGAGGCTTGGCTGGTGTCATTATGTCAGCAGGGTAATCTGGACATATAGTCTCATTGGCGCAATGAAAGAGTTATGAAATAAATAATAACCACGGTTTGAGTGTGCGCTGTGTGCTGTGTGCAAGGTTCCAGCGTGGCAGTATGTATCTGCTGTCGTCTAGGTCTCTGATTATCTCTGTGCTCAGATCAAAATTCCATAAAATATTGGCATTGATAAATGTCATCACCCTTAGGTGTTATAGATGTCAGCAAGTTTTTCCTGTTGATATTGTTAACCAGTGCCAGTGGTGGTACAGGTGACCAGCATCAGTCTTTGCAATATACAGATACAGTGTGGAAGAGCTGTGAGCCTGTCGGAGTCTGGCTGTTAGTGGGGCTTTCAAGGGATTTAAAGATCAGCCTGTCATGTTTGTTATGGAAGGTCGTGGAAATTCACCTATATATCAAGGCAGGGTGAAAACCTTACGTAGACTTACATGTATGGTTAATGTCCTGCATCCTGTTTTTTTTTTTTCGTTTTTTTCTTTTAATCTAGATGTAGTTTGTGCGTCTTTCAAATGAAGACAGTTCCCAATGGTGGAAGATAACTTTGAGGGAAATAACCTGAGTGAGTTATCCAAGGGTAGGGGTTGAGAATTACTGGAAATGACATTCCCCTTTGAGGCTGAGCTGTCAGATTTGGCACCTTTTTTTGTATTTGAGACTTTCAGCCAAGGGACGTGTGGCGAGAGTAAATGACAGCTTGTCATTTAAGTCCGGTAAACATACTTTGTCCTCCCTGGCATTATGAGTAAGCTTTATTCACATGAAGAAGTAGTGGGAAATATTGCACAAGAGTAGCGTTAAACCCCGCTGGACGTTTTTGACAGTGTGCTGGGACAAAACATGGGAAAAGGCCAAATTGAGTTATACAGTATAATATGTGTACATGTACCTGCACGCATGCTTGAATGAGGTTACATATAGTGTTATTTCTACCTGTATAGAACTGTTATTTAGTAAGTCATCAGTGATATACATATTACACCGAAACTACACGTCACTTTGCCTGCAGTGTATGTACATGAAAGACATCTACAGCCAAAGTTCTACTTATGGCTACCTGTAATCAGGCAGACAGTACAGTCTCGCACCTTCGATATTTTTTCTGTATCCAAACGAAGTCGAGAATTCTCACGCTGGCCTATAGCAGTGCTTGTCAGCAATGTACGAGTCAGTAACCTTTCTTGCCTTTATTTTCCTAAATGATTCAGCAGTTAACAACAACGGTGTGTAGAAAAGCTTTTCGCAACATCTTTTTGAGGCAGTTAAATTGCAAACCCTTGCAAAATGAATCGAAAATGACTACCTAGCAGTTGACTTAAGGGAAGTATTTTCTTGTCTGCGCCGTTAGTGCCCCGATCTGATCCGTGCTTTTCTCCTTGTGTGATGTCAGTCTCGGCTGCTGGGTCAGTGGCAAAGCGTTTGTGAAAATGCAGTGTGTTTTGGCAGAAGCACCGGTGTTAACAAAAGTCGTCCGAAAAGCTCTTCATTGGGATAAATTCATTATACCAGCATGTTGCTGGGTTTTATGCCCTGATATTTAATCTCCCACGATCAGTATTTACACTCGCCCCTTCGGGTTGGTGAAAATATTAAAGATCTCAACAAAATATCATATATATTATATAAAATATGTAACTTATAATATTGGTTTGATATTTGACATGTACAGGTATAGGATTGGTCCCTTTGAGGTGGAGAGTGCTCTGTTAGAGCACCCTGGGGTAGCTGAATCAGCTGTGGTCAGTAGTCCAGACAAAGTACGCAAAGAGGTGAGTAACAGTGTCAGTGGTGGTCAATCTCCCTGATAAAGTACTCAAAGAGGTGAGTCGTGAACCAGTGGCAGTCAGTTGTCCAGACAAAGAACGGAAAGAGGTGAGTCATAAATCAATGGTAGCGAGTAATCCTGACATATTACACAAAGAGGGGAGTCCTGATTTAGTTTTGGTCACACTCCGTGACACAGTACACAAAGAATGAATCATGAACCAGTGGCAGTCAATAGCTCTGAAAGAGTCCATGAAGAGGTGAGTCATGATTCAGTGGTAGTCAGCCACAAAGTACACAAATAGGTCACTCATGAACCATCAGTAGACAATGTACTCTAGAGATGAGATGGGATTCAGGGGTCAGTATCCCTGACTAAATACTGAAAGAAGTGAGTCAGGAACCAGTGGTGGTCAGTAGGTGTGACATACATATGCAGTATAGTATGCTGAGAGGTGAGCCATGAATCAATAGTGGTCAGTAGCCCAGTACAAGGAGAGCTGACACATAAACTGTTAGCAGTCAATAATTCTGAAAAAATCCACATGGGTGAGTCCTGCAGTGGTGAGCAGCCCTGATAAACTACACAAAGCATTGAGTCAGGAGCCCAGGGTCAGTAGCTCTGAGAAAGAATAAAGAGCCACAGAGCCTTGTCAAAATACACAAACAGGTGAATCTTTAACCAGCAGTGGTTAGTTCGACTGAAGAAGTTCATAAAGAGGCAAGTCATCAGTCAGTGGTGGTCAGAGAGTATGCAAAGAAGTGTAAAGGAATCGGCAGTAGTCAAGAGTCCAATACAAGGTACAGAAAGCAGTGGGTCAGGAATTAGTGATGGTCAGTAGCCCTAACTAAGTACACAAAGACATGAATCAGGAACCAGTCATGGTTAGTTCGACTGAAAAACTTCATGAAGAGGTGAGTCATCAATCCGTCGTGGTCAAAGGGTGTGCAAAGAGGTATAAAGAAATTGGCAGTAGTCAATAGCCCAATACAAGGTGCAGAGAGCAGTGGGTCAGGAATCGGTGATAGTCAGTAGCCCTTACTAAGTACACAAAGAGATGAGTCAGGAACCAGCTGTGTGTTACAAATACCTGAACAGAGATGTTCGTTCATGTACTTGATTGGTGCTTTACACTGTACTCAAGAATATTTCAGTTATACAATGGCGACCAGCATTAGTACAAAAGCATAGAAACTCCGAAAAAAGAAGAAATGTAATGCATGGTTGACGTTCTCAATATTTCGACTAAGTTTTACTTGTCATCTTCAGGAGAACTTAGTCGAAATATTGAGAACGTCTCCTGAAGATGACAAGTAAAACTTAGTCGAAATATTGAGAACGTCAACCATGCGTTACATTTCTTCTTTTTTCGGAGTTTCTATGCTTTTGTACTTTACTAAGCTAGTTGGTGGATCAACAAGATTTCGACCAGCATTATGGTGGAAAGAAACCGGGCAGAGCCTGAAGGCAACTCACAACCATCCACAGGTTGGTGGTGACCTTGCTACACATGACCAGAGAGGAAGCCGGGATAAACTGGATCTGAACTCACAGGGACTACATTGGTGAGAGGCTACTGGGTAGCTGTCCCCAGAGGCATAAATGCATGGAAGTGGAGACTGTTCTGTTACACATGCTTTATGCAGCATACATGATTCCTGTAAATGCATACACATGTACACAAACATTGCACATCCTGTCTGAAAGGCTGTTTTGTCAGTCTGTCTGTCTCCCTCTGTCACATATGTGAATACTGCCTTTTCAGGTGGTCAAAGCTTTCATCATTCTGACGGAGGCTTACAAAGGTCGCAAAGATGAAGAAGGCTTAAAGCTGGAGCTACAAGAGTTTGTGAAGAAAACAACATCTCCCTATAAGTATCCGAGAAAGGTATGTGGACAATGTTTAATACAGCACTGTTGTACATGATAGCTGTCCATTGCTTGCCATTGTCTTTGTTAGTCTCCCAACCTAAACCAGTGTGGTGACTCTTCTGTAACCTGCTGTTGGGGCTGTGACTTGGGTTACTTCAGTAAAACTTTAGTCAATACAGAACAGTGACATGTAAAGACAAGGACATGTAAACCATGGAGCCGTGTGGTTGTCTTTGTGATGCATCTGATTGATAATAGAAACAATGTCAGCATTATTACATGTACATGTATGTACCAGTGTGTTGCTACATACACATTGTACATGTGTATGTGTGTACCAGTGTGCTGCTACATACTCATTGTACATGTGCATGGATGTACCAGTGTGTTGCTACATACACATTGTACACGTGCATGTGGGATCAGAATGTGATTCCATGTGAGCCTGTGTACAGTGTATATTGTCTGTATGGATGTGCTCAAGACACCTCACCTGGAGATGAAAGTGGAATTAAGGACCCATGTGGTTAATTAAATAGGCAGGTCACTGATGACAGTGATTTTCTGGTTTTCGACAATAAGCTTGTGTGTGTTTCACAGCAATACACAACAATACACAGCAGCTGAAAGAGGGAAGTGCTCTAATATTATATACTCAGTACATGTACATGTAAGTAGACATGAATGTAGCTCATCCATCTTTAGTGTAGCAGGTCTGATTTCTTGAAAGTTTGGTAAAATTGTTGTATCGTCTTGCAGATTGAGTTTGTTGACCAGCTGCCAAAAACAGTGAGTGGGAAAATCAGAAGAGTGGAGTTGAGGAACAGGGAATGGAACCTGTGTGGCCAGCCGTAATTAGGGGCAGATAATGTGAACAGATTTTTGAGGTGCAGTGAGCAGATTAGAGGGGATGAGTTTGCCAGGTTTATGAAAGGGCTGATCATTGGTATAAGTTTGTGAGGTTTATTTTAAATGAGAGGCTAACTGTAGAGATTAAACTGTGAGAAGAGCTATCTCCACCATGTGCATATGAAAATGTTTCAAGGTCCACACTAGCTCACAAAATTCTGATTATTTTTGGAGTATTTTGCTCTGTTCACATATGTTAATCTATACTTTTATGGATGTAACAAGCGTTTAAAAGGCTAACATAGACATGTGGAATTTGAGCTCCAATAGCTTAGGGTTGCATCCTCTCTGTCATTGATGGGATAGTCTTTCCTTGTCTTTGCACTATTGGTAAGCCTGATGGGGTATAATAACCAACAGAGGATGAAGATAATGATTTCCTGTGTAAGTTGGTAGGATGTAATAAAGAGGGTTGAATACAAAAGGCTGGTGAGGTGTATTATGTATAAATATGGGATATATACAGTGGCATTGGAAGCATTTTTTAAGGGGGGGGGGGGCGACTATCCTAGCTAGTAGCCAGGTTGCAGGGTCCGACTAGTCCCCAGAAGCTCTGTGTTTTCTGAAACATCTCAGACCCTGGAAACGGAACCATGAAACGGGTTGACATTAGAATGCATACAAATCCATATATTTCACACATTTTCTTGCCAGAATACTTGCGACTGCAGAATAATTCCTTGAATTTTACATGGGAACATTTAATATAGACCTTGTCCATCAGGAATCTTTACTACCGTATGGTTATTTCAAAGGTAAGGGAGTATTTCTAAAAAACGGAGATAATTATAATAAGCAATCCATATTTCCCAGGTAAAAGTTAGGGGGCCCAAAGATATTCGGGCCCATCCGGGATTGAAAGTGGTTCACCCCCGTCCCCTTCCCTGTTTCAAACACCCTTAATATATATATGGTAGCTGCCCTAGTGTGCAACGTGGAAAAGAAAATACAACATTATCAGGGAATGTAGTGAGAAGATATTCTGCAGACTGTTCCTACTTGGGGTGCCTGATGAGATAACACTACAGTGTGAAACAGGTGAAGTAGATGAGAGGGTGGGTGCAGTCAACATATGCACCAAAGTGTACCTGTAATGAGGACTGCAGTGTGGGGAGGAGGAGATGGGCAGGGTGTCCTATGTGAATAGGTAGAAGGAAGTAGGGGCGAGGTTGGGGTATGAAGATCTGCTCTGAACGTGCTGACTCAATAGGAAAATACTGTATTCAAGGAGAATTATTACCACTGTCATTGATGTTACTCAGAAATCCTCTTTAGGACTTACCTTATTCGTGGCACATCTGATTAATTGGTCACAAATGGAAATCTTTGACAAGTAAATTTTGAATTTGCCTCCGTACAGATGTTGACTTACTAGTACTTGGGATGTCCTGTAACGCTCAATTTTTATATCTTTGTTACCTGTCTGTTGGTGTCAAATTGATGCATGGCTGATTTTTATGTCTATTACAGTATTTGTATTATCTCCTGATTAAACAGAAAAAAAGGGTATAACACATAAATACATGTATGTATATGTCTCACAGAATCTCGTATAAATAAAATTGCCGTAGTTTGGAATCATGAAAATCATTATCAAGTCTGTAATCAATTATCCAAGTAAAATACATATACATGATTTGAAGAAAATAAAGTATTGTTTTGTTATGTAATTGGTCAATCCAAAACTGTTTGATATAGCAGGGTTCATTAGGTGTCCCCAATGGCAGTAGCTATGTGACAGTGGTGTCAATAGTAGGGACCATGTGACGAGTATCTGCATTAGTGGGACCATGTGACGGGTATCTCCAATAGCAGGGACCATGTGACGGGTATCTCCAGTTGTGGGAGGAGGAGGTGGGCAGGGTTTCCTATGTGAATAGAATGTGGGGGTGAGGATGGGGAATGAAGATCTGCTCTGAGCGTGCAAATTTAGCAGAGACAATGTAACAGGTATCTCCAAAAGCAGGGGCCATGTGACAGGTATCCATAGCAGGGCTATGTCACGGCTATCTCAAGTAGCCGGGCAATGTGACGGGTATCTCCAAAAGCAGGGACCATGTGACTGGTATTTTCAGTAGCAGGGACAATGTGACAGGAATCCCCAAAAGCAGGGACCATGTGACAGGTATCTCCAGTGGTGAAAGGAGGAGGTGGGCAGGGTTTCCTATATGAATAGGATGTGGGGTGAGGATGGGGGATGAAGATCTGCCCCGGACGTGCAAATTTAGCAGAGACAATGTAACAGGTATCTCCAATAGCACGGGCCATGTGACAGGTATCTCCAGTAGCAGGGACTATGTCACGGGTATCGCAGTAGCAGGGTCCATGTGACGGGTATCTCCAATAGCAGGGTCCATGTGACGGGTATCTCCAATAGCATGGGTCATGTGACGGTTATCTCCAATAGCAATGACCATGTGACGGGTATATCCCATAACAGGGTCCATGTGACGGGTATCTTCAACAGAAGGTGTCATGTGACGGGTATCTCCAATAGCGGGGCAGTGTGACAGAGTTCATGTCACGGGTATTTTCAATAGCCTTGACCATGTGACAGGTGTGTCCAACATCAGGGGCCATGTGGCAGTCGTCCTCAGTATTTTACATCACCTGATACAAAAAGGACACGTGGAAAGAACAGTATAGCCATCGTTTCTGGTTGCAGAGCCAAGGTTAATCTTGTATTGTGAGAGGCTAACTGAACCTTGCGGAATTGTACATGTGAAGATTGGGCATCACGTTTCTTTTTCTTTAGTCATGTTCTCCAATTTTAGTCATTGATAGAGCTTTTACCTAGATGTTCAGTAAACCTGCAGATGGTCGTGGGTTTCCTTCCACCATAATACTGGCTGCCTTCATTTAAATGAAATATTCTCAGTACGGCGTTAAAACCAAACAAAGATGTTCAATATAAATACTGCTGTCTGGCGTTTCCTGTAGATGCTGGGCAGGGAATGTTTTCATAGACCAGACACACGTGTGTGTTGGGGGTTGCTGGTCACATAGGGGCTGCTGCTTGATATTAAGGATTGTTGACTACTGGTCGGGATTGCATTGCTGGTCATGGATTTGGACCGCTTGCCTCTGAGGGATTCCTGACCACTGTTGGAGATTCCTGACCACTGTAGAGTACTGGTGGCCCTTATTTTCTGATCGGTATGAAGGAAGGCGATCTGATATGGGAATATGCATGTCTTGCAGAATAGCTAATTGTCATTAGATGGGACGAAGGGATCATCATAAGCCTATGTTCTCAGTACTATTGAATCGTGAGTACCAATGTCGCGGATCTTATACGTCATATTGAGACGGTTAATGTTGTACTGATTGGCTCCACATGGAAATTACTGAAAATTCGGCTCGGGGCGTTTTATCATATGTGCTTTGCCAGCCAGAGGTCATTTAACCACTTAAGCCTAACAACGAGCAAACCAGGAACAAGATGCGCTTAGTCACAGCCTAAATAAACCCGTCTTCGTCGTGTAGTTACGATATGTAGCCATGCCCATCGTTTACCTGCACATCTCGGGGCTGCCATCTGTCTCACCCGCCAGCCTTGATGTGTGAATACAATCTTGTATTCCTTCCCTTAACCGTGGGGGTTAGGAGCGTGAAGCCTCGGAGATGAGGCCATCAACTAGGTACTGATTAATCTCGGGTAGCCAACGGGCGATTGTTCGTCCGGGAAAAACAGAGTGGACAAAATGGTGTTTTTAGCGATATCTGGGTAATCCTAAACAGACGAGGAAATGGATCAGATTGGGATTAACTCGGCGCCCCTGGCCATGTGGACTCGTACCCCCGATGATTTCGTTAGAGACGCCCGTAGGCCTGAGGACTACCTCTAATTGGTTTGACGGTCACCTAAATGAGCTCATCAAAGCCCAGTCGCTCCATTACCCAACAGCATCGCCTTTTTCTGCCCCGAAAACGTTCTTAATGTAGCGAAAACAAGATGGTTCCTGGTCCCCATAGAATATGTGCACCATTACCGACAACAGACTGCGCACAGTGAATATATTATATCGTGCGTCTGTCCATGACCAAAGAGAAAGAGGGGGAACCACTGGGTAGGGGGACAGTTCGTCGCTGTTTTATTTAAGGCTACGTCAGCCTACCGTTGCTCAAGGTTCTGTTACATCTTTCCGTACTCTGCTATATGTTTCTGTACTTGTTCATGAATATCAGACTTCTACACGGTAAAAGCTCTCACCACTACAGTTGGCAAAATTAACCCACAGGCTGTGAAATGGCAGCTCTTGCTCAATACGAATTAATGGGTATATTTGTACACATTATTTTGCTTTGCTGGTTTTCTCTTCCTGAAATTGTTGCTGGGCTGTGCATTTTCTGTTGTTATCTTTTTAAGGCTTACGGCCAAATACTTAACTGTTCTCCATCGCGACTCACCTTTTTTTTTCTCTCCACCCATAAACAATAAAGTAAAGTATTCCTGGGGACAGGGTATATAAAATATGTATGGCTTTTGGAAGATGCAAGGCCTCGAAAATCGTAAGATAAGATAAGAAGAGGGGACGCCCTCTTACTCTTGTAAACAGAAAAATATGTTCAGATTAGCGTGATGATGTCCTGAGAGGCGTAGAATAAGAGCCGACATACCAGGGAATTTTTTTTTTTTTTGGTATTTTTATTATTTATTTATATATTTATTTTTAGATGAAAACCATTCTTGTGAATCTGCTCGGATTCTGCACACATCGTGCTCCGGATCGTATCGTACCCCGTTGCTGTGTAGGCTAAGGTCTTCCTTCCCTGTAGAATGTATGTATCATTCTCTCTTATAAGCAACATGTGTGGACGTGGCTTGCAGTTAACAGTTTAGACAGTTAACACTTCGCATTTCAAAATGGATAAGTCAATTTTTCTCACACACAAAAAAATGAATGTCTTAAAAAAAACCTTCGTCCTAACTTAGTTTATACTTGGTACCAAAATAGAACTTTGCAAGCCCTACGGAGTCACGTCCGAAGTTTCGGTGTTATGTTCCCGTACATGTTCTACTGCCGGCTTATAGTATATGTATGCTCCACAGCAAAACGACAAAACGTATAACCAGAGTTATTTCAGAACAGGCGTCCAAGCAGATCTAAACGGGCATAGGCATATACTTATGACTCGCTTGGTAATTTTATAAACCACCTTTTAATCTAGAATAGAATAGAATAGAATAGAATATTTATTCACCATAATACAAAATAGCAGGTTGGAAAAGGATAGATGTCAAAGTAAATGGCGGGAATAAAACCCCGAAGGGCTTGTTCTATCCCTAAATAGTCATAAATTCATTGGTGGCAGGAGATATACTTTTGGTGAATAGAGGATATAGGAACATAATTGATTATATACACACTTGTAGACATGCACAAGATTACCAGTACCCGTTTACATAGCACTAAATTATGCGCAATCATATCATTAATCTCAGAGCAACAGATGATGCCCGATTACACGTCTATTGACATTATGCTAATTTTTAAGATAAGAATACATTGCTCACCAGTAGCACCCTCAACACACACACATAATGTAATGTCGTTGACAGCATTGTGACGTACCCGGCTCAAAAGTTGCACCATTAACCAGTAGAGTGAAGGGACTTTAAACGCCGTTTGAAAAGAGAATGTGAGGAACACATTTTTAAGTCAATAGCCAATGCGTTCCAAATTCGAGGCCCTTTGATTTGCAGAGAATAGTAAGATACGTTAGAAGTATAAAATGGCTTGTATAAATTGATGTTTGAATGACGTGTAGGGTAACTATGCGATTGTTCGACTCTGGTGTAGTAAGATTTTAGTAGATTGGGAATTATGAAAGGTTGATATAATGATTTATGAACGAATAATTGGATTAGGTAGTCATTTAATTTTGTGATTGGTATTATATCGAGCCTTGCAAATAGAGGAGATGATGGGGACATTCTGGGGCTGGATGTTATCAGGCGGAGAAAGCGTTTCTGAAGAATAAACAGAGGTTTCAAATGGGTGGGGTACGTATTGCCCCAGACAATAAAACAATAAGAGATGTAGGAATAAAACAGACATGAGTAGAGGCGTTTTAGAGTTTCTCTATTTAAACAGGATTTAAGGTGATACACAACTCCAATGTTTCTAGATAGTTTAGACGACAATATATTTATGTGTGATGTCCAGTCTAGTTTTTCATTAATAATGACCCCAAGGAATTTGAATTGCTTCACACGTTCTATTTCTGATCCAGATATGTTTAAATGAGGTAAAAATGATGATGATGATGATCTATGATTTTGAGGAGGCCATAGGGTACGTTATTTTAGAGAAACCAGAAAGGATGTCGTGTCATCCGTACCCTAAGCTCTTCAGTATTACAGGTGAGACGCTACTTTGTATGCGAAGTTCGTTCCCCGCTGTCATCACAATCGAAGGTCACGCCTAATGACTTCCTGGTTGTGACATGGGAATTAACGCTACAATTATTCCTCTATCATTTTCTCGTTGAAAATAACTTGAAAGTATGACAGAATTGTCTCGTAATCAGAAGGAAAACAGGTGATTTAACACTACTCCTAAAAAACGTTAAACACCAAAATGGTGAACTAGAAAGGACTGACGTCACAGCGGAAACATATACCTTCTAGGGTGGTAGAAATATCTCTATTGGTTAGAGTTGAGAACATGGCGATTTTTCCATTTTAAACTGCGATATCTCGGTTATCGTACATCGCAGAATTAAGAAGGAACGTGTTTTTTTAAAACTATGAATGGGAATCTTTAACGATGCATATATACATTTGTCCTAGTGTCGTCTTTTCTTTTAACATAGTATTTCCTCAACTCACAGAACACCGAATACATGCTGATAAACAACAATAAAATTAATATAGTAAATATTGTTTGCTCAAACATCCTCTTAGCATGGTCACTTATATGTCCTGCTGTCCTCTTACAATAGTCCCCAGGGTTACGCGGTGTAGTGGTTTCCGTTGACTTCTTGCGGCATCCGCTTACACCGGATGACGTCAGCTGTCTGTGTATTCTTCAGTAATCTCTATACAGAGTGTTCATCGATCAATACTGCTGGCTTGGACTTCATGAGGCGATTGTCTTGCAACGTTTCCAGATCAAAGCCATGTCTTTAATCGTGAGAGAGATCACAACAGCATCGGGACATCAAAGGCGACGAGTCCTGATGCAAAGGTTTGGAAACGTGATAGATGTTGTAACCACAAAATATTGGCTTTTCTACAGCAAACAAGCATTTATTTTTATCCGTTTAACTTCTTTTTTTGCTTTTCAAGTAAATGATAAGATATTACGTGGAAATTATGTCATATTTCTGAATTGCAAAAGTATTGAATTGACAACGACACGTGTGTGGACAAACTGTGTGTCAGGTTTAATATCGTCAGTTCACGCTGACGTGGTACAGCTGACATCTAACTCCTTCGCACACATTCGTTAAGCTGGCATAAGGAGACGTTTAACTCTCCATACGTTTAAACGTAACTCCTTCACATGTAGTGCTTAAGATTACTGTAACACCTTCACATGCTGTGGTTCAATTCATAACTAACTCTTTCACCCGCAGTACTTTAGTTTTTTTCCAGCCTTCACACGCATTGGTTAAGCTGACATTGAACTTCATCACATTTACAACTTTAGCTGACATAACAGCAGAACGCCTCTACACGCATTAGTTGACATTTCACCTAACTCCTTCACACGTAGTTGATAAGCTTGCCTAAGAACTCTAGATTATTGTTTCTACCTTTGGAAATCATCATGCAACATGGTGTTCTTACACACAGAAATGAATACATTTAGGTTAAAAGCTTGATGTTACTACCGGCACTGTAGGATACAAAGATGTGAAGGAACAGAAATTAACACAGATAACAGCCCAGTGTTGATATCTGCAGGAGTCAACATGTTAACAGCCCAGTGTTGTTGTCTTCAGGAATCATCATGTTAACATCCCAGTGTTGTTGTCTTCAGGAATCATCATGTTAACACCCCAGTGTTGTTGTAATCAGGAATCATCATGTTAACATCCCAGTGTTGTTATGTTCAGGAATCATCATGTTAACATCCCAGTGTTGTTGTCTTCAGGAAATCATCATGTTAACAACCCAGTGTTGTTGTCTTCAGGAATCATCATGTTAACATCCCAGTGTTGTTGTAATCAGGAATCAACATGTTAACAGCTAAGTGTTGTTGTCTTCAGGAATCATCATGTTAACATCCCAGTGTTGTCGTCTTCAGGGATCATCATGTTAACATCCCAGTGTTGTCGTCTTCAGGAACCAACACATTGTTGTCTTCAAAGATCAGGGGTCAACATGTTAACAGCCCAGTGTTGTCGTCTTCAGAAGTCAACATGTTAACAGCCCATTGCTGTCGTCTCCAGGAATCAACATGCTAGCAGCCCATTATTGTCGTCTTCAGAAGTCAACATGTTAACATCCCATTGTTGTCGTCTTCAGGAGTCAACATGTTAACAGCAAATTGTTGTCGTCTTCAGAAGTCAACATGTTAACAGCCTAGTGTTGTTGTCTTCAGGAGTCAACATATTAACAGCCCATTGTTGTCGTCTTCAGGAGTCAACATGTTAACATTCCAGTGTTGTTTTCTTCAGGAGTTAACATGTTAACAGCCCAGTATTGTTTATACATCTAAATGTAGATATGTTTGCAGCGTGGTGTTCTTACAAGCAGAGATCAGTGTAATAACTTTTTCAAAAATCGAAGTGATTTCCATGAATCCATCGATTCGATCATTGCATGTTCAATACATTAATTATGATGAACCGATCTCAAGTCTAAAATGAGTTATATCTAAAATCAGAAATGTGATTATCTTCGGTAGAGAGGATCAAAATACCGCCCGTCATGGTATCTTTCATACGGCATAATATCTTCCTTTTTGATATCCGTTTGCCGCTATGGCCTCTTCCGCCCTCTGGCCAAGGGAGGCACAATGTCATAATCGCGCTAGAATTTCTGTGAACGCACCATCACAAGTAGGTAAAATCCTCAGCCAATGGACAAGAACATCTCACTGAGTTTATTTAACGTCTACTGACAGAAGTAACAGAAATTGGATAAAGACATGGGGGATTTATTGAGGCGTGTATTTCCCGCGTATAGCTTCATAAGGTCCCCTGAGCAAATGACTGACAATGCGGAATAATCATGCGAAGTATCTGATATTTATCAGTTTCTCATAAGTTTCTTCATAAGTGAAGAGCGCGTATATGACCAGCCCAACATCATTGCTCATTACCTGCGTATACCTGAGACTGAGCTTAGCCGTTCCAGGCAGTTTTCTTGTCAGAAGTCTGTACGGTACCAGAACTTTCACCCATATAGGGCGGTGATATTCTGTGGTCACAATCTAGGTCCCGGTAGCTCAGAAGATCTTGCGCCCATTACATTCAGAGCATGTAGCTACAGGAGTTGTAACTGCATAATTGTGTAGTAGGACGGTGGTGGCTGCACTCTCCACACACATTGCGCGCACAAAGCGCGCACGTAGCAACAGTTCACCCACAGCAACTAGAAAACCACAAACGCGGTGGTCTTAGCTTATCCATTTACTCTCCAGTCAGCCTCAAAGTACGAAGCCCCATGTTAAACATCCGAATCCAACGCCATGCTGCGTTATGACCCAGACGCCTCCCACCAATTGCGGTCGCTATGAGTTCAAGTCCAGCTCATGCTGGCTTTCTCTTCGGCCGCCTTATATGTGAAATATTCTTGAGTACGGCGTAAAACACCAATAAAATAAATAAATATAAAACCACGGGAAGACCGAGCCTTGGAGAGTGTAACGACCACGGCGTCGGATTGGGATACTTAACAAGGGGCTTCGAGGCTGGCTGCCAGATATCTGGAGACAATCACAATCTAGGTTACCCACATGGCGCATGCCTACCTTTATTACCACAAAGGTATCGGGTTGGACCTTCAATCCGTTTTCAAGGCGTTTGAGGGCTCAGGTGTGATTTGCAATGTGAAGGGATCGATTTCAAGAAGCTGGCTGCTTGTTATTGCTTTTTCTGCTTCCTTAGGCCTTTCATGTTTTGTTCTTCACAATAATATGTCACGTAAAACAGCCATCTTCTGTCTTGTAACCATAGTGCTCTGCTGTCATCTTGCCACGCATCTTCCATGCTGTGATGTCTTATCTTGCCATAGTTCATTATAACACTGGCTGTTTCATAGTTTGTTGCTCCTTTGCTCTGACGCGTCGAAGTGGTGTATTTTAGTCGCTGTACCGTACCACTTACGTGACCTGCTGAGGGAATGGCATCCGCTACACCGGTGGCAGGCAACCCAAAGCGTCAAGTCTTTATTACTCTTCTCATGTCGCTATAGTCTTCAGTAATCTCTATATATAGTCTTAATCAGATCAATGCTGCAGGCTGGGACTTCTTGGGGCGATTGTCTTGCAAGGTTTCCAGATCGAAGCCTTGTCTTCAGTTCTGACAATCACAACAGTATGAAAAGCGAGTAGTCCTAATGCAAAGGTTTGGAAACGTGATAGAAGTTGTGACGACAAAATATTATGTGATTTGCAACAAAGAGAAGCATTTACTTTCATCCTGTTGTCTTCTGTTTCCTTTTATTTATGTATTTCTTTTTTTTGTTGTTTCTTTTTTCTTTTAGATATAAATGTCACTTGGAAACTGCATTAACTTACTTTATGAAAAGGTGGTTAAATTTGTTAACCACACCTTCTGTGCAGAAACCAATTCGAGTGTGTCAGTTTATACCAAGAGGGACTGGAAAAGTTAAGGCTATGTCTAACTCCTTCGCACTCAATCGTTCAGTTTTTGTCTAAAGTTCTCCTTCATGCCCAGAGGTTAAGCTGATATCGAAGTTCTTCACACTCGGAGGTTAAACTGACGTGTATCGCCTTCTCAGTGGTTAAAGTGACCTCTAACCTTCGCAGTCAGTGGTTATGCTTACAGCTAACCGCTTTCACACACACTGGATACTCTTACGTCCGAATCCTTCACAGCGATTAATATGGCATCAAACTTTTTCGCAGTCAGTAATTAACCTTACATCTAAATCCTTCACAGAAACCAACAGACTAATTGCCAACTTCAAAAAGCAACACGTTAACAGTTTATTATTGCTATTGTTAGAAATCAACAAATGATTGCTCTTCCAGATTCTCGCGAAGAATATTTGTTAAGTATCATTACCATCTGAAAATGCCTGTGAAGGAAAATTATCATGCGTAGCGATTCGTTCTTCATTGTAATAAAGACATATTCAGCCACTAAGTCACATCGTGCTGAAGATATGATCATATTTGCATGAATTGATTTCAAATCTCAAATGAGACGTATCTTCAAAATACTTTTTATCTTAGGAAGAAAAGTTCGAGATACCGACGGTCAAGGTAGGCCTATCTTTTACGCGGCATAATCTTTCTCTTTGATATCAGCTTGGCGCGATGGCTCTTCCGCCCCCTGGTATAGATGGCCACACTCCCGTGATGTCTACAGATCTCTTGTGACCCATCATAACTAGGCAAAGCCGTGAGCCAATCGCCAAATAGCCTTCAACTCACTTAGCTGGCTTCCGCCCTACTGACACAGAAGTGACAGTAATCGGATAAAGACCTGAGATACATTTATTGAGGCGTGGATTTCCCGCGTATAGCTTCATAAGGTCCATGGAGCAAATGACTGACAATGCGCAATATTCATGTGAAATCTCGGATATTTATCAATTTGTCACAAGCCAGGGCGGTTATTCAAGGCAGGTGTGAAGAGCGCGTAAGTTTACATATGACCTAAACAACTGCATGTATCCCTTACTACTCCCGTATACCTGGTCTTAGCCGCTCTACGCGGTTTCCTTTTCGGAAGCCTGTACGGTACCAGAGCTTTTAACCATACAGGTCGCTGGGTTACCTGCTTAATAGCACATTCCTACCTGACCACAAAGATATCCGGTCGGATCTTCAATCAGCCCTGGGGGCTCAGGTGTGATTTGCATTGTGCAGGGCTCGATTTCAAGGTTTGCTGATTGTGACTATTTTTTTCTGTTTGTCTTTACTGTAAACACAGAAATTCTTTACCCTGTAAGATTCCATATGCGTTTATAAACCGTGCTACCTGTACATAGACCTTATGAAAGGCATTCATTTCTGCACAGGTATATAGTGTTGTGTCTTTGCTTATTTTATGCGTCGGCTATGTGAGAGCTGCGGATGGGGACGGAAGTGGGTGGTGAGGCGTGGGTATTTGTGTTAGCTTGGCGGAGGTGGGGCTGGGGAGTTGAGCACCTCTATCGATATTCAGTGATTCATATGCGAGACTTATTTCATGTGCAACCGTTTGTGGCAGCTTTCAGTTTAACAATGTATTGACACACATTTCCCTGTACGAGTGGTTTCCTTACACCAACAAAAATAAGGTCCTGGAGGAAAGGAGTTCAAAGGAAAATCATCAGTGTCAATTTCATACCAAAGCTTGTTATTGCATATTTAAGGCATGTTTAGCGGTATAACTTGTTCTTCTATGCCGATTATGTTCTATATTGCCTACCCTTGATATTTTCTAGGAATTTGATGTCGTCATGCAATGACTTCTTGGATGATTTATCGTCTTTTCATTTGATCTGTTCACGCTCTGATGTCAAGGCAAGATTTATGTCGTTATAAAACTACCACAGCCCCCTTAAACGACTAGTTCAGGAATAAGCTAGAAAATACTCTCCCTGGAGATGAACATCATCAACAAGTTGGACATTTATTTTACATGATCAAAACAAACAGTGTACGGAACAGGAGGAACAAGTCAAAGGGTTATCCGTCTTTGTACAAAACATTCCTAATTTTATGTTTTTATAGCCAAAAATAGAGTAGTCTTGGTTTAGTTGGTTTATGCTGATGAGATCACTGAGCAATGTTCCTCCTGAGGCTAGTCGCCTGGGGGTGTAGTACGACCTGCCGGACCGCCCCCGTTTGTCCCCACCGACCGCGAATCGTCCGCAGTCGGAACTCGTACAATGTCGGACCTGTCTTCTTCACACTCGAGCCATACTGCCGAGGTCTAGTCACACAACACGCCTGTAGAAACAGTTTTAAGCCGGCCCTGAATTTTGGACTCATCCACAGGTATATAATAGGATTGTAACAGCTGTTACTCATTGCCAGCCAGTGGCTAAATATCCAGAGGATGGGCACATGTTTACTGTCGTAAATGCTGGGGTCGTGGTCCCCCACCAGCGTTATGATGTGTAAAGGTAGCCAACACAGAGCGTAGAACACTACCACAGTGATCATCATCTTGATCAGCTGGAACGACAAAACACAACCATTGTTATCACCACACTGATCAGCTGGAACGACAAAACACAACCATTGTTATCACCATACTGATCAGCTGGAACGACAAAACACAACCATTGTTATCACCATACTGATCAGCTGGAACGACAAAACACAACCATTGTTATCACCACACTGATCAGCTGGAACGACAAAACACAAACATTGTTATCACCATATTGATTAGCCGGAACGACAAATAGAACATTAGTGATCATCATGTTCGTTAGCTGAAACCAAGAATACAACCATTGTACTGACTCGATCAGACGAAACGACAAACACAACCAATGTCATCACCAGATTGGTCATAACCACTGTTGTCATCGTCTTCATTTATCTGAAACCACAAATGCTATCATTGTTTTCAATGTTGTGATTAGTTGTAAGGACAAACACATAATGATGATTAGTCGACACCACAGATACAACCGTTGTGATCATCTTGATCATATGAAACCATGCGCACTACCATTGTCATCATCATGTCGTTTAGAGGAAACAGCAACGGGATCATTTCTATCATTGAAATCATCTGAAACCACACTGGCTACAACCATGATCATCACCTTGATTAGCTGAAACGTCTAAAAACAGCCATTATGATCATGTTCATCAGCTTTCGTCATCAACAGTTTGATTGGCTGAAACGACAAACACTAGCATTGTGATTATCGCTATCTAGATATGAAGGACCTTTTTATACGCCAGGGTTGTACAATTCTTAGTTGTATATCGTTTGATTCTCGAGAGTTTAGTGCCTTTACAAGTCTCTGCCAGATGCCAGGAGTCCACAGGGTAGTACAGTGCATAATTAATGTCTGTATGTATCCTTGGGTTAAACGTCGCACTCAGCAATTTTTCAGTTATATGGCGAGGAGTGATTGGAAGGTATGTATACTGTGTCTTCTTGTAGCAGGGCTAGTCCATGCCGCCAAAGTGCTGCCTCCACAGGAACATCATGCTGAAGACATTAGGTAAGACACCCCACCCCAGTCACATTTTACTGACACCGGGCCGATCAGTCACATTTCCTTGCTCTAATCCCTCAGCGATGAGCGGCAAGCGAGACAGCAACAAGAACCGTTTTTAAAGTCTTTGGTAAGACCCGACCCGGGGTTGATCCCGATTCTCTCGACCCCGAGGCGGAGGCTGTAGTCACTAGGCCACCGAGGCGGTACAGTGGCTAATTGTTCAACCTTTGATTCGCCAGAGTCTAGTGCCCTCATAGGCCTTCGCCAGATGCTAAGCCAGGCTGGCTCAGGTCCTCTTTCTACGCCACGGTTCTACACTGCCTGTTTGCACAGTCTTTGATTCTCGAGGGTCTAGTGCCTTTACACGCCTATGTCAAATGACAGGATTCTATACGGCCTATCTATACGTCAACGTTGTACAATGCCTAGTACACCCTTTATTCGCTAGAGTCTGTGCCTTTGCTGTCAGCCAGATGCCTGGACTCTATAATGCCTCGTTCTACATGTCACGTTGTTACAGCACTTTATTGTACAACCTATGATTCTCTCGAGCCTGGTGCCTTTGTTTAGCCCCATGCAGTTGCCTGGACTCTACAATGCCTTGTTGTACATGTTAGGGCTGTACACTGCCTTGTTATACAACCTATCATTCTCGAGAGTCTGATGAATGTGTTGTGCGCCAGAGGCTTGCGCTCTACAATGTCTTCTTTTTCATAGCAGGGTTATGCAGTGCTTATTTGTATGAATGAATGATTATAATCATCATGTATGTATGAATACCACTTTGGCAATTCTGCAGCCAGATGTCGGCGACAGTGTCTATTTGACTTTATCAGGTGTAGATTTTGTACGTACCTGCACAACTAGTTCGCACATAGGGCCTATTCTCTTTCTAACTCTAAGAATTCAATGAAAACCCTCTAACTTGCCTTCGTCCACAGGGATGCAGGCTGACATTTTGTCCTATTTCCTCATCTCGTCGCCGCCGCTGAAGCCATTAGCGACCTGATTGATGTTTGTATCATATACCGGCTATTTAATTAAAAAAAATTGTTACTTGAACAGCGTTAAAGGACAGCCGTGTTGAGAGTGCTTAGCTGTCCTCTTAGGCCAGGTCTAGACTATTAGGGTGCCGAGGCGTCGAGAAGCCTCTGGCTCTGTGCCTGATGGTCAGCACGGGGTATGACAACAGCCGTCACAGACTAGGCCCATCTTCCGAAGACCCTCAGATGTCACTGATATCATAACTCGCTGACAGTGCCCGTTCTGGTGATCTGTGTCGGGCGAGCTGTAAAACAGAGCTGGCGATTGGCCAGGGATTGACCGTCAGATCCGGAGATCACAGTTCTAAATGGATGGCAAACGAGCTATTCGGCGTTAGTCTTTTAGGTAATGATTACTTCTACATAAGTGAGAGAGTAATTTTGTATACAGGAAGGAGAGGGGACGGTAACCATGTAAGCAGTCAGACAATTCCAATTCCCCATCCTGAATACACAGATAGCTCTAATTCATTAATATAACAGATGTTTCAATAAATCGCTATTTAATACTCCCCGATATGTATCAAAATACATGTATATCCACTTAGCCCTTGCGTAATGCTCAGGTAATGCATGCATTTTCGAGGGTCGCTGTCCGCTAACGTATGCCTAGGCGTAAATATCCCTCAAAAATAAAATAAAGGAAACTTGAGCGGTTTGAAGTGATTACGAAAAAAAAAAAACACCGGAGGTAAAGTTTACCACTCAGTTTTTGAGAAGGTATAATGTGCAGCGACTCTGGCATTGCCAATTCTACCCACTGGCTGAGGCGCACATTTGGGTCTAAGATGACAAACCAAACAATGAAATATGAGGCTTTAGCCTATACACCACTGGCGAAGTCTATGCACTGAAGGAATTACACACAATTCATGGCGAAAGTCGGTATCGAAGTCCTCGAGACTTTGACGGAACGGCCCAGCCAGCAGGAATCTCCCGTGGCCAGAGTCCATAAAAGCGCCATTCAAATGTTGGGGACATTTGGTGCAAGGGTAGAATACTGATTACAGTCGAAATGAGCTACATCCGGCTTTAACGAACTCATTTACTGAACTGCTCGGCTTGTGATGGCAGCTGCCCAGGCTATTGTACCTGAGTGCGCTAGCCGCTGTGGTCGGTCACGACTGAAGCCACTAACGCTGTAACCGGCTAGAGCTCGGGTGAAATGACCGCTTGTTGTCAGGCGACATTTACTGGCAATCGTTCAAAGCAGCAAGGTTTACTCTCTGACAACTACAAACGGAGTGAAAAGCTACAGGCAGCAGGCGACATCAACGCATGTACCGTGCCCTTGCTATATAAAATCTGCGGTCACAGCAGACAGGCTAAATGAAATTGCACTGCCGGAATTAACAACAATTGCTCCGGGGTTGTTCGTGTAGGGGTAGTCATTTCTGCAAGTAATTCACTGAATGCAGAGAGCGTTGAACAGTCAAGCTGGTGTAAATAATAAGTCATTGCCCCTCGACCCCTGACCTTCCAAATATACCGAGTAAAACCAGTCCGAAATACGTATTGTTACATTTTGTGGTGTTAATAAAACAATACGGATCCGAAGACCACAGACCTGAGATAAGTTTTGCATCGACATTCCCATTGCTGGCACATTCATCAACATCTATGCCATGGTTTCCGATAGCAGACACACTTGTCAACAGTCATGTCACAATTTTCCATTGTAAACACATTTGTCGTCAGGAAAGTCAAATTGTCTCATTGCTGACATTTCCATCAACACCCATGTCAAAGTTCTCATTGCGGCTTCATCCGTCATCATGAACGTCAAAGTTTCTCAGTATGGACACATTCGTTGACAGCGGCACCAACGTTCCTCTTGACATTCTCAACAGCGGCACCAACGTTCCTATTGACATTTTTCAACAGCTATGTCCGAGTTTCATACTGGAACAAATTCCTCATCACCAGATTCCAACAGCGGACACATTTGTCACTAGTCAGACCAGTGATTTTGATTTCGAAAAGGCTTGTTCCAGAAGTTTCCATCGAGGAAACATTCTTGAACAGCCGCGCCAGATATTTCGAGAATTCTAGTTCACTGGGTTGTATACAGTTAGTCCTTCATTAACACAAACTGCCCGTCCATGAAACCTCACAGAACACAACTTTTTAATAAATCGCTGGTTAATATTACCAGTATGCACATTTCCTTCTCACATATAATGTTCAAGCTCACACGTACGTGTATCAACGCGTCGCAACCTGATAACACATGCATTTGCCTAAACCACCAGTTTAAGTAAAATAAAAACCAGCCAAAGCGGTTTAAAGTTATTTAGAAGAAGACGTTTTCCAAGGCAAAGTTTCGAAATATTCTAGTTATGAAGACATTTCCCCTCGTTAAATTCGTTTTTTGAACAATAAATTCACGCGTTTCCACTTTAGCCACATTAGAAGACAGCTGTCCCATGAGTAATATTTTTGTCCACTTTCGCGGACAACCAGAGCAAAAAATTCCAACAGAGAATAAAAGCCAGAGCAGCGACGACATTGTTATAGTTGGCAAATAGCCACACGTAAACGGTGAAATCCAGCCTCCAATCAGTTTGTCCAGTAAGGGTTTTATTCTACATCAAATCAAAGGTTCCCATAGTGCACGCATTTTCGAAGGTTTCGTCATAAGTAATAGTTTCTACGGTATTCATTAAGAGGCAAAGCAAATGTTGCCATTGGGGACCGAATCAGAAGTGGAAACCGAAGACGCTTTCATTCAACAGATAGGTTAATGGTTCGCATTGAACACACTTTCGCCAATAACAGTGCATTAGTGTCCCGTTGTATTTATGTCCCGCATTATCGCGTGCGTTTTCATTAATCTTGCATTTTTCAGTACGTCGTAAACACCAATGAAATGAATAAATGTATAAATAAGCAATTCACCTTTTTCTTTCCAATTATCCAATCTAGTTTAGATTTTTGTGACAATCCCTCTAAAAACTTATTTCTCAGTCGGCTACGAACCACACTTTCAGAAAACTGTAGCATTCTGTCCGTCACGCTGACTACATTGAGAAAACCTCTGAGCTGTGAACAAAAATATGAATGCAGTAAAAGCTGATGACGCTTTGAGGAGATCTCAGCTAGTTGGCAATCAAGTATTTTCAACAGACCGAAAAAAAAACTAGTAAAACCAGCTACCATGGAAACTCCTACAATCCTTCTTTTCGCTGAGAGGTAAATCCATTTACGGCCTGAAAATAAATACTGCTGGATGGGTCGCAACTGGAAAAATCCTGCACGTATAAGTCAGGCGTAAGAAATGACAATTATAAACCTTTATCCTGAGAGAAATTATAAAAAAAGTGACACAAGCTGGTTCACTGCCATTTACATCATCTGTAGATCAGTCCGAGGTTATCGAACGTCAACAAAACTAAATGTTCACAGATTTAAAGTAAAAATTATTGTTCTGGTTTTAAGATAACAACAGAAAGCCAACCTGTAGCCAGTCAAAACCATTTTGTAGCTTAATGGGAACGTCTGTCTTTTAATCGATCTGGTTCAATCACAGAGGTCGGTGCTGGTTAAATTGATGACACGAGTAATAGGTCGTTTAAGGTAAGCATTGCATTGTGTGCTATCCCCGTGTGCATACGTGTATTATCACATCTGCCAGTTGTAACCACTCACCTGGCTAATTGCTGTGTCTTTCAACCACCGAGATAAGTGATTTATGTGTTACATATGGTCGGATGAAAATTTCCTACACAAGTTAGGATAAGTGATTTATGTGAGACACATTGTGGGATAAGTGATTTATATGCTCCACTAGTTGGGATAAATGATTTATGTGTTATAAAGTGTGGGATAAATGAGTTGTGTGCTACACGGGTGGATAAGTAATTTGTGTGTCATACATGATCGGATAAGTGATTCATATGTTATGCTGGGTGGGATAAGTCATTTATGTCCTGCATAAGGTGGAACGATTGATTCATGCGCTACACAGTTTGGGATATGCCATTTATGTGCTGTACGTAATAGTTTTTGAGTGATATTCTTGACAACTAATATTAAATAAGTGGCTCGTAGTGTGCTGCACAGAGTGAGGCCAATGAGTTATTATTTATACATCAGTGAAATCCCAGGGATTCCTTCACTGATAAAAGTAATATCTTCACTAGTTAGATGTCACTTTTATTCTTACATTTTGATAATACATTGCTGTTGACCTTGACCCATCATCTAGATGCCGTAACAGTTTGTTTTTACGACGTTCCAATCTGAGCTCACTGGTATGACGTCATAATACAAGTCTAGTGAAATGCTATATTCTGACGTCACGCAAGAAGACACGACATCACTCCTGGCGTCATATATACCTGTACATCGTCACGCTATTTACAGGTCTTTGAAGGCCTACAGCTAAAAGATTGCTTAAAAATTCTTTAAAAACACAAAACCATGACATTGTTAAAGTATAAATAATAAATAGAATATTGCAAAGTGGTGGCAATATCCTCTACATATCTTGTGCTATATTGGGTGACATAAACGATTTCTCCGAGGATGTCAGAAAATGGGGTCAGAAAAAGGCCATACCATTGTTAGGTCATGAGGTGCTTGTCTTCTACTAGCGGAAGTTCTCCTCGGCATTCCCTCGAACACGAAGACTCATCACATTGTAGAACCATAGAGCACACGGCAGAAAATAAGCCCTCGTATATGATACTCTATTTGAGTCCAGAAAATCAATGCTGTCTCAATCATCACCTCATGAAGTTTTTCTTTCGCGCTCATCTTTGCAATATGTCATTGGTAGAAGCCACCATTTGTTTTCAATCTTACAGGGCAGTATAATCGTGGTCGAAAACGTCGCTATTACTTCAAATTGCATCTCTTGGATCAATCAAATTGCAGCTTTTTTTTCTATAAATTTTTCGTTAGATTTTCATGGCAGTTTGTAGCCAACAAGTACATTTGAAATCCAATATTTTATTTTATTTTAATCCGTGTACGTTATGCATTGCTTGAGGGCATATTTCAGCCTGGTAGATGAATAAAAGCACTAAATGTGCATAAATTTCTAGCAACCAAATACTGAGGTTATTCTTGACATTTTAGGAACAATCACGGTAAACACGGTGAGGCTCAGGATTGACGTCCACACTGACATAACCGTACCTGACAGCGTATTAATGTTTCCGTGAATTAATTCAGCCGCTTGCATGGTAGGAGAAGACAGCATAGTGAACTTATGTGAAATGATATAATCATGGCGCCTGGTTGAATGAGACATCGCACTTTTCTGAGGCATTTCAGCCATTTATATAATGGAACGAGATGTGAAGCTTTTTTGAAACTATTTAATTGTTTGTTGTGTTGACAGGGACATCAAAAATTTCTGTGAAATAAGACAGTCGTTTGTATGGTGGAAAGACATACAAGGTTACGTGAAATAATTTACTCGCCTGTAAGATCGGAAGAGAATATCATAAGTTTCTGTTTGATGAAGAGAGAATTTCGTACGTATATCTCTAAAAGTAATTCAGTCGTATGTCTCTGTGAATTAGTTCAGTCATATGTATTATAACAAAATACAGAATTGTCCGCTTATGCATATGTTACAAAGGAGATTTTTAGATGAAATAGTTCATATTAATGGAAATTATCGTATCTTTCTGGGAAACCATTGTATTATTATGGGGCCTGAAACCCGACTTTTAGAGTAGAAATGCATAGAAATTTAACAAAAATTGCCAATTATGTGATTTCTACTGGTAATTTACAAAATAAAACCAATCTGACAGTTAGATTGTGACAAATCCCCTTTTAAGTTCAATTTTATCGTCTTAACCGCGAAGTCTAGTTTTAATAGGGTCTTTAAGGTAGAAAAACTTCAACATAAGGTGGCCAAGTTTTTTTTTTCAATGTAAAGATTATATCTTCCACGAAGATAACGTCCAGCTTTAATTGCAGGGAATAATGGGATTTGGCAGAGCTACCTTTTTATGACAACAACAGAACGAAACCATAAAGAGAGAACGGATTTTACAAAACACTTGTGTTCCGGGTCGCAGGGAGTGTTTCTGCATACAGCTGACTCGTAGAATGTGCCTTTGGATAGACATTAATGGCTCATCAAGCATCACATAAGGACTTGAACACACGGTTTGTTCGACCTTTCTTCATTTGCGGACCGTTTCATGTCAAACACAAAATCGATGTCGATGCACGGATGTTGATAGGGTGCTTGACAGAGTCCGAGTTATTAGAACTGCCGATCAGGCAGTTGGGTTCCGCTACCTGTCACTGATCACCAGTAGGGGGGCTGATCTAATTTCTGTCAACATTTCCAAGTCGATACCGACTTCAAACCCTTACTCAGCAGGCAATCCATCGCATGTTAAATAGCCAGACTCTGCAGTCCTCGCCGTACGTAGATGACAATATGTTGTTTTTGTCCCCGACACAAAAGCGATGGAAAGTTTGATAGGGGCAGATTGTGGGTGGTGAGGATAGGTGAACAATATAGGGAGAATAGCGAGGAGCCAGCCGAGTTCCCCACTGTCAACACTCATTCCATCAATTATCATTGGTGTTGACGGGCCTAAAGGCCACATTATCCTTCCGAGTTCGATCGAGTTTCTTTTCCAGGGTCTTCCCCTCTAACTGCCCCGATCATACTTCTAGAGCTTCGCAGTATCGATCAAAGTTTACAGTAACCAAGCATGTGGTGTCTTTTTTCAACCTAGCAGTACAATGAATTCAAGTCACTTCCTAATCGTCGTATTCCAGAGGGCTACGCAACAAAACAATTTAACTGTTACTGACATGACATTAGTAATGGTGCCTGCTGAATACCAGAAGACGACAAATCAGAGCTTGGTATACCTAGTGAAGCAATCAGTCACTGACTAGATTTGGCTATGGAACAGAAAGGCATTCTGCATCAGGTAGTCCGCTCATTAGGTCCTCTCATCAGGTCGTACACACCGAGTAACCGTGCCAACACTTTCCACAACAGATAAACAACAGAACTCCACCAGATGTTCATAAGAATATGATAATCTATGAAACAGTTTCTAAAAATTCCTTCCTCTGGCAAGTTATTACAATTTACATCAGTTTGCACTTTAGATGAACTCTAGTTAAAAAGGCAAAGGGAAATTTACAACTGAGTCAAAAACATCTCACAGGAAAATAGCAAAACACAATAAGTTAGATTTCACAGCTGGCCGTAACAGGTACATAATATTCCAATGTTAGAACATAACATTCTCTCCACGAGAATATGATCGCGTTGACAGGTGGGTTGGGAAGGTCGTTTGGAAATAGCAGGTAGCATTAAGACGTCAAAAACAATAGGCCACTGATACATAGTTAGACGGATTAAGTCATGTCATGGTCATCAAGTAGAAAGTTATATTTAAGCATGTAGGGTATAACCTGGGTTAAGTAAGCCTGGTTATGTTGAAGGAGAGAAACTTAAATAAATGATATTGTCATGCGGATAAGATAGGAAAAAGTATATGGTTTCTCAATCGCCATGAAAAACATAACAGACAAGTTTTACTCCCAGAATCAGAGTAGGAGAGGGTACAGTCTGAGCTGCGGAATGACTACATCAGGGATCAAATATTCTGCCGGGAACAGAGTGGGAATGGCTATGGTTTGATCACAGATCATGCATAACAAACAAGACCCACTCCCGGGAAAAGAGGAAAGGACATGATCTGATCAAGGATTACACATGACAGCCAAGACCTTCCACCGCGGAAAATGGAGGACAGGGTATGGTTTGATCACGGATCATACATAACAGACAAGACTTCTGACCGGAGAAATAATCGGAACAGGTATCATGGTTTGATCATGGATCATACGTAAAAGACAGGACCTCCGAAAGGGGAAAAAGTGCGAAAGGGCACCCAAAATGTGACTGATTTATGGAAGAAAATAGCCTCTACTTGCCATCTCGACCATATCCAAATGCCATGAAGAGAGTTTTTTTTATGCTGATGGGTCAAAACGGACAAAATCAGGCGCGAACGAGTGCATGTGCACGCGCGAGAACAGAGGAAAAACCGTGCCAAACGTGCCACGAAAACTCTTTCGGGTGCGAGAAAAAAGGGAGTCTAAAATCTCGCGGTGACATGACAACATGTCGTGCCAGGGCATGCCGTTCGCGCCAGTTTTTCTCACATGTACGCAACACCTTGTCGTGAATTCGCACAAACGCGAGGGAGCACTTGCCACTCACGTGTCTTTTCTCGCATGCAAGAATAATTTTCGACCTCCTTCTACATGCAAGCTTTCTCGTGTGCAGGGGAGATTTCGTGGCACGTGCATGTGGAAGCAGATAATATGAATCGATTATGAACACGTTGTGAACAGATATTAAGTGACTCGCATGTGGATTATAATAACGGTGGAGTCCTTTATGAACAGGTATTATTACGCGACGAGGATATCGAAACACGTTCAAATTCACATCTCGGCGACAAAGCTGGCAAACTGAAGTTTGTGTAACATGAAGATTATTCAACAGAACGGTGAAAGATAACACACAGTGCTCGAAGGGACGAGGGGGTGATCGCTTTCACATCTTTCTTACTCCTCACAGACAATGACTCTCTGCTGACGAGAGCGGGTTTCACTGACTGATCTTTTTCCCTCTGGCCACGACAATGAATGTCTTTACACTCTGACCAAACAATTATCCACCAGTTCTGGTACGAATCAGTGCTCAACAAGAAGACTACAGGGAAGATAATGACACAAATGCGGTGTTAATAACTTGTCTATATTGCCTGTGGAAGACTTGATGGAACCATGTATTTGTTATAATGAGAGCTATTTAAAGCTTCTTTTTTCTGAAAGCTGATAACAGAAATGAGCACTTTGAAAATCTCATTTGATGATACATGTATGGCCAACATGCACAAAAATATTTAGAGCCGGCCACCACAATACGCCCAATAATGGACAATTTAATTGCTTTCAGAGCACACAAAGCGGACCTAGAGTTCACAAATAATTACGGTTTACATTCACAGACACGTAACAGCCTGTTACTTCACCCTAAATGTATTTGTACCAAATTATCAGGTTAGATTTGGCTTGTTAACAAGTTAGCTAACGGGACAATGCCACATATTTAAGGATGTCTACTACTGTACACTGCATATAATTATAATATCTGTTGGGCGTATTCTCTATACCAATGGCCTGCGTAAGACATGACAGGTTTATGGTGGATATGGTGGTCTTCTAAGATATTAAAGGTATATGGAGGATGGAGTGACTGCCTAAAACATTGAAGGTATATGGAGGGTGGAGGAACTGCGCAAAACATTGAAAGTATATGGAGGATGGAGGGACTACGCAAAACATTGAAAGTATATGGTGCATGGAGGGACTGCGTAAAACAATGAAAGTATATGGTGCATGTGTCTAACACAAGTCTTAGAGAGGACTAAGGAGAGTTTTCCCAACAAATTGAAGGTATATGGCGGGTGGAGTGCCCTCTTCAGAAATTGAAGGTATATGATTGATGGAGGTGTCTCCTAGGCTGTATTTTGGATGGAGGCTTTACCTAAGAAAATGAAGTCGTATGGCGCATGGAGGGGCGTCTAACACAAGTCTTAGGCGGAACTAAAAAAAGATGTTGCGTTGTGGATTCAGAAACAATGGAAGGTGGACTTAGGCAGAGAGGGAAGCACACATGGTGGTCGTGGAGAACGCAAAGACGGAATTTGTCGTGGGCGGGGTGGACCCAATAATATCAAAGAGGGAGTTTGTGGTGGACGTGGTGGAACTGATAATTACAAAGACGGAATTTGTGGTGGACGTGGTGGACGCGATAACAGCAAAGGCGGAATTTGTGGTGAACCATATAATAGCAAAGACGAAATTTGTGGTCGACGTGGTACACCTGATAATAGCAAAGGCGGAATTTGTGGTGGACGTAGAGGTCGACAAAACTGCAAACGGTGGACAACGGTTGATAAATAGAACATACATGAGGAGCCGCCAAATCAAGCTTTCTTGAAATTTTGTATTTCAGTATGATCGCGGCTCTTAGGCAATTGCTTTTTCGGCTTTAAGTTAATCATTTTACCCAAAGGTTTAAAATATTTCTATGACATATACGATATTCATTTTAAAGGCGTGGTAATGTCACCTTTGGGAGGGGAAATGTTTCTTAATTAGTTTAGTAAGTCTGATTTACGAAGAAGAACTGTTCGGGTAAAACTTATAACCACTAAAAGACAACTGAAAGAACTTACAGGTACTGAAAAATGTCTGTTCACCGAAATGTCAAAATACCAAGTTTGGAAATGTTGAGTACCGAGGTGTGGATTGGCATTAAGGTAGAAAGATGATAAAATGTTAGATACCGTATTTTTGTACTTTCGTGTTAAGGTAGAAAGCAGAACTAAAATGTTGCGTTCTGAAGCGCCATGGGTTCGTGTTAAGATGGAAAACTGACCAAAATGTTGCATACCGAAGTGTCGAAGATTCGTGTCGAGGTAGAAAACTGGTGAAAATGCTGCGTACCGAAGTGGCGTATAGATTCGAGTTAATATAGCAAGATGAAAAAACTGAGACAGATCGCCTTTGCAATCAGAATGATAGGCAGAGAAGCCTATTGAAACAGATACCATACCCACCTTTGTTTTAGAGGGCGCCAGTTGAAACTTATTTGAAGTATTGCCTTCACAGTCTGGGTTCTTTATCCACATCATATAGCAGATACGAGCGTAGGAGAAAGTGAGAAGCGTGAGCGGCCCGAAGTAGTGAAGTGCCATGATGAACAGGCTGTAGATGTAGCGGGTGGTTTGGTCGTCCCAGTGCTCCAGGCACATGCCCGTCGTGTTGTTCTGGCCGACGGTGATGAGCCGCGACTGGGTGAGGGTGGGCAGGGGGATGGACACGGACAGCACCCAGATTCCGGTGATGACCGCCGCGGCCTGTTTGGGGGTGATGCGACCCATGAACGGGTGTACCACGGCGATGTAGCGGTCCACACCCATCGCCACTAGGGTGTACGCGCTCAGAAAGACGGCCACTACCTGCAAATACGTAACCACTGGACACATCAAAGTTCCGAACGGCCAGTGCTCCAGCAGTAAATTGGCCACAAAGGTAAACGGGATGCAAAACACAGCCATGAGCATATCACTTATAGCGAGATTCACGATGAAATAGTTGGGCACGGTTCTCATCCGTTTGTACGCGAACACCAAATAACAAACTATTCCGTTACCGCCAATAGCAACGACTGTGATCAGACTGTACAGTAAAGTCAAAACCGTCTTCGTGGAGTCGCTTATGCCCGGGAATGTCCTGTTAGACTCCAACGGGTATCCACTAGAATTCATGGCCCTTTCATGAAGAACTTCACAACTAACCAAAAAACTGAGGTGATCGGTGAGGCACGAGGCCACATGCTTACCGCTAGTGTCACCGGCGACACGATTAGGGACCTCAGATGCCTACCTGCCGGCCGTAAATCCCTGCTCGCGCACGACTGGCCGCCGCTGTACCGCACATCCTCACTCGCTGCTGGCCTGCTCTACACAGCCTCGGGCTAGTTCACCTCCTTTTCGCTCTTCACCAACATCACTGAACGGCGCCGGCCAGAACTAATTTCCTTACAAAGACTTGAGCTCTGAGAAGAATACCTAGTCGTAAAAAAATGAAATTAATATACATGCAATATTTTCTGTCTGCGAACATCCGAGGTGTTTGAATGAGACGGTATGGTGACCACTGGCTTTAGGCAGACTAGTTTCGGTAGAGTCAGATCGCCTGTATTGAGTATCCGAGCTTGGTGTAAAGTAAACCATATCTTTTCCCAAGGGGACGAAAAGTATTGGTGGAATTACACTGTGGATAATACAAAACTGTGCCAGAATCTAGAGTAGGATTTCAACCAACACACAATCAGAAGTCAGACACTCCTCTGCAAAACTTAGCCCAAAAGAGAATTGACGTGGGATGAATTGTAATTGTTTTTTTGAGTAGTCGACCAACCATTTTGGAAAGCTGATACTAATGACGGCTCTGTTGATTAGCAATATAACCATACCGCAAAAGTATTGCCGCCACTGGTACATCATGCCGAATGATAGCTCAGCTGATCACATTATACTGACCAGTCAGTCCCATTTCCTTGCTGTAAACTCTCAGTGCAGAGCGCCAAGCGAGGCAGCAAAAGATACCACTTTTGAAGTCTTTGATATGACCCGATCCTGGTTTTTGTCACATGTTATCAGCCTTTTAGTTTTATTGCACAAGCACTCAGTTATTATGACACCGTGCTCCTGAACGTGTGTGTCAGCATAGCTGTAGCTTCTGATTCCATGTTTGCTCTATGATGGTAATCTTTTCAAAAGCCTTCAAATTGCTCCGAGCATTTTACATTTTATAGTTTGTGTTATTACATAATGATGCCTTCCTGTCACTTGTCATTCCCTGTGATGACGAGCGATTAGATTAGGATGAGCCCATTCGATACAGCCGCTACCGCTTGACGATCAGCTCTCTTTCTAACGTCTAATTAGGTTTGTCCTGTTTGGTTCTGGAACAGCTAAGAGCTGGTTCCAATTCATCGCATTTCGGCGGAGATCTCTGAGACGAATATACATTATAATCTGTTCATTTCGTCTTGCTTGACCAGGTAGACTGGGCTCCGGGTGCTACCACCCGACTTACGGCTTAACTACAGTGCAACATATATGCAACTGCCTGTACTAACCCAAACCACGGTCTCACCAGAGAGAGACACTTCGATCGCGATCAGCACAGTGGAGTTCTTACTTCTCTTGTTGATATCTTAGATAGCCTACGGTTGAGCGCGTCATTAGTGGCTCTGTTCCAGCGGATGCCCCCAGGCTCGCACAAACACGACGCAATCCAGAATACACGGGCAGAAGTAAGGTTAATTATTTTACACAGATTTTAGATCGTACCCGAGCAATCTCTCACTGGAAGCTCTTCCCAATAACAACGGCGAATCAAAGACGCTATGACGTCACAAATCCTTGCATTAAGTTTCCGATGCAATGCATGAATAAGGTTATACGGAGGTTATTATTTCTCTAGTAAAGTGAACGTCCTGTGATTTTTTTTTGGAGGTGTCACCCTTCACAATGGACTAATAGGTACTTGTCATACTTGATTCACAATTATCATATGTGCTTCACAGTTATCATAGTTAATTAACCCTCTAACTGGCTTAGTAATCAGTTTTACGTATTTGTGTTTATGTGTAAGTCTAGCCATTCAACAAGGCTGTAGTTGTTTCGTGATACATGTATATCTTGCTTAGTGCATGTGGAATCGTACAATGTAGTTTGTCTTTTAGCATGCATTAAGCATTCAGCATTAGCCTAAAAGATCAAGACATTCTTTACTGTTAGAGCGAATAGACAATAGGCCAATTCGTTCATGGGATGAAGGACACAAACGTGGGGTAGGATATTGTGTTGTCGGATTCGAAAACGGCACCTCCAGATGGTCAGCCATATAGATGATGCACCTAGGCGTCGAAACCGAAATTCGTATACCAGCCGTCAAGCAAAATTGGTGTTCCGGGTCAATAATCGCAAGATCAGTTTCCAAAAAAGACAAATAACACAAACCACCAGAATCTCTGGGATTTCATGCAAAGAGAAGCAGTCAACAGTTTTCAATGATGACGAAAAGACGTAATGAATGTTCTAGGCGGCTGCATTAAATCAGTATCCAAATCGTGTACCATTTTAGTTTATAAGGTGTCGATAATTAACAATGTATCTCAGTTGAGCTTTGATTACAACTGTTCATATATCCAACTTAGCCATCACACTCAAGGCGATGAACATACGGCCCCTCGCCCCGGGCTAAGCGCAATCAAAAACAATTTAAAGAGATAACTTATATAAGAGCCCCAGAGATTCTGAACTCCCTCCGCATTTACCAACAAGTGAGGCGAACTCATTGTAAAATTTACAAATTTATTAAAGTGAAGGCGTTCGTTGGGATATCCTTGACGCACTAGCTTTTGCAGTAATAACTTGTGTCGTTCATTGAAATCAGAACACGGCAAACGGCACAAATGCTACAGGCTAGATATGTTTTCGCCATATGCAGAACTATTCGATATAATGTTATCCACGTAGGGATAATTCACAATATCAAAATCGAAATTGTCCCTCTTGCCCTAAAGTCGGGACAGGAAACCACCGTCGTCTTTGTACATATATAAGTCCAGTTAAGATCTACCATCGGGAGAATCTGTAGTGTACTTTAAATCAAGCGAGGGTGGATATATATCTTTTCACAGCCTTTGTTATATACGACTTATTTTCAGCTAGCATCAATATACCGTTTGGTTAATGAGAAAGATCGAGCCTGATGAAGACTACTGTTTAATAACTTCTGCACATGGCCCTATTCATATGAGAACAGGCACTGGTCTGCCAAAAGTGGGACTCAGATGGAAAACCCATACAGTTTTCATAAATGGCTTCCCAAAATTTCACATAGATATTATTAATGAGAAATGCAAGTAACTCAATAAACAACGAAGCATAACATGAATGGTAACCCTGATATGTAGTGAAACATGAGAAGGCTTTGTTGCCATTGACATTAAGGTAATGGTGACCGGTTTTAGTAAACACCGAAACAATTAATGAGAAAATTCTATCCACTAAATCTGTGTGAGGTATAGAAGTACAGAGAGCGGAGAAATTCTAAGCAGAAATACCCTTACATGGTATATGTGTATGAGCATCTATAGTTCTTCAGTAAGATGTTTCGAGTTCTTAAGAATCCACATACAATAGACACCTGTAAATTGCACAGCAATACTTGTTCCAAAATGATTTTACTTCTTGCAATGTCTTCGTTAAGAGGGTAAATACAACTTTTGTAGTACAGCTTCTTGACCACCGAGCGAGCTGTATATGGGGAGTTGTGCCTTTTGGGTATCCAGCAGAATTGTGTTATGTCGGTGTGACGGGTTATGTCGGTGTGACGGGTTATGTCGGTGTGACGGGTTATGTCGGTGTGACGGGTTATGTCGGTGTGACGGGTTATGTCGGTGTGACGGGTTATTCGCTTTTTTCTAAGAAAGTTCTGGTGGTTTTTAAACAATTTCTTCAAAGTATATGTTGTAATAGAACACGTTGATGAAGCGACAGTTGTCGTAACTGTGTTCAACTCCTATACAAGAACTTGATAGTAATGATTCTTGCAGATAAAGGAAATATTATTAGGATCTTTGTCGTCTGGAACTAAGATGCATTTTCGATGAAGGTCAGCAAGTACCACCTGTACGACAGGGTCATTCGGAACTGGCTTGGTTGCTAGAAGAGCACTTGTATTAATACGGTGTATGGCATAAATAACCCATTTATTTATAAGCCCAAGCCACTTGTCAAGCACTGAAGGATCCACTTTCTCTCATTTTGCCAATTGTAACAAGATTTTCAAGCGTCGAAAGGACAATGTTTTCGTTAAATTTCACACTGAGATTTCTCGACTGTCTATACTTCAGGCCCCTCACAAGCAGATTACGAAGATCATTATCACCTACAATATTGAGGTTACCAGTCATGACATGCTTACAAGGATGGTATATAAAATTAGACGATTTACAGTCACAGTTGTAATTACCTGAATTGTATTTAGGCATCTCAAAGTCTTTAACTGCTTTCGTGTAGTTAAAGATTTTGGAAGCGATTAGTTTGTCATATTGATAGGATATGCAGGGTGGTTCTTGTATGTTGAAATAATTCGGCAGAGCATTGTGGACTTCTGGATGATTTAAACTTCGTGGTATATTGATTAAGTCAAGACCTTTATCAAGATGCTTTAGTTTTAGAAACAGTCCATTTTTAGTTGTTTTAACTGTTCTGACTGGTAGATAATGTCGAAAATTCGTCACGTCTGGACATATACGTATTACATGGGGTGGTGTAAGAATTGCAGAAGTAAATATGACTCCCGAGTCCACTTTACTTAATATTTTATGAAGAAGTGCATTCTACCCTGTGCCAAGAGTGTGCCTACTAATGGCTGTTTTGGACAAATCTACCAGGTAGTTAACAATTATGTTTCTGGGTATTGACATTTTATTAAACCTCCTCCTAGCATGACTGGGTTCACTTTGAACAGTTGTGTTATGCTGGAATTGTGCGGCTGACTTGCCAATATCTATGGCCTGGTCATTTAAGCCATAAGGAAATACTGAACCAAGCTTGTATGAAAATCACAATGGTCTCTATCACCATAAACCAGCTTTTATGATCAGATTGTTTGAGAGCTAACACAGGATTCTTACCACACCAGGTTTCCCGAACTATGGCGAATTTTAACGAGAGTCACATACCGGAGATAGACAAATGTCTCTTTTCTTCCACAAACGACTCTGATTAACTCCGTGTGGGATCCATACCTTCTTGAGTCTGCTTCAGTTTCTGTCATTGCGTACTTTGTGCATATTTCTAACGAAGGATGTGTGTTTAAATTTCATGATGACCCCAAGTGAATCTTCCCGCTGAAGACATGTTCTATTCATTTTCTGCAGATTTCCAGGATCCCATTTCTAGTCTGTTTGTACTGCAAGGAAAAAGGGGTAAATTATTTGCTCTTGACAAAATTTTTCATTGAAGGAAGATCAGCTAGCTGTCGAGCAATGAAAACTCAAACACAAACTAAGGAATCCAAACCAAAATTTCCACATGAATTCCCCCTTTACCTAAAATACATGTGATGTGTCCAATGGCTTTTCTTAACACATCTCCATACTCTTACGCTCTTGTAGTGTACGACCTATTGATCCGA
Organism: Acanthopleura granulata; assembly: GCA_016165875.1. Lineage (NCBI taxonomy): Eukaryota > Metazoa > Mollusca > Polyplacophora > Chitonida > Chitonidae > Acanthopleura > Acanthopleura granulata. Next base: position 41,063,117 of record JABBOT010000002.1, on the reverse strand, counting down.
TCCGGCCTCCTATATTGAACGTTTACTGACGTCCTACGATGAAATAACTTTTTGTCAAATTTAAGTTTCGTTCCTAATGCACTCGAATTTAAGTCAAACTTACAGAATCTCAAACCCTGCAGTATATATACGAGTAAAAGCATAAAATTCACAACATATATTTCGGATCGGTTCTCTGTCTTAAGACTTTTAACATACCTGCCAATAAGATTTGTATTTTGAGGGTATTTTGGTCAACATGATGAAACTGACACGGAAACCAAATAACCAATCGGTCAAGTCTAACTACCGTCTTGATACTATTAATGTCTGGGTTAAGGATCCTATTAGTTATTACTTTCTTTGCTACCAGAATGCTATTTTTGGTCTGAAGGTACGCGTTTTGTGTGAAAGTAATGGAAATTGTGTAGTCTTTGGGCAGGTATGGGTTTAATTGATGCTTGTTTGATCAGACTAACCTTCCCCTGATGTTGTTAAGTAATCTCACAGCTGCTGGCAAACCATTTAAAGGATCGATTTCACAGAGGTTTTTCTGACTTGTGCCATAATTTGAAACGCCCTCGCAATGCCTAGTTTTTGGCATTGGAAGTTGACATTTTGACGCATTTGTCCTACCTGAACATTAATGAGATAGTCAATATTTTAATTTCTAAGGCCAATAAATAGAAAATAAAACCTAATAGAAGTGTCAGGCCTTATTATGTATGACGCAGCATGTCGACCTGTGACAAAGACTTTAAGCATAACCTTGTTACAAGATGGCGGTTAAATACGATCCACATTTAGTAATTATGCCGAGGTGCTGGTCGTAGAGGGCTTAGCTTTCTTTTTATGATGTATTTTATAGATGGGTATACTGCACATCCGGTTGGCTGGCTGGATTCAAGCACATGTGGTTTCCTTCATCGACCGCACCTCCACAGTGCGAGCACATACTGAGGCATTGCTGTCATGGCAGCTGCCTTATGTCAGTAGATTAGTCAGGAGCTTGGCCAGTGTCGTGTTCTTGACGAGTGTCGCGTGCTTGGCGAGTGTCAGGTACTTTGGGAGTGTCGTGATTTTGCGACTGACTCTGAAACTTTCCTTCATCCAGAACTTTGAAATCCTTGATGTGAGATAAATACAGATAAGTCAGATAAAGCCCAGTAGCCTCCATTGTAAAGGGTTATCACATCATTATGTATTTAACCAGATAGAAGAATGATCATCGCCTTCTCTCTTGTGTTAAGATCCTCTTTGTTCCAGGTAGAAACTATAGACGCTGCTAGCTGCGAGGAACGGTAACCCTCGCCACTTTTCACGTATGTTGACCATGACTTCCATCAGATGTTTTCATCGGTGTTTTCCTCAGCGTTGACAATCGTGACTGTGTTTTGAAAGGACGGCCCAAGGTTTATAATTACACTGTAATGCTCCTCGCTGTAACATGGGTACATTATAAAGAGATATATATATATTTATTTATTTGATTGGTGTTTAACGCCTTCGTCAAGATTATAACTAGATATATCTTCTCCACATGCAGCCTTGCATTATACCAGTGGTGCACGGATGATAGAATTTTTAGCCTTATGCCATGGGTACATTGTAATGAGATATACTGTCTATGTAACGTTTGGTTAATGTAAGGGAGAAACTGTATGAAGTTGATTATTTATCAACATCTGCATTTAGTCCTATTCAGGTGTGAATAAATAAAGGCCTGCTAATAGGGTTGCCCAGTAGGTATTTATTCGGAATTCGCATATAATGCTGATGTATCGCCCTGCCGAATTTCGCATAGATGTTATTTATCGGAAATTAAAGCCATATAACTTCCCATGAATGGTAAACTAAACAGAGTTTCAAAGTAGAAAAAATGCCTTGTGAGATTTCACATTCGTGAAGCGATGCCCTTTCTTTCGAAACACCAATGCAATCGGCTTACTAAAGCGCTGGCGTCTTGATTAGGTAATTCTACAACCTTGGCTAAAAACTAGTGTTTTGGGGCGGTTTGCTGTATAGCGTAATGTCCAGATCATGTGTGATCTCAATTGCATTTCAGGATACTTGTAACATCACAGCACTTTGCGTTTAGCTAATCATCTTTGTAATATACTCTGACGTTTCACCATCTCTCAGCGTGGCCACGACACAAGTCTGATCTCACTCGTTCGCCTGGAGGACAACCGTTTATCGGTCGGTATTCCACAGCCCCTTTATCGGAACGTCCTGTGGTTAAACCTGCTACAGTTTTTCAGTCACGGTTTGCTCTTGCAATCAAAGCTGGCTTATGTAATCCGATTTTCACGGATGCATAATCTGTTTGTGAAGACTTATGACATGTAGGGATATCTTTACACTAAGCTCCTGGTAACATTTTGGCCTATTAACTGGCATGTCCTGTGATATCACACAGGAATATAACAACCTGTGTATAACACGATTTGTGTTAGAGTTTCTATAACAGGGGTGACATGGGTTAAATCAGAAAGACTGGCCGAACAGCTTACTGGGTGGTAAAGGGAAAGTACCTTTCAGTATATACCCCAAAACTTTACGCTCAACATACGCGTACATGTGCAGTGTGTATACCCAACCCAGGCTGTAGACGATTGTCAAACCGCAGCCGGCGGCGACAGCAACGTTTCTCTATACCTTCACAATTCATGCGAGGTAAACACGCTTTGGCTGGCAGGCAAACTGCATCAAAGAGCTAACTCATGATTGGGTGTGTATCACTGGCTTGACCCAGTTAGTCAAAGAGTCTTTGGCCAATTGGAGGCATCAATCAAATTCACAAGATAATTGACAAGAAACTGTTATCAGCTGCCTTTTATCTTTTCGACAAGAGCTCTGGGATAATATTAATCGTCGCCCCTGAGGGGACGGACTTCATAATTCAGAATAAATACCGTAAACAAGTATAGAAATCCAGCCATTTATAATGTATACAGGCTCTTACAGGTTTTACACGTTTATATTTAATTATGTACCGAAAACGTAAGTACCTCCGAATATGGTGGTGCGGGTCCGGTTTGGGGTAAGTGATGGGGTAGGGTAGAGGTGACTAGTTTGGGAATGGTGTCTGAGACTTCAGTTGCTATACTCGACTCATACTCGACGCTGTGTCACTTCATGCTACTATATAGGTTCTCTTTACTTCATTTAACTGATGTGTTTTTTCTGAGTTCTGGGAGATTTCCTAGATCTTTCGAAATACGAGATAGACTTATTTGAGTGGAGCTGTACACCGCTCTCAAGAATATTTCAGTTATATAACGGTGGCCAGCAATATGGTGGGTGGGAAACCGGGCAGAGGCCGGAGTAACCGACCGCCATCCGCAAGTTGCTGGCAGACCTTCCAACATACGGTCAGAAGAGGAAGGAAATGCGAGCTAGAAATGGAATTAAAAACACCGGATATATTGTTATGTACAAGACACGGCCGTGTCATGAAGTTCGTCTGTCACTTCAGCAGAAAGTCTGGAAGACAGGATGTGATCGTGTGAAACTGTCTTTTCCTCCAAAATATGACGGAAATGAAAATGTTGCGAGAAAAAATGACTGCCTTGACACACTTCAATGACATCACATATCAGCTAATGAAATATTTGGCTGTGAATGTTTGACAATATAGGCAAACAAGATGGTAGCTAGCCATAAGATTACCGACGAATATAAACACAGGAATTTGCACATGCGCTGTGCGCCTTGCCTTAACTCGCTCAGGGTCTAGCTCTGTGTTAAAAATTGACTGCGTTGAAACAATGAACTGATACTAAGGTGAAACTACAGTTTTGTTTCGGGCCAGTAGCGACCAGACATGACCACTGCTGGTTATGTCTTACCGACAGTGCACATTGTCGCTGTATCGGAATAAATTTGGCTTGTCACATACAAGTAATGTTCTCTAAGAATTAAATCATGCGGTATATTCCATGAATGAAGGCCAGTGAGCCTAGATCTAGGATCTCAGCCTTATTCGGGTTTTGAGGAAGAAGGTGACAGACTCTTCACTTAGAAATGCTTAATTTATTCAGCAAGTTAAAATCTAATATGGAGAGAGCAAAATGTCGCGATTGATGACCGAAGTGATTTGATTTGTCCTCCACGCGAGTAACACTGGTGACGGGCGACAACGGCATTTCTCTGCTAATGATTCTGTACATCTGACAATCCCGTGTGAGGAGCTGTAGCCTCATTAAATGGTTAGTGACAAAACCCAGGACTACATCAAGTAGGTAGTGTGCCTGCGTGCATCTTCAGTCATGTACTTGGCTACAGTAAAGGTAATGCATTTATCTCTACAGAAATGTGCCTAGCTGCTTCTACGGTCAGCTTCCTGACTCCATCAGCATTAATGTAAACCTGGCCACATCTGTAGTAAAGTATCCGACTACATCTAGGCAAATGTGTCTAAATACACCCAAACATACAGAGATGGACCTGAATGCACCTACAATTACATGTCTGACTATATACATCTCCAGTGATGTATGTGTTACCTGATTGCATGGTATGGAACGGGCCGTGACAGGGTGGTCAGTGCTTGTCTGTTTGTCAAGAGGCTCCTCTAGGTGCCGGTTCAGTGAGTCAGTAGATCCCCGCTCCGTCTTTGCATTGAGACTTCTGTGGCCCATTGCGTTGTGAATTAAAGGTGAACTGTTCCGTTCTATTATTTTTTTTTCGCAAAAGTTGGCAGAGTATATCGTAGAGTTATCTAAAACATGATGCCGAAGTCATTTAAGGAATAATAATCTCCAAATGTTTTAAATAAATATTTTTTGGAAGACCGAGAGGCTGTTTCGTGAAGCTTGGTATTCTCTACACGCTTATCTATCCTTGGTGTCCTTGTTGTGTATGAAGTCACACTAGCGATAAGCCGTTTTGTGCAGCAATCTACTGTGCTATTCACTCACCAAATTACGATGGGATTAGCTTCCATACCGTCCCATCCCTATCCTCTATGTGACGAAAATGGATAATTGTTATGTGACGCGACCATTTCGAACAGAATAAGCAATCTAAATTATGCATTAGCCTATGTGAGGTGGCGTGTTTTGATCAGACTAAGTGTTTGGAAACCGGAAATATTACTATTACGTCAAGTATATTTGACACACTATCGCCATTCGTCAAGACAGGCGACGAGCGATTTTTCTCCAGGAATTTTTGAAGTTAAATATATTTCTATTTTCTACAAGTAAAAATACTCAACAAATGCATTTTTGGGTCCATAATTTTTGTTATGTTACAGATATATTACTTAATTAAGTAAAATTACAAACAGAACCCGGACACTTCACCTGCAAGACTACATCTCCTCCCCGCACCAATATGGTGTGCATATGTGTACGCCACACGTGGGAAAATTAATCAGTGCTTTGCCGAATTCTGTCGACTATCGTATTTTTCAGTACATTTCCTATTGGTGTATCCCTAGCTCAGCTACAATCAGACAAAGGACATGGCTACAAGGACGTCTGTATTTTAAGGGTTGTCCTCAAACCATTATGACATGGTTTTAATGTTCGGGTTGGAACGATATTCGCAAAATTTGGTATCTTTTCCAAAATGCAAATTTAATGGCCACAAAACCAAGCAAGATCTTCTACGAACTTAAGCTAGTGGCGGAACTGGCAGTCTTAATGAACCACAGTGCCGAAAAGCCGGTTAAGATTGTTGGTGTAATCCAGATGCTGCCGGTACCCCTCTCCAAATCGGACGAGGATTTTAGTGGTCTGATTGCCTGCAAGGACAAGATTTCCCAATCGCACAAAAGCGTAGATGTTTTTCAACGACATATCATGAAGTCAACAACTCGATTTTCTCATATGCACTGGACAATACACTGCCAGGCCTATTCGAGGAACCCTTTTCAGGAATCTGACACCTATTGCCATGCTTGTGGACGACAAGGCTGACAGCGAAGAAGAGAGTGGGCTGCTCAATATAATGACAACAATTGCCATATGCTTTTTTGATTAGATCTTTGTTTATTGATTTGTTTGTTTATTTATTTTTGATGTTTTCTAGTGTAACATAGGTGGTTGTTCTTTTTTCAGTCAGATAAAGTTTTAAGTCGTAATTTGATCGGCCTGCTGATGGCGGGTTGCAAAAAAGGCCTCAATCGAGGCCTCCAAACTCATATTTTACGCGATTTCCGGTCCATATAAAATATCTATTTTACTCAGGTGTTAATGATTGTAGTATTCTTATCAATACACGCGACGTACAACAAGAAAAAGGTTACTGCTGCTATGAACGTGGATCTGTATCGTGGAAAGAAAAACACGACTTATGCTATGATGGTGCTAATGGCATTATACAAGGAATGTCTGGCCGATTGAACTTAAGGTAAATTAGAGGTAAGTCGCGTTTTCAATCAGGAAATGTTATTTAGCGTAGAAAGATTGCTTGGTTGTGAATTTGACGTTCCTATGCTGCAAAGGTATTTACTGTCACAGTTAAAAAGACAACTCGCTCAAGGGCACCCAGGCTAATATGTAAACAATATTGCACAACGTATTCAGGTATTTTTGTTTCACCGGTCCAGACTAAGCAATTTTATGGATTATTTTCAAGTGTGATAGCTACATTCGTTACGGCTTGTCATTTCTAGATACCCATGAACAGTCACCCACTGACTTTAACTCACACTTATTGTCGAAAATCACACGACGTGAAAGTATGTTGCTGCCCCTTTCCCCGACACATCGTGGTGACACCTGTCAAAACTCCGCTAGAAGGCTTAAAAAGTGTAAATGTCGTGTTTTCTAAGCTGTTGGAGAGAAAAGAGAACGTCAGTAAACATATTGTCGCACTCCACTAATGACTAATCACGTGGATAGTTTTAAAACTCAGTACCTCGGGGGCCATTCAGAAGTTTGGCACGAGGAAAAAATCTGTTTACACCTAGATGTATCCTTTCTGTCATGAGTCTTGCAGGCCACAATCTCTGCAACGATACAAGTCTTTACAACGATACACTGATCAAAATTGCATTTACCGTTTGTCATTTATGCGACTGGTAAACGTGAAGTACGCCACAGACAGCGTTTAATACGCAAGGGATCAAATTCTCCGCGAAAGCTGTAACAGGCTACAAAGGTGTCGTTACTGCAAGGTGCAAAATGTCGTAACAGCTTTCATTACAAAATTGGTTGTACACGTATACATTATTACAAATTCTCTGGAAGTAGTTTCCACAACAGGGTTTGATCTCGAGAAAGTTCGCCATTTAGCAAATCCTGATTAATTATTACGGAAATAGAGCGTTACTCACGCATGCATTATTCTTAAACACTTACATGAACAGTTACAATAAAACCTTAACTGAAGTATACTGACAAGAGGCCGGATTTCACCGGTAACGTGTGCTCTGGATCTACTCTCTGTCCTCCAGTCTTTTATATTATATATGTTAACAGCCCTCACAACTCATATCCTTTGTAATAAAATTGAACATTTACATAATGTATTTGTCTACATAAATACATGCTGATGTATGTATCTATTGGGAGACTTCAGTGCAATGAGCTAGGTTGAGTCAGTAACATGGGTCAAACTGACCATGGACAGAATTTGGATGACATTGACAAAATCTAGTGTAAGGCGTCAACATATATTACAGATCACCGTCACGTTTTTCTGGTGACAAAAACGCGCCTACTACATAGTTTTTCTTTGTTTCCGCTGAAAATCTCAGCAGTACGTGCGTCTCCCTTTGGGTAGTTTTATCAGTCAAATCAAAGGCATATTGTGTTCACACCTCAAGAGATTTATACATTCTTGCCTGTCTTTAGTATACCTACTTCTAAGCTTCTCTATTGTTCTTCAGGGCAAACTTTATATGTTGTGTAGACACTTCATGTTTTTTGATCTGTCTGTGCTGTGCGTGGGTGTGAGGGCTGACCATGGGCTGTAATCGATCCATTTATGTCTGTATTTAACTCTTGTTCCTGCCGGGAAAGAAATATAAACTAAGGCCTCCATCACAACACATCATTGTTAGGTAGCTTCAGACTGCCTTAAATCAACGCTAATATAAGAATCGTGTGGCATTTAGTGTAAGAAAAGAAAAGCAAAAAAAAAAAAAAAAACCCAAAAAACACAAACCAACAACCAAAAAAACAATGCTAGATATGCCAGTGGCACTTACACCATGCTGCCTCTCTTAATGTTGGTATTATCAGCTGCTATCCGCTGTGCTTCATTTCTTCATTAGACGTATTGTTGACCAAGGAGAGACCGACTACTTTAAGTTGATATTCAAGCTTTTTAATTGAAATATTTATATATGTGTACAGTCATCATACTTGTAAACCATGAAAGTGATTCCACAGAAAAAGAAGCTAATATAATGGTTATGACTCCAAAAAATTTCCCGTTGGGACGATTGACTGATTGATGGCGGGTTGCATTTTAAGCGGTGTAATGGATTAATTCATAATCAGGAAGGAGTACTCCGCTAGACAGAAGAAGCTGCAGTCCGTCACCACCCGGGAACAGATTTAACGGAGCATTTTTTGAGGATAGACAGATTGTTTAAAATGTTAAATAAGTGCACAAAGGCCTCTGTTGAGAGTATACTTAACACAGATTCCTGTCAAACTGGATGATTCGTTCTTCCACATAATGTGACCTCTCTTGAGCGACAGTAAGGTTTCCTCTCAAGGGAACTATTATATAACAAACAGTTTACGAAAATCTTCAGGATAAAAAACTGCGGGAAACTGTGATGTAACAAAAGTTTAAAAAGCAATTTCAGGGTGACATTTCGTCCAGGAATTGTAATGAAACAGGTGCACGAGGTTATTCAAGAAAGACAAACATATCAAGGATAGAAAACGATTACATTCTTCTTCAAAGAATTCAATTTCATACATTCAAAAATAACGTGAACAGGAAATTATTAACTAGACATTTTACATCATCGCCCCCGAAGCCACCGCGACAATTTAGATGCCAAATGGCAAATGGCGCACGTTAGTGTTATGAAGGCACAATATAACGCCTAACATCTGATTACACACCGAAAAATAGATGGGCAAATGTCATACAGTAATGGCAAACGGCTGATAGTGCATGGTAACTTCACAGGGCGGATGAGACATGGGAATGCCAAAAGAACTGATGGAACATGATACTCGAGAGCGCTGATAGCATGGGGTAACTCCCACTAGGGGGCTCGTGGAATATGGTAATGGCAAAAGAAACGATGGAACACAGTAATTTGAGAGGGCAGAGGAAACATGGTAATGCCAAAGGACAAATATGGAACACGGTAATGCCAGACGTCTCACAGCATACGGTAATATCAGAGTGTTGATGGCATGCAGTAATGCCAGAGGACAGATGGCACACGGTGCTACATGTAAAAACTGTTCATGGCACGGTCGAAACATACAACTGAAGTGTTTAGTACAAAAAGCCATTTATCACTGATTTTCGAGAAAAAAAAATAAAAGAATGTATTATATACTAGTTCCAGAAGAAGACACTGACAGAAGATTTGACACATATAGGTAACCCCAATAAGTTTCTCAAGGGAAACAGTGGTATTGCAAGGGAGTTCAAGACAACCGCTGGCATATCTCTAGATTGTTACAACAACGGGCACTGGGCCAGCTGAATGCTATAGATAAGATGTTGGGGAAATGTCTTACCATGATCAAAGTCCTAACATTTGAAAGGCTTAAACAAGAAGAATGTCAAAAGCGCTATGACACCTCCGTAAATTCTTTCACACAAAGCGCGCTGGTCTTCTGTTTCTGTTTTTCGTGCCGTTCTGAACACGGACCACCCAAAGTCTTCAGTCTATGTAAACCTCTCTGCAGATGGTGCACATAGTCTAAAGATTTTGCTTTCGCCACAGCTTGCCGCTGATGAGGCAGTGGTCTGAGAAGATTCTTCTGGTCGTTCACTCTCAACAGAAGGCGTCGAAGCATTCGTACCTTTCTCAACAGATAGTACTCTGGTCTAAAGCTTCTGGTTCCCGTACCGCTATCCACAGAGAGTACTGTGGATTTAGGCTTCTCTTCTGCTCTACCCCCTCCATGAATGGAGCTTTGGACATGTGCGTATGTTTCCCACCATGTGATTATGTTTCCCGACTAAGGCTTCTGCTACCCGTACAGTAATCTGTAATTTCTCAGGCCTCCGCTTCCTCGTACAGGGCCCGTAGAGTCTCGGCGTATGTTTTGGCCAGAACCGGCCGTTTGTTCTTGAACGTCGGAGTTAAAAGCCCGTTCTCCACGCTGAAGGCTCTGGGCTCCAAGTGGATGTTCCGGGCCTGACAATAACATTACAGACAAGTTTGACCTAATTCTCCGTACGATCAACAAACATTAAATTAAATCATTAAACTCAGCAAACTGACAAAGCATTATTTGTATGTAATTAGGCAACAAAAATGTATTCAACTCGATATATTGGTTTCATGCAGATGTACACCGTCAAACACGCAAATCGGCTATATAAAAATGTTATTTTGCAGCTATTGTCAGACGCTGATTGCAATCATTATATCAGGAGGCATTAAATGATGAAAATAACAATATGGAATCTTTCTTCTGACTGTCAGTCTAGAGAGATTGTTCGGATTTTTGCACTCGTATTGGAAGCAGTAAACCATTCTAATTCAGACATCGTAGTTTTACAGTGTTTTGCCGCATCAACTGTTTGGTGCACAAATCAAACACGACACGATATTAAAATCGCGTAGAATGGACGTAGTAGTTTAGCCTACAATTACTTCATTCTTTGAGGGGCATTTCGGAGTTGACAGTCACGTTATATGGATAACAACTTCTGATTTATTATACCGCAACGTTTCCGTGTACATTCTAACATCGTTGTCTAGCGAATGATGATACAATTAAAATGATAAGTTATGAAGAAGTTTTTGAAAAAACAATAATACCTACATGTGGCTAGACATTAATAAAACATATTAAAGATTATACTAGTTCGCGTATGTGGCACATACGCAAACATACATACATTGACATGGTGATACAGATAAACAGGAGAACAGACAACACTTATGATATGATGCTAATGAATAAGATATTTCTGAAGGACTAACGGGTATGTCAGTGATGAGGTCATCTTTGAAAATGTAGCACTGCGAAGCTGCCCGGTTAATGTCAGTTGCTGATTCAGAAAGGTTGATGACACCTTCTCAACTGTTGGAACACACGAACAGCTTACATTCCCGCATCCAATTCACCAAAGGATCAACAAATCCCTTTCCTGGACGTCCCTCCACAATAACAAACTCCAGACCAGCGTTTACCACCACCACCTCCACCACCCCACCCCCGCCCCCAATGACCAGAGACCCATAACCGTTTATTATTACCTCACCCTTCATTGGTAGGACTAGCTATACTATACAACGCCGACTTAAAGGGAGAGCTAACTTTAACTGCATGTTCACGGGTGAGTCAACCTTGAAGACCATACTGAACGCAATAGGAAAACTGCCATGTACTACAATACAGCAATCCAAAGGCTGTGTGCGCAGATTTAACTGCTCCTGTGGTGAACACTATATACGTGAAACTGGCAGGCTACACAAAAAGAGAATCAAAGAACCATCAGCCATCTCCGAACATGCGTTAGCGAACTCCAACCAAATAATAGACTAGAACAATGTGAAACCCATCAAGGCAAACATAACTAACACCACAACCAGAAAACTGATGGAAGCCTTTGGGGTCCGGACAACCAAACCACAGACCAAGACAGACCAAGGAGTTTCAATCCCAAAAGACTCCGATGACCTCATCACCCGTTAGTCCTTCAGAAATATCTTGTTCATTGGCAACACATTATAAGCGTTGTCTTTACCCATGTATATCTGTATCACCATATCATCTATGTATGTTTGTGCACATGCCACATCAATGAACTAGTATAATCTTTAATATGTGTTATTAATGTCTAGCCCTATGTGTATACACAATTATCCTTTTCTCAAGAACTTCTTCACGGTATATTACTTATTATTTTTGGTTGTATCATCATTCGCTTGACAACGATGTTAGAATGTACATTGAAAGGTTTTCGGTATAATAAATCAGAAGTTGTTATCCATATCAACTGTGTGATGCTATAATAAATTCAGCTTAAGCCAACATGGTGCTTGTATAACCTGAGACGTGGGCTGCAGTTTAATCGCATAATGATTTCATCGATCTAACAGCGCGTACATATCGTGCTGGAAGGATAATCAATGTCGTGATATAAAGGGCAATCAGGATAGTCATATACACAAGGAAAGCTTGATTTACTATAATGACGATCGGCTGAAGTGTTGATAAACAGTACCTGTTCATAGGACAGAAGACCGCCAGAGCGACCGTGTGACAACATATCTGACAGGATCATCTCCTTCACAACCTGTGTAGTGTTAAACCAATTACAGTCAGACGAGGCAGGTTCCCTTCCAGACAACCTTGACAATACTGAGTAATGTTGAATATTAGCAGGTTAAATAACGGGTCAGGTGGATTTCTCAGAAGCTGTTTGCTGAACCGATTACCACGAATGAGCTTGCCGACATTTCTGTCATTAATGGGTGAACTATAATCATACTAAACAACAATGCAACCAGTATTACCTGCCGCTAAAAGCCAAATTTCTCCAGTTTACGCTGAAGTGATCCGTGTAGTTTCTTTGTTGATTAGACATTTTCCTGGCGATGGTATAGCATTCAGGTAGTGGAAACACCGAGAATGGCCCATTTGCAAATGTTGTTAATCGAGTAAAGCAGTCCATAGGACATTGTCCATTCCCCAGGAAGAAGCTCACCCACTATAGACTAATCTCTATCAATTCCATATAAAGCTTACCGTATTTAAGCATAGATCTTCCAGATTTGCTTCCATGGCTTGCCTTTCTGCCCAGGATCCTATCTCTTCCGGGTCCGGCACAACGATACCTACCGGGTACGCCTGTATAACAAAGAAACAAGTAGTTTAATTTGTTGACTTGAACAAAAGAATCAGTTCACCCTGATGAATACAACAAATCTGACTTCATTCAATAAACACCAAAATGAAAATGAAATGTTTTCGCTATCGCTATTGGCAAACGTTTACATTTGACAAAAAATCTCAAGTTTTTAAATGAGTCAGGCAACATCAGGAATCCGAAGATATGCAAGTTATCTGGTACACATACATGGATCAGGTAGTATAGGGCAACTGGGCAACCAAAGCACAATTTGCTGCAAAGTAATCCCCCTTTCCCCTCACCCCTAAAAAGTCACAAGTGACTAAATACATAAAAATAAAGCCGTAGTTTAGATGTCTCAAACATATCTATTTCGCAAGACATTTATACACTGCAAAACTGACCAATGATGTAACCTCAGGTTACACAACCAACCACGCTAAGAAAATATTTCCGTCACTTGCAATTGGAATGTCTCGTTTATTTCTTTGACTGGAGCTTTACGGCGTACCCATGAATATTTCACTTGCACGACGGTCAGCTTTACCGTTCACTTGGATTAAGTGATTTGATTAAGGAATTTGATTGTTGCTCCAAACTCAAACGTTTTTAACTAATACAAAATGCCGTCGGTTTATGGACGAACTTTCTGACATGTGAATCCAGATGTGCACACCATTTAGGCTACATATAAATTGTGATATAAAATCTCTCGTCCGACAGTCGTCGACCACTTAGTGTCAACAAGACACACGGAAAGTGAGCGCGGCAGAATTTACCAAGTCCCTGTCCAAGGTCGAGACTGAACCCGTAGGCTACTTCGGGTGTCCTTGAGACCGAATGACAAACACCTCCCGGCACTAAGCGCGCGCCCAGCTCCCAACTTTGAATAATGATCACGTCTGTAACTACCGGTGTGTTCGTCACACCGACATGAACCGTACACTGGCTAAAGTCGGCACGGAGAAGATAAGGTTAACACTGACGGCAGTGCATAACGGTATGAAGTATGCAGACTGCATGCTGTGGTGTGCCGGTATGAAGCTCACATGACACTGTGATATGCGTATAAAGCAGTGTGGTGGCATGTAACTATGCCTGTATCATGGATAGCTGGTAACTGGGATGGTGAATTACACCACGTGCTGCCGAGGACCGCTAAGATCATTGGTTTCCCACAGCTGAGATACTGTAATTAAGACCCTCAAACATGATATCGTCAGAGTCACCGCATCTGAATAATCTAACACACCCTCCATCGTGAAGGGACGGCACCAAGGACACGTGCCGTCTGCTCCTAGTGAAAACAACCGAAGAACATCGTTTACTAATTACAGTGTAAGGAGGTGTGCAATAGAGATTTATCCGCTAAAATAAAAGGTCACTGAATGTTAACCATATCCTGAGACGAACAACATCTGAACACAATGTAGCAAATGAAGAGGGCAACATCGAGGGACCATTTGCTTGATAAGTCACTCTTACCTTATAGTACCGCCTTCTCCACGTACTAAACATCACTGGCAATATTGGTCAGTGTGGGTGTTTGGTTATACATGTAATGGCTATATTGGTCAGTGTGGGTGGGTGGTTATACCTGTAACGGCTATCTTGGTCAGGGTGGGTGGTTATACCTGTAACGGCTATATTGGTCAGTGTGGGTGGATGGTTATACCTGTAACTGCTATGTTGGTCAGTGTGGGTGGATGGTTATACCTGTAACTGCTATGTTGGTCAGTGTGGGTGGATGGTTATACCTGTAACTGCTATGTTGGTCAGTGTGGGTGGATGGTTATACCTGTAACTGCTATGTTGGTCAGTGTGGGTGGATGGTTATACCTGTAACTGCTATGTTGGTCAGTGTGGGTGGATGGTTATACCTGTAACTGCTATGTTGGTCAGTGTGGATGAGTGGTTAGGCCAGATAATGCCTGTATTGGTCACTTAGGGTGGGTGTTTAGCCCAGTATTGGTCAGTGTGGGTGGGTGGTTACAGCTGAAATGGCTATACTGATCAATATTGGATTGGCCTGTATTGGCTACATTGGTCAATGTGGGTGGGCGGTTAGGTCTGTATTGTCAATATTGGTCACTGTGGATGGTTAGTCAATTAAATCGCTCTACTTGTCAGTTTGGGTGGGTGGTTTTCGTCTGAAGTTGGCCATCGTGGGCTTGGTTTTGTTAACGCTTAGAAGGGTTTTACTCCATGTTATTATGGACGAAGAGTGATTGTTTCGCAGATAAATGTGATGTAACTTTAGAGGTTGCGTAAGCAACATGTCAGTGGGATGTGTTGTTATTTATAATTTACGGCTGTTTAATGCCGATCTCAAGAAAACACGACTTTTATCATCTGCATTAACAGATGGAGCGGATTGGACGGAGCGCAGGGAAATCATCACAACTAATGAGGTATTAAAACTGACACATCAGTTGACGTAATGCGCTTGCCGATCATCAAGTGGCATTTCGGATAGGCTACCAGACGCCAGTAGTCAACGGCTAATGGTCCGACGTCTTCTAGCCTGCGACTAGACCAACGTATGAATCTGGGAATATGTTTGACTGTTTCCAATCTGGGCCAAAACACTTTGGCTAGTAACCTAACCCTAAATAACCTACCATACATGTGTGTATGCAAATCGCACCAATTTGATGTACATACGTCCCAATGTATGTCTTAAAGATTTTGTCCATGCAAAAAACACCTCTCCGAACTTTTAGACAACTAGCATACCATCGTTTTTTAACACTGCCACGCAGTCTTCTCGAGTGTACCTGAGTCATTAACAGAGGATAAGACGCTCTGACGACAATGGACGTCATCCTCAACACAGCACCGCCTCTTATTCATTCTTGCTTTAAATTCCCCAGTGACAGAACTGTTTAATCCATATACGTGTACAGTGTTGATAAATGATGTGAATATAAACATAGTACCAAGATGTTTTCAAACAGTCCTAAAAAAATTTTCATGTTTCATAAGTACGAGCTGTGTCATATACCGTACATGTTTTGTAAGCAATTCGGCCCTGGTTTCACACGAATGCAAACAGCCAGAAAAATAAAACCCAACCATAAAAGTGGAGACTGGACATTCAGGCGCCAGAGGCAAAACATTCCTTGATTCCATTATTAATATTAGAACCATGTTATTGTACAAGGATGCTTGTTTTGAGGAGTGATACTTAGATTTCACATTAAGAGTCCCAATGTTAGGCGATCATGTTTTTATTTTTACAGACGTTGTGGAATTTGATGTAATACAGTATAGCTTGGAGCTATATTCGGGGAAAATTGCAAGGTTAATAAAATTCATTTATTTTTTTCTTTCAGCGATGCAAGTAATATAATCAGGAAATTGCACAGTACAGTTTGAATATAAAAAGAAATTCCTGATATTTTCCCGTTTTATAAATAATAAATGTTATCAGCATATAAAAGAGAGATTGGATTGTACGACGCCTAACAACGGGAATCAACATACGCACACCTGAGTACATCTCTAGTTGGTGATAACAGAGTGCTGTCTACAGAGTCTCTGTATTTTTTTCCACAAAAACATCACTGTACATTCACGTGAACGATTGACAGGTGCACTTAACAATTTTGACACTCCGCTCACGCTGAATAACTGACCGGCCTTTGCCACAGCCAAAACAAAGTCAGAAATGAAGTCAGGCTTCATAAACGGCTTGTACACACCAAATAAAACTGTTATTATATTAATACTTATCTGTAACTTTTTACTAACACGTTATATGTTTTCACGTGTTAAAATAAATGTTGACGATGCAGATCTACACAGTAAAATATCAACTAAAAGTAAGTGTAAAATGATATTGGAGAAATAATAAAATGATAATTAGATAAATCTATCCTTGTATCATTTATTACAAGAATTTTCTCTCTGCTGTAATTAACACGTATGTCAACTTATTAACTGCTATGTGTTATTATATCAACGCCGATGTTACTGATTTAACGCATTGACAAGTAAACTATTAACACATTGTATTTGGTTTGTAATTCTCGTTATTGACACTGGAACACGTTATTGACGATGTGTTTGTCTGTTTGCAGTGGTATATTTTGATGTAAAATCCACGTCTAATATATGATACAGTACAGGTTTACCATCGTTCCAGTTTTGCGTGTAGGTCTAATATCTTTTTACACTTATATTTAGTTGATACTTTACTGTGTAGGACTCCATCGTCAGCATTTATTTTAACACATTAACATGTTAATGAAGTGATACAGATATGCTTTATTTTACTAACACTTTTATCCGGTGTGTATGTGCTGTGGGCTAAACTGAGCCATACCCGAAATGTGGTTAAGTCTTATGTCCTACCAGCTTTTCTCGTGCTAGAACGGTGAGCCACATAAACTGAAGGCAGGACTATTAAGTTGATCTTCTGTCATCTTTTTGGCAATTAAGTAAATACAAAATACCAAGAGTGTATATAACACACAACGCATTATTTTTCATCAGGTCATGACGTCATTGTCACCAGTTCTTGGTAATGTCTGTGGACGGTTTTCACCAGACAGCAAATCGCAAGTAATCAAGGTATTTTATATTTGTATACATTAAAAATAGTATTAATGCAAGTACAGAATCAGTGGTCGACCATAAATATATCACAAAATCTCTTTCGTTGACCATACAACTATAACTAATCTCACTTGATCTGTTTTACCTAATGAAATCCCAAATCTTCTATTTTCGGTGTAATAATAGTGTACAATAAATACCTTGAGGCTGTTTCCATGGATGTAGATCTGCCCCACGAATGGACACCTGCTGTACACACTTTCAATTCGTTCCGGGGAGATGTACTCGCCCTGAAATGAGATATTCTACGCTCAGGTGGGCAATGACCGATTAGCGGAAGACCAATCCAGCTCTGGCCGTACGATAGGCCGCAAATGTATAATAACCAAAACATTCGGAATGCCTGGAAAAATCATTGCCAAGATTTAATGTTACTAGATTTCCCATTACAGAGAGTGAAGCCACTGGATAACGGCCTGGTCCCGGGTGCCCTGTTTACACAGGTACCGTTACAGGGTTATAACAGCAATCACGCCTTCTAGGCTGACGGGAATGAAAGTTTTCATACAGAAGTGTCCAATTCCGTGTCGTTTGATGACAGTTAACGCACTAATTAGTTCTGGGAAACTTTTGAGATGTCAATCATTTCTGACCAGGCCGTATCTTATCTGTCTGTTTGAGGACTTGTGTGTAATGTTATTTAAGGATAAGCTGGCATCCCTATGGTTCCCTTCTCATCGACGACATAGAACATACAGGTCGAGTCTTGAGTACAAACACTTATAAAAAGTACGCAATGTATGTAACATAAAACTGGCTTTTGTATTCGGAAATACAATAGTACGCAAAAGGAAACCTGTCGGTACTGGTGTTTTGAGGCAGTCTGTATTCATATAAAACAAATGAAAAAAAACCCAGGATAATCGTCTTTTTTAAGCCTAAGATCAACCCCACGTTCGTGAAATCATTGCACAGCTGGCCATGGTTAACGGGTGCTAATCTTGCTAGGGTATCAGAACAATACATAACACTGTACCTGTGATAGTTTCATGATATGTTTTCTTCTGTCGATGATTTTTAGTGCACCATTCTGAAATGTGTAAATACAAAAGATTTTGTTATAATACACTAGGAAACTGATGGGACGCGCTTTGTCACTTTCTGATTTACATACATTATCTATATATCTTTAACTTTTCACCTTCAATTCTTAGAAACCTGTTGAAATTTGCCCAAGCGTTACCGTCTTTAAATAAACAAAAATCCTTCCATTCCCACTTATTCAGACATATATGTCGAATTGGTTAACACCATGTATATAAATCTTCTAAACAACTGTTGCATTTATAAATCTGGTTTATAAACCGACACCAACGTGATTTACCAGACAAGGGCAGGTTTGTGTTCTCGTTACTGGTACCCTTGCACTACGTATTCAGGTCAATACCGCCACATGCTTCTGTTATACAGTACCCTCTTAAGCCATTACCACTGCTATAGGTCACCAGACCACGGTAATATATTTATGGGATGGTCAGCCGGAAGCTCTTGTGCATTTGTCCGAGTTGAAGATTTAGATGCTACATGTGGTATTGTCATCTAACAAGAACATGGTTCTCTCTAATCCATGCATACACGTCACACTGACCTCCAGCCACTGACCAATGTCTCCGGTCAGCAGCCAACCGTCTTCGTCAAACACCTCGGCGGTTTTCTCTGCGGATTTGTAGTAACCCAGAAATACATCCGGGCCTTTCACGCATACCTGTTGATGAAAACAAATGCAAGCGCATGCTGGAAAATTTATCACCAATATTAAGATTATGGATAAAAAAAAACTGTCGGCCATGTAATTGGCTGGCACGGTAAAACTCCCCGTTAGTTTTAATCAAGCGCATAGTGTGCCCTGCTTGGCGACATCACGGAGATCCTACATTTCATTACACCTAAGGAGGATTCATGATTTGCCATCGTCGCTTTTTCCCAGCGAAATCTTCCGTCTGTTGGCCGATATGTAGTATGTGTACCTCTCCTTTCTGCTCTCTGGCGTAGTAGCCCATGTCCGGTACGTCCTTCAGCTTGATATAGTGGCAGGGTGTCGGCCCGCCTATGTAATCTGATGAGACAATAAAAATGAGAACTGATGGCCAAGTGTCGGCATTCATATTAAAGGCGTGCTGGCATGCCTTTTAAGATATCTATTAACGTGTTTGTACTAAAGATCACATCGTACAGGGCTATACAGACCACATTACAGGGCTATTCAGAAGATCACACCTACAGAACTATACAGAAGATCACGTCTACACTACTATGCAGAAGATCACATCTACAGGACTCTTCAGAAGATCACGTCTACAGGACTATATAAAAAGATCACATCTACAAGACTATTCAGAAGATCACACCCACAGGACTACACAAGATCACATGTACAGAACTATACAGAAGATCACATGTACAGGACTATACAGAAGATCACATGTACAGGACTATACAGAAGATCACATGTACAGGACTATTCAGAAGTTCACCTCTACAGGATTATACAAAAGACCACTATTACATGGGCACAGAGGTTACATATACAGGAAGATGACGTCTCTATGAATTTACAGAAAACCAGACGTTCGGGACTATGAATAGGTCAAAGCCTTGCCGAAGCGTACATCCACATTAATATCTAGAAGATCATAAGATATGCCATATTATATAACCTAAAGCTGAAATACATTTTAAATCTTAAATCTACTTTTCGTATAATGAGGAAAGGTTTTACATGTTCAGTCGGCGCTATCAGTCATGTGTATATCGGTTTGTTAGATTCGGTGAACTAAAGTATGGTTTAAAATTTATTTAACAGCCCTGAGAGAATCTTGTGGTTTTATATTTTGTATAAAGGTGTTTTGAACACAAAATAGTTAACCCTTGACCTGCATGTAAAACTGGCAATAATATTTATGCACATTTAGTTAGAGCGTAGAAAACTGATTTTTGTAATGCAACATTGTCATAAAACTTCAACAATAAACATAACTTACGTGCCTTTGTGATGAAGCAAATAGCTATTGTAGCCATTGTGCATGAATCAGACACGGACTTTTGACCTTACCTGGATATTACTCTAGAAGGCCACATGATTGCTACGAAGTTAACCACTTTCATGTGGCTGAAAACAGATTAATTTGGCTGATGGAACGAATGCAGCATATGTGACCTTGTTCCAGTATGGAGCCACTAATATGGTTTTACATATTCAGATAACTCTTTACAAATCCTGTTAGGTTTGTCTTTTTTTTTGACATTTTCGGGTAAGTGTTTTACACATTCGTTTAACGAGCATTTCATATTTTCGGATAGTGTGTTTACCAGTTTAGGTGATTTTAGAAATCCTGGAAATCGTTTAAGGCTTCCGGTGAGTTTACATCTGCAGGTGAGTTTACATTTTGTGGTGAGTTAACATTTGCGGGTGAGATTACATTTTCGGGTAAGGTTACATTTATCAGTGATTTTAGATTATCCGATGCCTATGAAGATGGGTAGGCAGCTAACCGGTGTTACAGTCGTCGGGGATGTGCAGGACGACAGGAGCCGTGGTTTCTGTCTGACCGTAACCCTCCAGCACCTGAAACCGCAGAATATGCAGATGGTCACTCCAGGAATATGATGAATGAATTACCAAAAACAGAAGGCCTTGGAAACTATATCCAAAATCATTTTTAAACATTTTAAAACTTTTCAGAGTTAATTAAATACAGCTAAATGCCTATGATAGATTTCATGGAAAATGGAAGTGGAAACTATTGAAGTGAAACGTATATTTTGAACGTATATTTCCATCACTGGATAAAAGTTTTGGGATCTATATTCGAATGGTGTAAAGCACAGAAGGGACTTTTGGATATAGTTTTGAGTAGTCTTTCCGCTGTGACACACTGTTTTTGTCATTATTCCACTTTAATGTATACATACAGTGGTACCCACCATGCTCATCTCTCTATCCAAACTTAGTCACATGAGACCGTTATGTCAATATTCTAAATACAAAATGAACGCACCTGACAACCGAAGACACATCTCAGGAAATTTAGCACTGTAGGGGCAATGGGCGCCGACCCTGTGATAATGCACTTCACGCGACCTCCTAAAATCGACTGTATCTTCCTGAAGACGAGTCGATCCCAAATACTGTCGTTCCGTATAATGTGCCTGAGGAGCCAAATACACAAGCGATATTAAAAGGGTATTGTCGAGTGCACAGTGTTGCAGCGTCGACATTCTTGCCCAGTCAAGGGTATTGTCGAGTGCACAGTGTTGCAACGTGGACATTCTTGCCCACGCGAGGGTATTGTGGGGTGAACAGTGTTGCAGCGTGGACATTCTTGCCCAGTCGAGGGTATTGTCGAGTTGACAGTGTTGCAGCGTGGAGATTTTTGCCGAGATGACGGTGTTGTCAAGTGGATGGTGTTGCAGCGTGGAGATTGTTGCCGAGAGAGGGGAACTGCGGGGTGGATAGTGTTGCAGCGTGGACATTGTTGTTGAGTAGAAGGCATTGCCGAGAGAACAGTGTTGCTGAGAAGATGACATTGCCGACATGATGGCATTGCCGAGTGTATAATTATTTCTGAGAGGATGGTGTTGCCGAGTGGATAATGTTGCAGGGAGGATGGTGTTGCCAAGTGGACAATGTTGCCGAGAGGATGGTGTTGCCGAGTGGGCAGTGATGCCGAGATGAGGGTATTGCCTAATGGGCAGTGTTGCTGGAGGATGGTGTTGCCGACATGATGGTATTTCGAGTGGACAACGTTGCCGAGAGGATAATGTTGCCGAGTGAACAGCGTTGCTAAGGGGATGGTATTGTCGAGTGGACAATATTGCAGAGAGGATACTGTTCTCGAATGGACAACGTTGAAGACAGGAAGGTTTTGTCGAGTCCTCAATGTAGCATAGGCCTTATTGATTGAGGGCACAACATACTTGTTAGCGAATACCAGTATGAAAACTGAACTCCCTGTAGCTCATAACTGTCCGTACATTTGTTATCCAACTGCATGTAGTTATATTATAACACGGGATTTCTCTTGACAGATATCGCCTAAGTTTCCAACATCGAGTTATTTGACTCTTGAGACACTTACTCGTGCTTGCCAATTGTCGGTATACTACACCTATCGATTTGGCTGACCCACTGACGCCTATCTAACAACATTTATCAGACCTGTAGACAAGAACAGTCAATGCAGTCTGCTTTACCGTACATGCCACTCTGTAGATACTCCATTACACACACCTAACCCTACAATAGTCCCGATAAAACAATGCTAGTAGCGGGCACCGTTCAATACTCACTGATTAATCTCCGCCAGTTTCGCTCTTAAGGCCAGGTTGAAGATTAAAGACTTGAAAGGATTCGTCTTGGAAGACGACAAAATCTATCGAAAGAAGTAGAATGTGTTAATGTTAAATACATCACAGTCATGCTAGATCTACAAGTACTAAGTTTGGTTTATTAACTTGATTGTTATTTTACGCCGTGTGAGAATTATACTTGCTTATGTAAGGGTTTTTTTATTAATCGAGTGCTTTACTGGATTAACCAGCTATAATTGGTTGAATACGCGAGGTATACTTGGTTAAATCACCGTTTGGCTATGACAAGTAAATACTGCACTTGGATAGGAGAATGATAGATACAGCGTGAAAGTAACCTCAAAATGGGCTGACTCCCGATACCAAGTCTGAACTCCTCGAAGGCCAAAGCTCCATCTCGATCTTAGTTCCTTGGCAACCCAGCAACACACTTTAATACCGAAAACTGAACTGTGTATTTTTACGCACTCATTTGAGTTGAAGGTGTGCGGATCAGAACATAACCCAAACTCCGAACTGGGGATTCACAGGATGTAATAAGGCTTTATACAATTAGCTTATTAACAGTTCAGCTACCTTATCGTAGAACCTGTTCAGTAATCTGGGTACAGTGGCGAAGATGGTTGGCTTCAGCTCGGCAATGTCCTCCGTCAGCCGCTTTATGTCGCCTTGGTATAACCCGATCTGGCCGCCGTTGGTGAACATCATGAACTACATAGGGGAAATGACAATAGTGAAATTATATCAGCGATACCGACACTTCGAATAATGCTTTTGATGGAGAAAATTTGATGTCGGGTTTTCTCAAGAAAAATTAGTAGAATTCACGGAAAAGAACCGATGAAATTCCACTTATTACCAGGACATGATGTGTTATAATATTAAAGGTTAATGATGTCCTAGTAGGTGACTGACTATACATTGGTGTATGCACTACATTCACGCACAGCACATTAAACATGCAGATAGAGTTAAACTATGGTCATATACTTATTTGCCTCCGTTTTCACTGGCATTGGGGTCTTGGTGACGATTGGTGATTGAAAAGATTGACAGTAACTTGCCAAAAGTCAGGGATTTCTCACGATTTATGTACGATTGGTAGATGCGGCCTGTGGTCGACTTACCTGCATGCACCTCTCGAACATATGAGGAAGCGGTAAATATGATATGTGGACATCTTCAGGAGTGACTCTAAAGCCGAACTGTGGGATCCAATTAGATACTCGATTTCAAACACAAAAATTATCCACATCAAAATATATAGACCTAGGTTTAATAGTCCACTACACCAAAGGTGTTAATTATTTAAATGTTTCTAGGCAGAAAATTGGCATAGGTTCTTATAATTTTTGCAGTAGTCGTCAGTTTTAAAAAATGTCAATAAATTAAGAATTGTCATCTTTGAAAATGAAAAGCGTGAAAACATTACATATAGCAAACCAGTTTCTGGGTGGAATGGTCTAAGGTTTACAGTCAGCATTGTGAATCCTTGTGAGGAACTTACGTAATCAAACTGTGTAATGAAATCGACGTTGGCTGCGATGTTGAGATGAGATAACATTACTCCTTTGGGATCACCTACAGCAAGAAAAAATGTGAACCTAGAAATGGAACTACCAATATTGTTGCTTTATAGAATCACACTGAAAGAAGAAAACGTGGACCTAATCATGGAAGAAGCAGAATGTGGTACAGAACGTGCTACATGTAGTTATGGAATGACCCAACGAAAAATTAAGATCACAACGGACTAAAGTGGAGCTACCAACACTATCGTTTTAAAATCAAGGGAAAATAAGCAAATGTAGAGCCAGTTATGGAACTACCAACATTGTCTCACGACGCCACCCGTGGCAGATATATTACATCAGAACTCATAACAGCAAATTTGTAACGAAACGTACATCGAGCAACTGTTGAATGTTGAGAAAAAATGGTACAGATAGTGTTCAACTTCAAGCATGTATTCCACGCCTCGCTGAGCTACCTCAGCTCAGTGAGACGCTGGCTCAGATCACTGAAGCCCTTGCTCAGATCACCGCGGCGCTGGCTCAGATCACTGAGGAGCTGCGACCATCAGGCCCTTGATCAGTGAGACACTGGCTCATTGCGGCCATCAGGACCTTGACCAATGAGGCACTGGCTCATTGCGGCCATCAAGCCCTTGACCAATGAGGTCGCGGGTTCGAATCCAGTCCATGCTTTTCAAGCTGTGGGTTTAAGTCAGGAGGTTTGTGGTGAAAATGTACCTGGCCAGGGGCGGTGGTTTACTCTGGGCATTCCGCATTCCTCCACCTGCCCGCCCCAATGAGATTAAAAAATTCTTGAACATTCTGTTATATACCAATCAAATAAATAAATCAATAAATCAAATGAATGTTTAATTCAACACAAGTGGGATATTACCACATTTATCGGGGATTTTCTCGTGAGGGTTATGTGAACCACTGTCACTTTGAAGCGAGGAACAGCGTAGTAAAGATTTACCTGTGGTTCCGCTGGTATAACAGATGGTGGCTAGATCACTTGGTTTAGGTGGCTAAAAAGTTAAAATCAGCCTTGCTTAAACATACATATACATAGCTGTAATGGTGCCATCAAACCACATTAGAGGGCCTCCGTGGCTCAGTCGGTTAGTGTACTAGAGCAGCGCAACGACCTAGAAGCCTCCCACCAATGCGGTCGCTGTGAGTTGAAGTCCAGATCATACTGGCTTCCTCTCCGGCCGCACGTGGGAAGGTCTGCCAGCAACCTGCGGATGGTCGTGGGTTTCCTCCTGGCTCTGCCCGGCTTCCTCCCACCATAATGCTGACCTCCGTCTTCTAGGCTAAGTGAAATATTCTCGAGTACGGCGTAAAACATCAACCAAATAACTAAATAAATCAAACCACATTAAGTTCATGACATAGCGTAGATTGTTTACACATTTGCGGTTAGACGCTTTTAACACATAATACTTGAACATATAATCACCAACTGACAATGTTTAATAATTACTTCTTACTATTAAGACAGTTCTGATTTTATCCTTTTCATAATGGCCGTGTAACTTGTGAGTGAAAGCTGTGATACATAAAGGAAGAAATCTGGAGTTGCTTATCTTTCCGAGGTACAAGGTAAAGATAAAGACAAGGAGACTTTAAGGGCTGGTCATTACCTAAGACAGCAAAGCTAATCATGGTGGACTATCCAGGAAAGGGATTGTGGCATGATTAGAAATGCGGAAGTGTAGTTGTGAAATGACATTATGTAGGACATAACCTGTAATATGGGTTGGTTAATATTTTTACTTAGGTGAAAACATGATGAGCGGGTGATATAAATACCACGGAGACAAGACTGAAAGAGGAAGTTGATGAGAAGTGAAACACGATGACTAGGCACTATCAATAACATGAACACAAGATTGAATGAAGAACTTGATGAGAAGTGAAACACGATGACTGGGCACTATCAATAACATGCGCACAAGACTGAATGAAGAACTTGAGGAGAAGTGAAACACGATGATTGGGCACTATCAATAACATGAATACAAGACTGAATGAAGAACTTGAGGAGAAGTGAAACACGATGATTTGGCACTATCAATAACATGAGCACAAGACTGAATGAAGAACTTGATGAGAAGTGAAACACGATGACAGGGCACTATCAATGACGCAAACACAAGACTGAGGGAGGACGTTGAGAACAAGGATGCTGGGGACTATTAAAATATAAGAAAACTGCAGCTATAGACATACCACGGGATCCCGGGGGCTACTGCGACCCAACTCCTGTAATTATAACAGAATTAGGGAGTACAGTCATTTCACGGTGAAAGTTCAGACTAAATTACAGTTGTGCTTTTATCTGGAATGGCTTGGCTGGACTTGACCTGGTTAACATACCGCTGGTTACATTGTTATTCATTATTATACTGCTTTCTAGAGGAATTCAAACATTTTCCGCATGGTAAAAGACGGTTTTTTAACTTTAAAGCGCAAAGGATCGTTCAGACATAAAAACACACCTCAACATGGGAGAACGATATAATGTCCACGCCAGCCATCTGTCCGTCAGCCACTAGTTCCTCGCTCAGTTGGTCCATGACAATCAGTCGCCTCAGCGACGGGGTTTTCTTGACGTTCCTCAGGAGGGTGCGGGCTCTGTCTTCGCTGTCACACACGACCGTTTCCAGCTCGGCTACAACCAGATCACGGAGATTACCACAGGAAACTGCACTTGGCTCTGACGGTTGTTTAAGGAGAACACCCGGGCTAGAAAACCGTGTGCCACTCTTTGTGATATAAAATGAACTGTACACTATTATGCATAAATACTCCGTCCTGTATTCGTTCACATAAACACTACGACCTACCATGTAGATACCATGTCAATGCAAATCTAACACTATCATTACGATCTTTTGCATTACGTTGTTCATTTATATTCATGTTTATGTTAATTTTGTGTCATTGTCTGTAGCTCTTAAGGTCGTATAAGACCAAATTGAAGTGATGCTCAGGTGCAGTCACGCAATCGGTAGTGTGCATAGAGAATTGTCATTTTGTGCTTAAAATGAGTTCACTTATTAAAAGTGTCAATCGAAGAGCGCGTGTGCGGTCCCTCTCGTGACTGACCATCTCTTATGCGGTGTTAGAATGGAATAGTTCAGTTACATGATTACCTTTTGTTTGCCGCCATAATTCTCGGGCGAACATGATCTTTTAGCACAAGTCTTTGCCGTGAGTCGTACAAAGCACAGTTACCTTGGTTGATAATGAAAGAAGCGGCCCCGGGCCCCAAAGTGTCGTAGAGGGGAACTATCACCATAGAGTACGCGTTGACGGCCTGTTCCGTGAGGATCCACTGGAACATGTAGAATCGCAACAGGTCCAAATAAGCCATGGTGCTACACTACAGGACGTGTGAAACAGCTAATGTAGGACATATGTAACACAGGACGTGTCAATCAGCTAATGTAGGGCATGTGTAACACAGGATGTGTGAAACAGCTAATGTAGGACATGTGTAACAGGATGTGTGAAACAGCTATTACAGGACGTGTTACTGTAACACTGGACATTTGAAGCACCTGATAAATGACATGTTACTGTAACAAAGCATGTATAAAATAGCTAATATAGGACATGCTACTGGAACACGGGCTGTGCAATGCAGTTAATATATTTAACTGATTTATTCATTGGATTGGTCTTTTAGGCCGTATCAAGTCCAGCTCTCTCCGACCCTGCGTGGTCGTGGGTTTCCACCAGGCCCTACCCGGTTTCCTCCCACCACAATGCTGGCCGCCTTCGTATAAGTGAAATACTATTGAGTACGGTTTTAAAACACCAATAAAATAAATAAATAAATTTTAGGCCGTGCTCAAGAATATTTCACTTATACGCCGGCGGTCAGCATTTTGGTGGGAGGAAACCGGGCCACTAAAATAGGACACGTTACTGTAACACAGGACGTGCAGTACAGCTAATACAGGACATGCTGCTGTAACACAGGACGTGAAATAGTCACTGTATATCTCTACCACTAACTTTTACTCGTAGTACAGGTATTCAGTCGAGTATCGAGGTTAAATTCAAATCTTCTAAGGTAAAGAAGTAAAACTGAATTGAGTAATGGTACCAAAGTAAAATTAAAATTGATAATGATACAGAAGTAAATTCCACTAAGCCGTAAGTGGTACGGGGGTGTCGCACCTCAATCCGGTTAAGGCTGTAAATCCCCAGAAAGGTTTCCGGGCATGGTCGGAAGCCTAAGTCCAGCAGGCCGGATCCGAAATCCTTCACTCTGGCAAAAACCTGTAACACAACTCTTCATGTGAAGGGTCTCGGAAAACGTTAAACACTGACAACGTTCGCCGCAGACGATGTAAACTGGTAATGCTGCATTTGCACAAAGGCTTATACTCATAAATCAGGTGGTTGTGATGAAGCGTGTGGTAGCATCTGATAATAGTCGCCTCAGCACATGTCATCCAAGAATCATACTTCTTTAGCATAGAGCAGCAAATGAAAAACCTACGTCAACGCATATCAACTATTTGTGTATTTATTACGCAGCTACTGGAAGACTTTCCCATGTCAGGCCGCAGAGGAAGTCAGTGTGAGCTGGCTTTGAACAGCAACGGTGAATCATTGTATGGAGCTAGTACGTTCATCCCTCGGTCACGGGGACCGCTGTCCGTCACAGATAAGATACGTATTTAGCATATGACAGCTTTTGATACACTAATATTCACCTCCGTTTATGTCAGCCTTTGATAGCACGCACCCACTGACAATACTCACACGCGTTCGTGTCATTCATTGATAATACTAGCCTCTGCGTGCGTCATCGCTTCCGCGTATTCCATCCACTGATCATACTGACCTCCGTGTCATTCATTGATAATACTAGCCTCTGCGTGCGTCATCTATTGATAATACTCACCTCCGCGTATGTCATCCACTTACAAAACTCACTTCCGGGCAAGTCCTCCACTGACAATAGTAATGTCTGATTATACTCTCTTCCGCGTATTCCATCCACTGATCATACTGACCTCCGTGTCATCCATTGATAATGCCAACCTCGACATATGTCACCCACTGATAATACTCGCTTCCACGCATGTCACACGCTGGTAATACTCATTTCCGAGTATGTAACCCACTGATAATACTTACCCTCGCTTATGTCGGCCATTCCAGTTCATGCTGGCTTCCTGTCCGGCCGTATGTGGGAAGGTCTGCCCGCCACATGCGGATGGTTGTGGGTTTCGCCCGGACTCTGCCTCTTTTGCTCCAATCATAATTTCGGCCGCCGTGGTATAAGTGAAATATTCTTTGGTACGGCAATCAAATAAATCAAATCAAATAAATATGTCAGCCATTGATAATACTAACCTCCTCGTATGTCAACCCTTGATAATACTCACCTCCTCGTATGTCAGCCACCGATAGTGACCATCAGTACCACTTCTCTTTCCCAAACACTTCCCATTTCCTGTCAACATACGTCTCAATTATTCAAATTTGATCACAATGTTGATGTAATATATGACACACCATGATACAGCTATAAGGTACGCCAAACAGCACTTCAGTTTCCCCAATAACAAGAATGCTAATAGACAAAGCTTAAAGCATATGCTCATATATGTGCGGGCAAACACAACACTACTCATTGATTTCTCATGAACTGAATATAATATGTCTGGAATATCACCCAAAATAGTCACAATTACAGTCGTATATTCGCAGAAATAATACACAATTTCATTATGTGGTTATATTGTTTGTCACATGAGTATGGATGGATACGGTAACATAACTGCCCGGACACGTACGCGATATGCGGAGCCCCCTCTGGAACCCCTCGTACAGCGTGTGGACGTCTGGCAGGAAGCATTCCTCTGAGAAAGGATCGGCAACTAGCGGAGATCGGTACACACCACCCTGTCAAAAAAATACCAACAGTAGGTACAGTACGACGTGTAATGGCCACATCCTGAATAGTACAGAAATACGCAAGTCCCTCCTCAGCACTACAGATGTATGTATGCCCCTCCTCAACAGCACATGTACGTACGCATGTCCCTTCTCAGCACTACAGATGTAGTCAACGAGACAGACATTTTGCATGCCCCGCTATGGTAATATACACCCCCTAATTAATCCAGGTGTGCGGAGCCAGACGTTTTCTCAGGTATCTGGCGAAGGCTATGGTTTAATCTTGACATTCGGCTTTCCTCCGACCACAAGCCATAAACCTGTTCATTAAAGTGAAAAGTTGTTAACTGAGGCTTTAAACACAAATCAATTAAATAAAATGTTGAAGTAGCCTAAATGGCGAAAACTCATATTGAAAACATGGATGCACACCACACTGGAGGCAGAAATTTGGTCCTCGACGAACGTAAAACGTCCACCTCGTAAACCACGTATTGTCACCAAGGCCCCGCAAGCTCGGGCAAGGGTATGTAAAATTTACTGCCCAAAGCCGGCTTGGAACCCTCACTCCATGTGTTCCAGCGATTGAAAGATAAACATTCCCAATCACTTGACAACGGCCCGCGCCTCATTATGGAAGATGCTCTCATTGATTACGTGTGTTTGTGATAATCGTGACATCTGTTAAACAAATGGAATAATGGTGGCTGGAGTAATCAGATTGCCGGGATGACACATTGAAAACATATTCGTTTTGTAAGGCAAAATGGTGTTGTGATGGAATGTTCAGCTGGACGTAATGATGACTTATCGCCTCAGCATACCTGTATTTCCTAATCTGACATAAGCGAGAACTTATATAGTCTGTTTATATGAAGATTCACTTCGAGAAGAACAGGCCTGTGAAGGCAAAATGGTAGGAACAGAGGCAGGTCCGGAATTGACATTTTTCATTAATGTATTGTAAGAAATAATACTATGTGTAATAACAGTGCGATATTTTTGTAGCTATAACACCTGTAATTCACTTTACAAATCTACAAATGTACTCGTTGTACCTGCACATTTCACGTGTGGGACTGTGACAAACTATTCAGCTTGTCTTTGCTTAATTTGTTCCACAGCACATTGAAAGGACAATATCCTAAGGCTTCCCCAAAACAAAAGTGGCATGTTACCTGTTCTATAGGACTTGATATCTTGTACATCCTGTGTAAAGTCAGTGTGAGTTTCACTCTCTCCTCACCCGTGGCGGCCATTTTGTTTGTTTACAACGAGCGAGTGTATGTTAACATATGGTTCTGAACTCAGCTCATTTTTTCAGGTTACTGGTTGTTTTAGCATGTTCTGAATTGTTGTAAAATGTTGCAGTTGAATTATTGAGTATAATTTTTCACTTTGTTAAGAGCAATTTTGGATGTATGCAAGGAATGTTTTGCGAACTATTTTCGCATGATATTTCCCTACGTTCCTAGCACAGTGCTTGGAGTCGGGAGTAGTGGGATATTCAACTGTGTTTATGTTTCTTTCCCAAGGTAAATATGAGGTGCTTTTATGGAATTTTGTTAGTTTGGGAATAATGCTTCTCAGAATACATTTCTAAGTACACAAAATTGCTTTGGCCATGCTGATCGAAATAATTTTTACTATGGTCTGCATTTGACACTGCGTGATGTGGAAGTGGGGAGAGCCATACACCAAACTGTTCGATCCTTTGAGAGCTTTTTGTCGGTTTTCCTTAATCAATGTAAATATTTGGTGCTTTTTAAACTTCAAGAAAAACGCTCTCACATAAACACAAAAACTCTTGTTATGTATAGTTCTATAGTTACAGTTTCCCGCATTTTTGTCTGGGAAATTAGTTCGCTAAATCTGGCCCATGGGTAAAGCTATGTCATGACTGGTTAACTTAGGTCACATGACCACAGGAGTTTAGCGTGTAAATATGGGAGCCTTCCCAGTGTTTGCAGATGACACACAGCATCTCAAACGCTAAACATCTAACTATATCATAATACATCCTTTAGCGAATACCACTATATTTGGTAGTAAATAAATGGATGAATGGATACTATATGTAGATAAAATACCACGGTTTAATTTGGGGAGTTTCTGAAAGTCGTGTCATCTCCCACCACACTTAATACCAAGCCTAATACATCAGAACACATGTTATGTATGAGTGATACATCAGTGAAAGTGAAGACATGGCAAATCCACTTTAACTGCCAATGTCTTTGTGCGAGAATAAAGAAATATGTGTTATAGCCAATACCGACTTATGTTAATTGATCTTGTGCTTGATCAATGTGTTGGTTTGTGATATAACTATGAACACCTTACAGTATAACTGATTGATGACCTGTGTAACTGTGTGATTGGTGACCTGTATAACTGTGTGATTGATGACCTGTATAACTGTGTGATTGATGACCTGTATAACTGTGTGATTGGTGTTTACAATGTACCGGTAATGAACCGGTCAGAGCTGCATATTGTCGCATCCATTGAGCACGTGATGAAAAAACAACGCCAACTGTATCGAGCCTGCATGGAAATAAGATTAGCACAATTTAGACGCGAGGCAGTCTGTTACAGAACATGTCTGCTCGTTCAGACAAATCCTTATATGATATTAATAAATCAGCTCTACATAATCAGATTTATTTAGAATTGTGAAACTGATAACGTACATCAAGCTGAATTCCTTGTCTGAGCCGGTCGACCGGGTGGCGCTGTGCAGGACTGGGTAGCTTCAGAAACCAGTACACCGTGAGGGCGAGGGCTAGCCCAACTGCTCCTGCGGTGACGCCCCACGTGGTCCCCGACATGGCCAGCAGGAGTTGGTCCACAGGCCAGACGTAGTCCAACATCGTCACAACTGTGGGCTGATGTGCACGTGAGGTCAGCGGGAGTGGGGTTGGGGGCGTGCAGGTCAGTAGAGATGGTTGGACTTCCGCTCGACGTGGGGCTGGTCAATAGCGGCGCGGATCCACCAGAAGCAAGGCGAACACTGGACCACACTTTAACAGGACCTGGGAGGTACTCTCCTTCTTTAGTAATCCGCAAATCTAGATGTCGTTTATCTTTACTCGCTGTACCCCGTGCGGTTACATATATATGCCTCTACCTATCACATCAATATGTTAATAGAGATGTAGGTCAAAAGTAGCGACGGATCCCCTGATATCACCAGTAACCGTGACTTCCTCTCTCCCGTCGCATATCGACTTCCGCCAGAAGCACGCGCTCTGGCCGAGACGTAATCGCTTATGTCACCTAGCAACTAGTGCTGATTCAGTAGTTCAGGTTCAGGCTGATGCTCAGCCTTGCAATGCTCCTACAACAGTCTGAATTTACACAGTGAAAAACTCAATAATGTCATAAATAAATGATACAAATGTAGGCTACGACTTCACATACAATACACGTGCAGCCTAATTCTATAGATATACCCGCCCATGTTAAATGAAACTGAGTGTCACAGACATGCCTACATTAAACCAGGTTCCCTGAAGCCCAACCCTATAGACATACCTGTCAATGTTACCTGAAACTTGGTGTCACAGACATGCCGATCATAAACTAGGTTCCCTGAAGACACACACGTCCATGTTACCATGTTATCCTATACACATACCTGCTCATGTTACCTGAAAGTGGGCGTCACAGATATGCCGATCATAAACCAGGTTCCGTGAAGCCTGATTCTTTAGACACACGTGTCCATGTTACCTGAAACTTGGTGTCACAGATATGTCGATCATAAACCAGGTTCCGTGAAGCCTAATTCTTTAGACACACGTGTCCATGTTACCTGAAACTTGATGTCACAGATAAGTCGATCATAAACCAAGTTTCCCAAAGCATAATGCCTGGCGGGTGAATTGTCGTTTTTGGAAGTTGTCTGCTGGGAAGAAACATGAGTACGGGAAATGTCTGAAGTATACAGGAAACTTCTGCGTGAAAAATGTCTGACGAGAAATAACGCTGTGGGAAAATGTCAGTTCAATAAATATCTGGTAGGAAAATGTTCGATATGTTAAAAATTAGAAATTCATATCTCCTCTGTCACCTCTTCGCAAATTCTTAAATGTGAGTTGAATAAGGTGTTCCTATTTGTTCATGTCATGTTGCATAACCGAGATATCACAGTTCAGAGTAAGAAAAATCCCGCATATCGAGGAAATCGAAAAAGTCACCATCTTTTTCAACCAATCAGGTGCTTGTTGTTTCTGATACTTCCCTTGGGTGTAAGTGACAGAGGCAATGCATCATTACCTGCAGTATACCAGACGCATGTATGTAAACGCTACACCTTTGACAGGTTGACAATCACAAACAGTGTTTCTTTCTACATTGCTGACTTGTTCTAACATACTTACCGCATTACCTATTGATTTACTAAACTATGCTTTGTCTTAGTAATGAGTTCTGACATGCACCATTAAAAGATCTCTATCAGATAGTAACCTGACACATATTTGTCTTGCTCTGGACCTAATCTATGTTAACAGTTATAAACTGCTGTCGTTTCATGTCACACAGATGAGCGCATTCAGTTTATCTCTCCTCTGACTTGTAAGGCTGACCATCTGTTATACTTGTCCTCGCGGTGCATTAAATGTGCAACAGGACCACATGTAGTGCATTAAATGTGTAACAGGACCACATGTGTAGTGGATTAAATGTGTAACAGGACCACATGTGTAGTGCATTAAATGTGTAACAGGACCACATGTGTAGAGCATTAAATGTGTAACAAGACCACATGTGGGGGCAATATCAAACAATGATAATTTCCGTGTCAGTAAAACTAGATCGATTTTCCATCCATATTTTTGTCAGAATGGGTTGCTCGTAGTCATGCATGGCCAGGAGACATATTTCATAACTATAACCACAGAGGAGCTGAACGATAAGCTTGCAGATTGTATGTATGCATGAATGTAGGTAGGTAGGCATGTAGGTAGGTAGGTGGTTGGGTGCGTGGGTGCGTGCATGCGTGTGTGTGTGTTTGATTTCAGTCGTATTCAACAATTTCCATTCATATAACGACAAGGAGCCCTTAAAATATTTATATGCTGTGTGCCCTTGTGACAGGGAGAGTCCATACCGTCAACGTGCTGCCGCCAGTGGAACATCACGCCAAATGCCTCAGACATGACACCTACCCACTCACTTTATAGCCTACTGACACCGGGCCAAGCAGTCCTGAGTCCTTGCCCTAACCTCTCAGTGCTGAGCGCCACGAGAGGAAGCAGCAAGTACCATTTTTAAAGTTTTTGGTATTTGGGATTGATTCCGGATGGAGGCGGACGCTCTTACCACCAGGCCACCGAAGCAATTTTACAGATTTTGTGTGGAGAACATATCAAAAACTAGTCGTACGCAGCTGTTCCCAGTCGCTAATTCCCATAAGACTTTGAAAAAAGCTTTCATGCATGTCGCACTTAAGTAAACCTGCTGTTTCCTCGGTAACTTTAGGAAATTGTGTTTGGTACGACGTTATCATGCATTTCACCACTTGAGGCCTTCAGTTCCAAAAGAAATAAACATGCGATTCAAAATCCCAGATGCCTGGGCACGATGGCGTCATTGTTACCTGTCGATAAACGGTTAAATCCCGCTGAGTCTCTTAGTTTGTTACCCAAAAGTGCTCAGCAATAGCCCGTTTATTCGTCACCCAGCAGAATGAGTCTGTATTCGTTACAGCATAGAATTACCAAAACAGATGAAAGTAAACACTTATGTCATTGTCATGCAAACTTGGGCTGGTCCGGGGAAAAATCGCTTACCGAGTGCCCTGACAGGTATATGATAACCGATAAACTCTCTCCTCTTGAACCTGGATTCGAGCACACGGCACACTGACCGAGAATAAAAGATGATTCGAATTATATAGCCTTTCTCAGAAAGATGACGTAGTGAGATTTAAATCCAAACGTTTATACGCATGTTGTATAAAGGTTGATGAACTGCCTAGCTTAATGTCGTATAACATATAACAACCCATTTGGCTACAAAGCTACAGACTACAACTGCTCTATCAGATCCAAGACTGGTAATGAAGCGGAAGTTAGCGACTGGTTATTAATTCTCGGTTACGTCTCGCAGACGGGGCTCCAGAACGGGGTCATCACTTATGGCTATATATTTATTTATATAGAGGCCAGTTCTTTATACTTCTGTACACGTTTTATGGAGTTGTATACCTTTTTCAGCTTGTTC
Organism: Acanthopleura granulata; assembly: GCA_016165875.1. Classification (NCBI taxonomy): domain Eukaryota; kingdom Metazoa; phylum Mollusca; class Polyplacophora; order Chitonida; family Chitonidae; genus Acanthopleura; species Acanthopleura granulata. Next base: position 41,026,569 of record JABBOT010000002.1, on the reverse strand, counting down.
CTCTGTCCAGTATTCCTTCATCTCTCTATCATTCAGTTCGACCGCAAGCACGTGTGTTTGTCCGTTCATCTGTTTTGGGTGGCGTTAAGCCATAATCATTCATTCATCTGTTTTGGGTTTTCCGTATAATAATTTGGTTCAAATTTTTAGAACCGCATGTTGACTGTGGTATATCTGCTGTCCTAACACATCGATGTTCACTTGATCCAATGAATAAGTCAAACATACATCTTTGGTGGGTTTGGGATCTTCACCTCCTGCATATGTCATTCATACACCCTCTCCCTTAAACGTCCGATCCACGTAAAGGAGAAAAAATGGCTTTAGCATTTCATTAGTTGTATTTTGTGCCGCTCTAAAATGCTATTAAATCTCTTCAGAGGTGTTCTGAAATGCACACCTGTCCAGTTTAACATGGAAAAATCTGTTAATGTTCATTTTACACCCGAAAATAGACCCACACATTAATAGATCCGAAATAAATACCTTTTGATGGAAATCCGTTGTGAGATACCATCCTTTGTGCGCGCCATGCAGTTAAAATCTCAACGTGATAATTTATTCTATATGACCCTCAAAAAGGACTTCTCCATTAGATAATCTGATTCATATTAGAAAAGAAATTGATTTGACATCACGTTAGTTCCATTTGTCCTGTTCTAAGGTGGTTTTAAATCTCTTCAATATTTGTTTGACATGTATCCTAGTCTTTGATTTAAGGTGGATAAAAACGCATCTTGCTCAAAACATAATCCACAAATGACAATCAAAATATGTCCATACCCTGATGTGGCTTCCTGTCTGGAGAGGCCCCCAAATCAGCCCAGCATACAGCAAAAGACTACTACGGAAAATGTAAATGGCGCTCCTGACAAAACTGCCATTTGTGACACTGTGCTCCAGGAGAATTTCACCCAATTTCTACTGGGTAAATATGAAGTCTTCATGTTCTCTATAACACCTAAGGAGGGCCTCCCATGTTGAGTGTCCTATCCATACCTGGAAAGAAATAGCTAGGGAATCATGTAATCTCTCTTGTACCACTCTGACATGCTAATAAATCTCTTCAAATGTACCCTGTCGTGCACACCAGTCCAAGTTCAGGTCAATAAAATGGGGTCTTCTTACCTGTGTAGACCCCCAACGTGACATCCAATTGTATTGGTCTGAAAATTAACTTGTGTGCACGATTGAGGCCCTTTGAAGAGATTTAATGTCACTACAGACCGACACAAAAGAAACCAATGTAATTCCGAAGCCACTTCTTCTTTGGCATGGATACCATGAGCACGATATGAGGCCCTAAATAAGGATTATGCAGGACATAGAACCCCATATTTACTCGTCGAAAATAGGATGTACCGTTGACATAGTCAATGCCTCAAATGGACAATTCCTTTTTAGAGCAGCACAAATAGGTCATGTGAACTCTGCATAACGGAGTTCTGACATTGTATATAAAAGTCAAACCAGAGTTTGTACGACAGTAATTTTCCTTCCTAAAGTTAAGGTGATATACGCGAAAGAAGGACATCGAAGAGATTTAGCAACATTTTAGAGCAACACAAACAGTCTTCATTATAGATCGCCGCTGTATGCCTTAATGTTGAATGATTTGGGGGTCTGTATGGACCAGAGTGTATCCTCTGGAGCCTCACCTATTTTAGACTAAAGAACCGGGAATAAGTGACCAGTTGCTAACTTAAGCTGGGTAGACTGATTTGAGTCCTGTAGTAATCTGCCGATGTAAGGGAGATAATTGCGCCAGGTCATCTTATCATGGACCAATACACAGATCTATGCATATAACGTGTTAGTGTTTGGCTGAAAAAACGTCTGGGCTTGTCCCACACACGCTTGGCCCAATGAAACGGCAGGGCTAGTAACGTTTATATGAAGATATGTGACCTAGTTTCATTGGACAATGTTCCATTTACTATTCACAATAAACATCGTAGAAAGTAGTCAATGACAAACAATGAGCCACAAACTTTACTATTACCTGAAAGGACTAATGTTAGCACGTACACGTATGCCTATACAGAGCGCATGCGGCCTCACCCACACTTTGTCACATCAAATGGTGTGTTTGCATGTGAAATGAGGTCAGCTGCTCTCGTCTCAGATGAGTTGCCATGTCGAAGTGGCTTTCCTGTAGAAGTTAACAACATAAACTCCCCTAACGGGTTAGTGGGTTCACATAGAGGAACTGTCGGAGGTAAGTGTAGCATGTCACATTTCGACTCGATTACCACGAACTTATACGGTGTTCATAACTTTCCTTTTAAAAGTCAACTGCTATGTACGCGACATAAGTCAAAAGGGCATCCATACGTTCAGCATGGTAGCTGCAAAACAGATTTTAGTAGTCCTATGCCCTGACAGTAGTAGTAGAATGGTCAGGCTACATGTACTATGGTATAGGCGTGCATTGACCGGTCAGCAAGACCTGCTCAAAGGCTGTAGTGCATGAAACTTGAAGGTTCCCTGTCAATAGTGATATGCAGATAGGGTCTGGTGGTCAGGATGGTGTTAGCCCCATGCAGGCTTATAGGTGACACCGGTGTCATTGCGGCCGGAAGATCGCTCACTCCCACGACAAAATAATTCTACATGTTAATATGCGTCTGTGTGTCCCTCAACACTCCAAAGAAAAGTTTTTTTAACTATACTGTTGTCACCTGAAGTTACGGTACAATGCATATGTACCAAGACTTCAAAGTTATGCAGCGGCAATCTTCCATACAGATATGTTAGAACCCAGGCTGTAATACAGCCATGTGGCGTTCCGCTGTAACGGGATACATATGAGGACGATTCTCTGGCACGATTAGTCGTGAGTGGAGGTGTGTGTGACCGGGCGGCGAACCGGAGCATCTGGGGACCGATGTGCTAGCAGTGGGCTGCTTATTAAAATTGTGTCAGGAGTTCAGTGCAATTCTACTATTTAATTGTTTCGCCTACTACTACGATCTTTCATACATGCAGATGAACAACTAGGTTGTGAAACTTAGCACGTCTGGCAAGTTACCTAGGGTCACTTATTACATCTTTCCTAGTTTTGTCAATAATGTATGCACATCATATGGTTGTTTGACAAAGGTGCTGACAAGACGGCATTTGGAGTGACTCAACATGCGTCATATGTAATAAAATGCAATTAAAATAACTGCAAGAAAGCAAATTTTTTTCGGTCACGTGTATTTGCCAAATGACAAACTGACCGCCGTATGCCCACTCAAATTTTACTACATGCAGCCGCAAAGTCTCTATTGCACGTTGTTTTCCAGTTCACTTTAATTCCCTGTTGTTGTCATTACCAGATGCAGCCGTGGACAACAACTGCCCTGGAGTTTCTGTCAGAGAACCGAGTGTACCTGGGAACAACAACAGTAGTTTTATTGGGAGGAGTCGCTGGTTTCACAATGTGGTCCAAACCTCAACCTGTTCAGACCAGGATAGATCCACATCACAGGGCCAAACAGCTGGAGGTAGGACTGGCCTCCATTGTGTCTGCATATGAACTTCACCTTGTGGTGATCAGGATTCGAAGTAATAAAATCGATTCGAAGTAACCAAATGCAGCATTACACAGTTTGGTGTAACATGCCTAAACCTTCATCAATAGGGGAATTTCGGGATCGAACTATTTTATCGCTAAAGATAAGAAAAGCCCAACTGTACCATGTGACCTGTCCAAAATGTTAGGCAGCTATTTTTGATTACATTTGCTATAACATGGGCGTCTAAGAAATGTTTCAAAAAAAGTTATTTAGACTAGACGCACGATAGGGAAAATTGAGGAGCTGGAAGTTTTTTAATTTAAGAAGGTCCTGATTAAAGGAGAGGTCGTTTGTGCCTCCTTAACACCGCGAGACAGGTGATTGGTAAATTATAATCAACAAAATCGCCTGACATTTTTGACCAATCACATGACACAGTTGAACTCTTTTTACCTTCTACGACAAAATAGTTCGAACTCGAAACTCCCCTATTAACAGTGACAAAAGCAACACCAACAGTGGGGCTGGTTCTTCCTTTGGAAATATTATCTGATAATGTTGACAATGGCCGTGAAATGTACGGCGTAAAACACCAATAGAATAAATAAATATATTAAGAAATAATTAGGTAAATGAATACTAATTTGTCTTTATGATATTTGTTTTGGCCGTTCCTGTCAGGATGGCAGTCGGATCATGGCGCAGTACACGGACCCTTTCTCTGACGAGTACATGATTGAAGGCGTCCGGACGTTGTATGACGTTTTCAACAGGGGCCACCGCCTTTCAAGTATGGAGCTATTCTTTAGTGTAGAGGACTAATCAATCTGATGCTGTGGTATTTTGCACAGGGTTGACCCAAGCATAGAAGTATTCATTACAAAGTACCTTTATGATAAAGCATTAACCAGGTGCGAGGTTAGGGTACAGCAAGAGCTAGCTAATCAGATGCAAACCCTCTGATATTACGCTACAGCTTGAGATTAACGCGATGTAGGCTTAACTATATTGTTAGGACAGGTAACTTCGTGGCGTTCGGCATGACGGTTGTAATATAAAATATCACGACACATAAATTAAAACCATGCAGAGCAGCAAAACATTGTAATAGGCCTGGATGGCAAATGGCCACACGCAACCGGTGAAATGCGGCCTCTTGTCTATTCACCTCACTTTGGGCTTTTCATCGTAACCATCCATGTATATGTTTAAAACTCACACGTTCGCTATAGTACCATGGATTACGGCAGATTTAGGCCTAGGTGAAAATGCAGTGATTCTAATTGCAATATATTAGACGTCACTGGTCTAGAATTACTCAAAATGCTGTTACAGTTAATGCGCAATAACACGAAAGCAGTGCAAAGGGACTAGGCGTCGGTGATGCATAGTCCATCAACAGTATCCCGGATTTTGCTGTGCAAAGGGACCAGGCCTCGGTGATGCATAGTCCATCAACAGTAACCCGCATTATGCTGTGCAAAGATACCAGGCCTCGGTGATGCATAGTCCATCAACAGTATCCGGGATTATGCTGTGCAAAGGTACCAGGCCTCGATGATGCATAGTCCATCAACAGTATCCGGGATTATGCTGTGCAAAGGGACCAGGCATCGGTGATGCATAGTCCATCAGCAATATCCCGGACTATACAGGAATACAATATAACAGACTAGAGCATAAATAGTAAAACCACAACAGCGACGACAGTGTGGTAGTTGGCCAAACGGTTGCAAGTAGCGGATGAAATCTGGCCTCATGTCAAATTAGGTAGGCAGTGGCTGGTTGCTGTCAGGTTGGACATCAGTATACTTTATGGGCAAAATTCTGACCGGTTTAGCTGTAGTGGGGCATGATTATTTACAAGAAGACCGTGTAGGTATTTGTTGAATTATGGATGGATTTTCTCGTTAAACAGAAGACAACCCTTGCCTAGGGGAGCGGACAGGGCCTGGTCAGAAGTACGAGTGGATTACATACGATGAGGTCAGTTTTACCCAGAATGATTAGCACTACTGGTAATTATGTTACTGACTGACGTCAATACAATGTTTCTGGGTTATTAAACGGCTATTACGGTTAATCTTTAAATATGTGAACTTAGCCTTTGTTATTAAGTGTCTCAATACGTTTTTGTTCACTTGCTGTGCTATGTGCTTTTTGATGCGTTGCGGTGCTATTTTAGTGCTCCCTACATCGCGTTCCAGTCGGCCAGCAACCTGCGGATTGTCGTGGATTCCCCTCGGGTTCTGTCCGGTTTCCTCCCAGCATAATACTGCCCCCGTCGTATAGGTGAAATATTCTTGAGTACCGCGTTAAATACCAATAAAACAAACAAAGAAATAACTACCGGTATATTGCATTGCGGTGATAATACTGTTTTGCGTTGCGGTGATACACGTGTGTTGTTAATGGCGGTGGGATGGTAGTGTTAAACTCGATTACTGCATTAAACATCAGTTAAATAAATATGTAAATAAATATTCTGTTGATTGCATTTCTTCTGTTGGGTTTTTTTTATTGCAGTGTGTTAGATTTCAATATGTTTAATGTCTAACTCCTTTACCTTTATAACCTAGGCAATGACCCGCTCAAGGAATTTCGGCTCGGGTCTGGTACACCTTGGATTTCAAAGGGGAGATTATGTGGGCATTTACAGCTTGAATAATGCCAAAGTACGTAACATTTCACCTACAACTTGAATAAGACCAAGTGTTTAATATATCCTTGACAGCGTAAATAGCAGTAACGCATGCATCGTCGTCATTTGAAGCATGAATCTGTAAGGGCTAAGTATGTAGCTATCATTTACACAGTAAATTATGCTACTGACCCTGGTGTTAAAGTGTGGTTATGTGGATGTCCACATTTGGTTTATCAAAACCAAAATGCTCTTGTTGTATACAAGCGACAGCATGTATATAGACAGATTCAGACCATTTTCTAAATTTTTCTTATATCATTCAGTAATGAATTAGTTGGTAGGCCAATCGAAAACTTAAATTTCGAAAACTTCGATTTCCTCCCAACATAATGCTGACCGTCGTCGTATAAGTGAAATAGTCTTGAGTAAAACACCAATTAAATAAGTAAAGCCCACACTTGTTGTCATTATTGCAGTGGGTACTGACAGAACAAGCCTGTAATGCCAACAGCCTGGTCACCGTGCCACTATACGACACCCTTGGACCGGAAATCTTCAAGCATGTCATTAACTTGAGTAAGTGTACTATACAGTGTGTCTAAAATATATGACCATACCGTATACCAGTACCGCGAGGCAGTGAGGCGGACACAAAGTGTAGGAAATGTGTGCCATATGGTTTGTCTTGTTAAGGTCTGTCACATACTGTGTAATTTTAATAATACTTAAAACGTAAACAGGGAACCTCCGTGGCTCAGTCGGTAGGCGCACGAGCGCAGCACAATGACCCAGAAGTTCAAGTCCAGCTCATGCTGGTTTCCTCTTAGGCCGTATGTACGAAGGTCTGCCAGCAACCTGCGGATGGTCGGGTTTCCCCGGAGCTCTGCCCGGTTTCCTCCCACCATAAAGCCGTCGTATAAGTGAAATGTTATTGAATACGGCGTAAAACACCAATCAAATAAATAGATAAATAAAACGTCAACACTAAACAAATGTTTGCTTTCTAAAAACTGACTCCCACTCAAACAGTGACTGCAGTGATAACTTGGTGCAAGATGTGCTTAAGTTGAGCAAGTACTACCACATGGTTACATGTGCATAAGTGTGTAACGGCTTCACTTTATTACTAGCAACTTTATTGTTAAAAAGTTTGATATTTCATCATATTTTATTGAAATTATTAAGTTTATTTAGGTTGGATATCGGGTATGAAGGTATTAACACGATTATTACATATATACAGGCCTAGTAAACAAATGAAGTCCGCCATATGTGGATATAGTAGGCTATGTAGCCTATCCCATATACTCACTGCCTCGAGGTTCCCTAATCTCCAGCCTCGCATTCTTGAACCTTCCTGATCCTGGGATTCTTGAACATTCAGGCTCCTGGTGTTCTTGAACCTTCCTGATTCTCGTATTCGTGAACCATCCTGGTCCTAGTATACTTGAATCCCCCTGATCATGGTATATTTCAATGTCCCAGATCTGGGATACGTGAATGTGCCTGTCTGATCCTTATACACTTGAATTAGTCTGATCCCGGCATACATCAATCTGCCGAGCTCTGCCCGCTTTCCACCCACTGTAATGCTGGCCACCTGTCGTATGAGTCAAGTATTCTTGAGTACGGCGTAAACAGCAATAAATTAATGAATAAATAAATGTTTTAGTGTATACGTTATACCTTATACCTGTAATTTTACCTTTCAGTCGAACTCAAGGTTGTCGTTTGCGATAGTGTGGAGAGAGGAAGGAAACTCATTGCCTTCTCAGCTGAAATGCCTTCATTAAAATCAATCATTATTATGTCGGACATCGAAGATGATCTGAAGAAAGAAGCCACGGAGAAAGATTTGTGCATCTACACATTTCAACAAGTTGAGGTAATATATATATTATACTATGACCTGCTTTTCTATAAAACAGGAATCATTATCATTGGTTTGATGAAATTCATCTTCAGTCTGTATAGACTACGTTCAAGAACAACTTATTTTACACCACTTTCTGGTCGGCCCTTTATATGCATCTGATCGTAACTCTTTATGGATCAAGGTTTTGACTACTACCCCTCAGTTGATGGTGCCCTCAGTGCCTTCAGCTGATGGTGCCCTCAACTTTCACTTGATGTCACTCTCAGTTGATGGTAAGGCCCTCTGTGCCCGAGGGAGTTAGCGCGCTATCGTAGCCTAATGACCTAGGTGCCTCTCACCAATGCGATCACTGTGAGATCAAGTCCATCTCATGCTGGCTTCCCCTCCGGCCGGTGGGAAGGATGGCCAGCAACGTGGGATTTCCCCGGGCTCTGCCCGGTTTCATTCCACCATAATTCTGGCCACCGTCGCATAAGCAAAATATTCTTGAGTATGGCGTAAAAGACCAATCAAATAAATAAATATTTGACGGTGCCTTCAGTTGATGGTGGACATCCTCAGGTGATGGTGTAAATCCCCAATTAATGGTGTCTTAACTGGGGGATGGCTTCAGTTGATGGTGCCCTCAGTTGACGGTGGCTTCTGTTGACGGGGCCTCAGTTGACTGTGGTCTCGATTAATGATGGCCCCAGCTTACGGTAGCCCCAGTTGACACTGGCCTCAGTTGATGGCGCCCTCAGTTGAAGGTGGCTTCTGTTGACGGTGGCCTCAGTTGACTGTGGTCTAGATTAATGATGGCCCCAACTGACGGTAGCCCCAGTTGACGGTGGCTTCTGTTGACGGTAGCCTCAGTTGACACTGGCCTCAGTTGATGGCGCCCTCAGTTGAAGGTGGCTTCTGTTGATGGTGCCCTCAGTTGACGGTGGTCTGGACTGATGATGGCCCCAGCTGACGGTAGCCCCAGTTGACGGTGGCTTCTGTTGACGGTAGCCTCAGTTGACAGTGGTTTAGAGTGATGATGGCCCCAGCTGACGGTAGCCCCAATTGACGGTGGCTTCTGTTGACGGTGGCCTCAGTTGACAGTGGTTTAGATTGATGATGGCCCCAGCTGACGGTAGCCCCAGTTGACGGTGGCTTCTGTTGATGGTGGCCCCAGTTGACGGTGGTCTGGACTAATGATGGTCCCAGCTGACGGTAGCCCCAATTGACGGTGGCTTTTGTTGATGGTGGCCTCAGTTGACAGTGGTTTAGATTGATGATGGCCCCAGCTGACGGTAGCCCCAATTGACGGTGGCTTCTGTTGACGGTAGCCTCAGTTGACAGTGGTTTAGAGTGATGATGGCCCCAGCTGACGGTAGCCCCAATTGACGGTGGCTTCTGTTGACGGTGGCCTCAGTTGACAGTGGTTTAGATTGATGATGGCCCCAGCTGACGGTAGCCCCAATTGACGATGGCTTCTGTTGATGATGGCCTCGGTTCATTGTGCGGTCAATTCACGGTGCTCTAAGATAATAGTGCTCTCGGTTGATGGTGTCATCACTTGATGGTAACCGGCCTCAGTTGATAGTGGCCTCCGTCAGGTTGTTCATGTGAACAGTTCACACAGATTGATGCCCTCTTAGATATGTTTTAAACCGCATTGGGGAGTTATATGCACACACCAAAGGCCATAACGACAACATCTGGTCAGTGTCAACCTTTCAGTGGTTGTTTGTCTCCAGAGTAATGAATGCTTAACTCTAATCTCATTGCAGACATATGGCCTCAACAATCCTCATGACGTCTCCGTAAGTAGTAAGCGAAGTGTTCAGCTCACAGTTAAACAACAGATTGACAATAAGTTTAGCCTGTGACAGTGCAGATGAGTTTAGAAAGTCATCACACAAGACCACATATTGATTCATCATGATAATGTGTTAAACCTCATTGGTGAAGTCATTGTTGATAACTGTACATAAAGAACAGGTTCATATTGGCTAAGTGGACCATACACAAAGCACAGGTTCATATTGGCTAAGAGGACCATACACAAACCACAGGTTAATGTTGGCTAAGTGGACCATACACAAAGCACAGGTTCATATTGGCTAAGTGGACCATACACAAAACACAGGTTCATATTGGCTAAGTGGATCATACACAAAGCACAGGTTCATATTGGCTGAGTGGACCTTACACAAAACACAGATTCGTATTGGCCAAGTGGGAATGAATAATTGCACATTAAGCACAGATTTATATTGCCTAAGTGGAACACACGTAAAGCACAAACGTAAAGAGTCATAGACTGGGTGTGAATAATCGTGCATAAAGCACAGATTCATACTGATAAATCCCTTGTGGATATGATTCTAACCGACACAATGGTTTCCTAATCTGGTGCATCTCGTTCCAGCCTCCGGAACCGTCAGACCTGGCCACCATCTGCTTCACCAGCGGGACAACCGGTAAGGCCAACACTACACTTAAGCTTACCATTCATGTTCGGCTTACATACACTTCATCGCTAAGTTAAAATGTTAATATTATAAATTACATCTGGGTTTTCTCAAAAAAGTTAGTGTTTCTGTTAATGTCTTAAGTAGGATAAGGTAGGCCTAGCCCAGTGAGATTCAGTGTCGGTTCCGTACGAAGCATCTATGTGGTTCGAGAGTGAAATGTTGGTAAGGTTAAGGTCTCTTTGTGTAATCATCCTGGGTCCTGTGAAACGCGACCTGATGCCTTTAAACGTTTGAATTTGGATAGGTATCCCAAAAGGAGCCATGCTTTCCCATGGAAATATAGTAGCCAATGCGAGCACTTTATCCTCCACGACTGATCATGTGAGTACATGTGTTCTCTGCCTCACTGCATCTTCCATTACCTATTGATAAGCTCTTTATGGAAAGTGTGAAACATTGCAGATGGTGACCATTTATGTAAAACGGCTCAACAACATTGAATGATACCATTCTTTGATGTGAAGTTGTCAGTTTTGTAAATGTCGTACATATAACGTATTTTACAATAAAGATATTGTTTGCAATAAAGGTAATTTTCCTCACTACTTCAACATGTGTCGCTAATGTGTAGCCAGTGTAGGGCGTTTGTGTCACATATAGGAGAAAAACATAATGGATGCCTTGATTTGTTACAGTTTGGGAAGATGTTCTCTCCTGAGGAGTGTCATTTTTCATACCTTCCCTTGGCGCATATGTACGAGAGGACGACACAGGTACGGATATAGACATAATGAGAGGACGATACCGTCACACGCAGCAAAATAAGAGGACGATACAGGTACGGATATAGACATAATGAGAGGACGATACCGTCACACGCAGCAAAATAAGAGGACGATACAGGTACGCGTAACACGATAAGAGGACGATACAGGTACATGTAACAAAAAGAGAGGACAACACAGGTACATGTAACAAAATGAGAGGACAACACAGGTACATGTAGCAAAAAGAGAGGACGACACAGGTACGGATATAGACATAATGAGAGGATGATACCGTCACACGCAGCAAAATACAGGTACATGTAACAAAAAGAGAGGACAACACAGGTACATGTAACAAAATGAGAGGACAACACAGGTACGGATATAGACATAATGAGAGGACGATACCGTCACACGCAGCAAAATAAGAGGACGATACAGGTACGCGTAACACGATAAGAGGACGATACAGGTACATGTAACAAAAAGAGAGGACAACACAGGTACATGTAACAAAATGAGAGGACAACACAGGTACATGTAGCAAAATGAGAGGACGATACAGGTACATGTAACAGAAAGAAATTACCATAATGCTCCGAAGAAGAAATTATCTCATTACGCTTTACCAGATGTTATGGAAACACAACCTGCGAGAATTTATTGGAATACTCGTCACCAGAAATTATCTCCCTTAGACTGCGCAAAAATTTCATCCACAGCCTTGGGCGGAAGATGAGTCCTTACCCCAGAAGTTATAGCACTACGCCATACGAGAGTGATACTGATAGACCTTACTAAAATTATTCCAATCTTCCATGTCAAAAGTTAAGTAAATACAGCTTGTTAACCATAATGTTAGAAATACACATGACTAGATTGAATATAAATACACCGGAACAGAATTTACCTGAATATAACTCCCAAGAGTTTGTCTTCATTAAATCATAGAAAAATTACCAGAAGTTTTCAAAATAGACCTCATAACGCGTTAACTAAATCTGTTTCCATAGACGCTGTCGTGCTAAGACATCATCACGCTACATCTTACAATGCGAGGCGCATTCCCAAACACCTCATCATAAATCTAAGTTATCTCAAAACACAATGTCAAAGGTCATTTCAATATACTTTACCAGAATGACATTAATAAACTTGATCACACTATATTTCAGTACATTTTACTTAAATTTATTTGAACACACTTTAACAGAAAATTCACCTCTAATTACACCTTTCTCCCCTCAAATAAAGTGTTAAGTATTCCTATACCAGACTTTATCTGAATACACATTGCTGGAGTAAGTATAACACACCTTTGCTAAGATAGTCCAAATGCATTGTGGCGTTTTGTAGTAGATCAAGATGGCCGATATCACCTTCAGTTTCCCTGGATTTGGTTATGTTTAGTTGTGGGCAACTGTTTGGTTATGTATAGTTGTGTACGGCTGTGTGATTATCTATAGCTTACCCCGCCTGCGGCCATATCTTGACAACATATCGAGCTGTCTGTCTCAGTTTGATGTTGGCATCAATAAAACATTTATTTACGTACACCCACATGTCTAAACTGTTCGTTGTCCCGCGTTGTGCGGTGGCACAGCCACTAGTAAATGTTCACGGGTACAAAACTCCTCGAGGTGGATTCATTTCGAAAATCATTCGCGCCGGCCATCGTTTTGGGGTCCAGCTTTGATGTTGTTATTTACTGCCGAGTCTCGATCGGTAAAGCCCGGCCAGAGCCGAGTACTCGACCAGTGGGCCTCCGAGTCTCGGTCGTCAAAGTCCGGCCGACAAGCGAGGCCTCAAAACGATGGCATAGTTGTCAACATGGCCAGTCCGGCGCGAATGACTTTCCAAATGGATCTACCGTCGAGAAATTTTGTACCCGTGTGCATTAACTACTGGCTGTGCGAACGGAAAACACAGGACTACGAACAATTTAGACAAGTGGAGGCCGTAGTAATGATGAGGGTGAAGTCACGTAGTGGGGTGACGTCAGTTCATTGAAAAGTGTCCTTTTCTCAGTGAACGTCGGAAAAGTGGGTCAGCGACGAACAATAGCTCAACCTATTATTTACAAGTCCCCAAGTGGGTCTTCTAAACTAAATGTTTTATTGATGCCAACATCAAATTGAGAGGGACAGCACGCTATATACGGCTGCGGAGAGTACGATGGATCTAGGGCTCACCCTCTGCAGCTGTTTGGTTATGTGTAGTGCTGAACAGCTGTTTGGTTATGTGTAATTATGTACAGCTATTTGGTTGTGTGTAGTTGTGTACAGCTGCTTGGTTATGTATAGTTATGTACAGCTGTTTGGTTATGTGTTATGTACAGCTGTTTGGCTATGTGTAGTGCTGAACAGCTGTTTGGTTATGTATGGTTATGTACAGCTGTTTGGTTATGTCTAGTTGTGTACATCTGTTTGGCTATGGATAGTTGTGTGCAGTTGATGGCTATGTATAGTTGTGTACAGATGTCTGGTTATGTATAGTTATGTACAGCTGTTTGGTTATGTGTAGTTATGTACAGCTGTTTGGCTATGTGCAGTTATGCACAGCTGTTTGGTTATGTATAGTTGTGTACAGCTGTTTGGTTCTGTCCAGGCGATGATGTTCCTACACGGAGCCCGAATCGGCTTTTTTCAAGGGGACGTGAAGCTGCTGTTAGAGGACATGCAAGAGCTGAAGCCCAGCATGTTTACTGCTGTGCCCAGACTGCTGAACCGGATCTATGACAAAGTAAGACGATTTGTGTATGCGTTATCAACGCAATGTCACTCGTAGCCACAAAATCTCCAAGATATGGCTGAAATATTGCCGGCGTGTCATAATTGTCTTTTCATTCAGTCACAGTCATAAAACGGTGAAATATCACAGACAGTAGCTTAAATCTGCAAATTGTGTGCAGTAGTTCATGTATATACTGGATATTGCACAGTGAATACAATAAATATTGTTCGAGTGAGAGTTAGTAATGATAAACAACGAGACGCGAATCTTATGCAGCACATGTTGGCTACTATGGTAATGGGGAAGTGGTTGCTCTCTGTCCTTCAAGTGGTTCGGTTTCCTCCCACTATAATGCTACCGCCATCGTATAGGCCTAAGTGATATATACTTGAGCACGGCGTAAAACACCAATTAAATAAAAGGTGGCTGAGTTGTGTCCTGTTTTGGGTTGAAATAAATGGAACTGGAACTGATCGAAATTGTGATAGGTTGATGGTTGAGAGTACTGGAGGTTATTCCACATATGTCTTTATTTTCAGGTTCAAGCAGGTGCTCAAGGCAGTCGAATAAAAAAGTTCCTACTGGACACAGCGATACGAAAGAAACAGGCCGAAATAGAGCAGTAGGTGACATTTATTCTCAGAAAAGAGAGTTCAGCTGCACGTATATCCGAACTCTGTAGTGACCAGGATAGGGTGTCAGATCATAGGACAAATGTTTACCACATCACTGAATATTAGGGATTCATGAGCAAAGATACATGCATGTGTAAAACTCATATGTAGAGTTTCCACACACTGGAAATCGTAGGCTGTGAAATGAGCTGAAGCAAACCGAGTTAACACAACCACTCTGCAGCAAGTGTCAGTATAACGTGTTTAGTGGTGTAGACATGCAACATCTTAATGTGTAATATGACATAATACTATGCTTTCTGAATGATGATAGAATAGATTATGTAAAGACAACCCAGTGTTAGTTTATGAACAACACAATACCCCGTTGTACAATGAAAAACAGAACAAGTCTTACATAACGTAATGGTTTATAGTTATAAAGTATTCTGTCAGTTTAAATTTTTGTTGGGGTGTACGTCACCAATTAATGGTGAAAATATTCTAAAGCATTTGTTCCCTAGAGGTAAGGCTATATATGTATACAGCAAGCCAATACAACAGGTTATTGATTGCTTTCCTTGTCTTTCAAAGGGGAATCGTACGGAAAGATTCTATCTGGGATAAGCTGGTACTTCACAAAATACAAGCCCTTCTCGGAGGCAATGTACGAGTGATAACAAGTGGATCGGCTCCATTATCTGAGGAGGTTCTTAAGTTTATGAGAGCTGCACTCGGCTGTTTTGTGAGTTCTCTTGGAAAGGTTTATTAAAAACACCTTATATACGTTCATAGTTGAGGTGTGCATTGTTCAGTTCACCCACTGTAGTTTAGAGGAATTATTACTTTCATAATTTGGAGAATATTTCCAAGCTGCCAAAATGTTATCCTTAATTACCCTCAGTTTAGGACCTAAAGTTAAAGACCTAAACTTCTTCACCGAGAAGAATAGTATTACATTTTCCTAAGATTGCCGTTTTCTGTGCCGGCCATGTATTTATGTGAAATATTTACCACACCTTGGAAACAATAAACATTCCAATGGCGTTTTGTTATCGTTTCGGCAGTCTTACTTTCTTTAACTTACATACCTAGCAAATAATATAAGTTTATAGGTATATTAAACTGAAGCGGGCTAAGTTAATTTTACTGCTGTCAGATAAACGCCGGTTGTACGCTTCCCAGCATGTCACGTAAAATTACGGTTCATCAAAACTGACAGCAGGTCTGTTCCACCATTCACAGATAATGGAAGGTTACGGGCAAACAGAAGCCACTGCAGGCGTCACATTCCAGTATGCGGGAGAACGCGAAACAGGTGAGTCGCAAGCAGTCTAAAATAAAAGTAGTTGCACTTCCCTCGTGGAGACATCAGCGTCTCTTGCACAATGTCCTCTTAACATAACGAGCACGTAACTGCGGCGACAACCAGCACTGTAGCCATTATGCCTCCATATTAGCAACGTGTTCGTAACGTTAAGATCGCTTCGCACAAGTGGGCCCAGCTTTAAGATACACGAGTCATTTTGTTCGTCATGATTTGACGTCATGTCTTCGGGGATCATGTGATACGATCAGAGCCAGTCAGATAATTTTACTTCAAAGAAGCGCGTTCTTTAACAACGCGGTATGTAATTGTGTTCGGTTTGATGAGTGTCTGACGTGGTGACAACCTAGTGGGCGATCTAGAACTTTTTGTTAGTGTAATTCACATTCGGTATACTTCGCTGAGTAAACTGTATTAGTGTACGTTACTGCTAGGATAGTGAATCTTTTATCAGTGGCTTTCCAAAACGTTGCCTCTTTGGGGTGACAAAGATTCGTGCACGTATGACTCGTGCTTCCGAGGACCTTCTTGCGAGGACTTACCTAGAGTCTCGTCTGTCGGAACTGTCGCGAGAATGCATTTTGGATAAGGCGCTCCATGTACAAATGTTTGCGCATTAAACAGGGTTCAGTGGTTGAAATTTCTTTGCATTCAACTTAGGGTATTTATTTTACTTTTCTCGCCTATGCCGTTGTCTATTGTCCATAACTGATAAAGCCCATCGTCTTCTCCTGGAAACTTAACTTCGGACCCTTCGATATCACTAGATTATATCTGTACAGTTTTATACAGTAATATTTATGTCTAATATACTAGTCAACAGATTGATCTTCTCGTCTTCTAATACTGTAGGTCATGTGGGGGGGCCCGTGGCCTGCAACTATGTGAAGTTGGTAGACGTCCCGGAAATGGAGTACTATGCCTCTGACGACAAAGGCGAGGTAAGGCGCTGTGGGTGTATATTTAATAAAGATTCCCAGATGCATCCAATGATGTATCAGGCCTGAACATAATAATTAAACTAAACAGGCGAAATACACATGTGTATGTATACATCTAGCTTAGCAAGACTCATTAACACAGTGATATCTCAGTGAGTGATGGTGTTGTAAGTTTAGTCTTAGCATTATTTTAATCAGATTGATGTATTGTCTTAGTCAGCATAAGTGAATGAACTGTTGGCGTAGTAAGGCTAAGTGAATGATACATTGACTTATTTAAGCTTGTGGAATTATGGATTGGCCTAGTCAGGTTCGGTGAATGACCTACTGGCTTAGTCAGGCCGAGTGAATGATGTATTTGCCTTTGTTAGGACAAGTGAAGGACGTATTGGCTTAGTCAGACTAAATGAATGATGTATTGGCTTAGTCAGACTAAGTGAATGATGTATTGGCTTAGTCAGGCTCAGTAAGCGACGTATTGGCTTAGTCAAAGTGAATGATGTATTGGCTTAGTCAGGCTCAGTAAGCGATGTATTGACTTAGTCAAAGTGAATGATGTACTGGCCTGGTCACCCGATGACGTCTGGGATGAGACAGTTATAATAAGGATTAGGAACGCCTCGAATTTACCAGCCATTGCCTTAGGGCTTCGGACAGGCGCAATGAGAGACATACATGTATTACTTCAGCCAGCCATTACCATTAACGTTATTAACGTGGATCTTGAGAAAGACACAGTTAGGGGCACCCTGTTTTAGCTACATTATCTTAAGACTTTAAATAGATGTGTTGTCTTAGCCAGTCATTACTATCAGCATCATAAACCTAAAAAAATCATCTGACAGGTTCAGTATAGGATGTCCGAGCTTAGCTAATTAGGATGAGTGATGAGGACTGGCTCTGTTATACACGTAGCTAGCCATTACATTAGGTCTTTGGCCAAGCACATTGATGGACACATTAGCCTAGCCAGTATTTAACATAAACTGACACAATCCGCATAAGAATTGAGTAAATTACCTGTGACTTCAGACCATTTAAAGTTGAGAACTTCCGATTTTGTCACCGCTTATTGTAGACCTAATGAGGTGTTGTTTAACAGCCCGAAAATATGAAAACCGCAGACCTGTAAACCTCATTAATTTAGTGCCATTTTAGATATTCTTACATTCTTGCTTTCTTAATAAGCTACAAGTCTTTTGAAAACGCGGGTCGAGCACTCGAATAGGATACTGTGTTTGCCATACTAAAGCCGAGCTGGAATGGAGAATGTTTGAACTTAGTAATGTAAGACAAGACACAAAGAATCCACCTACCTTTGCAGCCCCTAAAGAAAATGTGTATAATGCAGTTGAGGTGTCTGCGGTACTTCATAGATTTCCAGTCTGCATTTACATGTTCTTGTATTAATTTCATCTGTTAAAATCATCTACAGATCTGTGTGAAAGGACCGAACGTTTTCATGGGGTACTTCAAACGACCGGAGTTAACAGAAGAGACCATAGATAAGGAAGGTTGGCTGCACACTGGCGATATCGGAATGTGGCTCCCCGTAAGACGACGTGACTCGTACATTTCCTTGTGCACTTCCATATAAACCAATCTTGTCCATTTCCTTGTTAGTTAGGCTAATCCTGAACCCTAGGTCATGATAAAAACTAACATTACTATCGAGGAGTCTCATTTTGTTATATTTAAGAAAGGGAACTAGTTATATAACTCTTTATATAACTTGAACGCGTGTGTCAACAGCAGACATATATTACCTGCCAATTGTTATGTTATTGGCATTTATCATCTTTTCTTGGTTTATAAAATAACTTTTTTTATCTATTTATCTAATGGCAGAATGGAGCTTTGAAGATAATTGATCGGAAGAAGAATATTTATAAACTGGCTCAGGTAAGTGTGGAACTACCACAGTGGGCAGTTTTTATGGCTCGTTTGTTATTTTGAGATGAGAAGATATTAACCACGTATTAGTTTGTAAACAGCTGGGATACACGATGATAACTGGCAGCCACGGTAGCCAGATAGATTCGTTTTAAGCGGCCACGATCGCTTCAAAACACAGGCACTAAATTGGTTCAAAAACGGCCACAAGATTCGTTCAAAAGCGAACACGAGATTCCTTCAGAAACCCAGTTGGCCTATTTATAGAACTAGTTGCATGTTTTGTTTAACATTTTCACTTATTTTAATACAATCCTTTGAAATTCCTTTGAAAGATATTGATTGTATGTAACAACACATAAGGTGCGAACCACAGACGTGCCAACACACCGAGCGTGCATTTTCTGTTGGGCAGGGCGAGTACATAGCTCCGGAGAAGGTAGAGAATGCATACACCAGGAGTGCCTTTGTTATGCAGGCCTTTGTGGACGGCGATTCCCTAAAGGTTCGTGTTCAGGTGTAACCAAGATATGTTAATGCCCCACCCTCTCTCCCCGAGAGATGGTAATCACGCCTTCTACACCCATGTCGTACACTGTACACGTGAGTGAAGGACTTCCTCAAATAATTATAGACAAACGTGCAGAGACATATCCTTTCTCTCAGTTCACTTAAGTGTCCGTCTTTGTCGGATGTTACCCTCAGCAATATGTCATTGCCTACAATGCTATCCTTTACCTTCCTTCACTCCCAAATGATGTGTTTCAATAGCTTTGTCAAACTGCTGGATAACGTCTGCTGTCATTTTTTAATCTCCCTGTTGTCCTGAATTTTAGTCTGGCTCATAAGCTGTGTATGTAGCTTTCTTCATTCATGTGCCCCATGTCTTCCGCACCTCACTGGTATATCCAATGATTTCTGTCCACCTCATCTGTACAGGCTATCTTCTGTTATCCGTCTACATGTACATGTACCGTATCGATATATACCATGTTTGCCTCACCTCACTGGTGTATCCTATATGCTTTTCCTATCTAACTGGTGTATTCTATGTGTTTGCTCTACCTCACTGGTGTGTCCTGTGTGTTTTCCCTACCTCACTGGTGTATCCTCTGTGTTTTCCCTACCTCACTGGTGTCTCCTCTGTGTTTTCCCAACCTCACTGGTGTATCCTACAGGTTTTCCCTTTATCATTCGTGTATTCTATGTGTTTTCCCTACCTCACTGGTTTATCCTATGTGTTTTCACTTCCTCACTGATGTATCGCATGTGCTTGCCCTACCTCATTGATGTATCCTCTGTGTTTTCCCTGCCTCATTGGTGTATCCAATGTGTTTGCCCTACCTCACTGGTGTATCCTATGTGTTTTCCCTACCTCACTGGTGTATTATTTGTTTGCCCTGCCTCATTAGTGTATCCTTGGTGTTGGTCCTACCTCACTGATGTATCCTATGTGTTTTCCCTACCTCAATGATGTATCCTGTGTGTTTTCCCTACTTCACTGGTGCATCCTATGTGTTTGCCCTACCTAACTGATGTATCGTGTGTGTTTGTCCTACCTCGTTGATGTATCCTGTGTGTTTGCCCTACCTCATTGATATATCCTTTGTGTTTCCCTACCTCAGTTGTGTATCCTATGAGATAGCCCTACCTCATTGATGTATCCTATGTGTTTTCCCTACCTCATTGGTGTATCCTGTGTGTTTGCCCTGCCTCGTTCGTTTATCCTATGTGTTTGCCCTACCTCATCGGTGTATTTTACGTTTTGCTCAAAGGGATTTCCTGAGCTTTAATTCTGCCTCATTGCTATGCTCTCTGTCTTAGATCTACCTCATTGGTACGTCCCATGTTTTTGTTGGCTTCATTGGTGTGTTCTGTGGCTTTCGGCTGTCTCATTGAAATGTCATGTGTTTTAGATCTGCCCCATTAGTATATCCTGTGTTTCAGATTTGCCTCATTTTTTTCCTGTGTTTTAGTTCTGCCTAATTGGTATGCCTTGTATTTTAGATTGCCTCATTGCTATGTCCTGTGTTTTAGATCCTATGTGTATGGCCTATGTTTTCAGACCTGTTCAATGGCGGTGATAGTTCCGGACCCAGAAACTTTAATCCCATGGGCACGAAGGAAACATATTGAGGGAGAGCTGGAAGAATTGTACAAAAACCCGGTAAGTGCGCGGTACTTCGATAGCTTGCGAAAGTTACCAATTCTAAGTTACTCTTGCCATATGCTTGTAAAAACCAAAACCGCGCTAGCGCAGCGTAATGACCCAGAGGCCTTCTACCAATGCGGTTGCTGTGAGTTCAAGTCCAGCCCATGCTGGCTGCCTCTCTGGCCGCACGTGGGAAGGTCTGCCAGCAACCTGCAGATGGTCTTGGGATTCATTCGCGCTCTGTCCCGTTTCCTGCCACCATAATGCTGGCCGCCGTCGTATAAGTGAAATATTCTTGAGTACGGCGTAAAACACCAATTAAATAGATAAATAGATAAAATACAAACAACCATAGGGAAGTAAGTCACAATTTCAAGTAATTATTCATCATCGTTACCAGTTGCATCTTTTCTTTAGGGGCCTCGGTGACCGAAAGGGTTACCGCGCTGGTGCAGCGAAATGACCCATTTGCCCCACACCAATGCGATTGCTGTGAGTTCAAGCCCAGCGCACGCTGGCTTCCTCACCGGTCGGCCGTACGTGGGGAGGTTTGCCAGCAACCTGAGGATGGTCGTGGGTTGTCCCAGGGGTCTTTCTGATTTCCACCCGCCATAATGATAGACGTCATATAAGTGAAATATACTTGAGTAGGGCGTAATACATCATTGAAATAAATAAATAAATAAATAAAAAATAAAGAAATCCTTTCCTTCAAGAGAAAATGACCAACTCCAGTCCCATTTGAATTGGACAAAAATCTGAAACGTGTCTTTGCCACTAAGCGAAATTGTTATCGACTTGTGAACATTCAGTAAAGATCCGTTATGCAAAGAAATAATTAGGCATTGAGAACAGAAATTAAGCATTGTACAGTGAATTTTTATATTGAAGTAAAATAAAGGTACATTTGTTGACTTTGGATCGTCTCTGATCTCTCTTTATGTTCCTGAGCAATATTTTTGTTTGTACTGTGACTTTCAGTGTATTTTTTTTTATAAAGGTGAGTGTTGTTGTATACCCCTTGACATTGCAATGAGGATATGTTGATTACACCAGGCATGCTGTGGTTGTCCGTCTAGGTGTATACAATTGGTGGCAATAGTTAATCTGTTTTTGTTTGTTTTTTAATTTTACAAAACTTGTACTTTTCCGATTTTTATTCCAACAAAAGTGTTATCTTGTGAAACGCGATTTTAGAAAAAGTAGTAAAGACATAGGCAGCTTTGAAATGTGCCGCACAAATTTTTCTCGAGGTTGAAAAGACCTGGTTAAGTTTTGAACTTGAGGCCGTTGTTTCCTTTGCTCTATTTTTTATCGATTTACAGTCATTGTACACTTTCTATTCACGAAAGATGCTATCTTGTGAGCCCTTATGCACTTTCCACAAAGATGAGGCATACGTCTTTTATAAACACACAGCACAGCTTCTACTTTTACATTCGATGGTATTTGTGTTGCCGAGTTGTTGTAGGCCAGCAGTTTTGTTTCCTGAGTTGTTGTGAGCCAGCCGTTTTGTTGCGGATTTGCTGTAGGCCAACAGTTTGGCTGCAGACTTGTTTTCAGTGGTCAATGATTTTCGCAAGTGTTACATTATTTAGCTTTTTTCTTGATATCTATGTTTCAGATCGTCAAAGAGGAAATTTTCCAAGACATTTTAGATATGGGGAAATCGCTGGGACTGTCGTCTTTAGAGCAGGTAGGTGTTTGAGGAAACGCCGTTACAACAAATAGGTGCCTACATTCTAAAAACGATTCTGTTAAAACTGACAGAATATTCTGACGGCAGAATGTAGTATTTTATTTATATTTAACAAAGATAGGTCTTTCTGTAGAATGCTTTGTTGGCGTAACATATTCTACTCAAGGAAATGTGAGTTAATGCCGTTGGTACAACCAAGGAAGTATAACAAAAGGTGGAATATGCGGGAATGTCGACCGAAACTTGAGGAAATGTGGTGAATTTCGGGCAGGATCATCCATACAAAAGGGAAATGGCAGGGAAGACTGCACTTACGAGACCAGAGGAAATTTGAGGGAATGTCTTTGCCAGAACAAGCCTCTGTCGTGGTGCTTTGGGCGCCTGAGTTTCTACTGTTTAAACAGCTACGTGATCTGCTAGAATAAAACCGTGAAGTAACTTACGTTGGATCATTTACCAACTATCACACAGTCGTCGCATCTCTGGTTTTATTCTCATGCTGTAGTCTTTTATGTTGTTAAACATGACGACAAAACAGCATTGCCAGTCATAGGCCAGTCATATCTAATAATTTGCAAATGTCATCCATTGTGTTTTCGATCCTAATTCTGTTTAAGCCATGGACCTACCGGAAATGGAAATTGCGCAGGTTAAGCCACTGACACTAGGTCGGATTTCAGGGCTTAAATGTGACCATTTGTAGCATGAACACCTACCGCGTTCGCTGATTGGAGTGTCATGTCGGTATTGACGTTAAACACCACACCATGAGATCATAGTATTTAAGGCAAAGGAGGAAACGAAGGTGATGTCGTTTGAACACTGCAGTGGGTGCATGGATAATTTAAAAATAAGAGCAACAGGCGAGACTGTCATCGTCAGGCTGATGTCAGCATTTAATTCAAGTAGTAGTAATTTACAGACATCCTAGCAAGCCGATAACTAATGAAACTTAAAACGAGTCATGATATATTTTTTTAATTTCTAACCATTTATGTCTCCCGAGTTGAAATGCGTGGGTATGTTAGCTAAAACTTGGAGTTTCAGTGGCAAAACTCATCAGTTTGGTGCTAATTGCAATCTTATAACAGCAAACTATTCACTCACATGAAATATTCACTTTTTGTATCAGAAGTATGTCCATTTTGACTAATAGTCCCAAAATATTGTTACAGAATCATTACATGGCTACTAATCATTACCCCCCATATATACGTCGTATTCGTTACATGGGCCCATCCTGAAAAAAGACCCAACACCCTTGGCCTCTTAAGAGAGCTGTAATACATTAAAACCAAAACGACGCCTGATGAATAGCGTCTTTCAGATATTCAGAAATACTCATAAATAGCTTAACAGTGTTAAATGCCTATGATAAAGTACAAGGATTTATTACACTCTGCCTTACAGTTGCGTGACAGTGGGATAACGCTTCCATTCTGGGAGGAGGACAGGAAATCTGTGTCTGCAATAATGGGTGTAAAGCATATATTTTCGTTGTGATACTGTGACATATGGAAATCGGTAGAATTTCGCCAATAAAGACAAACTTGATGACTTCTGTTCGACCACCTGCTGAATAAATGAACAATGTGAAGAATGCCAGAGCGCTTTGTAACTCTTTACCATATACATTTGCAGGTGAAGGACATTCACCTATGTCCCAACATGTTCACGTTGGACAATGGACTCCTGACGCCGACGTTCAAAAATAAACGACCCGTTCTGAGGAAGTTTTTCGCCGAAGAATTCAAAGGGATGTACTCGGTTCTGAAGTGATAGGCACGCCATGCATTGTCATGGCGAAGGTGTTGTGTGAGGCGTAAAGGACATACAATGCAATTTACGGAAATGTTCATTCACTGAGAAAAAGGGCTCATGTGTGAGACTTACAGGGCATATGGGATCCATGGAAAATGTTATTCACAAATCGTAACCACTGGTGCTTAATGGAATTTAGAGGACCTCCAAAAATGTACATAAATCTGTTTATTTTTGTATGTGTTTATTCGGTTCATAAACAAAGCTCGTGCGTTGTCACTGTAAACTGTATAAAGCAGTACCATTGGTTATGAACTCTCCCCCCCCCCCGACACTGCCAACACCGAAAAAACGACACTGTACCACGTTAAGTTTTATATATTTGTGTATTGACTAAAACTCGTTGTCAACTCCTGTAGCAAACATCAATAAAGTATAAATCATACATCGCTTCCTTCAAGACCTTGTTACAGATGGTCTGAGTGCGTGTGGACATTTAAAAGCAGTGGCCTGTCTCGCGAAGCAGTCGCAGCATGAACCTGGCGTAAGTTACCTGGCCAGTAACCTGTGAATGGTCATGCGTTTCCGAGCTCTGCCCGGTTTCCTCCAAACATAATGCTGGCCGCCGTGATATAAGTGAAATATTCTTAACTACTGTGTAAAACACCAATCAAATGAATAAATAAATAAATAAGGTTCCTGGCAACATAAAGTGAAGAGATACTTCATGCACCATGGTAAACACGCTTGGCATAGCGTCGCAACAACGAGATACCGTTCGAAGAGAGTCACATTCTGAAGGCTGTTTCAGATGGGGGAACCTCGAGGCTAGATATCGTTTAAATACATTTAGTTAGCTTCACCTACGTTTTGTACTAAGTCTGTATTGTAGTAGAATACGTACTAATCGTGTTAATACCTTCTTTCCCGATATCTAACTTAATCTAATTTATACTATATTTCATGTTATGAAAATATCAAAATTTTACACAGTAATATTGATAGTAACAGAGCGAAACCTTTACCCATTTACCTACTGAACATATAAACACGTGGCCGTAGCTGTTCAAGTTAAGCACAGTTCATTCTAGTCACCGTTGGAGTGGAGTCAATTAGTGGGAAGCAAATTTTTCTTTAGTGTTGACTTTTTAAGTATTATAAAAGTTGAGACAGAAACCTGAATATAATAACAGAGTTTAACAAGACGCTCCACCTATGGTTTGTTCATTTCCAACACTAGTGGCCGCCGCACCGTCTCGGGGTACTGGCATATGGACTCCTTCTGTGTTGCACTATGATAATTTTATCTGACAGCAATGCATAACTTCCGATGACAATTCGTAATTCTTTACCCATTTGGCGTTCCACGATATACACGTCACTCGTAATTACCCAAAGGTTTGTGGTTTACCCCAGGCACCCAGCTCTCCAGTAACTCAGGTCTCCTAGCGCTCAGGTTTCCCTCACACATAAATGTGACTGCAACAGTGTAAGTGAAAAAATGTTTGGGTTGGCGTCAGAAAACAATCAAATATATAAAGAAATAAACGTTAGTGATAGTTCAATAAATTGCAACAATTACATATATCAACACATTATTTGAGGCCATTGGTTCGATGGGAAGAATCGCCGGTTAAGAGCGCTAACCAATTAATTTGTTACGTATTGTGCCTGACCAGAGAGTAAAACCAGAGCAGCCACGACAGTGTGACAGTTGACAAATGGTCACAGGTTACCTGTGAAATCCGGCCTGTTGTCAGTTTACTTCAGTTAGCGTTTTATTCTGTTCATGAAAGTGTTTAAGAAGTGACAATTTACAAGCCCCTTAGCACCATGGCTTAAGCAGAATTTGGTAAAAAATAAAATGTCAGTGGTGTTAATTGTAATAAACTAGATGTCACTGGTCTAGAACTATTCAAAACGGTGTGTTGTCATTACATTTAATACATGAACACAATAGCATAAAAAGGCTCATTTGTGAATCTTAACCGAATAAAATAAATACAATATTTCTGTACTACATGTATACAGGGGCACGAGGCCCTTTATTCCATTGGGAACAAAGACTGGTTTGAAGGATAACTAAAGATATACATGTATCAACACACTGTATGACGCCTTGAGTTTAGTGGTGAGATTGGTCCATGGGTCTATCTGAGTGGTAACTGGAAAACCTGCACGGTATTACAACCTTGGTTACAGTTCAGCAAATTGATAGTCTGCACATAAACCTAAATTATCCAGTAAAATAGATCAATATTCCACAGCGGACTGACAGTTCTAATGGTTGGCCGAAATTCCACGCAATAGGCTTCACAGTTTTTCCAATGCTATATCTATTGTTATAGAACTGGCTACCTAAGCGCATGATTGACACTTTGCGCGATAAGGATATACAGTTTTTACGACACCAATTCCTTAATAAATATACAGCTTCAAAAAAAAGGCAAGCTAGAGCTTATATTCCCAGTTTTAAAATATACGTAGGTACCGAAATCTTGAGCCACAATCTAAGATTTTATTCTAGAGAACATTACATGTTAAATCGACTGATATTGTAAATCTTTAAGAGTCAATATCTGGTACCAGTTCTTCACAACAGTCACAACAATAACTAGCGTGCGCAAATCCACAGTTACAGGACAAGCAAAAATATAATCGCCCTTATACAAATCATTCGTATTTGTGACCAGCAGAAAAATCTGACAGGAGATCTGCACCGATTCGAAGCAGCTGCAATTTGTTTTG
This sequence comes from Acanthopleura granulata, assembly GCA_016165875.1. Classification (NCBI taxonomy): domain Eukaryota; kingdom Metazoa; phylum Mollusca; class Polyplacophora; order Chitonida; family Chitonidae; genus Acanthopleura; species Acanthopleura granulata. Next base: position 40,999,470 of record JABBOT010000002.1, on the reverse strand, counting down.
AGAGCAAATATGGCCACTATCTGTTTGCTAAGTCTTTGCAGCATATAACAGACTACAGCATAAAATGTCCATCCAGAGCACCGACGACCATTTGGCAGGTTGCAAATGATCTCATGTACTCGGTAAAATCCGCCCTCTTGCTACTGTTCCTTAGCGGTCTATTCTAACTATATATGCAAATGCTTAAACAGTAGGAAACTTAGGCGCCCCATGGCACCATGACTTCGGTAAAATTAGGTCAAAAAATTGCGCTGATGTTAATTGCATTTTATTACAAATCACTGGTCTGAAATTATTCAAAATGCTGGCTTTACACTTAATAAATAATCGCATGAGAAGAATACAAAAGGACTAGGCCTCGGTGGCTTTAAGTGCACCAGCTATAGGCAGGAATATAATTTAAGGACCACAGCACAAAGAGTCCAAAGCAGAGTGGTGTTGGTGTTGGTGAATGGTCACCTGTGAATTTGCCTCCGTTGAAGTTTTATTCTTACTATTCAAGAAAATGCTTACAGAGTAGCAGCTTACACTGCCCCTAGCACATTGGCTTATAAGCAGAATTAGGTAAGAGGAAATGCCAATGACATAAAAAGAGTGCAAACAGGGTCATTCGTCTTGGACTGGGCCAATCAACAAAATCCTGTTTTACAGAGGGCAGAATACTCGACCTGACATGTTTTTAAGTAACTCTTTAGAGGTGCTTAGTAATTTCGAATTAATACGGCAAATATCGTTTGCCAAGGACATTTATTATAAAGCTGGCTGAATTGCTCTCTCTTGATCACCCGACCCAAAGCCTTTTGTACTCATGCGTTTTTATGCTATAGGGATCTTTCTGGTGGGAACTGGTGACGTTCATGAAATAAGCAGAATCCCCTTAACGCAGTGTACACCCCACCAATACAGGCAATGAGCCAAACATGCCGAATGGGTAAAATTTCAATATTATCGTTATTAGAGATTACACTTTCTGGATATATCAGATTGGTAGATGTCATTCAGGAAAGTTAATTTTAAGTAACAGTATTATCGTTATCACAGATTACACTTTCTGGATATAGCACAGATTCTAGTGCTGAATATATGCAGAAAGTGTAATCTTTCGATAATACTGTTTCCTAAAAAAAATTACTTTCCAAATGACACCTACCAATCTGTGTAAAATTTCGTTCAAGACCGGAAGCAATTTTGGATGTTAAACGGAGTTGTACAGGGTTTCGAATCTTATAAACGCTCCTGGGGTAGTCGTTGGGAGCCTTGTCCCACTGCGTACAACTTCGATAAATGAACCAGCCTGGGTGTGCCGGAATAGCCTCTGTGCCATACAGTTCCAAATGCAAACATACCCTTAATCCTAGACTAAAAGCCTGCAAACAATTGTCTTGGCTTAATTAGCTCCACCCTCTCCCCACCGATCAAGTGTAGTGCCGTCTGTTTCCCACCCACTGTGTATAGTTCCACTTGACTGTTTTTTCTCAGTTTGCTGACCTGCTTATGCTGCGGCGTTGCCTCAGTCAGCAGGTATTGTACGTGCATATTCAACCTGCTTTTACTTCTAGCCGTCATTACTTTGACAGCACGCTCTTGTTTACATACATATATGTATGTGCCTCGATGTACATTTTTACTTATTTTTTAAGTAAATGATTTCAATAAAACCGAAATACTGAATTATTTGTCACCTGGCGTAATTTGTTGGAGATGCCACAATACTCTACTTTGTGAAGCTTATCAGTGGACATTTGAGCATGTTAAAACACAGCGTATGTATGTAAACGCATTAATAAGTAGAATGACAAACACGTACTGTGCCCTATCCAGCTTCATCCAGTGTGCATGAGTGAATAGGCTTGTCATGAAGGTTTATCCACGCATCACTGCACTGTATGTGTTGAAACATCCCTGGAACTCTTGCAATTCGTGCTGAATTTAATTTGTTACTGTGTGTAAGTTTTAAAATTATGGGTAAATGCAGTATCACCCAACGGACGGAGAATTAACTCACTATGTTAGACATACAACTTAATACCGCTGCTGTTAACAAACACTGAATGGGAGACAGTGCAGAGTCAACCCGCCCAGTGCAAAAACACCTTTATGAGCGGATCTGATTGCCAGTGCAGGCTTGCAAGAGCCCGCGGTGGGCGTGGACTAACCTTTGTTATGGAGACAGTACGCCCGTTACTATAATATAATAGTGGCCGACCTGTATCGAGAGGCCTCTATGGGTATACAGAGGCAGACAGCTGGATGACATGCCCATACACAAAGCTGAAGTGATAACTTAAGGGTCAGTGGGTCGTCTTCGGCATTTGCTGGCCGGGTGTAACGCGCCGGTATATACCCTCACAGCTTACAGAGAGAGCCAGACAGTGTGGGCGTACACGACGGCCGAAGCCACAGGGCGCTCGCGCTGCAATGTGCATCGGCCGCTGGTCAGCACCAGCTGGTTGGGAGAGATCAGCGGATCTAACCTGCGATGTCCACAATGTGCGTAATGGTCATCCAGACAGTCAAATCGAGACACGTCGCTCTCCAAGCCTCTGTAAAACATCCGTATATGCAGAACGACCAAACTGCTTCCGCCGTTGTTAGCCCGTGCACTTGAGGAGACAACCCTAACGCTGGGATAATGGCCGAGGTTGTCGGCCGTGGACTTGTCTACATTATGGCGAAGATACAGTCTTGGCCGATCGTCATTGAGCTGCAAAGGCTGTTAGACTATGTAAAATCTTGTACAGGGAAATGTTTAAAGCAAGTGGTGTCCTTGCCCCCTGTCTGGTACCTCTGGACTCGTATATGGATTCTTATGGACAGGTTGCGATGTGTGCCTTTAGTTCAGGCCATTGCCCGGGTACTATCGATCGTTGTGAACCTATTTATGCGCGTACTGAGTGTCACACTGGACAGACAGAAGTCGTTCTTACGATACGTGCTTTGGGCGCTGGTTAGCGTGGCCCTGATCGAGCACCTGCTGGGCTTCAGCACCCCCTGGTGGATTTATATAGAAGGCCGCTACGTAGACCCGTGCTCCCACACACAGGGCTTGTGGGAGGTGTGCATCATGAAGTCACATGGTTTAATAGACGCCTGTGAAATCATTGATCAGTTACAGAGAGAGCACCCACCTAGCAGCTTTGTCAACTCCTGTGGCCAAAAGTACATGTACTTACAAGGCATTAGTAAGTGGAAATCAGGTGGAAATCTTCCCAGCACTGTACGTGTGCGTGTCACCTGTCTGATCTTAGCCAAGTAGAGTATATGTCGTTTACACTGTAGTACTTGGCTAGTGTGATCCGGAAATTGGCGTAGTACAATATACATCGGCTGTTCCGTGTCGGTATTATAAAGATATGTTTACAGGTGCAATAGATCAAACTATGGGGTGCCTAAATGGACAAATTCCAAATGGAAGATATTAAGGTCTTGAATTTAAATATTCGTTTCAATTTGATGAAATTATACTCTAAAAATTTAAAATAATATAAAACGATATATTTCAGACCAGTGCGTACTATATTTTCAGAAATAAACATTTTCAATCCAATAAATTATTTTTCATCAAGACACAGATGTTAACACAAAATGCAAAATATTGTCCAAAACAAGATTCAACCTAAACAAAGATTTATGTCAAGATACAAAATTTTCCTCGAATCAATTATTTAATGCCAAGACACAAAACTTCATTGAAGATGTGCATGTTCAAGAAACCACATAATTTTTCAAGGGGATCCTTTCATTTCCAGTAGCTTTATGCATGACGTAACTATGCTCGCGTGCTTAGGATATGCTTGTCACAAAAAAATCTGACAAAAAGGTATTGAACAGCATTTTAAAATGCATGTATGTCCTCCAACATGATGTCATGCCCGAAGCGACTGAAACAGAAATGCACCCACCAACCAAGACGTGCGTCGCCTTCTAAAGCCACATTTCTCCTCATAAACTGATAACGTCTCTTTCGGCCCAGACGAATTTTTGCGTCTTATTATCATCACATTAAAATATTTATATATGTTTTCTATCATTGTTTTAAGCACTGTTGCCGGTACGACTACTTGAAGTGTCGGGGTTAATATTGGCAACTCTGTCAGAGATCATGGTTCTACAGTGTGTGCTACCCTGTCCCCAGCAGCGGCGCCCTTCCCCCCGGGTTAGGATAGCTCTGACGTTGTCCAGCCTGAGTGCAGGTGCAGTATACCCCCTTACCTATACTCATACATCAGATGAGGTGGATAAGGGTGTGCCCAGTAATCGTAAACTCTAGATCCGTGGTTCTATCCCTAACCGAGTCATACCCAAAACACTTAAACATAGGTAATATTTGCACTGCTGCGCAAGGCTATAGACAGAAGAGTAATAAACCAGGTGTAGGTGTAACCAAGTGTCATTAAAATATGATTGTCTGGTGTCTTGGGCATGGCGCTCCAGTGAAGCAGCACTGTCTGGCGTGATACAAGGAGACACGGTCATCATATGGCCGGAATAATGTTGAAGGATGCGTTACCCCCACCCCCAAAAAACCAGAAATGTGGGCACACAAATTATCCTGTATCATAATTAAACTGTGTCCCAGATTTCAGTAAACGCGTTCACCTCTTTGAACAAATGTCGGTAAAGTCACTCACTGATGACACTGGTGAACTTTACCATTTTGTCATTATTCTCAGGCATCAAAAATCTTCTTTTCCCTTGTCACAGTTCGCGGCTATTACATCAGAATGTCACGAGCGTGATAAATGCTGTGTAATGTAATACAAAAGACTATGGCACAGAGAGTAAACCCAGAGCAGCGAGGACAGTTTGATAATTGGCACATGGTCACACGTGGCCGGTTTTACTTGTCACTTCGGATTTTATTTTAACTGTTCTTGTAACTGCATAAATAGTGGCAACTTACACTCTCTCAGCAACACGGCTTAAGCAGAATTATATAAAAATAATGCAGTGATGATATATATATATATATGTGTGTGTGTGTGTGTATGGTCTGTGTGTGTGTGTAGAATTACTCAAAATGTTGTGTTGTCATCACATTTAATACACAATAACATGAACAGAATGCGAAATAGCCAGTTTATCTAGGAATGCAATAGAGTAGCAATAGTTGGCGCATAACCGACATACGTATGGCACATACATTCACACATAACCGGTGAAAATCGGCCTCTTGTCGGTCTGCTTCAGTTAGCCTTATATTCTAACTGATCATGCAAATTCATTTATGGTAGCAACTTACAACTCTCTTCCCCCCCCCCCCCAGCACCACGGCTTGATCTTATTTATTTAAACTTAAATTAGAAGATTAATTATTTGAGTTTTCCACGTGGTGGATTTCCGAGATTTATTGTTTCTTTGATGTCAAGCTGCGCTGTATGGCTTGTCCACAGGTGCGTCCATACTGGCGGGGCTGATACTGTGTCAGAGGCAGGTTGAGCAGTCCAGCAGGGATGATGCCCACATGTACATGGACTGGTCATCTTATGTCTGCTGGAAAGCTGGTTTGATGTTTCTACTCTGTGGTGTGATGTCCATTCGCTTGTGACGCTGTAACTTAAACATCCAGACAAAGAAATGTTCAGGCAAGTCTGTGATATCACATGAATGGGGCGTAGTCTAACTTTGTCTTCCACCAAATTTGGATAGAATACTCACCTGTCCCAGTGGATGACTTACCTTTAGAAGTGAATTTCCGTCCTATCCCAGTGAATTTCAGACGTGTATCTGATCCGGTGGATTTGTAGCTTGCCACAGGCGCAGAAGAGTGTACATCTCGTATGATGCCTTTGTCAGTTGGTACATGCAGGAGTACCGGTCTCGGGTGACATGTCTGCAGAGAGGTCCACCCATCAGTGTCCATGTCTACACAGAGGTGCGCCCATCAGTGTCCATGTCTACACAGAGGTGCGCCCATCAGTGTCCATGTCTACACAGAGGTGCACCCATCAGTGACCATGTCTACACAAAAGTGCACTCATCAGTGTCCATGTCTATATCATAGATGTGCACTCATCAGTGTCCATGTCTCTAAGACTGAGGTTTGGAAATCAGTGTCCATGTCGGCACAGAGGTGTGCCCACCAGTGTTCATGTCTGCTACAGAGAGGTACACTCATTAGTGCCCATGACTGTACAGAGGTACACTCATTTGTGCCCATGACTACACAGAGGTATACCCATCAGTGCCCATGTCTGCAACACCGAGGTACACAAATCAGTGTCCGTGTCGGCACAGAGGTTTGCCTATCAGTGTCCATGTCTGCACAGAGGTGCACCCATCAGTGTTCATGCCTACAACACAGAGGTGAACCCATCAGTGTCCATGTATGCATCGGTATCTATGTCTGCACAGAGATGCGCCCATCAGTGTCCATGTCTGCACAGAGGTGCACAAGTCAGTGTCCATGTCTACACGGAAGTGCACCAGTCAGTGTCCACGCCCGGCAATACAAAGCAATGTAAAATAAATTATCCTTGTACCTCATACAATAAATTCATTTCCAATGTAAATATATTTACATGTATATATATCTGTTCCAAATTGTATTAAATAAAAGAAAAGCTCCAGCGAACCGTCACGATACGGTGAAACTAGTGATGTAAGTCAGTAAAGCTGATTTTGTCAGGTTTGTCCTCATTCTTTTGTATGTATATGTTTGTACTAATGAATATCTCACCTAGTTTTCTCACCAATTTTGCGTGGAGATTAGCGTCTATCATTTCTCAAGCTGTGGCGCGGCAGTGTTAGTGCTCACACAGGCTTATAGCCCTATTTAAAACACAGAGTTGCCGTTCCAAATTGTGGGTTTTAGAGTATGCCTTCTTGTCCCCAGTGAGGACTGAGCCGCGACCGCTGAGTAGGGGTCACTGATGACGGCCGTTGATCCTGTCTGGCAAACAAGCATCCTATCAATGGAACAAAAATAATTAATGTGACAAATGTTGAATGTTTTGGAATCAGATTATCAGAATATCCCCTTTACTGAGATATGAAGAGAAGTATCTTGCCGCCATTTGAATCACACGCTTGCTGGAATCAGACAGCTAAACAGCCTCAGTCACGCAGTGTTGTGTGATGATTTCTTTCAACGTCACAAGTTATTACTGCAAAAACTAGTGTGTCGAACACATTGCGTCAAAGGCCCTCACTTTAAGTTTCTTTAAATCTTACTCTGAGTACACCTCTCTTGTTAATAAATACGGATAGTGTCCACAATCTCTGGGATTCTGCTCTATAATTGCGTCTAATTCCGCTTATACCGGGCTGTGTTCATCGTGGCGAGTCCGACCACAAAGTTGGATGTAGGTAAAGTTGCAATCAAAGCGCAACTGAGATACACATTTGATTAACGACACCATATATACTAGAATGGTGCACCATTTGGACACTGATTTTATTCACTGGCCTAGAACATTTATCGCGTCTTGTTTTTATTTTCGAAAACTGTTTACTGCTTCTCGCGCTCTGCATGAATCCGTCCCAGTTTTTCATTTTGTATACAATCTTAGTTCTGTGGTGGTCTCTGTTATTTGTCGTTGTGGAATGTGGCCTTGCCATCACTGACCCAGAACGACCAGATGGGTTGACGGTTGGTATACGAATGTCGGTTTCGACATCATCGGTTACGATCTTTTACAATTTTATCAACAACTTTAAAGCGGAGTGAGACCCACCAACCTCATTGAAGCACCATATCACACACTTTGTAATGCAGACAATCTTCTTTAACTGTTAGAGTTCTCCTGTGGGTTACAAAATTCCCTTAACAGCCGCGAATATTTCTGCAACAAATGGCGTCTAAAGTTAGATCTAAACCAAGGTCAGATACATTGGCAATGTAAGCCCACAACCAGAGAAATGCTTGTTTCCCTATATATGACTTAAACTTAACAACATGAATCAAATGATATAGCAAACCATAAAAGGTTCTGTATAAGAGCGATAACTGATGAGAAGAGGAATTTCACTACCTCGATGTGTGGATGGCTGACCTAAAAACTAGAGACACGAAAGCACTCTTCAATCTTCAGAGAGTTACCAGCCTCATCAATTTCCCTGTACCTCTAAAATAATATTATTCCATACTGTCATAAAACCGACTCTTCTATTGTGAAACATGCTTGGCGTTCAGGAAAAGTGCCAACAATTATGACCAATGTTAACAAGTTCACCTAGATAAGACGTGATATGAAAAGGTTTTCAACAAATTTTGCCAAGTGATCCTCCATGTTTGGAGTCCCGAAACATACAGAATTGTAGGCCTAATTATGGGGCAATGGCCGAAAGGTTCGATTATATCAATTCGTTCGTGATATCCATATGACAACCGTTGAATACAACGGACTACACAGATTACGAAATGTGCATTCCCTCAGGGCGCATTTCTATATCTATACATTTATACATGTAAACGAAAATATACTCTTTCCTATCAATTTCAGCAAACACACAAATGACTGCCGAAGAGTAGTCCAGAAAAAGTATGTACATATGTACATTTTCCCCCACCCGCTCTCAAACCTCAAAGACATCTGTTAAGCATAAACTGTTAAGCCCACCACATCTAAACTATCTGTTTTCCCAGGATCAGGAGGCTGTCATGAAACAGATTGTGTCCTGATTTGATTGGTGTTCCAGACGGGAGTAAATTCTTACAGCCCCTCTACAGAAAATAATAAGAAATTTTCCATGAGTGAAACTCTTGGGTACCTTCCTAATGCATGATGCTTGCAAAAAGTTGTAGTGTTGTGGCTAGGTGTAAGTACACATTTCAGCTGTGTGTTTAACTGGTCGACCTATTTATCGATCAAAGTCATGACGCATGTTTGGGGCTAGTTATTTCATGCTGTAACGCCGTGCCCGGAATGAATTTTAATTTATGTTCCAACAACTTGTCCCTCATACATACTTGATATGAGATTTATTTTACTTTTACAAATAATAAAACCCACGGCTATGGACATATGACTGTAGAATATAGCATTTAACGCCATAAAAGAATACCTCTTATTTGCCATTTGCAGAGCTCACATATGATACTACCCGCATTATAGGCCTACTTGTTGCTGCCTCGCTTGGCGCTCAGCATTGAGGGTTAGAGCGAGGAAACAGAACTGATCGGTCTGGCGTCAGTATAATGTGACTGCGTGGGGTGTCATGTCTGTTGTCTTCGGTATGATGTTCCAGTAGCGGCAACACTTTGGCCACATGGCCTCGCCCTGCCACGAGATGACACACTATATGCACAAACCTGAAGGGCTCCTCGTCGTCATATGACTGAAACATTGCTCAGTACGACGTTAAACCTCAAGCAAGCACGCACGCTACGTACTTATAGGTGCGCGTACTGGGGGCGCACCTATAAGTACGCAAGACAAGATCTCCTGTTTGAACTAAGGACATATATTTACAGATAACACCGTTGTGCGTGATATCCCGAAGGCTAATTTTGGGGTATGAAGCGAAATTTTTAAAAATTGTATTAATTAGCCTCGGTCTCCCCTACTCAAGAATATTTCACTTGTAAACTTGAAGGCACTGGTACGAGGCCTCTGAGGCATTGTGCAGCACAAGCACGCTAATCACTTTGCCACGGGGCCTCGTTTAAATTTTACCAGAGGTCCAATGATAAAATATATTCTAATGCTTTAATTCCCATTCGCTTACTCTTGTGAAAGATTGACATGGTTGTGCAATGTGGTGAACTAAATCAGATTTATTCACTTAGTAAAGTGGGAAAGCCCATCACTAAATTACCAAAGGAATGTGGTTTAACTCGGGTCTTCTTGTTTCATCCACACATAAACTGACCGGCATTGCAAAAGTGAAAAATTCTTTAGTATCGTGTTTATCACCGATGAAATACAGGAATAAATCAGTCAGTAGGCTATTCCAAGTACAATACAGTAGTCCGTTGTCGGAAAATGATAACGGCAACATTTGTACATCACCCTCCAGCAAAAGATGGCGACCAGCATGAAAAACGTGCGCCTATCAAAACTCATTTTGCAAGTTCTGAATTCCTTGAGAGATGGGAACCGGGCATTGGTGAATTGTAGGCAGATGAGTATGTTTTGCAGCAAACGTGCATTGTCAACGTCAGCTGGTGGTAAGGCCAGACAGTAATGTTGTCATATTTGTTGCTTATACCACGAAAACCGGGCTCCAGTTAACCCACATCAGTGTGTTAAGATTAGTACCTAAAACAAATTACAACTGAAACCCATTCAGAGGTGACAACAGCAATGAGCCAGGAGGTGTATAAAACGGCTAAATAAAACGTTTGATGTAAACTCCTAGGAGAAGATGTAAAGACGAGGGTGATACTTACAAATACGTGTAGCTCTCCTCGTCACGTGCCTTTTAATTCGGCGATCTAAGTTTTCATTCAGGAAGCTAAAAATCTTCCCTCCTTATACTTTTCGATTCTGACATTTACCTGGTTGTTTGATGCGCACGTTAGATAATTAAAAAAATAAAAGATCAGCTTTTAACTCTTTCAAATACGTGGTGTTTGACATCATGTTTTTCATTGGTTAAAATAATAAGCCACCTCAGGATCTGGAACAGAGTTGTCAGGCACATATGCAACTGCTTGGATACAAACGCTTCCACTTTCAAAATGGTATAAACAGCTGGCACAGGCTCTCCCTTAACCTAATGATGAGGACTGCCGTTGATGTCTTGCTCTTTTCAAGTTATTGACATGGTAACATGTCCTTTTCCATAAAACTTCTGCTTCAACAAAAAGAACAAACTGGAGTAAATAACACAAAACAGTGAAAGGCCAGCGTCAAATGTCCCCACTCTAATGTTAATGTTAGGTAGTCAGGCATGTGTGTTGGTTTTCTGCTTGAGGTGTTGAAATGGCTTACTAAAATGCAAGATGTTTGATTTACCAAGAAACTGATATAAATAACCTTGTTTACCTAATGAACTCTGTCACATGATACACAGTCACATGTTTTTTGCCCCGTCAAGTCTTTAGATTTATTTTAGGTTTTTTTTTATTTTTAAAATGAGTAATACTGCATAATGGGTCTGCAAGGATTTTGAATGCAGTGCAACTTTGTGGCAATTGCAACAACAAAGTTGATGTTTTGGCTACTGGCTGACCCAGCAAACTCTTCAATGAAATGACCTCAGACTACAATTTAATAACAAAATTAAATGCCATTCTACTTCTTCCCCAGGGCATGATGTGAAATCTGAGCAGACAGATCCACTCCCACTGTTCTGCAGCGAACGTGTTCAGTCTCTTCTGCAGCGTATCACCGGGTTTGATATCAATAAGATAAACCGCATGCGCCAGGCGGCTTCAGTGCCACCAGAGTACCATCTGCTGACAGAAGAACAACTGAAAGAGGTGAAGGACTCTATATGAATGTTGATATTTGTGATAGGCCTCAAATGTAAATATGCAAACCTTGTTGATAAACATAAGACATGAAATTGATGCAGGTTAGAAATCTAGAGAGATGTATTCTGACGAACATATGGAATATGTAGCTATATAGCAGAGCTGAATTTCTCTATCAATTTATTTATGTTGTTGGATGCACACAGGAAGATCTGCTAGCAACCTGTGGATTTTCTTGGGTTTGACCCTGGTGCTGCCCGGTTTCCTCCCACCATAATGCTGCCTGGCATTGCATAGGTGAAATATTCTTCAGTACTACGTAAAATTCAAATAAATAAATAAATTTTATTGGGGTTTCATGCCGTATTCAAGAATGTTTCACTGAAATGACTGAGGCCAGCATTATGGGGAGAAGATTTCGAGCCCGTGGGATCCCTTGACCATCCACAGGTTGCTGATAGACTTTCCCACTGTATCACCAGAGCGGGACCCAGCCTTGAATCATTGTGCTGCTCTAATATGCTAATCACACAGCCCCTACAAATGCTGTCTTATGTGTGAACGATATTAACTGTGAAGATACACCAGTGCTGGAGCATGGGTTAGCTACATTTGTTGATAACTGTGTGATGTTGTACATGTAGTTACTGTCACAGTAGCACTTACATTTGTTAATACTGTATGTAAGAATGTGTTGTTCAATGTCAGAAACAAGAAGCAGCTGAAGCCGAAGCTCGCGAGCGTCTACAGATGCCGCCTTACATGAAGACTCGAGATCCAATCACAGAGGTGCTGAGCAGGGATACACACATACAGGGGGTGTATCAGCACAAGTTTGTCTTTGCAGACATCACCTACGCCATGCCAGATAGGGTCAGTTCACACCTGTCTCTCTGTTCAGTAAATAACCAGCGGTCAGTGGCAGTCCACATTTCAGTTAAAGCAACAATTCTGCTGCTGTAGTTTAGACATGAACAGTTTATGACATTAAAATGTGTATTGGCCTCAGCATTGTCAAGTGGAAATGTTGACATTTAATACATATGTACAAGTTACACTACATTCTTAAGTGTAAGATACACTACATTCTTAAGTGTAAGATACATTACATTCTTAAGTGTAAGATACATTACATTCTTAAGTTGAAGATACATGACATTCAGATTTCTTAAGTATAAGTTACATTACATTTTTAAGTATAAGTTTCACTACCTTCTTTAGTGATGTAAACAGCTTGTATGCCCAGATGTTCAGTTGAAACCTGTATAAATTTGTTGAGCAGGAAATCTTTGAATTTTGAACACTCTTGCAAAGTATATGTATAGTTTTAGTAGCCTGTATGCAGCAGTGTAGGAGTTAGGACACAAGCTGGATTTTGATCACAGGACTACTACTTTTACCTATTAACTTACACTACAGAGTTTTTCACCATGATTTTGTGGTCATTTCAGGTACGTCAAGTTGTGGTGCGAGATCCTGATGGTACCTTGCGGAAAGCAACCTGGGAAGAAAGAGACAAGGTCAACCAAATATACAACCCTCAGCCAGGTCGCAAGCTCTTTGTCCCCAAAATGTTCTCACCTGAAAACTTAGAGGTAAAAAAAAAGTGATGTAGCTCTGAAATGAAGACTTGATCGTGACTTCACATATCAGAATTATATTTTACCATTGTCACATGGCACAAAATCTATAGATCTATAGATACCCCAATTTTTCAGCCTTTTCAGCCACCTTTCCAACCAATATTTTGAAACATTCTGACAAACTATGAGGTGTAGAGAAATAAATAACACACTTTTATAAAGCTGGCATCTTTAATCCCACAGACAAATCATTTTAGTATCATTTTCACAATCATTGGATGCATAAGTTCCACTGAAAAAAGTGCTTTAATGGTTGAAGATTGACAGTATATAGATAGATGTTGGTTTTTACAGCAGGCATTTAAGGCAACAACGTACATGTGGTGTGGTTTCATTTACTTGGTAGGCCCTAGTGCCAGGTTTTAGTTAGCAGATGACGAGATAGTTGCTTTCTTGACCCTGTGCTCAAGCATTCACGTGACTGTATGACAGCAGTCACTCAGGTTTATATTTGGAGCAAACGCTTTGTCAGTGTTGCTACTTAGCTGACCAGGTGCTCACCCTGTCCTCAAGCATTCACGTGACTGTATGACAGCGGTCACTCAGGTTTATGTTTGGAGCAAACGCTTTGTCAGTGTTGCTACTTAGCTGACCAGGTGCTCACCCTGTCCTCAAGCATTCACGTGACTGTATGGCAGCGGTCACTCAGGTTTATGTTTGGAGCAAACGCTTTGTCAGTGTTTCTACTTAGCTGACCAGGTGCTCACCCTGTCCTCAAACATTCACATGACTGTATGACAGCGGTCACTCAGGTTTATGTTTGGAGCAAACGCTTTGTCAGTGTTTCTACTTAGCTGACCAGGTGCTCACCCTGTCCTCAAGCATTCACATGACTGTATGACAGCGGTCACTCAGGTTTATGTTTGGAGCAAACGCTTTGTCAGTGTTTCTACTTAGCTGACCAGGTGCTCAACATAAGTATTGTTTGTGTCCTGTCAGGAAACACAGTGTATTATGACCTGCCTGATATAAATACATGTCGACACTGGCATGATAAGACCACCATATGCAAACACACAGGACACAGTAAAATATTCATTCATCGATGTTTTGTGCTGTACTCATTTATACTACGGTGGCCTTAATATGGGGGGAGGAAATGACTGTCTGTAAGTTGCTGACACACTCCCATATCAAATAAATAAAGGCAGTGTTTGTGTTATGTAAATTGATCATAGTGCACATTGTTTATTCCTCAGAAATTGTTAGCACAGAGAAAATACGAGTATGTTTTGGACCGTGCTTGTGTGCAGTTTGAGCCAGACAACGCAGAGTACATAAGGGTGAGTGTTTTTTTCTATCATATTTACATTGTACTGTTTTAAGTCTGTAAAATTGTAGTGCTTCAAGAGAAACTAAATAATATAACCTTAGTTATTTCAGAAGAACGGTCACAGCCAGTTCGTCTTCACCCGTCTTTTAACTCTGTGAATCAGTTTTTAATCTGGAATTCTTACGAAGGATGCGCCATGTTCAAGAAGCCGAAAACATTGATGTTGTGTCCCCTGGGCTCATACGGCTGAAAGGTGTAACAGAGTTCGCTTGGCGCCAGCGGAAACAGGTGCATTTTCAGGTTTCCGAAATAATTTGTGCCTGATTGATTAAAATCAGTAACATGATGAATGTTTCATTGTCTCATAGTCGGCGATATTGCTTACTTTGAACTCCCATATTTAGGTCAAGCAACATCACAAAAATATGAACGCTTTTTGTAAGCGTGATGTGGGGTAATTTATTGATACACATGTACATTTGATCTGGTCAGGTGCTTGGTGGGATGGGGTGATAGTCCCTGAGTATCTGAAATACAACACAAATACGGCCATGATATACGGGAAATATTCTTAAATTTGACACAAGACTGAAATCAGTTCAAGTATTTGTTTGATATTCCTGTTAGAATGTGCTTTTATCCACCAGGTGACACATAGAACCTACGAGGTGGTGAACAGCCGGCAAGATTTTGAAGAACTTCGCTCAACTCGACATTTTGGACCGATGGCATTTTACTTGGCCTGGCACAAGAACATTGACCATCTTCTCGTGGACATGCTCAAGAGAGACAAGTGAGACTGTTTTATTTGTTTGAAATCTGAACACTTATAGTGGCTACTTGTAGTGTGTTTGTACATGTAACCAGAGTGCCTTATACTTAAAGGATAATGGCATTATGGGGAGTGATGAAGAGGTAGTTGCACAATCATTCAGTGGGTAGTGATGAAGGGATAGTGGTATGGTGGTTGGCGATGGAAGGATAGTGGCATTATGGGGAGTAAAGAAGAGATAGTGGGGCAATCAGACAATGTGTAGTGATGACGGGATAGTGGTACAATGGTTGGCGATGAAAGGATTGTGACACTATGGGGAGCAAGGAAGCGATAGTGGCACAGTCAGACAGTGGTTAGTGATGACGGGATAGTGGTACAATGGTTGGCAATGAAAGGATTGTGACACTATGGCGAGTGAGGAAGCGATAGTGGCACAATCAGACAATGTGTAGTGATGAAGGGATAGTGGCACTATGGGGAGCAAGGAAGCGATAGTGGCACAGTCAGACAGTGGTTAGTGGTGAAGGGATAGTGGTATGATAGTTGGCGATGAAAGGATAGAGACACTATGGGGAGTGATGAGGCAGTAGTGGCAGAGTCACAGTGGATAGTGAAGAAAGGATAGTGGGGTGATGGTTTGGTGATGAAAGGATAGTGACACTTTGGGGAGTGATGAAGAGGCTGTGGCACAGTCAGACAATGGGTAGTGATGAAGGGATAGTGGTACGATGGTTGGGTAGTGATGAAGGGATAGTGGCACAGTCAGACAGTGGGTAGTCTAGAAGGGATAGTCGGGAGATGGTTGGTGATGAAGGAATAGTGGCAACTCAATTGGTGGTAAAAGAATAGTAGTACAGTGGTTGGTGATGAAAGGATAGTATTACAATGATTTGGTGATGAAGGGTTAGAGTTAAGATGGTTTGATGATGAAGGGATAGTGGTACAATGGTTTAGTGATGAAGGGATAGTAGTACAGTGGTTTGGTGATGAAGGGATAGTAGTACGATGGTGTGGTGATGAAGGTATAGAGGTTCGATGGTTTGGTGAGAAAGAGATATTAGTACGATGGTTTGGGGATGGAGGGATAGTAGTGAAATGGTTTGGTGATGAAGAGATACAGGTATGATGGTTGGGTGATGAAGGGATAGAGGTATGATGGTTTGGTGATAAAGGGATAGAGGCATGATGGATTGGTGATGAAGGGATAGTAGTATGATGGTTTGTGACGAAGGGAAAGAGGTTTGATGGTTTAGTGATGAAGTGATAGATGTACCATGGTTTGGTGATGTAGGGATAGAGGTACAGTGATTTGGTGATGAAGGGCTAGTAGTACCATTGATGGTGATATAGGGATAGAGGTACGATGGTTTGGTGATGAAGGAATAGAGGTACAGTGGCTGGTCATGATAGCATTGTGGTGTAATAGGGAGTGATGAAGGGATGGTGGTACGATAGTTAGTGAGGAAAAGATATTTCCTCAATTGGAAGTGATGAAGTGAAAGTGGTGAAACGATAGTGGTGTAATGGGGAGTGATGAAACGATGGTGTAATATGGAGTGATGAAGGGATAGTGATGTAATGGAGAGTGATGAAGGGATAGCAGTGTAATGGAGTGATGAAGCAATAGTGGTGTAATGGAGAGTGATGAATGGATAGTGGTGTAATGGAGAGTGATGAAGCGATAGTGGTGTAATGGAGAGTGATGAAGTGATAGTGGTGTAATGGAGAGTGATTAAACGATAGTGGTGTAATGGAGAGTGATGAAGGCATAGCAATGTAATGGAGAGTGATTAAGCGATAGTGGTGTAATGGAGAGTGATGAAGCGATAGTGGTGTAATGGAGAGTGATGAAGCGATAGTGGTGTAATGGAGAGTGATGAAGGGATAGCAGTGTAATGGAGTGATGAATGGATAGTGGTGTAATGGAGAGTGATGAATGGATAGTGGTGTAATGGAGAGTGATGAAGCGATTGTGGTGTAATGGAGAGTGATGAAGTGATAGTGGTATAATGGAGAGTGATGAAGGGATAGCAGTGTAATAGAGAGTGATTAAGCAATAGTGGTGTAATGGAGAGTGATGAAGTGATAGTGGTATAATGGAGAGTGATGAAGGGATAGCAGTGTAATGGAGAGTGATTAAGCAATAGTGGTGTAATGGAGAGTGATGAAGGGATAGCAGTATAATGGAACGTGATGAAGGGATAGTGGTGTAATGGGGAGTGATGAAGTGCACTGTAGTAGTAGTGAGGAAACACCTGCCTGTCTGTGAAGCAGTGTGCTGGAAGCCAATTCCAGAGACTTTTACCACATGTGTGCTGCTGACTGTTGTAAGAAATTGTTCATTTTCATATACAAATATTTGTTGTCTTGATTTCATGTTTGTTCATTTTTTTCGTTTTAGTTTTGAAGCCTTTATATTTGTCGGTTAGTAATACTGGTCACCACTGTACGGTACAGAACACCATGCCAAAATCAGAATCCATCCTATATTCGGTGTTGAGAGATTCACTCCTCCTAACAGTTGTTAAGTTCATTGCTGTACAATGGTTGCTTTGTTTTCCAGACTGAGTGATGGTGCTGACTTGGTTCAGCTGTTCCATGAGGTACACCCAGACTGCAAGTCCGCACAGGCATCCAAGGCTCTCACAGATCCCTTACAACTCATCGAGGTGAGTAGGTCAGGGATGAGAGTGTGAAAACTACAGCAAAGGAAGCAAAACCACAGCGACAGTGGCTGTGTGTGGTAGTTGGCAAATGGTCACACGTAACGGGTGAAATACGGACTCTTGTCCATCTCCCTCAGGTTATAAGGTCTCATTGTACATTTAACTGAGGGGCCTCTGTGGCTCAGTCAGTTAGCGTGCTAGTGCAGCGCAATGACCCATAGCCTCCCACCAATGCGGTTTAAGTCCAGCCTATGCTAGCTTCCCCTGTGGCTGTACGTGGGAGGGCTACCAGCAGCCTGAGGATGGTAGTGAGTTTATTCCGAGCTCTGCCCAGTTTCCTGCCACCATAATGCTGACCGCCAGCGTATTAGTGAAATGGTCTTGAGTACGGCATAAAACACCAATCAAATAAATAAATAAATACATTTAACTGTAATCCTCTGAATACATGTTGTAGCAACTTAAACGCCCCATGGCGAAAGCATATTGAATTTGTTAAACAAAAACAGAATGTATAATGTCAATGTATTAGGCAAGTCCAGCAGGATGGGCATAGAGTCAGAGCATGTGAGACAGATTCAGTGGTGCCAGTCAGTTAACGAACAGTTGGCCTTCCACCTGAAGGAGTTTACACCACTACATTCAGTATTCCATCCTGGATGTGCATATGAATACAGCGTTTTGCACATGGTTATCTCCCTTTGTGATATCCACGTGTTAATAGACCACAGTGAACAGCATGGTTAGTGCAGGTTAACAGTAAGCCCTAACAGTGGAGTATAGTTGTGTTACAATTCCTCCTCGGATAGAGGGATTACTTTTAAGGGCAGGATAGCTGTGTTAACATGATGTTTCAGCTGCATGGATGAGTTTGTGCGGTGTAGATGCTTGTCTTGTCAGTTATTGGATTAGTTACTTGTGCAAGGTCAAATGCAGAACATTTCCAGATTAAGGTAAATTGTTACATGAAGTGATAGCATTTATCTTGGTAACAGACAGTTTGGAGTGTTAAATAAAAAATTGGGCTCATCGAAGTACTTTTCAGATTGTTGACCATTGAAAATGCCATCATGTTGACAAAATTTATCTTTTAGCTCCTATGCTAAACATCGCACAGATATATATATGCTACTGGTATACTGGTATGCATCAATTTTAAACTCAGGTTTTTTTTGTCTTTTTTTTAAAATTCGCCAATTTAGTAAAATCATGGCCAGAATAAAATATATCAAATAAATAAATAGAGTCACTGAACTATTTTTTTGTCACATGACTGTGAATGGGGTTTTATGATGTAATGGGATACCAGTAGAAGTGTGAAGTGAGACATATTTACTCATTTTAGTGATACTGAATGTTCTAATGCAACGTCCGCAACACTAGAACAGTCACAGTGAACAGACCATATACATGCAACGTCCGCAGCACTAGAACAGTCACAGTGAACAGACCACATACATGCAACGTCCGCAGCACTAGAACAGTCACAGTGAACAGACCACATACATGCAACCCCCGCAGCACTAGAACAGTCACAGTGAACAGACCACATATATGCAACCCCCGCAGCACTAGAACAGTCACAGTGAACAGACCACATACATGCAACGTCCGCAGCACTAGAACAGTCACAGTGAACAGACCACATACATGCAACGTCCGCAGCACTAGAACAGTCACAGTGAACAGACCACATACATGCAACGTCCGCAGCACTAGAACAGTCACAGTGAACAGACCACATACATGTAACTGGCCAAATTACAAACACATGAATATCAGGGCAGAAGTTACAAATCCACACTGTTCTGAGCAATTTTAAACCTGTCATCTTTAAAAAATTAAAAACACATCATCTCTGCTGTTGTGACTCAGTTCTTGTGAACCACGTCTTTGATTTACAAGCACAACTGTACCGTACAGCAACATATTCCAGAACAGAGCAATGAGTTTGTGGCTTTGCTTTGGACTGACGTTTTGTGGACATGTTAAGTTAGCCATTGTTGTGTCAAGATTGTGTGATTCTCCTGGTGTTCGTGTCATTTCAGCTTTATTGCCAGCGAGATGCAGTGGAGCGAGGCCAGGTGGAACTCGCTCTGCAGTCCTACTACTCTGATCTGCAGACGGAGAAAGCTGCATGAGCTAGTGGCATCGGATGGAGAGTACACTGGCGGCATCCGTGGCGATTCCAGCAGGACAGGGGAATCTGTCACACTCCCACACGTCGATGCTGGTGCAAGTGTTTCTGGATGGCTCCATGACTTTGACTTAATACAGGATATGAGTTGAACTCTCCATTAAAACTGAACATAATATTATGTTCATGTGCTTTTGAAAAGATGTGGAGTATATTCTCTCTCCATTGTGCTTATGAGAGCTGACTGGAATGCTCTACAGTTGAAGAGACTTTATACTAGGCATTAAGGGATCATTGACAGCAAATTCAAAGTGACCACCTGAAAGTCAGTTAAGAACAAATTACAAATCAAGTAGATGACAAAACGACAAAGTTTCAGTATTTTCAGTTGTTGCAGCTTTGTATCTTGTACAGTGTATGGATTAACTGGAATGTGTACAGCTTGCAGTCTGGTGAATAGAAAATCTCAGCACTTTATTTTCTTTTAGTTTTCCTTGAAACTGCTTGGAATAAAATATTATTGTAGTTTCATCAAGTTCAGGTATTCAGTATACATCATTGTAAAATAGAGAGACCAATCACAAATTCCATTTGCATTTTGTGTTTTTTTTTGCATTGCTTTTTATGTACTTATATATATGGCATCTGTATGATCTCCAATGTCATCCAGTTCTTAAGATGTCAAGAAAACATCAGAGAACTGATAAATTAATACACATATTGCAAAGAGTAGTCATTTCTAAAATCTATGTATTAGGCTTCATACAAATGTTGATTCAGATGGGCCCCTCACATCTGAAGATATGAAACAGACAAGGTTATGGCTTGCTATCGTGTCAAAATAATGACGGACTGACGAACATGCTGACAGACACATTAAAAAAATAAAAGAACAGACTACATTTAATCAAAATATGCATAATCTAAAGGACCATTTGGTGCTGATTTCAAGAGTGGTCTTCATTACTTTTTTGTCATTTTTTACAGTGATTAAAATGGAAATAAATACATGCTGTAACTGTTATATTTCCACACTAGATAAGATATAGGTGTTGTACTATATATCTGAACGTAGAACATAGACATATAACAATCAGAGGATGTTTAGCAGCTAAAAATAATCTTTGACCCCACTGTGCTTCAGCCTGTTCAATATGGTCCAAAAAGTCAACTGTAGCAGCTCTAGATTTATTTCCATTTTTATCAGTGTAAAAATGTCAAACAGTAATGAAAACGGTTGGAAATCCTCATGAAATGGCCATTTAGATGATGCGGACGATACTTTGTTTAACTGTTCCCTGTTCTATTAAGGCTATGTTGTTGTTATTAAGTAACAAAGCGAACTTGAATAAATTCGGCTCAGCATTTCCCAAGATATCGCACGGAAAGAAAGGTTATTAACTGTTAAAACAATAATGTAAAAATACAGCTGCACTAGCGGCACTTTTGGACAATGCCCAAAAGTTGAGATGCCCATAGGACTGGTGCAATTGCGTTAAATTAAATTTGAGAAGTTCGGTCCATTAGTCTTGAAGATATTGACAAGGTTATAACCTGCTGAAATATATAAATATTGACGATCGAGTTAACAAACAAACCTCAGAAGTTAATCAATTCACAAAACTAAAGTCCTGAATCTTCGAGGCAAATTTGATGAATTAAGATTGGCCCAATACTTTAGCAGATATCGTGCGGACAGTGCCCGGGATGAGGACGGACTGTAAACACAGTGCAATTTCCAGACACATAAATTAATATGTTTAAAACCAAATTGCTTTGTTCAGTCGTAACATCTACATGACCCTTTGGGTTCCCATGTAAGTGTTCCCGTGTAGGAATCTTGTGCCGAGAAATTTCAGAAAGAAATTTGAAACTTAACTCTTCCGATTACCCAATCAGCAACGTGGATAAGTTTGCATATCTAATGAATTCTGATGGTTTCATCCTTCCATGGTTTCCGTGGAATAAGTGTTCCAATTAAATATTCGATTCAGATAAAATTTTATGTGCAGTTTCCTGTATCAGCTGTGCAGAGGATGGTCGTAGGCTTCCTCAATCACCAATCAGATAAATTAATTAATCTCCTTCTACAACCTGCTGAATATTTTTTTTTTAAACATGTATAAATAGGTATTCTTTCCTATACATTCAAAGGATTGAAATGTACGCGGCAGTTTTATGTTCTTGAAAGTTTCTATACGACGAAAAGCGCGTCGAACGTTTTGCCAAAACGGCCACGAATCGGACATGTCTGGGTTCGTGTTTTTGTATAACAATAGCCCATAGCCGTAGGGATACCGGTATTTCCCTTTTATCGCCTCAATACACCAAACAGAAATTAATTCCTTAGTATGATATTACCTTGGGTTCGGTAATTGTTTTTATAACATTGTAGGCCTATACCCTAATTTCAGGATGAATAACATAGGCTAACATGCATTCTGTAGCACCGAAACCAGATAACTCCTAACGTGCATATTACAAGCCAGGCACAGCAAAGTTGGTTGATATAGCCCACTAAATTGTTGTCCCCGTACGAATTTCACCCGTCATTTCATACGGTGCCAAGGTTACATTCAAATGACAGAATAGACAGGCGGCAACGACCATGCTAACTTAGCACCAAGCGTCTACGAAGTCTAATGCTTCCGTAGCAAGTAAATGATTGTGTGGTGCTAACGTAGCGTGTAACATTTTCGTAAATGGTTGAGTGTTTATACGTAATGTTAATCACAGTCGGAAAAAAAAGCTCGCGTGTATGATTGCGTGTTGAAATAGCAACAGACCACTTTCTTTTAGGCTGTGGTAGGCCTACGACTGGTCGACCTTAGACATTTACCCAATCCCGGGACGGGGCGCGAGACCATATCTTGATATTCCCTTGTTTGTTTGGGGCGCCAGATTCCCGAATGTATACGGAAACAACCCAGTTGTAAGATTAGTAAATTTGATTTTGCCATTTGGTCATTGGTAGAGAATGTAGGCAATGTGCAGGTGACGGATCCGCCCGATTTCGTCTCACCGCATTCAATACTTCCCGCTGTCACAGTCCAGTAAAATACTCTCGAGTATAGCGTAAACCGTCAAAAGGTAATAAATAGGCCTAAAACTGTGTGATGCACATGCACGCTGAGCAATCTGCTTTTCACAGTGAACATGTTGGCTGGGTGTCGACGAAAAACAATGTCTATCGCAATGCACTAGCTGTATTCTCTGTCATTCCTCCCGTGAACCTTCAACCTACATGTACGACAAGAAATAATCCCATATGGCCACTTTGATTCGGATTCAAGATAGTATTCCACTGGTATTTGCCTCCAACGCCTTAACCTCTTGGCCGCCGTGCATATTTCACTTCTATGCAAACTGAAATCTGAAGTCACGTGGACATAATTAAGGGGATTGATCTTATTCTACATGCAGGTGACCAAACGTCAGCGGGCGAAATGACTGTGCCACTAAAATCATGCACTTAACTGTATCAATACTAAAACTCGACACACACTAAACTCGATGCCGAGTTCCAAATGCCCACGTCGGCTCGTGTGTTGAGTTTTAACATGTTACGGTTCCATTTATAACACGACACGCCGTTTCAAGACACGACTTTCAGTTTTAAATGCATGTATGCCTCTAACCTGCGTTACTTAAGGGTGCGTCTAGTTTTAGGGTAGACACAACATCTTTAGGGCCGTTATTTGCTGCCTCCAGTTTGGTATTTAAAGCTTTGCTGTGAAGGGCCGCTACTCGTGGCAACAGAAAGTTGAGAAAAAAAATACATGTATAACATTTTCACGCAAAAACGGTTAACAAATCTGACAGTCTTTTGGGAGTTTGATGTGCAAGACATTTGTATTGGCCTAAATCTATTGCTATAAATCCTCTGCGATGTGTAGTAAAGACATCCCAAGACATTTTACCTGTATGCATAGTAATATACGGTGTCCGTCTTATTTGTCTATAGGCCTACAAATTAGATTTATTGTTCTATTGTTTCACCAGAAAATGGTCAGACTTCGTTCATATGGTACTTACTAACTCAGATGATTATTACCCTGGATAAATGCAACCAGTTGTCAGGGCGCAAGTTCGAATCCAGCTCTCGCTTTCGGTTTCGGTTTCGGCTTTATGTCATGGGGTTGGTCATGTAGGCTTATCTGGCAAACTAAGGGTGGTGCATGGTTCACCTCACCCACTCACAAATTAACCGATAGAAATAAGCCTAGGCCTGTCCGATATAAGCTATGCTATGTTATGTTAATCTATATTGCGTGGTTCCATTTATTAATCTGCCTACTACTGGATATAGTGAAGGAACGTAACGTACAGACTAAATCCAATACTCCGAACGCTATTAATTTTATACCCTCGCCTAATGTATAAGAAGAAAGGCCAACATAACTCCAGTGCCTTGGACCTAAGCTGTCCGACAAAAAAAAAAAAAAAAAAAAGCCGACAAACTTACGGGTTTCGATCGATCTAGCCAAGAGAAAGTTTGTTTGCTTGTTTGATTCATAGCCTACACCAACGTAAGGTTGAGTATGTCAGCTTTGGAACAAATGTCGTTTGGTGCACGTTTTCCATTTATGTAAAACCAAGGCTTACGTCCCAGGCATTGAAATTATGTACCGGCACCTTGTTTATAATCGGTATAAATTGCGTTCGGACGATTCTGCCACAT
This sequence comes from Acanthopleura granulata, assembly GCA_016165875.1. NCBI lineage: Eukaryota > Metazoa > Mollusca > Polyplacophora > Chitonida > Chitonidae > Acanthopleura > Acanthopleura granulata. The sequence goes on along the minus strand of JABBOT010000002.1, from coordinate 40,974,933 downwards.
ATATATAGACCCTATTACAGGCCTGTATACGTAGCTAAAGTGCCTCAGCAAACCATCAATGATGAAAGTCTTTTCTACTCTCTCTCTCTCCCTCCCCCTCCCTCCCCACAACCAACGAATGAAACAGAATTAAATCTTTGGGTACGCGTAGCTCAAGTTGTCCTCAGAATTACATAGTGGCCCGGAGCTGAGTATATCGAGCTGGTTGTTTACATGCGGTCATGACAACAGAAGCTACCTGCCGCTTGTACTAAACTTCCCATTGATTACGCATGCTCAACTGTGAATTGTGGGATTGTTTGGTCGCCATTATTATTTGTTTATGCTGGGAACAGGTGCGAAGAATTTATATGACATTCTTATCTAATTAAATTCCTAATGACTGCCATCATAGGGATTACTTTGAAACAAACGATCTAAACCGTATCTGTGAAGATCAAGTCACGCAAATCATGATGCAAATGACACAGAATGAAGAGTGCTTCACACTAGACTGATGTTGTTGTTGTTTCGCGCAATGGGCTGATTTTGACAGATGGACTGCTTTTCGGAACCAGAAATGCCCACATTTGGAGGGTTCCCCTAGATTTTAACGTCACAATGTGAATATGACCGGAAGATACACAAGGAAACATGTGCCTTTCATAGAAATGTGAGTCTAGTTCTGGAATATTTAATCTAATCTTACGAATTTCATTTTCAGCGTTTTAACTGGACAATGTGGGCGGTGCGAGGATAACAGTTTCTGATTTACTGTTACGGCAGGTCAGCTCCTTACCAATTAAACAGACTGACAGTTTGAGTCTCCCTTCTGTCTTTTAAACATGCAATCCAAATAAAGTTGTAACAACCCACTCCCCATATCTCTTCATGACTGGACCTGTACATTGCAAACAATTTCATTTAACCTCAAACTACACCATGCATCTTGAAAGAAAACAGTTGAATCAGACGTGATGGTCATGACACATGAAGCTGTGTGGATTAAAATGGCAAAGCAATAATAAAAGAATGCAATATTCATAGAGGACAGTTGCGTTAAGGTCTACAGAAGCAAATTTTGCAACGTAGTTCTCAGTGCCGAAAAAGCCTTTTGGTTTTTCACAAAGTTGAACGAATATGATGACCGAAATGCATTTGTAGTTCACGTGATTACTCTTAAAAGCAGGCTGTTTAATGAAGGCAGGGAGCTGCACCATCAGTACCAGCAAGCTGCACTAAGGCTAACACATAATATATGAATGAATCAATTCTCAATTTCACTTTCACATATTATTGATGTAGCTAAAGTAACAAGGTATACTGCACAGAGACACTATCCCATGATAGTTATGGCTGTGGTGCCTTTTTCCTTTGTTTATTTTCATTGTGTATCATGAGTGTATTTCTTCCATTATGCACATAGGTTTCATGTCATTTAGAATCTGAGGAACTTCACACCAACCACCTTGTACAACCACCATAGTACAGTATGGTCTTGTTTAATTCACAGATAACTATAACTGTCATAAATTGAAGTCTTGGTGGATTTTGTTTTTAAAAACTAAGAAAAAGCAGGAGAAATTCTACATTGCCAAATATTACTGCAGTAGTAAAAAGGTATGTTTAGGTTCAGTAGATGTGGTACAAGATGACTAGGGTACATGTCCACACTTATATACAGGCCTGCATACTGTCTGCTAACTGTATAAACTTTGAAAGCATAATTCATTATTGGTAGTTCGAAATTGTGGGGTTTTAAACAATGTTTAGATAAGGAATAGTTATGATTTTATGATCACAACATTGTTGAAAACATTTTCTTTAGAATAATGTTTGTGGGCATTTGTCAGTTAATTAATGTATTTGTATATTAGTTGACTTGTGAGACCAGCGTCAAATAGTGCCTGCATTACAGTGGCATAGTTTGGTTTTCTGGAAGTATAAAATGATAGTTTACATGTAGTTCTTGATGTACACATGAAGACAGTATTAATGCACACAAAGTTGATATATTTACTTTGTATTTCAAATTGGATTTACAGCTCCACTATAATCCATTAAGGTGATCTGAAATATTGTTGTAGAAGTGGGAAGTATGAGTACAGTGCCCCTCATGAAGATTGTTGGCTCTTGGCTCCATCATGCCCACTAATAATATGGTTATGTTTATATAGATGTACAAGTACATGTATTTTGTCAACTGTGTGTTTCTAGTGTGATTGTTGTTTTATAGGGTTACCTCCCCTGCCACACAAAAGCCCCTCATGTGTAATTGGCTCTTACTATTCTTGTCAGTTTCACTTGTAAGACTTAGGCTAATCTATGTACAGAGACCAGTAACAGTATTTAAACTAAATGGAGTGAGCCAAAATGTCAGTACTTCAGCAGAGTTAAATTTCAAAATGGATGACTTTATGTAGTTTACATTTCAGTGCAGACCCCCAGATAGTGATTAACACAACAAGTTTTCAGGCTATGAACATATTTACGTGCACTGGAAGATTAAACTTCTAGTTGTTAAGTCCTGGTGGTCTTTCTGTACTTCAAAATGTTTTGTGGCACAATCTTTTTCTGCATAAAGCACTTTGTGTTCTTATAACGTGGTTGTGTGTGGTAACGGATGACCAAATCATCAGAAATAACACCAATATACCTTGCCCTGGCGCACTGACAGCAAGTCAGACTTGCTAACTGCCGTTTACTCAGCACTCAGCAACGTGTCCAAAAAGATAAACTTGATTGCAACCAAGAAGATGTATACCATTAATGGGGTGGTTGACAACGTAGTTAAGACTTTAAACTTGGACTTTTATCTGAATAATGAACTGAAGAAATTATTTTTATTTAACTGAAGAAATCACAGTTTTGGTGAAGATGATCTTAATTTTGGGAAGAGCCGCCAAGTACAGTTTAGCAACGTAGCAACATGGATCAGTTTAGGGTCTGCCTAAGTGGATAAGTGGGTTACATTTGTGTTAATTGCAATGTTGTGTTCTTTATTATTCGCAGTTAATGAAGTTATATGAATTCACAATAACTTTAAAATTGCGAGTAACCAGTGTTTGTGTCACACAGCTGTGACACTTTGAGGACAGCTACAGGATGAAAGTTTAGGTAAGTGGTTGCAATGATTCCGACCATTTAATGTAGAGGCTAAGCTGGGAACATGACCTACATATCTCAGAGTTGAAGAATTCAGCATGTCTTTGATGTGTATCACATGTCTATATAATGTCCTGTTAGTTTCTGTGAGAAGACTGCAACTTGCCCTTTTGGGTTTTTTTTTGGAAGTCTTCGCCTTGTCTGTTGGTTTCTGTTGAAAGACTGCAACTTGTCCTGTTCATTTATTTGGGGAGACTGCAACTTGTCCTGGTGCTTTATTTGGGAAGACTGCAACTTGTCCTGGTGGTTTCCTTGGGAAGTCTGCAGCTTGTCCTGTTGTTTGCTTTGGGAAGACTGCAACTTGTCCTTTTGGCTTCTATCGGAAGTCCTGTCCTGTTGGTTTCTATGGGAAGCCTTCACCTTGTGGTATGTTTCTTTGGTTTATTAGGCAAGTCTGCAGCTTGTTGGGTTTTTTTTTTTATAGGATGAAGCCTTTGCCCAATTGGTTACCCTGGGAAACTTGTGGTGGGAGTCTGTACACTGCATCATACATGTCTCAAGACAAATCCAAAATATTGTCAGGCACATTGTGTCTTATTAAAAGTGGTGATACATGTGCATGCGATGTGTTAAATACATGTAAATGTAGGCTCACTGAAGTCCCCTCTCTTTGCCAGTGAAGCCCAGAGATTTGGCATTTAGATTGTATTAGAATTTTTCAAGTGCTGGCATTAGTCCTTTTGTCCCACCCATACATAGACCTACTACCATGGTTCCCTTTGTTTGTGGATGTTTCACTGTAACCATTTTATATTCTACGGTGTTCATGTATTTGCCATAGCTTCATATAATTACCGTTACCATACACCGCCCATTCACTTGTTGTCATTGGCATGTTGGTTTTAATTATTGATAGCTAGGCCAGCTTGAGCTGATATATGGCTTGAAGAAAGGCCATTCGAGGAACATTGGCATTCTGCCTGTGACTTCTGACCTTGTAATGTCTTGCTATCTGATTCCATCTATCAGCAGGGTTTCTTTATGCTCTGGGACTGTAAAATAATACAAAGGCAGTTTGTATTTATTAGTGTTACACTTCAGCAAACCTGGAGAACTACTTTTTGTTGTGCTTACCCGGTAGTGTTTTACTGTGAGACTTTACACACATTTTACTGCATCTTGACAGTTATCTGTAAACTTGTGTCTGTAATATGTATTTGTGTGAATTTTATTTCCCCAGATAATGAATACACGTACAAGTGATAAATGCTGAAGCTAACTATATTTGTCCTCTGTGCACATTGGGTCTAGATACATTGACAGACATGTACATGTTGGCCTGCTAGTATCCACTGAGGGGCTTCAATGAGATACCGATACCTGTACTCTGGAAATAGGATTTAAATGTTGATTTTTGGAGTGTGGCTTGGTCTTACCATTGAAGGCGGGTTAGAGTTTTGGTTGAGCAGTTAGTCGTGTGTGAGGAGAACCTCTTAGATGTATTGTGAGGGAGTCCAGGCAGTGTCAAGAGGCCAGAAGGAATGTAGACAGGCATTATTTGACAAACAGTGATAATAAGTGTATTGTGCCCATGGGAAGAGTGGAGAGGTTAGGAGCTGTCCCATGTTGACAGGTGTCTCCACAGGTACCTCTCAGTGTTTACTCCCAAACAGGTGTACATATGCACAGGACAAACTGGCAGAACACCATTCACGTGACTGTTAAATTTAACTGACCAACACCTCATTGTCTGGACTTGCCTGACCCAACACGGCTCGTAAGGTTTTCACCTACTCTTCACAGATTTCATCTGAAATAACTGTAACAGGTGCTTGTTATGTCATTGTTTGAGATGTAAAATCAGGTTTACAGAGCACCTTGGTAGGCATCTGGAGATGTCCAGTCTAGCTTGTAGTTTCAGCTCTGTGTCATTGTGACAGTCTTGGAAGTGCATGTAAGGAGGTTGTGTGGTTCCAGTGCTAGAGACTAGAGACTCCACCTCCACCTGTGTACCACCAACAGGCTAGACCTGTGCCCCTTTTGTCTGTTTTCATCTGGAGCTTTGTGTGTGTCCTAAGTATGTGTGCTGTAGTTAAGTGTAACTGTGATATCGCAGGAATAGAATGGAAGTGAAAAAGCCCCAGCCACTTGGCAGGTGCTTAAATATTGGTCATTGAGTTGTTCATTCGGATATGGGAAAGGCTAATTGGTGACCATTTATCAAGAGCTGAGTGGTGAATGTCAAACTCGCTGTACAAGTGCTTGGCGAACTCTGCCGTGTGGCCAGGCAGAGTAAATTACCTTGATCAATGGGCGCTGAACTGACCATTGCTGAAGAAACATTGATTAGGATATTTTCCCAGGAGTTGTACATTAACTACAGTTGTGCACATCTCACAGACTGACCACGTTTTCAGCCAGCCTTTTCAAGAGTTTTTGCTTCAGACATGCACACACGAGCAACACAGCATTTATAAGTTTGCCCTCGGCAAATGGTGGGCTTGTCTTTGTTGAATCCAGTTCGTTAGCAAGTTTGGGAGTGTTTCCATGGGCTGCGTGGCCTCTCAAAGAAGAGTGTAAATTTGTTGAACATGAACTTCACTGGAGTAGTCATGCCCATGCAAGCTGCTGCAGTCTCCGCGCTACTTCAGGCTTGTTAATATCATATATTCTGTGTCATCTTTGGCTGATCATATCTGTAAATATTTAATGGTTGCGTGCCAACAGTGCGTCGGAAGGAGACTGTATAGACATAGTGTCTAATCAGCCATTACTGATAAGTTCTCTTCTAAACTGTAAAACAAAACAGTGTTATCTGATGGTAGTTATTTACTTTTGGTTGCAGCTGTGGATTTTACTTGCTCTTGTAACTGGTACACATTTTAGGTAACAGGTTTGTGAAGTACCTGTATTCGCGGGTTCTTGACTATTTCGCCATGTATCTGTGTCAAATCATTATGCTGTTCAGCTGAACACGCAGATGAGCCAAGCTAGCCCATTGTTCACAGACACTAGACCAGCTGCAAATGACGCTGCCTTTGGAGATTGTTGGTCTGAATCCGACTCCCAGACCTGCATCGGTCTCGGAACAAATCTACTCCTTCAGAATGGGCTACCTGAGGAAAACTTTCACACCACCCATTACAAATCTTTTTCCCAAACTGTCAAGGCAGAAGAGAGAACAGCTGAGCTCAAGGTGAGTGCAAAGTGAAGAAAATGTTTTGTCAGCAGAAACATGTCATCAACATGGTACATGTCTGATGACCTAATGGAAACTTGCCTTTAGACTTGCTAGAGATAAGTCAGCACATATCGAAACATGTAGATGTACAGTATGTAAATAACACGGGAAAAACTGTCTAGAGCAGAAAGTTTACTGTGTTCACTACATGTACATAATTTGGGGAAACATGCCCAAATTAGTAAGCAGACCTTGCATACAAGGAGCTGTTAATGTGTAGATCATGTAGAGAAATTATGTAGAGTAATCACCTTAGTGTTGATGACAAATGGCAAACTTGCCTAGGTCTGTGAGCATGATGTTATAGGGAAAGTTTTGAAGATCTGTGAGTACTGTCATGCAAGAGTATACATGTGGTATTAAAGTGTAAAACACGTGGTCATTGTAGTGACAATTTGATCAGTAAGCAGATAGGTCACAGTGTACATATAGATGACATAGGAATAAGTTAACCTGTGATGACATAGGTAAAACTCCCTAAAAGTACTCTAAAAAATTTCAGTTTGTGCTTGTTTTGCAGTTTATAATTGTTAAGAAATATGACTGCTGTCAAAAAAGTGAAATATTTTTGAGGATAACAGTAAACTACAGTTGAAATTAAAATTAATAAAAAAAAGATAATTTTAAAGGTGAGTATTACATCGTGTGTTTACATAGTGTGCACCTTTTATAAGTTGCTTATATACTTGGCTGTGGGAAAGTTTTGATTTTACCCAAATGGAAAAACACATGGTACGTGGACAGTATTATAAGCATCGGTGTGCTGTAAGATACAGACTAGGTAATGTTTTGTGTAAAATAAGGCTATATGCCTTAAAAAAAAATATTGTGCAATTCCTGAAATTTCGTTCCTGGTCTGACATGCTCAGTTGGCCAGATTCTGAGCCTTCTAGTGATCATAAAGGTACATGTAGGATGATACCCTACTGGGAAAATGTTTGTTTATGTATTTATTTATTTATTTATTTGATTGGTGTTTTACGCTGTACTCAAGAATATTTCACTTATACATGGGCGGGCAGCATTATGGTGGGAGGAAACTGGACAGAGCCCGGGGGAAACCTATGACCATCCACAGGTTGCTGGCAGAGAAAAATGTATATTTTAGCACCAAAAATAAATTTTCTGATATTTAGTGAGGGTGGGAGGGGGGCAAAATTTAGGTTATTATAATTATTATAAGGACATAATCTTTAATCACAAAGCAAGAAAGTAATTTACAAAAGAAGAGGCACTTCAAACAGAATCCCTTTGAAAATGAACATGTTAGATTTTGGCCACATGCCGTAAACTGTGTTGTGCATGAATATTAAACATCAGAAGAAACCTGAGAATTTTTTTTGCTGAACATTTTTTGCATGTAATTGCCTGAGCATGTTTGTTATGTTCATGGTTAGAACTGTTGCGCAGTTTGTTGATGGTTACCATCCATGAGACCTCAAGATTAACAGTGTCTGTTATTTTTCCCTGTGAAGCTATTTGCATGAACATGTCTGTGCATAGAATTTCATGTCTGTTTGGCTTTGTCATCTTAGCCATTCTAGGATAGTATCTTATCCTTACTTGTTTTGTAATATTATCTCCTCTGTGCTTTGTTGTTTAATAGTTTTGAAGAATGTGATAGCTCTGCTGAAGGCTTAGTTCAGAGGGTCTGGAGAGGGATATGAATAGAGAAGTTGGTCATCCCTGACTGCTGACAAGTCCAGGTTACCCAACTCCTGAACCCAGGCTGATCCCAGGCCAGCCAGAGTTTGGGCTTTGTTGTGTTCTTGCATGCCCTAGAACATTTCTCTCTGATGACACTCACCTGACATGTCTCCTGCCCTTACCATGCTACCCCCTCTCCCCCACCCCCTGCCCACTTGTGCAGATGGAAAACGAAGAGACAAGTATAGGTTCATTTTCAAGTTATGCACCCTAATTATCTCTCCTCGTACATGTAAGTTAAAATACAGGTACATGTAACGCTCAAAAGTCAATATTATAAGTTATTTTCATTGCTGAAAGTTTGCCAGAATCCAAAAGGAACATTGCCTTATGACAATCCATAGATGTCGGATTACATGGTGACGCTGTAAGTCAGAAGAGCTGTCTGTCTGAGCTGATTTCCTTTTCATTTACATGTGCAACAGCTTTTTTATGACCATGGATTCTGTCCTTTAAATGGCCTCGTACATGTACAGTGTCATAGAAAAGTTCTCATCCCAAGAAAGCCCAAGGTGCAGCTCGGTCGATGTATATGTATGGGCTTAAAGTACTTGTAGCTCACAACAGTTTTAATCTATGGTTTCTGCTCAGGTTCTGGCACCGCTGTAATTCATAAAGGATTTCAGCAGGTTTTTGTTTTTCTTGAGCTCTTGTTGTAGCTAAAGGAATATATGTAGCCAAAACTGTTGTTGCCAGATTCTATGCAATGTTGCACCAGATCTCCCATAATGTATAATGTATATGGCTGGCATTGATGGTTGAATGCTCATTAATTTGTTACATACAATTATATGTTTATACTGAGTACATGTAATATGCTGGAAATTACTACATTTAAATGTTGACATTTAAGAGTGTGTCATATCTGTATGGTGTAAATAATAATGAAGAGAGACAAAACCTATACAAACATTGCATCTGAGGCAATCCAACCAAAGGAGGCATTGGAATCCAGAAACTAATGATTTCTTTATCACTGTCCTAATTTTTTAACCATTATGCAAATATTTTGATTATTTCATGAAGTTGACATGTTTGGCAACACAAGGAAATGTTGTCTTGCAAATATTTGCCAGCGTATGGAAATTTTACACCACTAGTACAAAATGATCACCAATTTGCCACTAGCAGGTGTCATTAAACCTGTATAGAGAAAATTGTAATTTTATTGTTGCAAGTTGTTTGCCTGATCAGCATTGTCACTTCACAGATTTGGAATAAAATATGAGGGGGTTTCAAGTTTATTGCAAACAAGCTATCTTAAACAGCTAACATGTAGTTTAAGTTTATATGGACCCCCAGTCTTGAAATGCTGTGGTCCATGTATTCCCGCTGTGTTGAGGCACTGGTCAACTTTATGAACATGTTCAGTTGTGTTATATGTACATGTGCCAGTGTGTGCTATATCTCCGTACAGGCAGACAAATTTGAATTTATGTTCAGGTAATGCATGTAAAATATGTAGCTGATAAAGCAGATTGTACGTGCAATCCATTGTAGCCCGAGTCCCTTCAGGCAAGCTACACGTACATGTATATTTAATCTGACTCAGTGCATGAAAATCTGTAGCTGGTAATGAAGAGATGCTTGGGAGGCTCATACAGGAGGTGGCTCTATGATGACACCACAGGGACTTACAGGTACACATGTAATTAAATGTGCCTGTGATGAGAAAGCTGCTCACGCTACCATCCCTGTGGTTTCCTATTGTGGAAAAGTATCAGTTGTTGCTAGGCAACTGAAAAAGCAGCCGCATGTGCATTTCCGCTCTTCAGTTTTCCTGCTTTGTTTTGTTCAGAAGCATTGCCGTGGTGATGGAGTACATGTGATGAGAGTAATTTGGAGTGCAGTATGCTGAGTGTACATGTCTGTAAAACATTAAAAGTTAACCGTTATATATGATCATATTATCTGTTTATTATTAAGGGAAACTGCACTTTGAATATTTTGATTTCAATATTGTGTATATAGCTGCTGATTAGTCATAATATGGTAGTCCTGGAAAGTTAAGTTAACATGTAAATGTTAGCTAATTTACATGTAAAGGTTGAATTTTGTTTGAATCCTGCATGGTGTTTGTTTGACTTTGGTATATGTTCGATTTATAGTTTTTGATCATGTAAAAATATCTGTTGGTTCTTATCGCCATTCCGCTGTTTAGCTTTAATGTGTACATGATAAATGATGCAGCCTCCCTGATGAGTTTCCACTCCTTTGATGTGGGCTGAAGTGTTTACACACACCATGTACCATGAACGAAACTACACAGCTGCTACACTGTTGCCATAGCAGTGAATTAATATCGGCATTCAAGCTTAACTCATCCCTGCCTCCAGAGTTATTGATAAAGATGGGCAGGGCAGAAAACTACGTTGTCACCAGGGACACTGTCGCTACCTGTGAGATCTGGTAAGGATTGGAATCCAATGAGCGCATAGTTTCACATAGCGCTGTTCAAATTTGTGCCTTCTCTCAGAGGGTGTGGGGCAAGGATGCAGTGTGGATGTATGCTTCAGTTCAGAGGCTGTTGCTTTTGGATCAGCAGTTGGTCAGGTTCATAGTAAGGTAGGAATGTTGTTGCATCGCCAGCAGCAGTGAGAGCAGTGGGAAGCAGGATGGAATACTGTGAAAATACACATAGAAGTTTGGTCTAAGGGATGTGATGCATTCAACAGATCCTCACAATTTGGGAATTTGGACTCTTAATGTTAACTTTGTATTTTTTGCTTGTAATTCATGATTATGGATGTGAGAAAGAGCACAGAACTCTGTTTTGCCAGACTGTGTGAAATGAAATTTGAGAGCTGCACTAACCTTGGGGCACGGCAGTTTAACATTTATTAACCTTAACAAGGCTCGAGTAGTGAACTGTGTATAATCATTACTCTTGGATACGCTGGAACTCTGATGTTGAAAAGAAAATACCTGTTCATCATGCCATGGCTTCAGCACCAAGGCTTTGTGGGTTGCAGTATTGGTCGGTTCCAGCAGATCTCCGCCATTGTCAAAGCTCTAGACATGATTGCTTGACTTGGCCATATCAGGTTTCAGTGAATGTATTAGGCTTCTCCATCAGCCACTCCACAATCCAGGGGAAGAAGACTGTATGCCAATGTATCTGTATGTAAGAACATCAACCACACCTGAAAAGTGAAAAGGTGGTCTCCAGAGATTGAAAGATTTACTTCACTTTAAGGACATTACTATTGACTCTGTGTTCCAGATGGCTGCTTTTTTTTTTGCTCTGCTGCGACATCCCTATTGCCAGGTGTCTGTGTCCGCTGTCATATTGATCTAATCAGCTGCATATCAGACAGGCGTTGGGGGAAATAGCTGTTAGTTTATCACTCTCCCTTTTCAACTCACCATGTATATGAAGCTTCACCAACTGCTGTGGCTGGCACACCAGGAGAACAGCTATTTTTACATCTAAGTGCTATCCGATGCTTCCTGAGGTGCCTTGGCCCACAACTGATGGTTTCTGTAGCCCCGCCAGAGAGTATACTAGTGTGTAGTACGCTGTATCACAGTGGCCTCTAGCCGCCAGGCCTCGTGGGGTCGCATCAGGGAGATGACTGTTACCATTCCCAGTCGTTTAGCCTCCCTGCAAAGGGACGAGTTGGATAGCGTACTGATTGTCCGAGGGTAAGGTCTAAAAGGCCATTGTTTTGTGCCATCTTAGCTAAGAATATTGTACACATCTCATGAATTTATATATCCTAGTTTGACTTACATGTAGGTTCACCACAACTTGTACTGAATGGGATAGCATATGGACAGTGTGTTTGGGGTATTGAAGAGACAATTTTGCCTGGCGTATACTGAACATTAATATAGTTTTCAGTTATACATCTATCACATCAATTAAATCACTTTTCATTTCACCTTTAATGCAGCGAATGAAAGTTTTTTGAATGTACACATGTATATGAATATTTGTATGAGAATGTGTCCACATTGATTTTTAAGTACATGTAGTTTGATGGATGAATGTGTCTTGTCTATATATGATGTAGCCAGATGCTCTAGACAATAGTGTAAATACACCCGTCTCTCATTATAATGCTGTTGTTGGGTGCCTACCGTGTTATAAGTGAATTGCGTGACACAAAGTTCTTCAACCACTGGTAGTCTCTGACATTATAATCTGATATAGTAATGAACACATTGTGGTGTGAGTTGTCAGTCAAAGCTTAATGTTATGACTGTCATTGAATAATAACTCTTTAGTTCAAGGAAAATAAGAAGGTTTTGAAAGCATGTACAGATGTGTGCACCAACCAGATTTGGGAGACACATTGCGATGGTGTCATACTGAAGCGTGTGTTGTATTGAAGCGTGATAGGATGGAGAGGGATAATACATTTAATGCGTGGAGTCAGGCTGTAGCCATGGGTAAATATCCACATGCAATAGTATTGTGTGGCATGCTTGATGAGGCAGATTAGAAGTACATGTGTATGTCACAGTTAATCCTTCTGTATACCATGATGTCAGTATATGCTCAAATAGAATGTCATCTTTGACATGGATATGGCCAGTGTATCCATTTTCAGTTTTACATTTTTACGTTTGATGTTTACATATCTGTACATGTAGTTCTGTACTTAAATATGGGTATGATGTGGATTTTTAAAAATGCTTATTAAACATTCTTTACTACTGTATCACGAATATGATTTTTGACTGAGATGGGACTTTTAGGCTTGGTGTACATGTGTGTGTGTTACACTGAGTCTCCACACAGTGGCTGATGTAAGTAATGAATGTCTCTCAGATTTATAGTACATGTAAATACTTACAGGTGAAACCTACAGCTAAACACTATGTCATGGTCTCTGCTAGCCTTTTTAAATGTCCAGGCTATAGTTCCAAGAATTTTGGAGCAACGCTTTTATCGGATAGGTAAACAATGTGTCATGATCCACACTCGTCCAGTTCTCTGAAACATGCTATGGTAGCCACACAGCCAGTAACAACTCAGTAACTTCAGTACTGATACAGGTATTGATATGTGATTTGGCTTTGGCTTAGGGAATTGAAGAGTTAATGTTTAAATTCAATATTTTTTGTTGATGGGTACAGGCATATATTAGTAAAACAGATTGTTGTGTTGCATTCTTGTCCATGACATGTTTCTCCGAGACTGAAGCCACACAGGTCTACATGTAGATTTGCAACATTGACATTCCCTCAAATCCATGAATTTTCTGTTGGAATTAAAGACGCCTACTTTGTGAACATACACTGACAACCATCACAAGCTCTGGAGTCTGTCTTAATTCTTGAACTTTTGATGTGCTTTCAGACGAGGCCTTGCTCAGAGCCTGGATTCCCACCCCACCTTAGAGAAGCCAGAAGAACCCAGCACAAACCAGGTGTCCCCTCTCTCCTACATATTTGAACACTCCCGGGATGCTATATCCAGGTAAAAAGTTACATTTTCACATGTCTGCATCTACTTTTTTGATATTTTGGTAATTTGTTCCATTCCTTCTTGTAAGCTGATAAAGAATACCGTCACGGATCATCTTGATTTCATGTTATTATTTCACCTACCCGTGTGTATGTATGTATATTAATTATGAAAATATTTCACTAACAGGAGAATGTATTCTGCAGTAATGTCAGGGATCAGTTCATGAGCATGTATACACGTATGGCCGTATGAGTTTAAAACGGTGAGGTTCCCAAGTTCAACTGCCAAAGAATCCTGAAGCGTATTTCAGACTGATATTGTCAGAAAACAAAATGAAGAGTTTATTCCATGTTCATGTAAAATGGAGTGAAAAGGATATAGTTTGTTATACCATAGTGGTTGTTAATTACAGCATTTGATGGCGTGTTGTTGTAATGCTATATTACCTTGGCCCATGCGAGTGTTGGGAAGGTAAATTATTGCTACTGATACCAGGACTGTAATAGATCAGGGAGTTAATGGGTCTACCCCCATTAGTTAGGCAGGGGGCTGATGAAGAATGAGGTAACTTGAACCAACCACTGCCCACTGAAAGCCTGATTTCATAGATAAATTCCCACATAATGTGCGGTTGTGCAATGAGGTGTTTATTAACACTTCCGTATCACAGACTGGTCCATTACTTCCAGCTCTTGCCAGGTAAAATACGTGTTTTATCGGCTAGTCATCAGGCTGAGGAAATAAGGCTTTAGAAGAGTAAGGGAGCAAAATAACCAAACTGTGATTTGTTGTCAAGGTAAACAGTGTAACCAAGTTAGGCTACATGTACGGCTAAATAGTGGTCACCTCCGTTTTAAATCAGTCTAAATTTCGCTTTTATGATGTTGAAGTTTTTTGTCAACTTTCATTTTGGCAGTTTTTTTTTTTCACTGTGTTCATAAAAGTCACCTCAATGAGGACACGTTTTACGCATGATGGTGACTTGAGTCCAGACCAGACTAACATTTGTTCTCTGATTTGTAATACATGAGCACTGCCTTAACAGTTTGCCAATAAATCATCACCACAAAAGCGGGAACGAACAATAGACTACACAGCTTGGGCCTCAAGTTACAGTAGACGAGAAAGGTTCCCCATTACACACATATGTGCATTTATGCTGCACTCTATGTGGATGCATGTGCATTTAAGTCTTAGGCAATGATAAGCGAGCCCAAAAGAATTCCTAGCCTGCTTTAGATCCCATGTTGTTTTGATCAAAGACAAAGGTGTTCTATTAAACTTCTTCCTATAAACTGGTGTGAACTTAGATTGATTCTTTAGTATTTTGTTGTTTTGTTTTTTTTTTCACCAAGATGATTCAGCTGGTATATTTATTTTTAGAGAGCTTTGGTTTACTTTCTTGGCTGATGACATGATTATATCTGTAGATTGAGCTGATAGTCATTTAGCACTTATGTTTGTTGATAAGCCCTGAAGTTGACCAGTCCATGCAGCCAGTGTTTAAAATGTACAACCATGTTGTTAATTTGCCTTCTCACACATGTACGTTTTGAGTGTTAAATATAATGTGGCTTTCATCCTGATTTGTTTGTATTTCGTCTGCAGACAATTGAAGGGTTAGCAATTATTGATGCCATTAAAATATTTTTGCATTTGTTCCTACACCTTTTTTCATCCTTGAAAACATGCCAGACTGCCACTGTAGAACACTGACCTGTTTGTAAAAGGCCCTATGCTATAGATATATGATTGTGTAGTTGTATAGCATCATCTGATCGCACTAATATCTACACAGGTGCCCGCTGATCAAATTTATCTACATGGTAATTTGTCATAGACTTGAGACTTGTCTCTCTAATTTTCTTTGTCTCTGTTAAAATTGTTTTGAGAGGACAGATAATCAAGTGATTATACTTATGCTCTGCTAGAGTGCAGGGCTTAGCCACAGGTAAAATATATCAGGGAGTTTTTGCTTAAAGCTTTAATGCACCTACATGTACATGTGCATTTATACCAGATCAGCCAGCTTTTGGCCGTATTATTGGTAAATGGGTAGATCCTTTAACTGATGATGGTTGTTTGTTCATCTACCTGCATTCCCAGCTGATTTCCCTTGTTACGGACATGTAACCTGGAATGAGGTACAGATCACCAGTCAGTGAATAAGTAGATCTTCTGAACAGCTGAAGTATCTCCCACTGTCCTCGGGTATATGAAAGAAGCTCTTGTGTTTTGTTTTTGATAATGTACGGTTGTTGTGCTGATAAATCTTGTACATCTTCAGTGGGTGAAAACTTCCTGTATATATTTACAAGCTGAGTACTGTCTGGAGAATATGTGCGTGTGAATATACAGGTGCTTTTAATGAAGACAAAAAAAGCATATTCTGACTTGTACATTGACTGGAAATGTTCCTGTCTTGGCCTAGAGGTAGCTATGGCACAGTGTCTCCAGTGCTTATTTTCTCAGAGTATTGTAATATGGTGTGAAGAGCTGAATATAGCTGATCAATATTTGGATTTGATCAATTTCAGCAGAATTATTCACAAGCTGTTTTCTATAGTAACACCTGTACCACAGAAAGGGCCATGGAAACTGCCTGACAACCAGATATTTGTTGGCACTTCAGGGTGTTGCCTGTGACCTAGTTACTCCCAGAAGCTGAAATAGATAGTACTTAATTCACTTCATTACAAGCTGACACCTTTATCCATAGTGACACTGGCTGTCATTCTATTTGATTTTGTCAACATTACTAGAATAAATACTTGTATCTAGGTGGTCATCATTGTATATTGTATTTGAGGCATAGGTTAATATGATATGAAAAGCATTGGGGAATGGCTTTCAGGTGATATATAGTCTGTTCTATTTTAGTGTAGATTAGCAGTGCCCTGTAAGGTCAGGCCATACATTCAGAATATTACTATATTAAGTGCTGTGTACATGTACCTTGTGTGTGTTTTGTTTGACAATAGCAAGTGGGTTATAAATAAATATGAAGTGATTCAAGTTAGCTTTTGGTGTCACCATATTGTAAGTCATCAAACATTTATTCCTTCCTCTGATGTGGAGAATTTATCACAACCCCTGGACTTGGAGAGACTATATTGGAGAATTGGGGAAGAATTATTGCAAATTTTCAGTTAAATCGACTTCAGCTGAACCATATCTGTATTTTCCCTGAGTGTCTTGCAATTTTCTGTTTTTAAACGGTAATTAATTTTCCAGAGTATTCCAGTTTGATCCGAACTGCGAAAGTTAATGTAAGCACAGAAATTAATGAGTATTACTATATATGGATGTTGAACATGTTGAAAGCTGCTAGGTTAACTTTATGCAAAATAGATGCATACATTTTATTCCATTCTCTGCAAAAGCTGTTGGGACGTCATAACTGCACAGAAAGATTGAACATATGTAACCAGTGTTTGCGTCATTGCGACTGTTTTGGAACAGCATTGATGTCAAATATATGTTCTTGAGTGACAGTTCAAAATTAGGCCAGCCCTAAATCTGAATAGTTAGGAGTTTATGCATATTGCAGAAAAGTTCAGAAAAAGTGACTTTCCAACCTACTTTGTCTTCAAATACTTACTGTACACGTCAGCCTACAGCAAGCAAAACTACTTTATTAATTATGGTATGTCATGATATAGAAATTCTCTGTTATAGTCTTTTAGTCTGCATTATAATTTCTCCCTTTTGTATAAATGTGAACTCATCTTGACATTAATATTAAACAGGAATTGTCACCTCACCAGATTGGGTTTTACCAGAAGTTTTAATATTGTATTAAAATGTGAAAGTAATAGATAAGAAGTGAAAGTACATATTTTGGTTTTGTGTCAATCAAATAAATTTGATTAGGTAATCAAACTTTGATCACAGGTAACTACCTGTGAATTCATCCTGTACGTGTAAAGTATTGTCCCCAAAGATCTCATGCTAGTTTTCAAATTGTCTAAAGACAACACACAGGGAAATAAAGACATACATTATTTCATTATGTTGTTGCCGTGGAGACGAGAAAGAAGCAATCTAACTGATGTACAATCAATGTTCTTGAAGAGCTGCTTGAAGCATTGATTTGTCCTAGTTGTTGTGCTGTCACTATGACGACAGAATATCCAATTGATTGTGTGGAAAAAATTTAATCACCATACTTGACCTTAAATATCCACACACTGTAAAGCATGTAAGCATGGTATATGTTTTTGTATGTTAAACAAAAAGTTTCCATTTTGCAACCTACTCCCAACTGCTCCTGGAACCTACTTTGATGTCTTGTTTTCTACCATTGATAGCCATTGAATGGATGTAATAAAATTACTATTAATTACGATTATGTCTGTTTTGAACAAAATTTGAGGATGTCTTTCCAAATATACCAAAATATGTAATTGTTCATTATTAGCGAGTGACATATTCAGAAATTGACAGATCTGTTATACAATAACATTTATAGTTAATGAAAGTTCTATAACAGTGTATCTGATATTTTTCATGTTACCAACATTTCATAAGCATCAGCTCATACTGTATCAAAAATGATAACTTCAGTTTTGTCCTTTGAAAAAGGTTTTTGATACATATTTAGTTTTGTACACTTATCAGTGCCTTCAAGTGAAAACATACTGTATGTTACCCAGAGTTTAGGGTTTTTCTAGGTTCTGATAGATTTATCTACCTTATAGGGCCACTTATTTGTGTGTTGTTAATTTCTTAATTTATTACAAATAATTATATTTTGGTATGAAAAGTGTCATTTTAAAGCCTTCGTGTGCTTTTGAAAATGCAATTTTCCATAATAAACTTGGGTGAAATAAAGAATTCAGTATCTGAATGAGAGTGGCATATGTATCCTAAAGTTGGTGGTAGGGACATTTGGGCTGCCCAATCGTGATTTGTGATGGTCTTACATGAAGATTGTTGGAAATCGCTTGTATATGATATAAGTGCAACTTGATCTTGCTCTGCAATGAAATGAAAATCAGTTTGTGTGATTCACATGCACTTTATGGGAGGAATTGTCAACTAGATTTCGGGAGCAGCATTCGACTTGTGTGTAAATTTGTACATGTGTCTGATGTGTAGAAACACATAGTAACAGATGAGATTTGTTTTCTCAGTTACCATGGCACCCCTATTCCAAGTGGGCCTTCCTCACCTCTGTACGAGACAGACACACAAAGCACCCTCTCAGCTTCCAACTGCTGGACAACAGCAAGCGGTAATACAACAGGGCGGAGCCGTAGCAGTGTAGACTCCACCTACTCTTGGGGCGATGATGTAAGTGGACCAAGTTATACACAGCAGTCTCCATTGCGGTTCCTATTTGACAGATTAGGACTGTCTGCCTTCTCCTGGCAAATCACACAGTTAATTTCATAATGTTCCTTTCTGGTTGTATGTGGAGATGCCTCCAAGCAATTTGTGGGTGGTTGTGGGTTTCCCCAGGTCTTTACAGGGTTTCCTCCCACCATGGTCCTGGCCACCATCGTATGTGTTAAATTTTTCTTGAGTATGGAATAAAACAGCATTCAGATTAATGAATAAATGAATTTTACAATGTCTTGTGACTAAATATTTGTGATCATATGAGTAGCGATGTCTGAGTAGTGAGTATGTGGTGCACATGATACAGGTAAGTGTACCTCTGTTGTAATGAGCTGCTTCGCATGCTTTGCAGGAATTTGATCGCCATGCATCAAAGACAGTGCGTAACCTGTTTGAGGAGATTGACTCCATGTTGTATGAGGAGCGGAAAGAAGGACCAGAGACCAGCTACAGGGAATGTAGGGAATGGGTTTCGCAATTTCCTCACCTAAGGTCAGTTTGGTTATTTATATGCACAAAATAGATTATCTTACCACCTCATGTTCAGATTTCACCTCAATGTCTGAAGTACATGTACAATGTACAACAGGTAAAGCCACAACCTTGTTGCCAGTATTGTTGTGTTATGTATGTTGGAACCACAATGACCATTATCATTACGTATTTCTTCACTTTTGGGGAATGCTCGGGAATAATGTTTACAAGTATATTTACAATCTATGAGTTTATACATGTATTTGGAATAGCCTGCTGGGCTTGGATGAACTGTGTGTCTCTTATATGTACAGGTATCTGTGCAGTGGGCGTTTCAGCAGTGTTCGATATCTGTATTGGTGTTTTTATGTGGAAAAACTCCGGTAAACATTTATAACACTGCCACAACTACAATTAGTTGCATACTGCAAGCATTGAAAAGCAGGAGAGTGTTATGTCATGCAATCACAGAACTACCATTAAAAGTTTTTGATGACACGCAGTATATGTCAGACTGTGTACACAGTCAAACCTGTGGTATGCGGCCAGTGAAGGGCGACGTAAATAGTGGCCGCATATGACCATTGGCTACATAAGATAGGTTGTGAATACCAAGCCAAATCACATCTGAATTAAGCTTCAGGAAATCTACACATGTACATGATAATCTTATACGTAATTGTTGAAACATTAATCTGTTCTGCTACATATATTTCATAGAAATATAACAATTGTAGTCAAATAATAACTCAAAAATTTTAAGTTGTGTGGGGTAGGCCTAAAGGCCTCAGGCATTTAAGAGGCACTTACAGAAAGCGTTTCCGGTCAAGGCACGTGTGACAGGCGAACTTTCTTCCCATCATTGTCAAGCCGTCAAGGTATAAATGACTATTCTAACAAAGTTTTGGACTTTAAATGACAGACTGCTGAGCTGTATGAAAGTTCAGTTAATCATGTTTGCACTTACTGTTGAAACAACAACAACAACAACAAAGTGTACCAGTGAAGGAAGATTGATTTCACCTTGTGTTCCGTACAGACAATATTTTGGCCAAGCATAATAAAGACGCAAGACCATTTGCCTGCAAAGATAATGACCAAGCAAGCCAGATAATTTGTCTAAGGAACCAGTCATGAGAGGAACCACAGGAGGTCTGATTATATCTCGATCTGCCCGCTGTTTTTGGCATTCATATCTCGGACAGCAACATGGAGCTGTACACTGCAGCAATGCAGGGGTGTCCAGACTATAACCAGCTGGGCCTGATTAAAGAAGAATAGATTTCACTTCCATTGACCAGTAATCTTTACACTTCACTTGACTTCACAAAGTGGCAGGTTATAACTTTTAATCCCTACCATTTTGAAATTTTTGAAGGTCCAATGCAGCAATCATTCTTACTGTTGAAAGTCTTGTCTGCTTAGGACTGACTGATATAGAATTTGGTGGCAAAATATACTGACTGTTGTACGTGTTGGACAGGTGCCGCATAATACTGGTCGTTTAACATGGAAAATTGTTTGGTTGTGGCAGAGATTGGCTGCTTAAAGCAGATGGATGCTGTTTACAGGTGGCCGTAGGTACAGGTTTGACTGTATTTTTGGTATAAAGATAGTGGTAGGATTATGAAATCTTATGCCGATGTATTTGAATGATCTGTTTGACAGGTTTCAATTATGTGTGTGGGTGTATCAATTCGGAAAGATTCTGAGATCTCTGCAATCTTGTATCACATGTATATCCTTTGAACAGGGTTCTTGGGGTGCAGAGAGTGGAACCTAAAGAGTCTGGGTATGTGGCCATTCCCAGAGACTCGCCTCGTTATGGCTGCAGCAGTGTTCTTCAGGACATAACTGAGCAGGACATCTTCTCCACAACTCAGGACCTTCAGGGGTTAGTTAGCATACACAGTCCTGACCCTCTCAACATCTGAAACTTATGTATGTCATGCTACCACAGATTAGCTTATACTTGAGTTCTATCTGTAATTCTTTAACCTTTTCGCATGTTTGCAAGGCATTTATTCAAGCATATTCTGAAGGAATTATTCTGTGTTGACTGACAAAATTATACTTTCTGTGAAGCCCTGAAACTGGCCATCCCATCCAATATAGTTGTATCTCCAATATCGAATTAAAAAAGTGCATAAATTGCACTGAAAGTTGCTCTTTATATGCGAAAAGGTTGAGGAGGTAGGGTAGTGCTTAACAAGTAGGCTGAGCTCCCACAGCCCTCACTGGGAAACAGCAGTACTTCATATTCCCCTAAAGAATAGCGATTCCTGAACATGTGTCTCTTGTAAATACATGTATATCCATCCTGTTGTCCAGCAGTACATGTTACTGGAGTTCAGAATTTCTTTCTTTATTTATTTGATTTGTTTTTAATGCTGTGCCCAAGAATGTTGCACTTTCATGTATATGACGGTGGCCAGCATTATGGTGGGAGGAAACCAGGTAAAGCCCGGGAGAAACCCCTGACCATCTGCAGGTTGCTGGCAGACCTCCCCACGGGCTGGCCGGAGAGGAAGCCAGCCTAGACTAGACTGAACTCATAATGACTGCATTGGTGAGAGGCACCAAGGTCATTATGTTGCACTAGCACAGTAATGCCCTAGTTCAGAATGAGTTGTTGCACTGTGTTGGCAATGTTGCTGAAAGTTGTATACTGTACTTGATACGTTGCAGAAGCTCAGAGTGAGTTTTTGTGCTGTACCTGATGAGTTGCAAAAGCTTAGAATACAGTGTCCTTTAGCTGCAGTGTTGCAGATGTTCCAATGATTTGCACCTTGATGTTTGTATTACACAGTTCTGTTTATGATGCTGTGTGCATACAGGTTACAGGTGTCAGGCCGGGCCCTATCAGCTAAACCCTGCCCTGTGGACAGTAAGACTCAGCGACCTCCTGTAGAGCTGCGGTACCTGGAGGAGGAGATCTTTGCCCAGGAGGGAGAGTATGAGGAGATTCTTGCCGTGGACCATCGGGACACGTGAGTGCGGTGTGGTCTTCATGCAATGCAGTCGAGGCTAGGGGTATTCTCCTCAGTGTGTCTGCTCTGTGGAAATTAGAAGTCTTTGCAATATTTTTGGCCATTAGACATATCCTAACTTTGGAGCTGTAATCTGTTACGTTTGAAGATATAGGGTAAAACGTTGTGTGAAGGAACTCATACCCCAGGTGATTATACTTGTGGAGCTTATATATTGTTAATCCCAGTTTTATGCACCTATGTTATTGTTGGTAAGTACAGTGGTGCTGCATGATGTACCTAACAGTATACATGTACAGTGTACATGACAAGAAATTCATTTCAACTGTAAAAGTGTCTAAAGGATTAAGTTATAAAATTACAAAATCAGATTATGTTAACGAGTTACAGGAATAATGATGAATATAGCCAAAAATCTAATACATACACAGTATGGGACCAATCCTGTAACATTGCTTAATACATGGTTTATTCAGTATGTTACTGGGTAAAATTACAGGGCATAAATTTTTAATTTTATTTAACATTCACTGATTAATATACATTGTATATACTCAAGAATATTTCACCTCTTTAAAGAATGACAGGCATTAGGTTTATGGGTAGAGGGAACTGTAGGAGTAATGCCGAGTCAGCATTTTAACTGTAGACCAAATAATAAAGTTGATGTAAATACATGTACAGTGGAATTTTGCATGTTTAGTGTTTTTCCTTTTTGCTTTATCCCCTCAGATTTGAAGACACCTTAGAGCAGAAGAGAAATATTGTCCCTCGCAGGCGGCGACTAGGCTTCCCTCCTGTCACCCCAAATGCTTGCTTACGAGATACTGTATCTTGTGCTGTATTTGACTACATCTGGTTAGAGGTAAATCAGATCACTGAGCTTGCATATAATGTTGTTGTTGACTGTGAACCTCTAGAATATTTGGGGATTATATTATATTCATTAACTACTGATTTTTCTTGTACAGCTATTAAGTTTTCTGTTGCAATGTGCTGTAAAGTAATGTATTATGTGGCATTGAAATGTTTGGTTTGATGTGAACTTGGATCATTTCCTCCAGCCAATATTGACTGCTCTGTTCTTGTTGACAGTTCCTGGATTGGGCCGGCAAATTGATCAAACATTACTCATCAGTTCTATTAGGTAAGCACATGGCCTCAGCATTTTTCTTTACATTGTTATTTCTGACTAAATATACCTCCGTGCTATAATATATAACGACTAGAATGATGCATTTCGGGCCGTTCAGAATGTTATTCAGACATTCAGATATGAGTCTATAGAATATATATGTATGCATGTATATTTTGCTCAAGGCAATCTATCATTACAATTTTTCAACACTGTACTTCTCTTTGTTTTGTTGTTCTGTGGAACATGCCATAAAATATTAACTCAAGAAAACAGAAAAAATACAGAATTAAGGTAACTGTCTGGAATATTAATTTTTCTTAAAAATATTGCAAATGTCTGTGTGCATACTTCCCTCAGACTTTATCTAAATTGAAATATATCATGTAATTTCAGAAAACACTGTGAACCCCACCTTGCCAAATCCACTGGATGCCATATTGTCAAAGGTAAGTCTTCTAGTCCCTTGAATGGTTCTTTCTTCTACAGATGGGTAGACTGTCTGGACCTACACATCTTATGGGTTACAGACACGTAGAGTGTCTGGTCTTGTGTGTGACAGGCGAATAGACTGAATTGACTTGTACACCTCGTGTGTTACAGACAAGTAGACTGTCTTGACTAGTATAGCTCAGGTGCGACTAACAAGTAAACTGACTTGACGTGTACACCTCGTGTGTTAAAGACAATTAGACCGCCTTGACTAGTATAGCTCAGGTGTTACTAACAAGTAAACTGACATGACTTATATACTGATTGTGTATGTTGCAGACGAGCAGACTGTCAGCAGGTACCTCAGGCCTGGAATCTCGCAGCCCCTCACTGGGAGATGTACTCACTGTGTCCCGAAAAGAACTCCAGCTCAGGGAGAAGTCCAACCTGCAGTATGTTCATATGTTTGTCTTCATCTTACATGAGGATGTCATGCAAGTGAACAATTCTTGAGTATGGTGTATCCTATCAGATAAATGCTGATACAAACATTACATGAAGTTTATTGTGTGATTGGCCCAAGTTAACTGTTTTTTTGTTCTGTTTAATATTTTTTGAGTTTTTAAGAGTTTCACATTACTGTTCCTAAGGTTACATCAAGTTGATTACAGATTACTTTTCTCCACCAAGGGATTATAAATACTTTGGTAAAGAATTCTTCAGTTGAACTTTTTAAACCACAATCATTCCAATAAATAAATGTGGTGAGTTACCACATGTTGGATCCTAATGTTAGGTGGTAATAGAAGGGTGACTTGTCTGTGAAGTTTGCACTTGCTCATCCCAGACCCTGTGGCCTCATCCTGATTTTGTTTTTACAGAGATATTGCTGAAGCCCAGTCCCCACTCCCTGCGCTGGAGAGCCACCCAAACCACACAGGTGTGATGGCTGTCAGACGCCAGCGCCCCGGCAGCGTTCGCTTACTGTCTGCCAGTCTGCGACGCCCTGTGGGACCTAGGACAGGCCCTGGGGTCCGCCTCACTCCACTCCATGTCACTTCTCACCTCACAGACAACAGATCACGCACACCTAGCGTTGTAAGTTCATACCAACTTGAAATCAAATACATGTACCACTTTATTAGGGTCATGTTTATGTATGATTTTTTTTGCAATTTGTATGAGCTAAAAACGTTGAAATGGTAACCATTATGTAAAACCATTATGAAAACATGTCTGATTGTAATGTTCTAGAATGCACAAAAACATAATAAGGGGAAATGTGAGAATCAAAATGTATAGTGAAGATTTAATGATTGTAATCAAGGAGGAAAGTAATCTGAGGAACACGGAATAGTATTGTTTTAGCCCAGTGCTGAATAAACCACAGCTTTATTTTTACCCAGTATTTTCTTGGGGATAAGGCTCAGTGAGGAATGACATAAAACTTCATGTCCAAGCCTTGGCGAGAACTGAGTATAGTCTCTGATGTAACTAGCGTAAAGCCTATCTTATTTAATGCGAGATATGAACTGTTGCCCTATGATAACTATTAAATGTATTGTTAGAAATAAAATCTTATAGTGTAATATTTTCCTAAATGCAAAGTAGTAGCTTTCATTGTGAGATGTTGATTCCAGTAGTTAGCCATACATGTATTATGTGTAGTTACATGTAGCCATGCAATGTATCATTTGTAGTTACATATAGCCATGCAATGTATCATATCATGTATCATATCATGTGTAATTACATGTAGCCATGCATATATCATGTGTAGTTACATGTAGCCATGCATGTATCATGTGTACTTACATGTAGCCATGCATGTATCATGTGTAGTTAGCCATACATATATCATGTGTAATTTATCATTGTGTAACTGTCTCTCCAGGAGGACAATCGCAGTCTGCAGA
This sequence comes from Acanthopleura granulata, assembly GCA_016165875.1. Classification (NCBI taxonomy): domain Eukaryota; kingdom Metazoa; phylum Mollusca; class Polyplacophora; order Chitonida; family Chitonidae; genus Acanthopleura; species Acanthopleura granulata. The sequence goes on along the minus strand of JABBOT010000002.1, from coordinate 40,949,192 downwards.
TGCAGAATGAGGTCCTGGTTGGACACCGTCTGCCGATTGGCTCCGACCGGCTCCAGTCCCCGCCGTCTGGCCTCAGGAACAGCGCCCTGCCGCCACTTGACATGATTGTACGCTATAATAACATGGTTTGTGTGTGCCCTTATTTGAGTGGCCTCCCTTCTCTCCTTTTTAACTTTCACCAGAGCATATCAAATAACAAACTCCATCACTTTTCTTGCCATGTTTGCCCCTCTTACCACCTGGCGGTGTCAGTGTTCTACATGAAGACAATGCAGAACATTCAAGTACCTGGTTGTAGGATTAAAAGAGCTTAGTGACAGAACCATTCTGACACCACTGACATTTTGTGTGCGTGAATTTTGCCTTTTTCACTTTTGTATTCTTTTGCACATCTCCGTTTCAACATTGAAAGTTTTTGTCTTGCACATCATTGGTTTTGGACGTAATTTTGGTGAGTTTTGTGCATACTTGGCAGGTGAAAGCTGATGTAATTCACTGCTGACTATAATTTAATGATTGATGTTACATTGTCAGAAAGCTAGCTACTATAAATATTATTCCAAAGTTTGTTGATATCCAACAACTACATCCAAATATTGTGGTAATAAATTCTTGGGTGTCCTCTACCCATAAACCTGACCACCATTATTTCATTGAAAATATTCTGGGGCAACACCAGTGAAATAAATAAATTAGAATTAATATATAAAAATTTGAAATGCGTTAGCATGTTGTTATAGTATAACACAGGTGCTTGATGAGACGTCTGTCTGCTGTGACGTATTTCAGAAACGTGCTCACAACCGTGCCAGCAGTGCCCTGGTCACAGATAAGGAGTCTTCACTGCGACTGTCGAACAGGGAAAAGTACCTTCAAGCCCAGGAGAGCTTTGTAGTGACACGCCCCAGCACTACGCATGCCTTCCACAGGGTCAGTAGCAACTCGTCGCGGCGAGAGACAGACAACCTGTGCGGGAGATACCTTACACATACATTTAGCTTCTTCTACAATGTACTTGCACTCATGAGTCATGTGAAGTAGATGTGCATGTCTGTGATTGTGTTATTGTCTTTAAGCTTTTAGGACTGGAATCAGTCTTTTTGTTTTACTTCATATGCATTGAGTACAGCAAGCCCATGAAACAGATTACAATGTTACATCCATACTTAATAGGAAACAAATCTTGTTAAGGTGGTGTTGTGTTCAAAAATCAGCTCTGTATCAATAAAATGTGGTTTGTCATATAACATGATATCTGATGTGATGTTACAGTCGGACACCCCCGGGGGCTATGGGAATGTAGCCAGTCGGCGGTCCTCCACACCTCTGGGCTTCTACACCATGACAGCTAGACAGGGACACTCTTTGGGTAAGACTCCATCTCTGAAAATGGTTAAAGGGCAGGGAACTAGAGAGTCAGGGATAGCAGACAGGGAGGGAGGGGGTGGGGGATTAATAATGCATCTGTTAAGTTATGGTGGATTTTACCCATTTATGTCCACATTTTAAGTACAGGGCCTATAAATTCACTCCAGAAAGTACATTTTAATTTACAGACAAAAGATTACTTTTCGTCCATTTATCAAGTCGATATCATCTTACCTTCCAAACAAGCTTTTCCAAGATCTGCAGAACTCTCAGTATCAGTCATAATCAGTAACTTGGTCATAGATGACTTCATAGGTCATTACACAGTGCATACAGGTCATACTATTATTTATTTGATTGGTGTTTTATGCTGTACTCAAGAATATTTCTTTTATGCCACGGCGACCAGCATTATGGTGGGAGGAAACCGGGCAGAGCCCAAGGGAACCCACGATCATCCACAGGTTGCTGGCAGGCCTTCCCGCGTACGGCCAGAAAGGAAGCCAGCACGAGCTTGACTTGGACTCACAGCGCAGATCATTCTAAAAGTGAGCGCAGTTCACTGGCACAAAAAGTGTGCAGTCAAGGTTTGCAGGACATGAGTTGTGTAAGTTTCTCAGTATTTCCTTACAGGTGCACCAAACTACCTGGGTGTGACGGGCAGTGGGATTTCACAGCAGCCTACTGACCTCAGCCACCTCTCTCCAGAAAATCCTGCAGATCCAGAAGGCTATCATGAAGTCATCCACAGCCAGTGGAGTGAGTTATCTCCCTTCTCTGTCAATATTTTGCTATCTTCATCAGCTTGCATTCTTGGCAGCTTTGCTTTTCTAGCTTCCCCAAGTAGCTGCGTGTCCCTTTGACATCTAGGTGTAGTATTATGCTTAAGTCTGTTTATCCTTACCTACATGTGCTGGCCATCTATCCATTTCCTAGCACATTTACCAAGTTTGTCCAAATTGTTTATCTCCACTGAAGTATTATCCTTTTTAAAATGAACATTATGGGACAGTCACTGATCTATTTTGTCAGATCAGAATACACACATAAACATATGGCTTGTTAAATCTTGTCAGACATTAAATCTCATATGAATGTACTGATACCAATTCGGTCTGCCCATTTCTACATTTCACCTATTGCCTAAGTTTATGTTAGGTGTTTCAGGGTTTTTTATCACTTGTGGTGCTCACTTCTGTTTCTTGTTTGTGAATGCTACATCTGTTAACATGTACATGCCAGTATTTATTGTGTCAATAAGAGTTAGCCCCCCCTTCCCACGCTGTAGCTACACTGCTAACTGACATCTGTTTACATGAAGGTATTTGCTGTGTGTAGGCTCCTGAGAGTTAGTTGTCTGATGCCATAGATACACTGCTGCATTTGTTTACATGAAGTAATTGTTGAAGGTGTTTACTGTGTGTAGGCCCCCGGGAGTTAGCCCATCCCCGACTTATCGAGGTACAGAGGGACACTCCACCGCTTCAACTGTTTCACCGCAGATTGTGATAAGTTAGTGATGTTGGCAAACTTGGTTATAACAGTACACATTGCACTTTTGAAATCCACAAAAAACATCCTAATAATCCTACTAATATTTGCAGGTGGGGATCATGTTGAGAGATCAATGCATAGTATCATGTTGTTTTGGCCTCACACACTTTTCTTTCACATGTGTGATTGCTTTTATAATCTGTTTTGTTTGTTTTAATGTATTGAATAGCCTTTACACCCCATGTTTATCTTGAGTGATTGCATTAACACCCTGTTTTTTTACCTGAGTGATTGCCTTTCCCAGAGTGACTGGATTTACTCACTGTTGTCGTACCTGAGTGACTGCAGTTGATGCACCTTATTGAGTAAACCCGAGTGATTGTAGCTACACCCTGTTGTTTTCCCTGAGTGATTGCCATTACACCATGTTGATTTTCCTCATTCATTGCCTCTACATCATGTTGGTTTACCTGAGTGATTGCCTTTACACCTTGTTGATTTACCTGAACAATTGTAGCTACACTCTGTTTCTCTCCACAGGTTTCAATCACCTGTCAGAGCCTTAATAACATATATGGGGACTACTGACTTATTTGAAATGTAATATGTTTGTATATGTTCATCTGCTTGTCCAGTTTCATTAGCATTTTGTCTCATTTAAAATTTTCAGTCATAAAATTTAACTTTGTTGTTATTTAACTGTTTTGTAGTTTCAAATATTTGAACTTATTAATGTGCTTTTTACTTCAAATAATCTGATATTCAAAGGAAACTTGACACCTGTAAATCAGGGAAGATTTCGTAATGAAATGTAAAATTAAGATTTTATGTGTTATTGTAATGCCCCCAAAGAATTCAGTGTGGAATTGACGCTCAAACACATCATTGACTGCATATCATCTGCATTTTGAGTGAAAGTCTTTTGTCATTTGTTTGCAAGTTTTATGTTCAAACACTTTAAAACTGATCAGAAGTGCCAGAAACAAAATTATACCACATTGATATTACCCACTCCATTGGCATGTCACAGATTGGACATAGAACATTCTTGTTACAAAGACCACTTGATCAATCTCAGACAGAGTACAAGTGCATTGAGGTTCATTACAGTGACATGATCTGTCATCACATTAGCAGAAATACAGTGATGAGCTGCATAGTTGCTGCAGGTACCAGGCCCACCTTCCTGTGGGATGTCCTTGATCCCAACTATATTGCACAGTCATTTTTGGAGGGCAATAATTGTGTGACAGTTGGGTTCAGGCATATATCAGCATTGAGGGGAATTGTTGGTGGCAGCTAATTGTCTCCAAGAAATGAATCCATGTGGTGGCCATAAAATAATGGTTTGGGAGACATTTTGGGACAACAAAATACTCCTCTGACCACTGGAGATATATGGGGAAGAAGCCTTGGTGGCATTGTTCTTTTTTTTTTCCTGCAGTAACGACCAAAGGGGTCCATTTCCAGCATGGCAATGCCAAGCCATGCACACAATTAAATTTGCTGTGAAGCATAACAGTGTCAGACATGTTTGGCCATGGTCAACCCATTCACTGACTTATCCTCTTGAACATCTCTGGACTCAAAGGGAGATTACTGAGATGCCTACCACAACCAGAACAGTTCCAGTATAAACTGGAACAGTCATGAGACTGCATTGGTTTACGTCAGTGATAACTGAGATCAATTTTACAAGATAAAACTTTAGGCAATCAATGACTTTAGTGACCAAGATTCAACATCCAGCCAAAAGATCTACTTCCGTTATATTAAACCAGTAATTTGACTGTTGAAAATTCATCATGCACCAGGGTCACAAAAGGGTTTTTCACCTGCCTTTTAAAGGATTGATCAGATAATATTGCATGAAATCAGATCACTTTCCTTATTTTTATATATGATCAAAACATGACATAGGCATCAAGTTTCTCATGTACAGCATTTAATATTTACAGTTACATCTTGAGCATTGAGAATTGTTACCTGTTGCTGTGTATATATATATATGTATATCATAGTATGTGGTAGTGTCGAGTTATGTTCATTATAATATAAAGTAAAAGGTCATTATGACATCAAACATTCAGCCTGTTACTTGTAGTTACTTTTCAGATGTTTGTTATTTGTTGGAAATTCTTATGTATGTACATGTATTTCTCCATTTAATAACTGGTATATTATTGACAATTATTTTCTGTGAAAACACAGCTGTATAATCACATAAATGTTTAGATAGTGTTGAATGAAAACTTGACCTTCCTTGTGAAATCACCAGCAATTTGTCTTTAGAAAAACTTTTACTTGCAGAGTTAAAGGATACTATCCTCCTGAATTAGGAACATACATTTAGCATTAGTGTGTTCCTGGTATATCTTTTAATAGCTCTAGCATGCTTATACGTAGATTATTATCTATAATGGCTAAGCCCTAAATCCTTACTACTCCCTGCAGCTGTATTTTCTAAACATAACTTGCTGTCCCTCTCAGTTTGAAGTTAATATCAATAAAACATTTATTTCCATAGACCCACATGTCTAAGCTGTTCGTTGACCAGTGTTGTGACGACGCACAACCTCTAGTAAATACACACGGGTGCAAAACTCCTTGACAGTAGATCCATTTCGAAAGTTTCTCCCTTCAGACTGGCCCTGTGGACAATTACGTCATCATTTTGGGGATCCACTTTGGTGTTGTTATTTAATGTTGAGTCTCGGTTAGTAAAGTCTGGCTGACTAACAGGGTCCCAAAATGGTGACATAGTCTGGCACAAATGTCTTTCAAAATGGATCTACCGTTAAGGAGTTTTGTAGCCATGTGCATTTACCAGAGGCTGTGCGACAGGACAACATGGGACAACAAACAGCTTAGACATGTGGGTCTATGGAAATAAATGTTTTAGTGATGCCAACATCAAGCTGAGAGGGACAGCATGGTATGTTGATAAAATATGGCTGCAGGGAGTGGTAAGGATATAGAGCTTAGCCTCTGTAGATAATTATCTATGGGTAAGTCTGCCAAAGTTAATCTTTGTTTATCATGTTTATTTCCTTTACATTTTACCAAGTTCAATTTTCCAAGTGACTTTATTCTGTGAGGATTTTTATTGTTTTCTGTTTCAGCTCCTACAGCTACAAGAAACAACCCTTACGGAAAGAGTAGACAACAGAGCTCTTATCTGATGTCTAGAGTGTAAAAACCAGATTGCCATGGCCCCATAGAGCTCTTATCTGATGTCCAGATTACAACAGAGCTCTTGATTTGTGGAATGTGAAGATCCTTTCTGGCTAATCTGCCATGGCCCTTCAACCCTAGAGCTCTTACTCTTTACCTGATGTCTAGAGAGTGAAGTCCCAGACAGCCTGCCATGGCTCTTTAATCATAGAGCTCATATCTGAGAACATGAAGGCCTGTCAACTGTGAATATCTTATCTGATGCCTAGTATATGCCATGTAAGGGCTCGGCTCAGGCACTAGAATGGGACGTTGCAGACAAGCCAATCTACGGGGAACAATAGAACTGCAACAGTTGTATCAGATAACTGGATCACAATTTAGTGGAGAGATAGTGATGTCAGACAAGGGGTGATGCAGGAATTCCAGCCTGATATTGTAAGATCATATCACATCCCATGTGGAGAATTCTTGATAGGTGATACATCACACATCAGAGAGTGTTATGGGAATTCCTACATGTGGGGAAGCCATATTGCTGTCTGTATAGACAAGTCTTTGGTATGTGACACATCACGCCGACTACATGGATGTAGCAGTGATGTTACATCAGCGGAATGAAAACAATGCATGGGATTTCAGTGAGAAAACAACTGCAGCCATGTGCTGTACAGAGAAAGTCGCTGCATGTGCCATGGAGATGGCAGTCACCAGTTTCATAAAGATGATCAGTAATTTGATACTGGATTCCGTTCCACTTACCATGAAGGTGGTGTCATTTTCATGTAGGACTCTGTCACACCTACCATTAAAATAATTTCGGTAATTTCTCACAGGATGTTGTGACACTTTTCATGAAGATGTTAATCACCTGTTTCATTCAGGATACTATCATGCATACCAAGAATATTAATTGTGTGCAGGATGCTATCAGATGTTTTAAGTACTATGTCTCAGAGGGTGATATCAAAGGTACATATATGTTTTGATGTCAGCAGGATATTTTAATATTCTCTGATTCTGATGAAGGAAATTTGATTGACATACCTGTAAAACACATAAATTATCAAAATTGTGTTCCATGTACAGTTTAAGATATTATGTTTGTTAAAATGCCAACTGAAATGATCTGAAAGTTTTAAATAGTTATATATACTTTCTTGAATGCATGTCTGTGATATGTATTGCACCAGAACATGAAGAAGCAGTAATGTTCCAGGAACACAAGCACTGTTAGCAATATCCTCTTGGTTTGACCATGCATGACATATAAAACAAGGACGTTTATTTTGAAAAAAACAAATTAAAGGGGAGCAAAAATTTGTGAGGGAAATATAAATTGATTCATTTTGTACTGTCATTGTTGTGAATGGAGTATTTTTTAAGCCAGGTGTATTATTATAAACATGTATGATAATATCTGCTTTGTGAGCTCACAACCGGATTTTGTTTTGGATGAACCATTAAGTCAAGTTTGGTGAGAAGGAATGCTCACCCATGCTTGAGGCAGCTTCAGTAATGTGAATGCCATGAGAAAATGTTCTCCTTGGGCATTTTCAATTTTTATGCTAGAACTGGCTAGTTACAGGCATCACTCAAGTGAAAATGTAGAGACAGTCTTGCTTCAACTGTAGTGAACAGAAAACCTTACGACAAGGTAACGGTATGCAGTATTGCAGCTGCACAACTTCTCATAATTCGGACAGGTTTTCGTCACACTTGATTCCTCTTTTTGTACTCTGGAACTTCTTGAGCTGTATTGCAAATAAGGGCCAAGATGTTCACAGAAGCAAAGAACAGTGTTAGTGTGTACCACAATGACACTGCTCAGTGTGTCCACGAGAACACCATGTAAAATTCAGGGCAAACAAGGAGTAACATGCCACAAGCAAGCCTGTAGCAGGCCACTAAAACAGAATCTCTTGTACAATTACGACATGACCATATACCCACAGGCTCTGTATATTTCCCAAAACTCTGCATCTGTTCCAGAGCGCTGAATGTTTCCCCAAAACACTGATTACAATTGTTATACGTTCATCCATTTGTTTCCAACAAATGTAAAAACATACAGGTCAAAGTATGAATCTCAATAACATCTGTGTACTTATATGAAATATGAAGTGAGATGTAATAAGAACAGTTATTACCTCATGACTCTATGCGTACAGGAGCTCAGGAATTTCTGTGTCATTTAGCCTCTAAGTGCACGATATACCAGACAAGATATATATCAGAATGTTTGTCATGGAATGCTGTCTGAAGTTGTCTTCTGGTAGGCCAGACATATATATTGGTGTTGATGTAGTTGATATGAATATACGACTCTTCTCCAAACCGACACAACATTCTGTGATAGTCTACTACCTCTCTGAATTGCTCTCCGTCATCCCATGTACCATTTTAATCTTACAGAATGCATAAAGTATTGATCTGGGCTACAGATCCATGCATCTCCACTGATGGCAGCACCAGCTCCTGTCCACCTTCTGTTATTTACAAACTACCTCTGTAAAGACAACGTGCACAAACTGCATGTACATAGTTGAGGAAGAAGTATAGTTTATACCAGACATGCCCTATGGGAGTGGCTGACTTTCTGTGGCAACATGCCGACCAATTTTACTGGATCACTCGATCAGCAGAGGAGACCCACACATAATATGGTTTTATATGCGTGATTTACATGGATGTTTTTACACAAATTATTAGTGAACTGCTTCATAACTGTAGAGTATAATCAGAGTTTTAGATCATGTTATTCAAAGCACTCTTTGAAAAAAAAAGGAATAAAAACAATAACCATTAATTCTTTAAGAGGAAAGATTACTTTTTTTCTGTTTATTCTTTTTCAGTCTGACTAGTACATCTTCACAGCCTTACAGTTGTACAACTTAATGCATGTAGACCATTGGAATATGTTGTACACCATGCAGTGTGTGTACCATGGGCAGATAGTTGTACAACATTGTACACCATGCAGTATGTGTACTATGGGCAGATAGTTGTACAACATTCACACAGAGCATGTAATCTATGGGGGAATGGTTGTACAGGTTAACGTAAGCATGTACAGCATGGGTATACAGCTGTACAACACACACCAATAAAGAACATGTATAGCAATGAAAACAAATCAGTGACACACAGCAAATGAGCTGATAAATGCTACTAGGGACAGGCATGGATGCTGTGGACTGTAGGTATACGTTTGTGTATTTAATTGTGTGAAACAGAACAGCTATCCCATGAATGTAAAATTTTACATGGAATTTATACCCTGGCAGTTGTATGACATGGGACTTAAAATACTAGTGATGATATCTGTGATGTCATTATGTATACTTGTATATAACACAAATGTACATCTCCCAAAAATCTGTATGCAGACCCCGCCTGGGTATGTCTGGATATCAGTTATAAGTGCTAATGAACACATTATTTCCCGTAAGTAATGTGCAATAATCTGTACATGAATAAAGAGTTTCAATTGCTGTGATTATTGTTTAGTTCTTTTCTTTGTCCTCTCCACACATTGAAGATTATTTATTTTTTATTTCATTTGTGTTTTACGCTCAAGCACATTTCACTTTTACGACGGCGGTCAGCTTTATGGTGGGAGGAAACCAGGTAGAGCCAGGGCGAAACCCACGACCATCCGCAGGTTGCTGGCAGACCTTCCCACATAGAGCCGCAGAGAAAGCCATGCAGAATGGATTAAGTCATGCGATGTGAGTGTGCATCATGCCGCCCGGGTGCACACACTGATCGCTGGCAAGAAAACAAACAGCCTAAAGATTTTCTATTTGAAATTCAGGTTCATACTGATTGACTTGTTTCTTTGACTGGTGTTTTTACACCGTATTCAAGAATATTTCACTCACAAAACGGCAAGTAGAATCCTGATGGGAGAAAACTGAACAGCTCATAGGAAGCCTGCGACCATCCGCGGGTTGGTGACAGACTTTCCCTCATACGCCTGGACTAAAACTCTCGGCGACCAGCTATTGAAGTGACCTTTGTTATATTCACATGACACATGCAGTATGACCGGGGCTGTTGGACCCATGGTACAATGGCCTGCGGTCACTGTCAGTATTCTTCGTGGGTAATTACTGTTTGAATTCTTGCATCCAAAACGTAAACCTTGAGGATAAAAAATGGAATTTTTTTTTTTTAGTTGCATCTGTATACCAAATCAAGAACATTTTGTGCATCCTGATTCTGACTCAACATCATATGTCAAGTGTTGTATACCAGCTCTGCCTGTGGGTATAAGTCAGCCTTAAGCCCGCATGGGGGTTTGAAGAAAACCATTCAATACATGGTGTGGCGATAAGCAGTGTGCGATGCGCAAGCAAAAAATAGAAAACGCTGAAAACGACAAAAGCAAAAGTGATAGGCTGTTATAGACTTAACTTGGAGATTTAACAATCTTTAAGTCTTTTAACTATTTAATGAGGTGACATCAGGTATTGATACATATACATTGCCCTCTCATAACATAGGTGTAGGAAAGGGACAAGGGTTCCAGTTGCCTCGCCACATTTTGAAGGGGGGGAGGAAGGGGGCAAGGTATGTGACAAGTGACAAAGGCTATGTATAGGATATATAGGTAATACGTTTATCACCACCCTTTATCATGGCTAGTTTTAGTCAGTAGAAATTGCACGAAAAGTTTCTCCTCCAAGTTACAAAGGCCAGAACTGGTATGGATCTACTACCGTTAATACCATATCAAAATTGTATGATATTCCACCGGAAAAAGAAAAGTGTGCAGTTTTTTCTTTCCTTTTTTTTTTTTTTTCTTTTTTTTTTTTTCTTTTTTTTTTTCGGTGTCCTGCTCTAAATTTAGTCAACGAAAGATTATCCAGAACGAGTATCCCACAATATAGACGTAAAGGTTTTAGGGCCTTGGTTGACTCTGAACCCTTGCCCGTTTGACCTGTAACGATAGTTCCGTTACTTCAGAGCCTCTAAATTATATGGCGTTTCTGCAAAAGATCACTTTATCCCAGCTTCTGGTAATAAGTTTAGATTTGCTAGAAATCACCTAAAACGTATCTTTGGCTATCTAAAAAGCATAAACGGCCTTTGCACCCTCACCTATTGGGCAGGGATAGTATTTCCTCAGCATGCATTTCTTGAACCACCGCCGGATTCCTCGACATTCCGCTCCCTCCGAGTTGTATAGAAGGGTCACCAGAAATAATTTAGTAATAACTTTGAACATGTTGATAAAGATGTGTTTAATTAAAGGAAAAGCATGGTTAGCTAAACCCACCTACATTCGGCCCAATATACCGCTATATGCCTCTCCTATCAAAATATTGACGACAATTAGATGAGAACATATTTCGAACGACGTTTTTGCCCCATCACTTTTTGAAAACTTCCTACTCTCATGATTAGCCTTGTTAGCATGAAATTGTATGTATGCCTCTTGCAAAAAGCGCTTTCTGCCGCAGAAACAGTGTGGGTGGCGGTATAGTCTGTATAGGCCTGTGCAATTTTCATGGCACGGACATGGCGGATAAAGTTTGTCAAATCAAATTAAGTTTGACTTGAAGTGTTAGTTGTGATTTAATTGACTCAGTTGAAATTGACTAGTTTTTTTAGATCTACTGGTCGAAGACCAACAGAGGTTATGTATTAGCAAGTTCCCTTGCGTCCGTCTGTCCGTCTATCTGTCTGTGAGACCTGTCTTTCCTGCGTCTGTTAGCTTTCCTTCAAAACGCTACTCCTACCGTTTTTGTTCAATTTCAACGAAACTTTGGTCAAGTGTAGACTACAGCAGGATACATACATGCAATTCGTAGTATCGATTTTCCATTTTATGATCCGTTGTCCATTCGTCTGTCTGTTTATGCAGAATGTTAACATTTTAAAAACACTACTTCTACAGTTTTTGTCCGATTTCAAGGAAACTTAGGTCAAGTGTGGACTACATCGACAAACATAATTCGTGGTATCGATTTTTAATTTTGGCGATCGATTGTCCGTCTGTCTGTTTCTTCATCCGGCCACCATGTTAACGTTTCTTCCAAAACGCCACTGCTCCTACAGTTTCGGTATGAATTCAATGAAACTTGGTCCAAGTTTAGGCTACATCATGGTACATAATTCGTAGTATCGATTTTCAGCTTCGATGATTGGTTGCTCGTCTGTGTGTCGGTTTATCCGCCATGTTAACATTTCCTTCAGAACGCTATACTCTTCCCACAGTTTTGTCCAATTTCAACGAAAATTGGCTCAAGTGTAGACAACATCAGCATACATAATTCGTAGTATCGATTTTTTCATGTCGATGATCGGTTTAGCATATGTTAACATTTCCTTCAATATGCTACTAATTACTGTTTCAGTTTTTGACAAATTTCAACAAAATTAGGTACAAATAAATCAAGATACATATTTTGTAATTCGATTTTCAATTTTGATTGCCCATTGTCCGTTATACATATAAAATTTCGTAATGGACTTCGTAATAACTTTACATTTGTATCACATTTAGATACAGGGTTCGTATTTTCGAGGTATGCATGTACATGTATCATCACACAAATGGAATATGTTCTGTGTCCTCAATGAGTGATACACATGGTCATATGTATATATAATATAGATGTTAGATGTATCTTTCGCAGGGGAATAGATCGATGGACTGAATATGATCGTCGTGACACTCGAGAGACATGTATATGTGTGGTGGCAGAAAGTTGAATAGACACGTCTTTGTATCATTGCATGAAAGTTTTTGGGAGAGACGTCCGCGCATAATGCAGTGTTAGTAACTTGGTCATTTGATACCTGCATGCATGTCAAATACAAGATGTTTATAGCCACACACAGTGAAAGCGAAGAGAAATACTTCAATACCTTGTCAAAGAAAGTGCTGTCAGGTTTAAAATTCTAAAAAGTTTTTGGATGCGGTGATGATGCATGAATATCCTTCAACAAAAGTCTGGTTTCTAGGAGAGTGGTGCTTTTACCATTTCCGGCAAAGCGAGCTGTGCTTTAAGCGGTGATATTCAAGCAACAAACCCCCGATATGGTCATTTTACCTTCCTCCCAGACGCGGCAGTACAATGCATGTACATATATATATACCGATGCTTGTATCACACCCCTACAAAAGTGAAGCCGTGTGTTCATATGGATATATAACATATATCGGGTTGTTTTATCGTGAAACTAACTTACCGATGTGGAATTCATCTAGAATGGTGAGATGTTGCAGAGTATTATAGGCCTGTAAAATAAACACCGCGCGCTGCCTGAAACCAGAAGGTGACATTGCAGCTAAGGCGCGTAATGTATGCTTATAAAACACACAAACAGTTACAGGCTTTACACCAGAAATCTAAACTTCAACAGAAAATGTTTATCCTACATACCTGCCACTAAATAAACAATCGGTATAGCCTATAGCCTATGTACAATATTAACGCCTTGCTGACCCCAAATATTCTTATTTCAGATAATCAGCTTCTGCGACAGAGTGGTATTACATAAAGACAGAATTATTAATGACGATGAAACGTTCACTTGTGAAGTCCACATAAACTTATGTCACTGGTATATTTCTTAGTGTTTTATGCAATACCGGTAGGCCGACTCAAGAATATTTCACTTATGCGACAGAACGCAGGGAAAGTCGCGACCATCCACATGCAGGTGGCTGACAGATCTTCCCACGTTTGTCCAGAGAGCAGCCAGCGTGCGCCGAAACCACAGAGACCATACTGGTGAGAGTCTCCTCAGCCATTGTTTAGGTGGCAGACCTCTAACACTCGGCGACAGAGAGTGGATTCTGATGCATGCTATCTTCTTTTTCTGCATGGTCGACCTGTTCATGGTTAAAGTATACGTAGACTGCAGACATGTAGGCCCAGTCTATAACGTATGCCCATTTCGTGTCTTTAAATTTGTATGAATATAATGTCAAGCATCATGCACCATACACGACAATTTGAAAATGGTAGATGTTGATTTAGGCCAATGTAGTTGTGATAATTATTGGATTCTTTTAACTTGAATTCGATGAAATAGTTTACAACTTTACTGGAACACAAAACAGTTATTCTTTAGCAATTTAAGATGAAAGTGAAAACCATTTTATAACCGTGTGAGTGACTGCAGGAGGAAAACAAGGCATTAAGTCAAAAAGTAGGCTAATTCTTGGTGAAAATTAATTTACAGATGCATGGAAAGCAATTCTCACCCACCTGGGTGGAAATTTAATTGTGAAAAAATTAATGTAAGTCAAAAAGGGAAATACGACTGTAGGCCTACTTTTTCCGAAAATAACCTTCTCCGCACAGGATGTAAGGGCCTACATGTAATCCTGTTTTAATGCACAGCATTGCACAAACTGTTTTGACTGTCCATGTAGGGCCTATAGGGCCTACCCAACCGGTATATGCCCTACCGTGGTGTACGCATGCATCGAAGTTTTATCTCAAGTCAGTTTTCATGTTTTGGCCAAGAAACTCGGACAAAATCAAATGTTTTTCAAATTCTTTTTTAAACCATTGAGATTGTTACATTTTCACTTGCCGTTGGTAAAAATATTATTTAAAAGCTACCAAAAATATCAGTGCGAATAAAAATGTGATCACGATACTTCATGTAGTAATGCGTTAGTTAAATGCATAGCATATAGTGTTACCCCAGTTATGAATATAGTGTTATGTAAGAATGTAAATCGGTGCATGCCGGCTGAGCTCCGGTAAAATAAACAACCGACCACATCGAGAGATCTCGAGGGAGGGGAGATAACTCTCGACATTAGATTTTCGGAACCTTAGTCCAAAAGAAACTAAATTTATGTCAACTCTAACTTTCTACGGCCAATAAGACAGCACTGTTAGTCATCTTTACCTCTTCAAAACACGCCCATGCGTTTATTTATTTGTTTATTTATTCATTTCAGTCGAAGGAACTTTCATACGAAAGTGCGCAGCTAGCTCTGCATGACGACGCGGTGAAGACAAAAATCTGCCTGAACGAGTTCAGACGAGGACCTTACAAGATCTCAGAAGACGAAATGAGTTTGGGAGCGAGGTAATCTTAACATCGTTATGGCTGTGATTGTTTTGATGGCACAAATGGCTGAGATGTGTGGGTGTGCACTCGGTCGCCGACAATCTAGATACCATACTTTCATGACCGTACGCTTACTGATCTGTCAAAGCAAAACAACAACAGGCGTAAATAGGATTGTTTCATTGTAAATGAATCAAAGAAATAAATTAAAAATCATTTGACGTATGTCGGCCATCACTTTTGTGTATCTCGTCCACACAAAAGTGCAAACTTTGGTAATAGCCACTGGGCACAACTCAGTCATGTTACAGGGGTGTGAATGAATTTTTTCCACGGTAAACCATGTTGGGTCTCCCAGAACTAAGCATCTGATTTTAATCAGATTGCCCTTGATCCTGAAATGTAACGCAGCTCTGGTTTCGAAAACCTCATGAAAACTGCATTTCCCACTTGACTGAGTCTCCGCACTAGCTCTGACTGCATGAGGTGATCACCGAGTAAGCAGACAAAGTTTGGGCAGTCCGCTTTGATGTAAAAACGGAACAAAGTAATTTGCTAAATATTTGAAATACACGTACTCTCTTAGAAAATAAATAACACATTCCTTAACTAATTTGAAACAAAAACAGGTTTTGTTATTTTTTTATGGAAAACATTTTTTGAAGCGAATGAATCTGATGGTGGATGGCGACCTGCTGCTGTTCCCACAAAAAAAAATGATTTTGCGAAACCTTCAGACGAAGCCGTTCACCATCCATTCACATGCCTGATGTTATATTACCAGCAGATTGTTTTTCACACCCTGCAGCTAGATATTGTGCATCTATAATGGCTTTCTGTATTGGACTGGTGCCGTTAGAGATGTTGGCTCTTCCCCCGAAATCACCGTGAACCTGCTGGCCAAGACCTTCAGTTTCCTCATGAACTAGTTGAGGGACAAGTTACAGAAAGATTACTCGGCTTGGTTGATCAGGTTTGTTGAGGAATGTGTGCACATCAGATTTATTATATGTATGAGTTCAGGAAGGAAACTGATTGACTTGGCCAGCAGGTTCATGGTGATTTCGGGAGGAAGAGCCAGCATCTGTAACGGCACCAGTCATTGTAGTCATTATAGATGCACTCAGGCGGGAGTGAATGGATAAGTGCCATAAGGCACGCAATCTGGAATGGTGTAATATTAACAAGCCAAGAGGGGGCCTCCGTGGCTTAGTCGGTTAGCACGCTGTCGCAGCACAATGACCCGAAGCCGCCCACCAAATGCAGTCGATGTGAGTTCAAGACCAGCTCATGGTGGCTTCCTCTCCGACCATAAGTGGGAAGATCTGCCTGCAACCTGCGGATGCTTGTGGGTTTCCCTCGGGCTCTGCCCAGTTTCCACCCACCATAATGCTGGCTGCCGTCGTATAAGTGAAATATTCTTGAGTACGGCGTAAAACACAGATCAAATAAATAAATAAATAACAGGCCAATCAATTTATTTACTTATTGCATAGATGCTTTATGCTGTACTCAAGAATAATTCATTTAAACAACTGCGGCCAGCATTAGAGTGGGAGGAAACAGGGCAGAACCCTGGGGAAACCCACGACCATCTGCAAGTTGTAGGTGGGCCTTTTCATATACGGCGGGAGAGGAAGTCAACCTGAGGTTGACTTGATCTCATAGGGACCACATTGGTGAAAGGCACCTGGGCCATTACGCCATGCTGAGGCACTAACCCCCTTGGCCGCAGAGGCCCCCAGGCCAAACAAGGACGCTACCGGAAACCAACCAAGAGCGTTAAGACCACTGTGTCTCACGAGGTAGCTGCCAAATCTCTGGACTTGATTTTAATACTCAGGGTTAGCGAGTGGTTGGATTGAAATTGTTTGTGAACAGAATGGCAAGGTATGGCTGAATACCTTTACACTAGAGGATAACAAGACTTTTCACACAGAACATGACAACATGTGACAGATTGAAAATATCTCTGCGCGTGCTGACATCAAAACGGAGACAGGTTGATGGGGTGGGTCTTGGCCGATTGGTTATGAGGTTTGTCTTTCCATCACTGAGATATGTGGGGACATATAAGGCGCAGGTTCAATCCCAGTCTTGGACTGGAAACTTAAACTTCCCCAGCTTCACTGGATGGCAGTGTGTGGTCAGCAGCCTTCGTAAACGGTTTTGGTAGTCTTACATTAAGCTCATCCTTACATGTAGAGCTTGTTCTCTGTGTGTCTAAATGTGCTTCACCTAATGCATTTTCTAATGTTCATACTCAGCTTTCCATGTAAAAATGGACTTAGACTTAGTCAAACAAACAACTGAAGAAATAAAATAGGTGAAAACAGTTACCTTTGTATTGAAGGCTCTATATTCTTCTCTTTGGTAGGGCTGACTTTGCCCTTGACAAAAGCCGTGGCCAGAGGCGGAAAAAGAGGGAGTTGCCAGATGAGCAGAAGCAGGAGATTAAAGAGGCGTTTGATTTGTTTGACACGGACAAAGACAAACTCATTGATTATCATGAGCTTAAGGTGTGTATCCCAGGCACTGTACAGTCAACATAGGGGTGAGGGTCACTTGGTGAAGGGAATTTTATGTCAGGTCCAATCAGATATGTGTGATCAGCACAGGTTTTTGAGGACTGGCCCTGGGAAATCCTGTTGCATGTATAATCAGGGTGAGTGAGATTAGCACAAGTCCTGAGTAATCCTGTTGCATGTGTAATCAGGGTGGGTGTGATTAGCACAAGTCTTGGGAAATCCTGTTACATGTTACTGTTCAGGGTGGGCGAGATCAGGACAAGTCTTGGGAAATCCTGTTACATGTTACTGTTCAGGGTGGGTGAGATCAGGACAGGTCTTGGGAAATCCTGTTACATGTTACTGTTCAGGGTGGGTGTGATTAGCACAAGTCTTGGGAAATCCTGTTACATGTTACTGTTCAGGGTGGGCGAGATCAGGACAAGTCTTGGGAAATCCTGTTACATGTTACTGTTCAGGGTGGGTGAGATCAGGACAGGTCTTGGGAAATCCTGTTACATGTTACTGTTCAGGGTGGGTGAGATCAGCACAAGTCTTGGGAAATCCTGTTACATGTTACTGTTCAGGGTGGGTGAGATCAGCACAAGTCTTGGGAAATCCTGTTACATGTTACTGTTCAGGGTGGGTGAGATCAGGACAGGTCTTGGGAAATCCTGTTACATGTTACTGTTCAGGGTGGGTGAGATCAGCACAAGTCTTGGGAAATCCTGTTACATGTTACTGTTCAGGGTGGGCGAGATCAGGACAAGTCCTGGGTAAACCTGTTACATGCTACTGTTCAGGGTAGGCGTGATCATCACAAGTCTTGGAAAATCCTGTTACATGCTACTGTTCAGGGTGGGCGAGATCAACACAAGTCCTGGGTAATCCTCTTGCATGTTACTGTTCAGGGTGGGTGAGATCAGCACAAGTCCTGAGAAATCCCGTTACATGTTTTTGTTCAGGGTGGGCGAGATCAGCACAAGTCCTGGGAAATCCTGTTACATGTTACTGTTCAGGGATCAGCACTGCAGTCACTTTCACAAATGTTCAAAAGTCAGCTTTTTGTCCCCCTTTTTTTTTGGTAAAAGATGTCTAGATTTTATTTCATAAAGCATGTTGATTTTCAGGAGAAATTTCAAGATACAGATTTTTACAGTTTTATGAAGCTGGCCTAGTCCTGGGAGATGCTGTTACACTTTGTGTACTCAGAGTGGGTGGTTTGAGGAAATACCAGTATAGGTAGAAATCAGGGTTGATGAGAATCATATTTTTTTGATAATCTGTTAAACTCCATGAACTACTCTGAAAATCCTGGTTTAAGCTCTCCTAGTAAACCTGTAAACAGATTTCTGTGTGTTCTAATACCTTTTGTGTTTTTAGGTTGCAATGAGAGCATTAGGTTTTGATGTCAAAAAGGCAGATGTTCTTAAAGTTCTTAAAGACTATGATAGAGATGGAATTGGTAAAATATCCTTTGAAGATTTCAATGAAGTAGGTGAGTTTTGGTGGTTAATAATGCTTCTCTGCATTGTTCTTTGTAACATGACAGATCTGGTGGCCTGCATTGTATCCCTTAGTAACTGATACTTGTACCAGATTCTCTTTTGTATCTCTCAATGGTAGATACTAGATATCTCTCAGGAACCAATACTAGGTACTGGATATCTCTCAGTAACAGATACTAGATTCTGTCTTGTATCCCTCAGTAACACATACCAGAGTTTGTCTTGTGTACCTTAGAAGCATTTAACAGAATTTGTATGTGCCCCTTAATATAAACAGATATCAGATTCTGCCGTGTATCCCTTAGTAACACATACCAGATTCTGTACTTCTCTCTCAGTAACAGATGCAAGATTCTGTCTTGTGTCGCTTAGAAGCATTTAACCGATTCTGGATGTGTCCCTTAATAACAGATACCAGACTCTGTTTTGTGTCCCTTAATAACAGATACCAGATTCTGTATTGTCCCCTAGTAACAGATACCAGATTATGTATGTCTCCCTTAGTAAACAGATTCTGTCTTATGTCCTCCAGCGGGCCTTTGTGGCGCAGCGCAATGACCTGAAGCCACCCACCAATGCGGTTGTTGTGAGTTCAAGTCCAGCTCATGCTGGCTTCCTCTCCGGCCGTGCGTGGGAAGGTCTGCCAGCAACCTGCAGATGGTCGTGGGTTTCCTCCTGGGCTTTGCCCAGTTTCCACCCACCATAATGCTGCCGTCGTATAAGTGAAATATTATGTCCTCCATTAACAGATACATGTTTGCTTTTCTTTGTTGTGTCCTTCAGTTTCAGATATGCTATTGTACATGTAGTGTGTACCTCAATGACATTTACTCTATTCCTTATTTTGTTGACAGACATGAAATTTTTCTTTTCTGTATTTCTTTTCTGTATCTCAGTTGTATTTACTGTATTGTGTATTATGTTTCTCAGTGACAGATATGATGTTGGAACGAGATCCGCAGCAGGAGATCTTGAAGGCATTTAGCCTTTTTGACGATGATGGATCTGGGAAGATCAGCTTGAGGAATTTACGCAGAGTCGCACGGTAGGTTGTGGCGAACGTCAAAAGATTTGTAAAATTTAAGACACAGTTGTTATGAGGGTTGGGCATACTTTCTCATGTGTGTTTGTATTACAGTGTATTAATAATGAGAATGAAGTCTTGTTTCCCTCAAATGAAAGTTTTACGTTGCAATTCGAAACAAAACTAAGAAATGAAAAATCCATTTTGTTCTCAGAAATTTGTAAATTGAGCAATTGTGCAAGTGTTTTTTTTTTTGGATATTGAGAAACCATAATGAGACATGCCCAATACACAGTCATTCGTATGACTAGGAAAGATTACATTACTGCAGACTCTGTTTTTCCTATTTTTACAGCACTAAGTAATTGTCTGGCTATATTCCAAATTTTCTGTACACATACGGCACAAATGCATGTTGTGGCAAATTCTAATTTCAGAGATGAGTGTAGGGTAATAATTGTCATGACATGAATGTTACCATAAAACATTCAGTTAATACTAAAGAGAAAAATCCAGTTATCCCTTCCTGTCTGGAGTTTTGCACTCTGTGAGATGGTCTCATTGACTAATATTTACAGGCCTCAGGGCGTTCAGTTATGTCTTATTAAACTTGGCATGTATTACAGTGGTGTTTCATGAGTCACACAAGCCTTTATTCTACATTCTGAAGCTTTGAATCTGTGTGTGGTGGCCTTTTCTTGGGTATTCTACATGTATATTGTTTACTTGCTGTCTTTTACTTTTTGTCCAGGTGTCTAGGATGTATAGTGCTCTATGATGGTGGAGAGATTGTGATTTTTTCTAGATCTGCTTGTCATTAAAGGCATAAATCAACTCAGTTTCACAGGCAATTGAAGAATTCTTTGTTTTAGAGATATATTATTTTGAATTTGTCACCATTTTTCATGGTCTTTTATGTTGACAGCATTTTTTGACTTTCTGGTATCAAATATGGTGGTATTTTCATGATGTGGTGATAATATTGAGAGAATGTAGTATTAGATATCCATAGTTGGTGTGTATTATTACTAGTGACGTACAAATGGCCACTGTCGCCACTGGTCCTGTTCTATGGACTGTATGGCGTATTTTCCCATCTACAGAGAGCTTGGGGAGAACATGTCTGATGAAGAACTTAGAGCCATGATTGATGAGTTTGACAGGGACGGAGACGGAGAAAGTAAGTAGTTACAATTGGCTCACACATGCGTCAGGCATTGGTTGTAGAGAGGAATTAAAGATATGGTGAAAGGCAAGTGGGTGGGGATAATGTAGAGAGCTAATTACTTCTGTGTCCACGTACAGTGGGCATGTCTGTCAGGCAGGGGTGAGAAAATGATTCAAGGTGAGGAAGAGGTTGAAAGTGGGGATAACCCAAAGATAGTTACAGTGTGTTACTTCTGATAAGGCAAGGATTAGACTGGAAACAAAGATGGGGTGAAAGAAAATGAGGGTATAACATAGGTCTGGTGGCACTGGGCATGTCGATAATGCAGGAGATAGAGACGACTCAAAGATGGGGTGAAAAGTTGCCTGGGCTGGGTCTTACGTAGCGCTGTTAATAGTGGGCACGTCATTTGGATTGAGATGGGGAAGACATTTGAAAGTTTGAAATGGGGAGAAATTGATCCAGTTACAGTGGACGTGTCAGCCATTAAAGGGGTTGTAAGAGACAGCAGTATGTCTGTTCTTATAGGCTACAAGTATTTGTGGAAAGGATCTTCGGTTGTATACAATTCATATTTGTTTTATTGAACTTTTTACTGTGTGTTCTGTAAATTATAACTCTCATGGATAGGGCTAGAGAAATTTATAAGTTATATATACATTTATGCATAGTTTTGAGTTCACATTTAAAATCAGGCTCTATGGCCTTTGTGGTGACAATATATGAATACTACACATATCCCAGGTAAAGAGTAGACCTGTCAATTATGACACATGTCACTGCTTCTTTCATGCTTATTAACTTGCAACATGGCTCAAAATTTACCATTCATCCTGCTCAATTATGCCTTGATTTCAGTCAGCGCTGAGGAATTTATGGCCATAATGACAGGAGACACATAACTGCGACAATCAACCAATAAGGCGTATGTCCATTGAGGCATTTATGGCAGATGGCACGCAACAAATACAACTGTTGGTGGGTAAACTGCCAAAACTTGACTTGAAAGACTTGAACTATATCAAGGACCATTTGAAGATATGTGTTTCAGTAGTGTCTGTTGGTGGTCCCCAGTTGCTTTGTAACATTCCAGTGTCATTGTTTTGTTTTATGAGTACAGAAGGCAATAATGCTTTATGCTGAAGTCAGTTTAATTCAAGAATGTTAATGGTTGTTACAAACCTTTTGTTTATGTTATATAGTTAAATACATGAAGGTTAATGTTTCTTGAAATTGCAATGTATGATACTTAAACAGCATTGTCATATGCTAGAATGTGGACAAAACAATTTATCAGAAATGAAGCCTGAAGAAGATCTGATCCCATAAACACATGTACTGATGACCTCTGTTCTTTCCATGGACATCTGACACTACTTATATTGACCATCATGACTGTATGAATGGGTTACCACATAAACAAGTTTTTTTTTCCTTCTATGCCATTGGCATGATAAGCATAGTAGTGTTTTATTTCAGTTTTGTGGAATGGACTGGTCAGATTCTGCTATTCCTGACAGTGTTGTCTGTTAGTGGACTGGTTAGTTGCTGTTGTTCAGGGGACTGCAGATGTCTCATTGTTCAGTGATCAGGTCCTGTTTAGTGGATTGTTTAGTCCTTTTGTCCAGTAGGCCACTGTTTTTTACCACTGTTTGATGCACTGATTAGTTGCCACTCTTTCGCACGCTGGTTATTTGCCACTCTTTAGTGCACTGGTTAGTTGCCACTGTTTATTGCACTGGTCAGTTGCCACTAATTGTTGCACTGGTCAGTTACAACTGTTTATTGCACTGGTCAGTTGCAGCTGTTTATTGCACTGGTCAGTTGCAACTGTTTAGTACATTGGTCAGTTGCCAATTTTTAGTGCACTGGTTTTGTGCCACTGTTTAGTGGACTGATTAGTTGCCACTGTTTAGTAGACTGATCACTTACCACTGTTTAGTCGACTGGTCAGTTGCCATTGTTTAGTGCACTGATCATTTGTTGCTCTTCAGTGCACTGATCAGTTGTCACTGTTTAGTGCTCTGGTCGGGTGCCACCTATTAGTGCACTGATCAGTTGCACTGCTTAGTGGACTGGTTCGGTTGCACTGCTTAGTGGACTTGTTTGGTGGCACTGTTTAGTGGACTGGTGAGTTGGCACTTTAGTGGACTGATCATTTGCCACTGTTTAGTGGACTGGTCAGTTGCTGCTGTTTAGTGGACTGGTCAGTTGCCATTGTTTAGTGCTCTGGTTGGGTGCCATCTATTAGAGCACTGGTCAGTTGCCGCTGTTTAGTGGTCTGGTCAGTTGATAGTTTTTATTGCACTGTTCAGTTGCCTTTGATTAGTATACTGGTCAGTTGCCACAGTGGACCGATCAGATCTTATTGTTCACGCAACTGGTCAAGTCCTATTGGACATCTGCCATAATGCCTTGAACTAATTCCTGCTTCAAACTGCTTTGGGAATAGCAACAGCACGGTTCAAGAAAATATGTGGTCCCATTAGATAGTGCTACATTCATGCTACATTCATGCTACTTTGAAGTCATGGTCACAGATGCACACAGAATGGGATTATAAAGATGCAAGACATGATAACAAATCTGGATTGCAGCAAGGTACTCTGTCATGAGAAGTTGATGGGCGTTACAAGGCAAAGATTAGAAAGAATTACCATCATACTAGATCCAGAGCAGAATGGTAATTTTTAACTTGATTTAATTGATCTGTTGTGCCAACTTTTCTGACGTTATGGACATTATGGCCTCTCATATAATGGTCTCATTTCTGTGTCCCTGACAGTCTCACTCTGCACACATAATGTCTCATGTCACGGCCCATTGCAGCACATTATATTTCATGTCATTTAGTTTGGTCACAGCTCATTGTGCTACACTTTCGTCCAGGTTTTTGGCCATGGATCATGTCTGGGATGAAAGGTGAATACGGCACATTGTCTCCAAGGCCTGTGGCGCTAAGAGTGTTAGCTTAATCTTACCATCCTTATATGTACCATGTCCTACAATGTACATGTTCTCTGTTAGGAAAATCAGTGAACAAGTGTAAAAACGTGTGAATTATGGTGGATACACTCTTGCATAAAATATGAATCCATGGAAGATTGAGTTGTCTTACACGTTTTTATTGATAGTTTGTTAATAATCTGAATGTCCTGACGTATTAAATACTGACAAGGGCTGGATAGAGACGCCCAAGAATGTAAAACACCCACCCTCTATCCAGAAGACAAAGTTCAATCCTTGGTCTGGTTTTGCGGATGACAGGCAACTTTGATGATGATGGATTGGCCGTATGAAGCGACCGACAAACGTTAAAGCGATCTTTGGCTTCATTTTGAATATATACACTTCACAGTATTACACCGGTCCTTTGCTCCAATATTGTATTGACATAAACAGCTACACAATAATACAGCGTCAGTAGGCTTCTACCTGTTGGTTGTGTGTTAATATTGACGCCGCAAAATGACTTGACATATTGTTCTTTTTTTCTTGGGAAGTGTTGATCTATGAGTGCTGTTTTGTGTAGGATTAGTATTGGTAATACGTGAGCTAGATCTTTAATGACATGCTGTTGTTGCGCCTGCACTGTTTTCATTTTTATGTGTGTTGTTTCGAGTCAGCTCCGCCACGATATGGCCGCAGTGTTGCCAAAGTGGCCTTCAGACGTAATTATTCATTCGTGTCAGCTGCATCTAATATTGATTGAGTGCTGTTTCGGCCATATGAGTACGTATTCGTATAAATATGAATTCAGACGTGTGTATAGTCCATGACCACATGGGGCCATGCAGTGTTTTGTGTATTCAATCGGTGCGGACCAGCTCTTTATTGTGTAGAGATGGCAAGACGCAGATTTTACATATAGCCTATTTACATGTAGCCTATTCTCCATCAGGCGTTGCTGTTTGAAGCCTGTGAAGCAGCTCTTGTGATCGCTCAGGGCAATATAACTAGGTCCATCCTAACAACATTCACTTCTGTCCTACACTACAGAGTTATTGGAGAATATAAACATTTCTTCTGAGGTCATTTTTCCACAAGAGAAGCTTTGATGGAAATCTGGATATTCTTGATGACTTTTTCAAACGCTTGATATTGAATGAGACGAAGCAGTAAAAGTATCGTTCCCTTTCAGGGTATAATAATCAGATAAACAGTAACCAGGGCGGCAAATGTTTGGAAGCCAACTTACTTAAGATAAATCGATATTATATGAGAACCTTGGCGGAGTATGAGAAGAGCTGGATGCCTGTCGATGTTGTTTTTACGTCTGTCTTTCTTGTAGTTGAACAGACTCCGATGGATATCAGTCGCAAAGAAACATTCAAGCCACTTTGTTGAGAGCGAAGGAACATCAAACCGCGCTATCGGCCGATCATCTCAGCTCGATGGGCCGAACTTTAAATTGGTTTTATTGTATTACTAAACTTAGTTACCGGTTAGTTAAGTTACTTGATCAGTCGTTTAACTATTTCTAAATTTACGACATGCGGACAGATTAAGGAAACATTTACAACACCCATTACACCCACTGCACGTCGTCTTTCTCTTCTTTTGTTCACGTATCTCCCCCTGCTTTCTTGTATCCGACCGAGTGATCGGAATCGTTCTGCTATCGACCAGTCCAAGGTGATAGCCGGGCCATTCTCCGGCGTTAGATTCACATCAACTTGGCCCTCTTGACGAATGTACATTCTATATTGATCGCGCTAGTTTAGATCCGCAAAATTTACAACAGCGTAGATAGATCGCTCTAAAGTCTAGCCCCCTCCCCTCCCCATTCTTCCTTCCAATTCTAAATGATTCCGAACAGTGTTTTTACATGCCAAGCATCTGCATACATGCATGCGGGGAGACTCACATCATGCCAGCTCTCTATACTGCCCATAAATCAGGATGTTATACCAATTCATCCACCAAGCATCAGTCAGCCAATCTGTCAACCTACAGACCATTTTTTGGACGGTGTAACCTAGTGGGTAGTCATGCACTAGTATTAATAAGCAAAGTAGTGACAGACTGTATGGATTTGGACCGTGTAAAATCATCAATAGCCGCAAAGGTTCCAGGCTGTGCATTAAATGTTGTAACATCGGTATAGTTCAAAGTTACACGCTGCGTCTTGTGACACTGTCACATATCACTGGTAACCGGCACATTTATACGGTCTGTATAGTTTATTTGATTGGTGTTTCACGCCGTACTCAAGAGTATTTCACTTACACGACGGCGACCAGCATTATGGACGCACGACTACCGGTAGGTTGCAGTCAGACCTCAGGCATGGCCGGAGAGGAAGACAGCGTGATCTAGGCTTGAACTCACAACGACCTCATTGGCGAGAAGTTCCTGGGCCATTGTATTGCGCTAGCGCGCTAACCACTATGTCACGGTCCACATGGAACCTCTAACACTAAGATTCTCAAGCGCGCCTCGGGGGAAAACATGCAGTCTTACGATAAAGGTCCTGACAACAGCTATCTGCAGTGTATGACTCGGCCTCACATTAGGCAAAGCCTTAGCGAGAATTGAGGTCATTCTATAACATTTCCATACGAACAGCTATCTTCCTCCAAACACCAGGTTCTGGCTCACAATTTTCTGCGATGTCTTCCTCTCTAAATACTTCCCTTCTCACACTAAGCATAATAATTCACCTTCCTGTAAGAAATTACCGGAAGTCGTGTAATTGCAGGTTTTATTGGAAAGTCCAGTATTTCCTTACAACAATTATATTTTACCTTTTGTTAGTTTGGGTTTTAAATGCATAAATAAATTTTGTTAATTATTGAAGACAAAATTGTGTTTTACCAGTTTCATTGTTGGTGACATTTTCATGCGAAGAAATAATAATTTTTGTAATTCTTCAGTTTCTTGGCCTTTGGAAGCTCCAAGTACTATATCTCACACATTTTACTTGATTTTGATTGATTCATCCACCATATGGAGACACATAAGATTTTGTTGTGTGAAGGTAATTTCTCAGCGGGAATAGTTGTTTTCACCAAGAGTATCATATTAAGGTCTACATGAGCTTCTGAAGTGCATTTTTACAAGGTGAAATAAACAGTAAAGTGGGACGAAACAAGAGCACTGAAACATTCTGTCATTCATCATTTGATGCACTCATGTGCTGTTATAAACGAAATTAACTTTCACTCTCTTACTCATTCCAAGAATTCATTGAGAGCAGAGTGAAGGATCAGTTCTCCTGTTGCGAATGAAGGCACTGCTTCATAGTCTCCCATGACCAGTTCCGACTCGACCAACACACCAAACTAATCAAAGCACTTCCTCTGCGGTGACAAACATTAGAACTTAAGAGTATCAGTCTTCGACGACACGTTTCTAGGGAACCAGCACACCCCAGTGTTTCAGGACACTTCCTCTGCTGTGACTGACGGAACACCTTCACAGATAGAGAGTGTACCTGTCTCTGACGACTGTTCCTACAGAATCACCACGCCTCAGTGATGTAAAGCACTTCCTTTGTTGTGACTGTGGCAAAACTTCAAAGAGTGTACCATTCTTTAAAGATCCGTTACCAACACGCCCCAGTAATGCAGAGCACTTCCTGTGCTGTGACTGACGGTACAACTTCACAGATAAGGAGTATACCCATCTGTGACGAACCGTTCCTACTAAACCACCGCGCCTCAGTAATGCAGAGCACTTCCTCTGCTGTGACTGACGGCGGAACTTGAGAGAGTCTACCAGTCTTTGATGACCTGTTCCGACTGAATCACCATGCCTCAGTAATGCAGAGCACTTTCTGTCCTGTGACTGACGGCGGAACTTGAGAGAGTGTACCAGTCTTTGATGAGCTGTTCCAATTGAACCACCACGCTCCAGTAATGCAGAGCACTTCCTCTGCTGTGACTGACGGCGGAACTTGAGAGAGTCTACCAGTCTTTGATGACCTGTTCCGACTGAATCACCATGCCTCAGTAATGCAGAGCACTTTCTGTCCTGTGGCTGACGGCTGAACTTGAGAGAGTGTACCAGTCTTTGATGAGCTGTTCCAATTGAACCACCACGCTCCAGTAATGCAGAGCACTTCCTCTGCTGTGACTGACGGCGGAACTTGAGAGAGTCTACCAGTCTTTGATGACCTGTTCCGACTGAATCACCATGCCTCAGTAATGCAGAGCACTTTCTGTCCTGTGGCTGACGGCTGAACTTGAGAGAGTGTACCAGTTTTTGATGAGCTGTTCCAATTGAACCACCACGCTCCAGTAATGCAGAGCACTTCCTCTGCTGTGACTGACAGCGGAACTTGAGAGAGTGTATGTCTTTGATAACCCGTTCCGACTAAATCACCACGCCTCAGTAAAGCAGAGCACTTTCTCTGCTGTGGTTGACGGCAGAACTTGAGAGAGTGTACCTGTGTCTACCCGTTCGGGCCTCAGTAATGCAGTCGACTTGCAGCCCCCAGTAACAGAAGAAGAGTCCTCTGCTGTGACTGACAGCGGTACTTGAGAGAGTGTACCAGTCTTTGATAACCCGTTCCGACTAAATCACCACGCCTCAGTAATGCAGAGCACTTTCTCTGCTGTGGTTGACGGCAGAACTTGAGAGAGTGTACCTGTGTGTACCCGTTCGGACTGAACCACCACGCCTCAGTATTTATGGATACATCCTCTGCTGTGGCTGATGGAGAGTTATCAGTCTTTGGCTGAACCTAATCACAACAGTAATTTACGACATTTTCTCTGCTGGGACCGACGACAGCTCTTCACAAATAGAGAGTGTACCAGTCTTTGATAACCCTCTCCGACTGGACTAACACACCCCAATAATTCAAGGTACTTCCTCCAGACTGGAAGTAAGGACCAACCGTTACACGACCAATCGGAACATCGTGCGAAAAGGCACTGCACAGCACTAAACTCACTACAAGAGTTATTTCGTCAAAAACAGCCTCAGGCGCAAAGAACTTGATTTTTTCGTTGATAAAAGAACGGGAAGATGGGCAAATGATCCCGGATTTCATCGTTTTAACCATTTCACCAGCGAACAAAATGGAGACTTTCGCGTGGAGCTCTGATAAATAACAAAAGAATATATATACATATTAGATCTGTTTAATGTGAAATGCCCTACTGTCCGATTGTCAGCCAGTTGCAAAATATAATTTCTATATTCTATTTTTGCAAAATTATAGAAGCAAACCAATTCTCTCATTTTTAATGCCGTAGGGTTCCAACGCAACATTTTACATTAAAACGTGAGATTGACGCGTTTCCAGTGGATGTGAGAAAAGTAGAAAAAGTTAAATTGGCGGGGCCATCAAACTTATCACAGTAATTGATCGGGGTCATTGTCTCCATTTCTACCATCCCTGTGTAAAACACCACAGTACAATGGCTTTGGGTTTTGTTCAACAACTTCAAACAAATTCATTACCGGCACCAGAGAAGCCATTTTACTTGCGCAACTCGCCCAGTTGCCACTAAATATTTTTTACCTTTGTTGGCACATCCTACCATCTCCGCCGCCACCAGATGGCGCACTCGTGACAAGCCCACGGTGAGACATCGTTCTTTGCGCACGTAGGACAGCGTGATGTAAATGTCGCCAATCGGCCCATGTATCTGTCAGTAAAGAAAAGGTAGTGATGTGCAAATATGATCTAATACCAGTGATCTACGTCAGTGTTTGCTGACGAAATAAGATGAACGGGTTGACAAGGTCACACCTTTCTAAATAAATAATCTAGCTGTCGGAAAGATGGCAAGGGTTAACAACGAAGTACTACTTGTAACAGGAAGCTAAATTTCAAACAACAGGTGATGTACAAGTAATGCTACAACAGAACATTTAATACACATTTAGTAGCAATGCTCCATTGTCGCACGGTGTCACAGTATTTGATGCGAAATGGCATTGTCAGAACATCATTGTCAGATGAAAGTCGTGTTTAACTTAGCCACACAGCAACTGAGAGCGCACTTTAACATTGCTACGACATAGCTGATATATATGAGTTGAACCTGGCCACTGATCGATGGAACAATTGGTACAGGAGTTTAACCTTGGTGCAAAACAACTGACGAGTTTAAGCCTGTCACCACACAACTGATATACGAGTTTAACCCTGTAACCAAACAACTCGTACACGAGATTAAGTCTGTCACCAAGCAACTGATACTCGAGTATAATCCTGTCACCAAGCAACTCATGCACGAATTTAAGCTTGTCACCAAACAACTGATACACGAGTTTAATCACGTCACTAAATAACTGACAAACGAATATAACCCTGTCACCAAACAACTGATACACGGGTTTAAGCCTCTCACTAAACAACTCATACGCGCATTTAACTTTGCCCCCAAAGAAGTGATAGAGGAGTTATAGAGAATAAAACCCATACGTAAGTTTAACCTTGCCACAGAATATCTTATACATGATTGCAACGTGAGACTCAAGTTTAATCCTTTCACGAAACAAGTGATACAAGAGATTAACGCAGTGTACGCGGATTTAACGCTACCATAGAACACGTTTCGCTTTACCACTGGTTCGATAGTTTTACACACCACCGCCCCCACCCCCGAAAAAAAAAAACAACCAAAAAAAGAAGAAAAAAAAAAAGAAAGAAAAAAACCACATAAAATCCTACCACAGTACTTTTGCCGAGCACTAATTGATAATCCACGGGACTTCCACTCTTGGCCCAAGTCTCCACACACGGAAGTATCGCATGCCCAATGGACATGTGTCTTTTGCGCCTGGCTGCGTCATACACAGTTATGCGGAGGGCGGAAGATCTGTGATTTCTTGTGTTTAAAGAAAATATAAATGTCTGATGGAAGTTTGGGTTAAGTGTCCCTAGGACTCTTGTGGACACCTTGGTTTGTTGGTTTCCAGGAAGCAAAGTAAGAACGGCCATGGGGTCGTACACGAGGCCACGTCCCTTGCATGGAAGATTCCTGGCGGCCTTCAGGTTCAGCTTTATCCAGCATCTTTAAACAGAAATAACACACCAATGGTAAAGAATGTCACCTCGCATCAGAACTGTTCACCAACTACAACAGACCGAAATAGGCTACGCGTTTTTCTATTATGTACGACTTAGAAAGTACCATGGCCATATGGAAGCCGATAGCGGCCATCGGTGCTTTAGTCCTTTCTAGTGATTATTTAGACCAGAAAATAATGCGAAAGGACGAAATAACGAGAGGACGAAAAAAAAAAATGCGAGGCAAAAGTGCGAAAAGGCGAAGCGAAAGTAAGAAAGTGCAAGGTAAAACAACGAGGTTTTGTCACCTCGCTCTTTTGTGTGGTCCTTTCTTGTGTGTTCTTTCGAGTTTTGCTTCATGTAGAAACACAAAGAGCGAAAAAACGAAAGTGTCAGATTACACCAAACCTCGCCCTTTCGTCCTTCTGCCTTCCGGTTGGCATGCGATTTACAAGCAGTTGTTACGCCCTTTTGCTCTTTCGAGTTTTGCTTCTTGTAAAAACACAAAAGAGCGAAACAACGAAAGTTGAGATTCCACGATATCTGGACCTTTCGCCCTTTTGCCTTCCGATTTTAAATTGCTGTGAGTATGCTAACCAGGAGGGAAAAGGCTGAAAGTGGGAGACCCCATCAAGCCTAGCCCTTTCGTCCTTTTGCCTTCCAGCGTCACTGTGATACATAAGCAGGACGAAGTACGTATTGGCTATCTCAATACAATTTTCCACCACGATTAAGCGGGCAGAGACAGTGCCACTGTAATACATTAGCAGGACAAAGTGCTGCCTCAACAGAATTTATCACGATGACTAAGTGGATAGGGTCATTGCCACTGTAATACATAAGCCGGAGGAAGTTCGTATTGTCTGCATCAACAGAATTTATCAGCACGACTAAGTGGGCAGAGGCAGTACCACTGTAATACATAAGCAGGAGGAAGTACGTACTGGCTGCCTTAACAGAATTTATCCGCACGACTAAGTGGGCAGAGGCAGTACCACTGTAATACATAAGCAGGACAAAGTTCGTATTGGCCGCCTCCGCAGAATTTATCACCACGACTAAATGTAGACTATTTTAGGCAAAAAATTATTATCACGACTGAGTAAATCCAGCGGGCAGGACCATGGTTTATTGTGTATGAACATTATCAATGAATCAGATGCATCACTACAACAAGGTAGACTAGGTAAGTGTAGACACTCACCCATTAGCTGTGGGGATTCTCTGCACTGAGAACAGGACAGTGGCTGGTTTTCCCTGCCTGTCCACATTCCCGCAGGGATGTATACGTTCGGCTGCAAACACTTCGTCTGCTGCAACCCATGTGAAAAAAACACTTAGCAGTAGCTCATATGATAGTTTCGATCATGCAAACGCACAGTATTCATAGATTTGGGCGGTATAGGTCACACCATTAGCAGTGCTGCATAAACCGCAATGTGAGTGTTCAGAATCAAGCTGGGTTCAGTCACGAAGAGTGTCATAATCCACTATGTATTTTCCCAGAAACCAGTCGGATTCACTACTTGAAATAGCCTAATCCACAATGTGATTACCCAGAAGCTAGTTTGATTCAGTACTTTAAGTAGCCTCCAAATCCACTATATATCGTTACTGAGAAGCCAAATGCATCCAATACTTGAAATAGCCTCCTAATCCAACTATGCATGTGATTCCTCAGAATTAAAGATTCGTAATGCCCGGATTTCTCAGAAGCAGGCTGGATTCAAATCGTGTACTCTCTTATTCATTAAGTTCAAAGATGTGTGAAAACGAGCTTGCTGTAAACTATTTGGTACCCTGTTTGAAATAGGACCCAAGGAAGCTCTCTCGGTTTAAGTCGGTTACTTCCGCCGGGTGGATTGTCGGTGAACAAGGTTCTGATTGGCAGGTCAAATTGGAAGGCTCTGACTGTTTTAATGAACTGGCATGTTCTGATTGGCTAGAAGAGCGTGGCCAGCTGTAGGGAGTCTCGTTCTCGACCCACGATCTCCTCCTAGCAGATATACGTTGCTCTGCACCTGTAACGATAGATATACGAGACAGGATGAAATGTAAAATGTACCATCCGTAACATGAGCCTTAATCATAAACCACTCTGTATAACGGTACGGAATATGAGCTACACGAAATGTAAAACACAGGTACACCTACTAAACATTAATCTTAATCATGAACCGCCGTGGCGATAGATGAAAGGAGTTATACAGATTGCAAAACACGTGTACACTGATCTACCAAATATTAGCCAGAATCATGAACCGCTGTAATGATACGGAATAAGAGATACATGGGTTGTAAAACTCGGAACCTCTACAGTGATACATGATAGGGGCTATATGGGATGTGAAACAGTGGTGTATCTAATCAACATTAAACTGGATTGTATTACCTGACAGGGTCATCATGGCTGTGAAACACAGGTATACATACCCAACATAAATCTAGGTGATGAACTCCAGTAACCTTACGGGACAGAACCAACTTGGGATGTAAAACACAGGTGTACATACCCAACATAAATCTAGGTGATGAACTCCAGTAACCTTACGGGACAGAACCAACTTGGGATGTAAAACACAGGTGTACATACCCAACATAAATCTAGGTGATGAACTCCAGTAACCTTACGGGACAGAACCAACTTGGGATGTAAAACACAGGTATACATACCCATCATGAACCTAGGTCATGAATTGCAGTAAGGTTACAAGACAGGACCAACATGTGATGTAAAATACAGGTATTTACCCATGAACCCGGTTCATGAACTGCAGCAAGGTTACAAGACAGGACCAACATGTGATGTAAAACACAGCTATTTACTCATGAATCCGGATCATGAACTACAGTAAGGTTCCAAGACAGGACCAACATGTGATGTAAAACACAGGCATGTACCCATGAACCTGGATCATGAACTGCTGCAGCGTTACTAGATAAGAACAACATGGAGTGTAAAAACGTAGCCATATATACTCGGCATTAAACCTGGTCACGAGCCCCACTGGAGGTAAGAAAGCATTGTAAAACATGTAAGATATCTTTTTGAGGGCCTGCAGTCCACGGAAATCTTAGCCGGCTAATTGAAAATAACATAACGTAACATTTATTTTCATTTAATGGTTGCAAGCGGAAGGATGTAATTTAGAAAGGAGCGACGTGTTATACCCTAGAAAAAGGAGACAATTGTGATGGCAGCTCAATGAAGATGTTGAATACGTCGTCAGTGTTTATTACGGAACCGATACACACCCCTCTGACATCGTAACATTCACCACAGGGAGAATTCACCAATAATTAGAACAGCGCCCCAAATCAGTAGGTACTTGTACTAGACACTATGGATACAATCAAGCCTAGGCGTGTCCGTAAACTGAAGAGTCAAATACATGTAGCTAGTTACATATATACAGCTGCACTAAGCAGATAAAACGGTTAACAACAGCTGGAGGAAAAAGGGGAAAGGGTTTCTCAAAGTGGTACCTGACTTTTGGTCATTTACCGTACACAAGGTAGGCCTACATTTGTCGGTCCGGTGATGCGCGCTCCGGAAGAGTATAGAACTACTTTCATAAACACAGGCCAGTAACAGCTTAGCAGGTCAACAGCCCTGTCCATTGTAGGCTATTCCGAAAACATTGCTTATCAATGCATGTATCTTTGTATCACAGGCATGAAAAAATATGATAAACATTTCTCATTCTGGAATCTCTTTGCATGGCTTTTTGATGTATTTTTTTTACAAGTAAACAGTTTGAAACCATTCCAGGTTTTCCATTTGTTATACCACCAGCAGCGTCAGACGATGATCAGTAATTAAGAATGCAGGGTAATTAAATTTGCAAGCCTACACCACCTATGTCTAAATAATGTAATAAAATCGATTTTTTTTCACGTGCAACGTTTTCCATGACATTTCCTTGGCAGCAGTGAGGACAATATGTAGGGGAAAATTCTTCGCGGAGAAATCTGAAACTGGCAAAATATAGAGTGCTAATCGATGGGACAGTATAAATCGCAAACCTTTACAAAGTACTTGGAGAAGGTGGCTCACACAAGTGATGCTCTTATTCATTTTGCAAGACAAAAAAAATCAAAACAACCCCCCCCCCAAAAAAACAAAAAACAAACAAACAAAAAAAAAAAGAAAAAAAAGAAAAACAAAAAACAAGCTGATCAATTCCCCACAGATGGACGTTACACCTTGTGAAATATAAATAAAACTATCCATTGTGATATATCTGGCGTACACCTGGGGCATGATGTTAAGTTAGATGCACCAAAGCCTTACATTATGTACAAGGTGAGGACGGGCAAATCTGTATTACAGTCGATTTTCATAACTGCGCTCTCTTTCCAATAAACATAATCTTGCTTTGGATATAGTTTGCGTCGGGAAATATTATGACGGTTAACTTTAATTTTGAGATATCTTTCCTATAAAGGAACAATCAACTGTCAAGACAGGGACATTTGCGTTGTTCCCGTGCGCGTGACAACGATCTGTCATTTGAGGTGTCATCTCCTGAACCTGCTTCAGGGGGAGACGTGTCGTGTTGTAGTGTCAGCTACACTAACGCAGACATCCATCATTACCGTGCGAGTGGTGCGATACGGGAAAGGTATGTCGGTATATACATGGTAACATTGCACCTGGAGTTTTTCGTCACGCTGACCACGAAACGTGGCACTGGGTCGGTAGCGGTGGGTTTTCAACTGAATATACATGCCATACGTTCTTACCATATTTTTCCGTGATACTCAATGTTAGATATGACCTACAAGCTTCCGTGTTGTTGCTGGGCGAGTGGTCTAATTACTTCTGCAGATTCGGCTTTAAACCAAAAGGGTTGTTAGGTTTGCAGGACCCGTTGGGTTAAATTTATTCACTCAATGTGTCGTTTACATTGAAATTGCCCTGCGGAAATTTTGACACTTTTTTAACATCACGTGACAGAAAAACCATTAGGCCATTAGCGCTGAGCACAGCATGAAATACCTATATGTGCCTTGAGGGCTAGTAACTGACGAGCAGATGTGTTATGGATCAACACTCGTTTGTGACTTCCAAAAAATGCTTCAAAATCTAGAGTATCTGTTTGATAGTTATAGGGCCTTTCAGACCTTTTCGGACGGGCGTAAATGATCTGCCGTCAGTTATCTATCAGTGTATTTGTGAATAAAAAATATGGCTCGTGGGCTTAGGTTCTGATAACGTCTAAACAGGAGACATGGTAATGCCAGCTGCGCCATGCTGGCTAACTAAAACCATGGTTAAGTTGTTTTCACCAAAAGTGTTTCGACAACAAAAGTGTTTCGAGAACCGGAGTGCCCGGAGTAAACCATCGACTATTGGCAAGTTACTGACAAACTTTCGCACATTTCACCTCCACATATGCACTCCATATTGGAAGGAGGAGAGCCAAGGAGCGTTAGACTGAGCAAACTGCCACATTAGCTTCGTCTTCGCCTAATAACCAAAACCCAACTGGCAGTAAAAGCAGAGGAATCAACAAATTTCCTGCCCAAGACGGGATTTGAACCCGAAACTGTTTTATTCTGTACAGAAATTGTAAGACGAGCGCGTCTAACAAGTATACCACGACCAACTCCCTACAATATGATGTAACACGAAATCATCAATGATGGTACGACCCTACAGTGAGGCGGCGGTACGATATTGCCGTATACAAAGGTAAAATACTATCGATTGCACGATATCCCATAGGTAAAGTATGATAGTACAAGACAATTAGGGTGCGACATAATGATTGCCACCAGTGTATAGTGATTCACCGTCTTGGTGTCCTCGTACCAACGCTTCCCGCCCTTGTCTCTTTGCATTACATTATTTATTACAGCTTGGTACCATCGAATCACAGCATCGGACTTTTTCATCGAACTAATGTTACTGGACAAAGAAGACATGGTAAACAACAATTATCTATGTGCTGTTCAGACCCACGTACCCCCCCCCCCCCACCACCACCAACTCACTTGGCTGCACGGCTTTTAGCGTGATCTGGTGAATCCCTTTATCGTTGCAATCTGACCAGTTCGTTTGATACGAGTCCGCCCAAATGATTGTCCCGCAGTCTGCTCGCTTCAATACTATCTGCTCACAGCCATCTTTTTGCGGTTTCCGCAGACAACATCGTAACATTGTGACTGCCTAGAAATAAAGTCGACATGAATGCTGGAAAGCCACCAGAGCACTGATCAGAGTTTTAATTTTGCTGGCAGATACCGAAGCACGAAGCACTGTACATCCCCTACGGGTGTGTCTGAAGCACGCTCGGTCATAGTTCTGGCTGGCACACCTTGCACGCTTTCTAGTAACACTGTATCCAGGTACTAACGTTTGTATGTGTGAACAGGGTGGGTTGTTTCTAGGCAAGTAGGCACACCCATTCTGTGAAATGAAATCTGTCGACATGTGCCTGCGCTGCACTCCCAAACTGCTGACTGACGCAGACCCACGGTACTCCCCGGTGTTTGTTTACCCACAACAGCTGGTTATTTGGCATATAGCAGTTGTATGCCTGCGCATCGCATTAATATGCGCTGTTCAGTGCGGCAATAGACTGAAAACTCAATGCCGTCCTGAGCCCCCATAAAGCTGCCCATGCATTTCCTATGTTCATATCAGGTTTACATTTCTGCAGATTGACGACACATCATAGAAAAGATCGAATCTGTTGCCAGATTCAGCGGTCAAGTTCATGAGCCTTGTTTACGAGTCACAAACGATCAGTGATTTATATTAGCCGTTATTCATATCGGCCTACATATTCCGGACATGTTATTCATAACGGTACACGAACTCCATTCTGAATGGGTTAATGTTGACAATACACATGCTCTGCAATTTTGGATGAGTTATGTATGCAGGTACACAGACCGGTGATTTTGCGTGAGTTATCCAAAACGGTTCACAGGCTTTGCAATTTTTGACGGTACATAGACTCGCCGATTCGGAATGAGTCAAAACGGTACACAGACTTGGCACGGTACATGGACTCACTTCGGTACGAGTAAGTTATAACTGTAGCGGTAAGTGATAAACGACGCTCGTTCGACTATTTGCACAGTCCCATTTTCACTGAAGACCGCTTGTATTGCACCGACCAGTATATTGCGCATATCTGTGGGGAAGAGTCAGTAATTTGGCAAACGTCGATGGGATATGCCGGTTACTACACCTTTAAAGCTGACTGCCATGTTGATAAATAAATAAATAAGTAAGTAAATAAAAACATAACTGCCTTGATTGTACTTTTACCCAAACGCATTCGCAGATAACAGATAAATATCCCTGACAAGGCGAGAAAGTTCCTAGACCTCATATGGCATATATTCGCTTTCTTTCCTTGTATGACAATACGGATTGAACAACTGAGATCCAAACATTTTCAATTGTTTTATTCCACAGCTGAACCACAGGGGAATTTTACAAATAACAACATCGACGAACAGGGGTAACGCTTGTGTCAGTTTGCTTTGTAGTTCTGTTTCAAAAGAAAGCTATTTTAAACAGTTTGCAAACCAACAAAGCCGCATATTATCCCCATATTTATCGTTATTTATCGGCAATGGATACGCACAGAGGGACGGGGGCGGGTTTGGGAGGAAGCGGCATGCAGTTAAATGGATGCAGCCAGAAAAACCCAGAATGAGTCATCGTCACCGATATCTCACTTTCACTTAATGATACAATACAGTTCTACCTGGAAGTGAGATATGGGTGGCTATGGTGTATTCTTAAGGCGCCGTTATACCCGCCTCCCGTGGATTATGTTGTATGTTGTGACAGCGTTGTTGCTGGTTACCTTGGCGGTTACTAGCAGAGTTGTTTCTGGGTACATCGTAACTAACAGTGTTGTTACTATTACGTTTTGACTTCTGTCGTTGTTGCTGGGTACGTTGTTACTAGCAATGTTGTTGCTGGGTACGTTGTAACTAACAATGTTGTTGCTTGGTACGTTGTAACTAGCATCGTTGCAAACCATTGAAATGCATTAGTTTGGTGACAT
Organism: Acanthopleura granulata; assembly: GCA_016165875.1. Taxonomy (NCBI): domain Eukaryota; kingdom Metazoa; phylum Mollusca; class Polyplacophora; order Chitonida; family Chitonidae; genus Acanthopleura; species Acanthopleura granulata. The sequence continues at coordinate 40,909,895 of JABBOT010000002.1, read as the reverse complement.
TTTCATGTACATAAATATACAGCCCACTTCAAACATACAAGTTGGCCACAGACTTAACTAGAGGACGACGAATACGCTGTTTATAGCCAAAGTTCACCATGCATGGTAAGTTAACACATAAAGTGGTTGAGTTTCGCGACACAGTGCTGTCTCCTTGCTAGATGAAAGCGGCCTTTTGTTTTGCGTGTCATTTTATCCCCATTGTATAAATATGTCCCCGTATGTCTATTAAATCAATATAAAAAGGACGTTAATCGCTTTCTTTATGACACATACATTCAATCGATTGTCAGAAAAATTTATTGCACTCTTGCAATATTTCGTTATGACACATACTGTTAAGCATCCAGTTTCCCTGGGGAAAAACCCCACTCACAAAAACAAACGATGCAGATCGCGAACCGGCGCCATATGGGCATTTAATAGTTTAGTACAACATGAAAGAAAAATATTCAATTGGAGAATTAAAAGTACTGAATATTTTAAATGAGCAATAGAGCCAGAAGAATATCTCTGAAGAGGCAATATCTCTATCATAATATAAACAATATATTATTTCTGTGGATAAAGGGTTGGCCATATAAGTCTGTGCCTCCATCCAAATGTCAATTTATTTATGACAGAATGACAAACAGTTCTAACATAATGAGATAGCCTGGTGACGTGCAGTGTCGGCCAGGTGTCAGTATATGATACTGGGAGGGGTGTCATGTCTGGTGTCTTCAGTATGATGTTCCAGTGGCGGATGCACATTGGCGGCATGGACTCGCTCTGCCACAAGAAGACACAGTATATACATACATTCTAAGGACACCTCGTCGTCATATGACTAACAGGTTGTTGAGTATGACGTAAAACTCCAATCATACATCCATACATTAATTCAAGATATCGTTAGAGTACAACTTGGTAGGTCCTGGAACCAAATCTTTAGGTATGTCAGGTTTTACTGTGTATACTATACTGACGTCTTTTAAAGATTCGACAGCATCTTGTTTCTTATTGGACAAATAGTCACTACAGGCCATTTTGTTACCTGTAGTTACCAAATATAGTGAGGGCGGGTCAGGTTTATGGGTGAATTAAACCAAAGTGCTAGTGGTAAACACTCACTATTTACCAGGATTATGTAACTGACAACTCTTGAGTTCATACGGCCGTCGAATTCACAAAAAGTGGATTCGAACCCCTGACCTCGCCTATCACGGGTAGGTCAGCTGTGGCTAGACCTGCGCTGTAGTGAAATGAGTTTTACATGTTATCAACATGTTAGCTGCATCTTGTAATACGTCTGCAGTTACTGGTTGTGTTAACATCGCTCGAGTGGTCTACGCACATTTTGGCTTACATTCTGCACACCAACAATCCATTCCGAACAGTCAGTCAAGAACACGCATTTAACTAGCAATAGTTAGTAATGCGAACAATTCAATCGATTGTCAGAAAAATTTATTACACAATATTTCTTTGACGTCATTCTTCTTTGATTTCATGGCGTCACAAGTGCTTTTCCCGAAAACATGTAGATTGAACGGTAACAATTTAGGGGTAGTTGGACTCACGACATGTTGAATGCATCCATCTCACTGTAGTGCTCAACAAACTTTATTACTGGAATTATTGATCAGTAAAGAAGAAGAAAAAAGCACTTCGAAGCGAAGACATCAGACCATTTTAGCTGACTTAGTGACTACACGATATATTATTTTTGGCTAGTTAAAGTTAGATAAAGGTTAGTTACACTTTGGAACAAGAAAGGTGGGCGCAGGCCACCTTTACAAGCATTGGCGACTGTGTTTTTTGTATCCTAAGGCTTTAACCGCTGTTCGCAGTTTGTTGGCCAGACGCTAGTTCATGGAAGATAATATACGCGCACATGCATCAGCTTTTTATAGTGTCTGTATATCAGTACAGTTGCACAACAGTAAAACAGAGGAACAATAAACAAAAACGTAACGTGTGCTTAGCTTCCATTATGGGTTAGGCCTACCTCAAGACGGAAACCCATCAAAATCCTTCCGAGTATTTTGTAAAAGCTGTTTTCATTACTATGTTTCAGTTGTAATGTCTCCGTCGTCTAGTGTTTAGAATGCAAGGTCTCTGAAACTTTACTTGAAGGAATAGCGGATGTTCATATCAGCATTACAACTCACACCACAGGAATATCTGTTTCGCAGGATTGGAGCTTTGCGTGCCCGAAGGACATTGGACATGACTGGGTACTTTGCGTCAAGATATACGGGTAATATTTCTGTCTCAGAACATACTCATTATTGCAGCAAAACCCCCCGAACACTAGGTAACCTACAGTCCACCTTAAATACTTCTAGACAGATTCGGAACTCTAGACGTGTGCCTATGAGCCAGAACCAGACACGCCAACACAAGTTAATCAAGATATACCAAGGTGGTGTAGCCAGAAAACATTTAGGCTAGAAACCAGGATAATACGGGGTGTTCAGTCTGAGTATACATATATAAAATTAAGGAAAGCGCATATGATAAGCGATTGAGAAGCGACGAAACCACTGATTGTCAACTTTGAGAAACATAAGTAGCAGGTATAATCCCGACCTTCACCTTGGAATTTGTTTTTTCCATCGCTCTCTCTCTGTTTGTGGGTCCCGTTTGTGACCGTGAGCTGTCGATGGCCCTGTTGTAGCCGTGTGCGCAGTCTAACGTTCGTTGAAAGCCATTTGCCCTTCACTGGTTGGTCAGTAACTTGCCAAATATGGATGCAAACAGGACTAGCCGTGTTGGTTAGGGTATAAGTAAATACAACATTATGTGTTGGCCAAACGTCGGTGGTCACTCTTTCATGATGTGTAAAAAGATAAATTATATTTACCAGTAAACAGGCAGTCAGGCAATCTTCATGGTCAGTTGGGTGAAGTGCAGGGCCACAACCCATGTGAACTACTGTGCGAGAAGCTTCAGGGTCAGGTTAACAGATATTTTTCGGGCATACACACCAATATATATATTGTATTTGTGCTTGTGACTTCTACTTTTTTGTTACATGGTAATGGTTTTAATTTAGTTACGCCTTGTATTTATGGGTACTGGTTCCCTTCATGTTGATTCATGCTGTTCCTGTGTTACATGTTGGGCTCCTCTAAATTGCTTTTCACAGCCTCTTTTCCCTAGTCATGTATATTTATACCCCGACAGACTAAACCCATCAGTCTTCTCCTCTTTAGAACTAGCGTTCACTGTTAGGCCTCTCTGACATCGTATGACGTGAACATGCTGTATTTCATCGTGAAATAAATCAACATAAACTTATATAACCATGAAGCAAAGTGTCTATACGCAGTGCATAAATCAATCGGGGAACCTTCAGTTTTGCGTGAAGTATACAGCAATAACCCTTCTGAAACAACAAAACGGTCAGCCACGGAAGCATGAATCCTGGCTGATGGAAAGGTTACACAGTATATTTGCTAAAGTGAGCATAGAGTCTGCCACTATAAATAGCCCCCCCCCCCCAAAAAAAAATAAGTAAGCCACAGGTGTCAAAGAAAAATATTAAACAAAATGTAAAGCTTTAATAGTTGAGAATATTCTGCAAGTCGGATATGACAGACAATTCACTCCAAGCTGCCATGTTATAGAAGACGTGACTAGTCTTGAAACGCGTCATGTGACTCTTCCGCTACGACGTCACATAGCTTATCACCTACTGATTGTTGCTGGGATCTCTCATGGTGAAGAATAAAGCATGGGTGCAATAAATCAGAACTAAGGTTATGTTAATTGCTAAAGTTTGTTTTGTACCAAGTGAACGGTCATAAATTGATGTTGAAATGAAAAAGTCTAGTTATATTACAATGCAGTAGTAATGTTTCAGTGCCAGTTGGCAACCAAACAGCCATTGCCTCAGAAGGAGGCAAATTCGTTGCATAATTTTCTGATACATAGTAGCGAAGCGAGATTTACTGAAAGAATGTTCTCAAAATATCGACAGGCAAGAATCAGTTCCAAATGAAAACTTTGTTTTACACATTCCCTGATGTCTGCAGCCATATAATACTGACACCCATGCGGGTGGAGGCAAGTTTAGTTTAAATCTGTACGTTAAATCCCGTCTGGATTGAGGATGGGAACGAAATGTACAAGTGTCAGCTTATGTCCGCTGAGGGGAGATTTACCGGGTAAAATTAAAGTGAACACTCAACATCGACTTCATGTGTTTTCTGCCGAGTGGATGGCGGGAGTGGTTAGCGCAGGGAATGGTGATCCCAGATAAAGAGACCTATACTACGTGCACACATCTAACGCGTGGCCGTGCAGACTACCTGCCCCAGAGACCGGCCGACTGATGTAACAGTGTCCATGTGATGGGTGGATATCTAACAGCCAATCCCTGATCCTGCGCTGATTGATTTCATCCTCCCCTCACCCGTCCTCAGTCTTGTCGCTCCCGTTTTCACCACCACGTTTCTGCCGACAGTTTATTGGAGCGCAAACGTTTTGCGGGGACCGGAGGATTCAGAACGATTATAATCTAGGTCTGCCTATGAACCATCAACCGTGATCTTTGTAGCGCATGCACAACGTTCTGCAACAAGCATTGGCGAATTTTCCCGGCGACAAGCAGCCAAGACCACCTGGAGAAATCTAGCGGGTCAGAGTTTCCAGAACATTGCAGATTTTGGTCCAGAGAGCTTTGTGTACCGCTTTACACACCATGGAGAGTAAACCAACAATGACCACTGCTTCGGTGGTACGGCAATACCAGCCAGTTTCTGGTAAGTACAGATTTTTTTTTATTTTTATTTTATTTCATTTTTTTTTCTTAGATTTTAAAGTGTGATCAAAACTGTCTCCCAGACCATCAAAGGTATGGGAATGTAAACAAAACTTCGTTATGTGCCAGTTAGCCCCTTCTTGTGCTCCATTACACGTAGCTAATGGCATCGATTTAAACGATCGCATTACACCGCGCGATGTATCCGCTTTATAGCCCACGTTGAGCAGCCATCGTGATGTGCCAAACACAAAACATGAATCAGTCTGGATTATTTCTTTTTCCTTATCCTATCTTCCTTCAGTTAGTCATATTTCACCATATAAGCCTCAAGAGTTAGCAGTGAGACTTCGTGACAGATAACATAGGCGATTGTGACATTGTTAAAGTGTAGTAATGCGGCTTTCGAAATGTATTCTTTCATCGACAAATGAAAATTGGTACTGGAAGCATTGACTAAATACATTTCAGAAAGAATGAAAGAGTATTGTTCATTTGAGTGATTTAATTTACTCTAGATATTAGTAAGTATATAGTTTTTGTGGTTTACTTTACTCCAATGGCCCTGTCTTGTCTGCTTCACTGGGTTGTATGTACGGCACGTCATTGGGTGGTCTCTCTGGACATCTTATCATAATGAAATAAAAGGTCTCAAGCATAAGATTTATGTTTGCGCAAAGTCCCTTGTGGGGAATTCCTTTCTTAGGAACGTTATCTAAGCCACAGAGCTGCCGTTAAATTGGACACATACGTAAGTGCTTCAATTGAAGTCGGGCATTAGCGAATGTGTCCATACTCAGACGAAAGCTCTCTGCGGGGCCGTCGATCTGATAGGAGCTAATACCACCACACATGGAAACCGTCTTTCCTTGACAACATAGGATTCTTGCCATTCAGCCTCAGCCTTATCCACATCACTAGAACATCCCACATCATTGTTTACCGTCACAGTTCAATTTGAACCCATTAGCCAGCGACTGCCCCTAGACTCAAGCCTGTCACTCCTGCCCCACCCATATCCATTCGGCTTCAAGTGATTTTCTTTCCAATGCCGTCTTTAGGTTGTCACGCCAATGAATATTCCTCCCTCTGACAGTCTCTTCTCTAACCCAGCGTGTGTAAACCCCAATGAAGCGCACTCGCTTAGAATCAATGCCACATAACGGTCAGCCGACAGGTAGTATTTGTAGATGCACCGCGTGCTTTCCAAGACTATAGAGAAGGTTCAGCTGGCAACAGTTCTGATATATCACTCGATACTTTCGATAAGTTCCACTCATGTCATAGATCAAATTTCTCCATTCAGTGGATCGAATACACAGCTCGATACTGTCTGCATGAAAACTAAATGTCAGGAAAACCAAAAAGTGAATCTCAATACACCATGCTCGAAAACAAAATGTTAAAAAAGCCACCAAATTAAATACACATCTCAATGCCTTTTGCCTGAGAACCCAATGTTAAAAACGCCACTAGACTGAATACACATCTCAATACATTTTGCCTGAGAACCCAATTTTAAAAACGCCACTAGGCTGAATACACATCTCGATACATTCAGCCTGAAAGCTAAACGCAAGAAAACCAAACTGCTATAACACGATAAGTTTTTATGCTGTTTTGAAAAGCTTCCGAGAATGTTTTATCTTGGCATTATCTGTTTACTTTTTAACAGTGCTCTGTTCTGGACGGCGCCGCTTATGTAACGGTCTCGCCCTCCGGTGCAGTAAACCATAATGTACTTAGGCTGAATGCTAGAAAATACATTCGGCTTGTTCATTCACCTTTATCCAAATGAAATAGTCATAAAATAAATCCCAAGCAAATACTTTATATCCGTTTAACGAATTGCTAACAGTACACACCATTGAAGCACTCTAATTCACACAAAAACGATTTTAGATTTACTGCGTTTGCTAAGGCAACACAACAAACCTATTTAGCTAACCCGAATTAGGATGTAAAACTGAACACCGTCCTGTTACTGAAATTCTCTTGAGTATGGAGTTAATACCCAACGTAAACAAACAAATAAACCCAGGATGAGTGTCGTGTTAAAATTGTCACACTGATCTAACGGCTTTAGAGCAGCTTCAAATCACTTCCTTTTGGTTTACCGTGGTTTGCCGACGTAGCATTAAGCCATATTCATTCATTCACTGGATGTGCTTTCCACATGCGCCCGACCCTATGTAGCTTCAGGGTATAAAAGCTGTTTGCGCACTTCATACAAATGCTGAATGTACCGCGTACTAACAAGAGCTATATGTACCTGCCATACAGAACAGAACGTACCATTCGCGCCCTTCATGCAGAAGCTGTGCGAACGTACTTCCACTATACAGGTGTTGAATGTGCCCTTCATACAGAGGCTATGTGTATTTTCAATATGAAAGAGTTGTATGTGCGTTCATACTGAGGCTGTATTATATTTGATCTCCATATGTGGTTGTATTTGCCCTCCATACAGAAGTTAAATGTGCTCTCCATACAGAAACTGTTTGAACTTCCAGTATATCAGAGTTGTATGTACCTCCAGCTCGAAAGCTGTATCTGCGGACACCATCTACCAGACGGTTCGGTGTCTCGGCAACCCTTATCGACCTTCCGGACTTCCGTCAGTTTTCATCATTAAACCTATTACATACAAGTGTAAATATGCCTATCGATTGATTCAGCAATACCCGAAGCAAACAGTACTAAATGAGCTCAGCAAATCACACTAATGCTACTGGCCTTCTTGTTATACAGTTATTTATATGAGGGAAAGATAGCATGCCTAAAAAGAAGGAAACAAGTGCATATAAACAGCGTGGTTTTCTCGTTGTTATTTGTATTTGCATAACACCTGTAACAGCCATAGCTTTTGTTACATGTACAACTAAGGCCACTGAATTAATCAAATATAAGCTTGCAGCCTCCAGCTCTCTGCATTTGTGTGCGTCACCTTCACACCGCAATTACACGAATTGCAGACTATTAAAGAGCCGCCCCGAGATCTACAGGGATGTTTGATTTCATTCCATACCTATCAATAATCGTTACTTGCCAGAAGCTGACTTCCTCATTTGGAGCAGGACGGAAATACTGGGGCCAAATATGTGTTTTCATCCCTTCGAATTTCCAATCTTCGCCACGGCTTCCGCAGTATTTTGTGTTACGCGAACGCAGTACCGGCATAGAACAACAAATTGCTAGCTTTTAACTGTAATAAAAGTTAATTGTCATCAAAATCAATTTCGCATTCGTCAACACGCGCAGTAAACATGGGGTTTACTTTTTTCGGAAGAGGAAACGTGGAATATTAATATTAATACTACCATTATGCTGTTTGTAATTTAAGTCACAGAATATAAACCCTGGCATCTCTTCATATCGGTTATACCTGGATGACACAAATATCATTTCTGCCCCCATTGAGCTGTAGACACCCAGCAACCGCTGGGTATCTCACCTTTCGATAGTGCAACAGATAAAAGAGGCTGAATCAAGAACCCGTGGAACAGGGGCTTAACAGCACAGTGGATAACAGCGACTGAATATCGCAGCCGTGGGACATAGCCCTAACACATCAGAAATTGAATAGGCTGAATTACCTAACCATGGCATATAGCTACAAGAGCCCAGGAAATAACGGCGCCTGAATCATACACCCGACGTAATACAGCGTTAACAGCGGCTACCCGTCGTCTACAGCCTAACTCATTAGATAACATCGTCTGAACGACGTTTCCGTCGAATAGAGCCTTACAGCTCAGTAGATAGCACCTGCTGAATGACGCACCCGTCGAATAGAGCCTACCAGTCCAGTAGATAACACTGAGTGAACAACGCACCCGTCGAATAGAGCCTAACAGCTCGGTAGATAGCAGTGGCTGAATCACGCACCCGGCCTAATACAGTCCTGCTATAGATTTAATTCATTGGTAAATAAACATGAATTTTTCTTGCACATATCTGCAATTCTTTCATAGAAGTGTGAAACACGTTTGCTCGCGCCGTATATGGATTCTATATTCTGTGCAAGCGTGGAAGCAAAAATTTATATGTGCAACAAATTTCCCCATACCAGAATATTTGCAATAGTTTTCGGCATTTGTACAAATAAACCGAAACTTTTAGATATATAAAATAGTTTGTTATAAGTATATTCATTTGCTCTTTTATGTAATACGTCACAGTTTCGTAAAGTTGTACTTGCGCAGCAAAGAGGTTATTCAAAACTACTGCTGCGTAACCAATCACGCTTTTTACGCGGTAGCAGAGTAACGGAGAGTCGGCTCTTTACATAGCTGTTTGTGAATACCGCACGCTTTGAATACCACTTTATAGAAAACTTCCGGGTATCTCTTAAATTAAAAACTTGTGATATACAAAGAGGCATTTGAATTTCAAAATGTGGGTCTGAAACATTCTTTGTGACGGTGCCATGGGCTAGATGTAGCAAATGTTGCCGTGTCATTTCTTGATATCATTTTTATCTTTTGATGTGGATCAGGCGGCGTTACATGCATGCTGTGACATATCTAGGCGTCCCGTGCATATCTTGCACCATCTTACGCAACGTCGTTTATAATTTAACACTGGACATTGCTGGAAGGCGACATTCAGCCAGATAGAAATAAACACCGCTCATGCGCTGTTTGTACGGTAAACAAGTGAGGTGTGTGGGCGGCCGGGTCACTGGCAGCAGGACAAGACCAGTTGTTGCCTAGCAGATGATCTGTGTGAAAAAACTTGGTCTTAAATTGACAAACCCTGCAGCAATATTACCTTATCATACATCATCTGATGAAAAAGTTTGCTTACTTTTCATATCAAAGCGTTTCAAGTTCACTTGTGCTGCAATCTCAGGAGCGACCAACCTTGTCACATGTGCAATGCGCTCATGTTACCGTCGTTCGTGTAATCCTATGTATCAGACATGGCCTTTCAAAGCTGATCGTTTCTATGTACTTCATTTTAGAATGTCGTACGGCATGATATACAAAGGGGTTGTGCCTTTGAATTCCAACTGGTCAGCGTGTGATCTCTAAACAAGTACCGCACTACTCACGAGGATTTAGGTGCTGTTAAAACATGGTGTGTGCTTTGCTTTATCGTGAGATACCGGTATGTGTTATGCTATGTCTTGAGATAATATGGGGCTTGCTTTATGCTATGTCAAGGGTTATTGTGAGTAGTGTGATATGCCGTGCGATAGGTGATTATGACACATTATTATTCTGTGTAATTGTGATCATGTGCTTTGTTGCATGTTTTGTGAGTTATTGTGAGATGCGCATTATGTTGTGTTGTAAGTTATTGTGAGATGCGCATTATGTTGTGTTGTGAGATATTGTCATATGCATGTTATGTTGTGTTGTGAGTTATTGTGAGATGCAGGTTATATTGTGTTGTGATGTAATATGAGAGGCGTGTTCCGTTGTGTTGTGAGATATTGTGAAATGCGTGTTATGTTGTGTTGTGAGGTAATGTGAGATGCGTGTTGTTTGTGTTGTGATGTAACGTGAGATGCATGTTATCTTGTGTTGTGATGTAATGTGAGATGCGTGTTATGTTGTGTCGTAGGTTATTGTTTGTGTTATGCCTTGTCCTAAATTGCTGTTAGATGGGTTGTACTGTGTCGTAAGTTATGAGACGTGTGTTATGTTGTGACGTCAACTGGTGCGAGACGTGTCATGTTGTGCTGTGGATTATTGTGAGATATATGTTGTCTTGTGTAATAAACTTTTGTGAGACGTGTGTTGTGCGCCGTGTCATAAGTTATTTTGACACGTGTTATAGTGTGTCGTTATTTGTGCATGGGCTATTTGTTAAGTTGTTTTGTGAACCAATAAAAGATTTATGTTGTAGTGTGTTGTAGGTTATTGTGAGAGATATTGTGTGTGTTCTGTTGTGAGACCTTGTGATATGTGTTTATGGTGTCTTGAGCTATTGTTAGATGTTTGCTCTGACGTGTCCCCATTATTGTGAGGTTTGGGTTATGCTTCATTGTAAGCTATAGTGAGGTGTGTGTTATGCTGTGTCGAAGGTTGTTTTGAGATGTATGTTATGACCTCACGATCGGAAGGAATCTTTGTGCGTCGCCTTGTTGTTTTCCAATAAGCGACTTCCTACGTCGATTTGGCTGTCAGTGTGGCATTGCAGAGTGTAATCTTGTGCAATGGCCTCATTTATATGTACATAAACATAGGGCCGTCATCAGGGAAACGCAGTAAATACCTCTAAGAGCATGTACACTTTTGATTTATCTATTTTTGTCGTGATTGGACAAAGCAACCCATGTCCTTGAGAAAGGTGTCGGGTTAGGGCTAAAGGTTTCTTATTTTCCGGAAGCTAAGCCGGCCAGGTTGTAAGCGGACTGCAGAGACAGAGAAAGTATGACTTATTTGACGTGCTAGCCGCATCCTGTCATCTCAACATCAGGTTCTACTCAATATCCCAAGCAAACAAACTATTTCCAAGCAGCTTTTTGCTTTTGAGCTCATACGTCTTATAGCTTATTTAATGAAGGCGTTGCCATGGTGATCCGAAAGTGAGCTCGATTCCACCATGGCTATGACGAATAAATTGGGATTCAGACAGAGGGTATCATAGAAGCAGGCGCTCAGGCGGCCAAAGCATTGGTTTACTTCAACCGTCCGGCCCTTGACCAATAAGGTCGCGAGATCGCATCCAGTTCCCGCTGCTTCGGTTGTGGCCTTAAATCAGGCAATTTGTCAGGTACCTTGCGAAGGCCGGTGTATTAATCCAGGCACTCCAGATTTATTCGCCAATAAACGTGATCGTATAAAAATGTCACATCACGACCGCTTGAGACAATCAGCATTGTTTTTCTGTCACAGCATACCAACGGGGTACCGCAGAACCGCTTGTAGCATCAATCAGCATAGTACTTTGTGTCGTATCACACCAGCAGGGTATCACAGAATCGCTTGTAGCATGTTATGTGACAATCGGCATAGTGCTTTGGGTCATATCACACCAGCAGGGTATCACAGAATCGCTTGTAGCATGTTATGTGACAATCGGCATAGTGCTTTGTGTCATATCACACCAGCAGGGTATCACAGAACAGCTTGTAGCATGTTATGTGACAATCGGCATAGTGCTTTGTGTCATATCACACCAGGAGGGTATCAAAAACTGCTTGTAGCTTGTTATGTGACAATCAGTATGGTGTTTGGTGTCATGTCACACCAGGAGGGTATCACAGAAACGCTTGTAGCATGTTATGTGACAATCGGCATAGTGTTTTGTGTCATACCATACCAAGGGCGTATGGCGGAACAGCTTGTAGCATGTTATGTATCAATCTGCATAGCGTTTCTGTAATTCCAGACGCTTGTAGCATGTTATCACAGCCTTGTGACAGGCTAAGCACGCCACAACTCACAGCTTTGGTGTGTTTTTAGACACAAGAAACGATCTGAATCTCACCCAGTATTGTGAATGGAGAAAGAATGACCGGGAAGAAAAAAAAGCCAAAGTCAGAAATTAACCAGGGATCAAAGTATCAAGTTGCACTGAGCCGTCCATCTATCACATTCCATCCGAACAGGCAAGATGATGAATATTGGCTAGATAGGCCTATGGAAAGATTAAAAATTTGTAAACAAAGCAAAAGTTAATTAGATATGGCCTAAACATTTCATTTCTGTCAATACATCAAGCTTTTGAAATCTGTTTTCTCCTATTTTAATAAGTACACCCATATTAGGTATACCATTGTGTGACTTCCACACAGGCGTTGATAGGCGACATGTTCCTAGCTCTATCATTAATCGCTATATCACTAACCTTGAAGGGCTCGGGAGGCCTCGTGCTAGTCAATCTACATTTTTATCCAATAAAGCGATCACGAGATCATGTTGGTAGGTATTCCATGGGGAGTAATGGACAAATCACGTCTGTAGTTATGAATTCGGTCGAGTGACCTTCAAGGTCTGCCACTGTAGATCTGCCGAGTATAGTAATCGTCAAATCATGTCACTGTAGGTCTTATGAGCAAAACATTGATAAATGGCAGTACACTACCCCCAATCACTAGCCACAAAGCATGGATTTAATCCCTACAATGGATAGGAAATTTTAAATCACCAAACCATGTCACTAAACCATCTCTTTGTTGGTCTACTAAGTGGAATAAGTGGAAGTGATCCCTGTTAAAGTAACTGTACGGAACGATCGCAAAATTTTATAAATGTAAGTCTGATGAGCATAACACTGCTCAGTGATAACTTGTGTGCGCTACAACCATATGAGCTCAACCCAGGATGTAGAAATGGAATTCAGCCTAGACCATCAGAGCAAACCTTTCTATGTCACTTGCCGGAGTGTTTACCGAATCATCACTTTCCAGGTCGGCTCAGTGCACTGGTCCCCAAACCATGTCGCTCTTTGTGGACATGTGGTCGTGTACTTTACTCCCGGTTTATTTTACACATTCGTGTTTCTCTCGGTCTGGTCGTGTACTTTACTCCCGGTCGTGTTTCTCTCTGTCAGTGGTACTAATCTGGCCCTGCACTTTACACTCAGTTGTGGTAAAGTGCCAGTGGTACAAATCAAGCCGTACATTTGGTTGTGGTAATATGGTACTAATCAATCGGTGGTACTAATCTGTGGCCCGTTGGGCGAAGCAGTAGCAAACTGATTCCTTCCCAGGCAACATACGCGTCACCATGGCAGTTACGCATGACGTAGAGTTGCGACACCTTCGCAAAACAGACCTCTGGTCGCGTACGTTACTCTAGGTTTTGATAATATCTTCCTGTCAGTTAAACCAGGGATCGCTTCGTGTTGTAATGATTTATTTTTTGTTCCTTATGGTTGGTTTTAGTGTATTGTTGGCCTTAGTAGTTCGTGGTACGTTTATCTTCCTGTTCCAGTAATCCACAAGGACGCTATATGCGTGTCCATGGTGCTAACTACAAAAACAGGCACATTTTCACTCTAGGACATGTCTTTATTGCCAAATACGCCGACAGGCAAATGTAAATTCACATACATCGTTGCTGGAGGGCTTGCCTGAAATACAGAATGTAGAATATATCGGTTACGTTTACGGTTCGGTTTCGGCAGATGCTGAATACAACACATACATCGTTACGGTTCGGCTTTGGCCTATACTGAATATAACACGTACATAGTTTTGGTTAGGTTTTGGCCTATACTGAATACAGTATGTACATGGTTGCGGTGGTGAGTTCTCTCATTACCGAATACAAAAAGACATAGGGAGTAGGGAGTGTTCGGATGTATATGTGCGTTTCATTCCTCAGCGGCTCGCATACAACATAATCGTTTTGACGTAACGTGGTTTTGCCTCTTTTTTTAACCGTCGATGGCATGTTTGATCACGCACATAGATAATGTATTTGTCGTGAGGGTGGTTGAACACCGACAAATTGTTCGACTTGAGCTCGGAATAGGGTTCTGGTACTGATGCGGGCCTGCTGGCAGAAAACCGCTACCCCGTTTAACCACAAGGCCAAGCAAAGGTGCTTAGGCCTGTTAGGTCGCGAACTCGTCTCGAACTCGTAATTAAAACATTATTAAGGGTTATATATCCCGACAGCGATCGGAGGTGGTGCGAATCCTTTAGCCTTTGAAGGCTACGATAATGATGTTGTAGACTTTTATAGAAGACGATTCTCTTCACTGGTGCTAATCTGTCAGCTTGGCTCGGATGGCCCAGTCTCGTCCGTGCACGATGTATTCACACTGCGGGATAGGTGTTTATACGTATCCAGTCGAATGGCACAGGAGATTAATTTCATAACTGGAAAGAAACCATCCAGGGTTTTTGGTGTGAGTATCGGGTAACAAAGCTATACACTGATGTCTTGGAAACATTTACGTAAGCCGGGGTGTTGCCAGGGAGTATTTTAGATGCGCAACCAGAGCACAAAACTCCAAAACTCTAAACGCCTATGGGTGATTCCAGGACTCGATGGCTCTGCAATAACCGATTCCAGCACTACACGGTTCTGTTAAAACCGATTCCAGGACTCCATGCCTCAGTAATAACCGACTTCAGCACATCATGGGGATCTTGTAGATAACTTTACCACTCCGTGACATTTTTGTGGCTGACCTCATCACTTCATGGCTTTCTTTATGGCTGACTTGAGCGTGTCATTTTTCTGTTATCGCTAACGCTAGCAAGCCAAGGTTCTTTGACAACTGGCTCCAGCACTCCTTGTTGTTGCCATGGCTGGCCAGACATTAACAGGCGGTGACTAATATCACAGAAACATTATGAACGGTAAGTGTCTGTACAGTATATATCCTAGGTCTACTCGATAAAATGTACGAACAGGTCATTGTTGTGAACCAAGAGTAAACACAAGGCGACAGCGTATATTGGACAAAAGGCAAAGGTTAATAACCGGCTGTAACCATTGATCCACAGTGTCATATTTCATTTCAGTATGCTCAATTTTAATGGAGTCCGAGCTTGGTTTATCTGACGACTAGTGATGAATAAAGGGCAGACTTGATAATGCGAAGAAAACCGCGCGATTCTGCGAAAAAGCAATCATTACCAGAAATTCCCAAATGCACGCTTGGACTAGGATTTAATTCGCCTGTTTGAATGCTCCCTGTATACTTGCACTTCAATCCTGTGCAACTAGGTGTAAAAATTGTCCCTATCAGTGTCACAGGAGTGAGGTGTATTTTTTGTGTACAAAAAGAGAGAACATCTACATGAATCCAGCTGAAATACAATTACTTTGTAACATGAAACATGTAAAAACATGTGAAAAACGGGGGTGATGTCATTCATACTTTTCTTTTTATCAAAATGCAAATGGAAGCTCGAAAGCAGATTCCGTTATTTTAGGGCGTTTTTCTGAGTGAATTCCATAATGAAAACCATAATGAAAATATGATTATACGTAAAGCAAGATCATTGGTGCGTATTTAATGTCAAGTTGGAGAGTTCTAGTATGTCGCGAAGTATCAAGTTGGTTCACGCAATAATATTTTTGTAAATGGACAAAAAATGAAATATTTTCAAGGGCCATTGAAACTGCAGATTCACCATGATAATTTCGGACTTGCAGATCGTTATAGTGCACCGGTAACTCTCGTGGCTAGCGATCTGGATGTCACAAAAAATCAGAAGTTCGATTCCAGTCTCTGCTTACATTTTTAGTGACATGAGTTATGGAGAAAATGGACCGGGAATGTCTTACATGGTAAATACTGCTAAACAAATTAGAAGAGACGTAGTTGCCTTCACAGTGATTGGTGTCTCGTGCACGGTATGTCCTCACCTCCTACATTTTCATCAGGTAAAATTTTTAGTTCTTTCTGCAATGCATCTTTCTTTGTTGGGTGTAAATGCAGGAGTGTTGACATATTGTGCTGTAATCGAGGAAAGCACACTGTGAGGTTGTGTGCTCGGGAAAGAACACAACTCATGCCTTGAGCTTCCATGGGACCTTTATATGGTGAAATAATTTCCAGTAACGATACAGAGTCATTTTTCAGATTTCGAATAATAAATGAATTACATGTAAGAACATCTTTCAGTTGTTATTTCCTTTTTACTACTTGAATAATAGCAGGTAAATATATTACAACTACTATACAAGCTACACATTCAATTATTTCTAGTCAAGTGACCTGAATGCACTAGAGTCAACCTAGTGGAATGTCGCACCCTTTTCACCTATAATCTTACGTGTTAAAGACTGGAGTAATCCAACTTGCTGTTTCATTGTACAATTGAAAGATGTAACTCCAAGAAATCTGAACAGTTTAAAAATGCTTAATTTGAATAACAACATAGCCAAATGAACATGTGGTTTGATGTAAACATGATGGTTGAATACAAACAACAAATGAGATGTATAGACTTACCCCCTGGTACTGCAAGAGTAGGTACCGTACTACACCAACTAAGGTTCACATGGCACATATCACTCACAGTGCGTCAAAGAATAAACCCAAACGTCGACGGTCACCGTGTACATCAATGGTTCATGTCTACAACCACATGAAATTACCCTAATGCAATATTGGGACGCGGAATGCACATTATATACCACTAGTTATGAAAAACAATGAAAATAGTGCTAACTTCAAAATATCTGCAAAACACTGTTTTATCTGCTATCCCGCCACATGAAAATCATAACATCATGTAAAATGAAGGACATTTTCATGCCACTTTAACTTCACCCTTACGGGTGGTCATTACATCAGACCGTAAGACAAGCAACATTGGCTCTATCGTCGATTCTGACAAAGACAAACAAACAAACAGACAATAAAAAACAGTGTATCGTGACTGGTACGAAATATCACCCAAACTGCTGGTGTTACCGATTATATATACTCTTCATTCAACAAAGTGATCTCATTATGAAGTCGCAAAGAACAAAAATCGTCAAAATTTACTGTAGCAGGGCTAGCGTGCATCTACATGCCACAAATCTACACAGCCAGACCTTCACAAAGATCTGTACATATGAAGACAAATTTCTTACTTACATGAAGAATCCGTAAACTTGACGAACAAATTTGGTTCGATCGCCACTGACCTGTTTTAGTCTGGTTTGCCGACTCAAAATTACAACTAATCTCTGTCAAAAAACACAGTGTCTGGTAAAGAATACAAATACTTATGTTCTTTCAGCCAGCTTACACTGAGCATCGAATTTCGGATGATTCCGGTTAACTTCGGGAATAGTAACCTCGGGTACTACATAACTGTTCACTTGCCCATAACACTAACCGTTGCGTATGCAAATGTACACGGCGTATCTGCATAAAAGGTAAACAAATATTGCATAAATTGCGTAGGCAATGGTGTTGCGTATGAACAGAATCGCGAGCATTTGTGCAGATTGTATCCGCATAAATGCAGATAACTAGTTCCAGAAACACCGATAGAAGCACAGGCAATTGTGCAACATGCATGTATCCAAATAAATGTAGACAAACTGTCTCTCGGGAAAGAACAGAAATATAGACAGTCGCTTTCGATGTACCGGCATACCTGTAGACAGATCAGTAGGCAATTGTGCAACTTGTATCCGTAAACAGGTAGATACTGAGTGTCGCCTATGCCATCAGACAGGTAGGAAATATTACTGGAGGCATCCGAATAAATGTGAATACGTAGTGTCTTGTAAACAGCTGTGCTGAATGTATCATAAAAGGCGCAGAAAATTGAGGTACCAAATGTATGGACAGACGACAAGTCAAAAAGGTTTTGGGTGTACCAGGAAATGTGTAGAGAGTAATCATAGACGGACGGGCAGAGATAGACACCTAATCGTGTTAACTGCACCATTATGCATAAGGACTATAGTGGTGGGTGTACAGACAGAAGTGTAGACAATCAGATTGGGTGTATCGATAAATGTATAGATAGTTAGTTTAGGATGTACCGCTTGAAGTGTGAGTGCTTGATACCATGTGTGGAAAGTGTAGACAGTTGTGTAGACAATAGCATTGAGGTTTACATCTAGTCAACCCTACTGTATGAGGCTGAAGAAGTGATGTTAGAGACACATGTATACTTAGAGCAGATTTGTATTGAAATAGTAGTCAATTATTTGTCGATAAAGCTGCTGACGAGTAGTGTAGGGTGCAGGCTAGCATTTGTAGGTTAGATGGTGTCTGGCAAGGGTTACGTCATACAGAAAACAGGCGGAGGCGTATTACCTAACATCATCTGCCTTATTTAGGGCATATATCCATTAGAGGTACATGTGTCTCGGCCAAACACCTGCATGGACAAATACATGAGTGTATAACCAAAAGCCACCAGTCAGTTCATTGAGTCCTGAATTAAGTGACTGGTAGGTTACCTATATATGTGATCAAAACCTATTACCGTAGTTTATTTATTACTCGCTACTTTATCACGGTCAAGACGCGTTGTCAAGTAATGTGTTTAATGCTATGACTGATATACCTGTAGATATCTGATTTATACTGCTTTTCGTCGTGCTCGTGAGTTTAATGTCATGGCAACCAGCGCCCTCGTCTGACGATTTTTGTTTGAGACCATGGGGAACGGAAACCCAAACATGTAATATCTTTCTCAGTATAAAAAATAATTGCGACTGGTTGATGTGGGATGGAGTTTCGCGCTATAACGAGTTGAAGGCCGGTTGTAGGATATACAGTTTTAACCTGTCAGAGTTTGTCTCTTCCTAAATGGTACAATTATGTAGGAATTTTATTTGTTTAATTCCCCATGTAATGAGATGATATACAATGTCAGCATTTTTTCCCGCTCGAAACAAATAATACCAATCAGGGCGATTTGAATAATTGTTTTTACAAAGCTTTTAATGACAGTGGTGCAGCCAGTTAAATAGCCCACATATTTCCCATTTGGCGACTAAATCCACAGAGACCCGCATCGTAAAAAACTAAGATTGTAATTACTTTCCACTCGTCAGCGTTTTTTGCCTCTTGCTGATTTGACTCAGGGAGATTCTGATTCGTCAGCCCGAAGAGGATTGCAAGTCCTCTCCAAGTGGATAACTGAACATATATCACAGTTAGGACATAGGTGTTTGTACACAAAACACAGTTCACTGTCCTTGCTTTCGTTGTGGTGACCGGAGTAGTTGTTACATCAGAAGTTTTTCTTGCAGCAGAAGTATATAATTAATGTACCCTCAGCATTTTCAAAGTCAAAGTTTTAAATCAATACATTATGTTAAATTATGTAAGGTATGAGTGCCAACATCTCAAAATGTGTAATAATTGTTTGCAAGTTGTTACATATTGTTACATAACAAGATGTTAAACATTTATATGGGGGCAGAAAATCTGACACAAGATACTGTTAAATAACAGCATTTTCTGTTTATTGCGTAATATGTTAATAACATTAATCTAACACTATAAATACATTTCCATCTCCATCACGGCCAAGATGTGGGATTTAACATTTTTAAAGTTATATATAGCACAGTTTTAAGACAGTAGCGACAGTACTGAGGAGAGACTGTTCAGCCAACATTCAGTCAGATATTGAGCGAGTGACGCAGATTTGAACGTGACGGCACTGTTCTGTTACCAAGTCGACGTTGTGTTATTTCTGGATCTGCATATAAAAGGGAGTGACAGAAATGAGACCATTTAATGCCAGTCGTTTTCTCATGTATGTCACCATCTGCCCTTGACGATTAACTGACGATTCCATATGTATGGAGAAGACAACCATCGCGATTGTTGGCATCTGCCACTATGCGGTCTGCCACCCGAACAGCGCCTTATTTGTCTTGCACGTCCGGATTACTGTATTCCTGATTGGGACTGGTATAACCAACCGCAATGTTAAATGCCTGAACAATAGTGAAACTGAGCCAGCCGACCGGAATGCTAAATGCCTGGATAATAGGGAGCTGAACTAACGACACACAGTGTTAAATACCGGGACAAAAGGGAACTGAGCTAACCAACCACAATGCTAAATGCTTGAATAATAGGGAACTGAGTTAACCACTCGCAATGCTGAATGTTTGAGCCAAAAAGAATTGAGCCAACCACTCGTTAAATGCCTAAACTAACAGGTGATTGAGCTAACCAACCACAATGCCAAATGCCCGATCAGAAAGGTATTAAGTTCATGAACTCATTGCCAAATGTCTACGCAGAAAGGGATGGAACTAACCACGGGCAATGCTAAATGCCTGAACAAATAGGAATTAAACTAACCATACGCAATGCTGAATGTCTGGACTAAAAGGAATTGAGCTAACCACTCAGAATGCTAAATGCCTGAAAAAAACGAAATGAAACTAACCATATGCAATGCTGAATGCCTGAACCAAAAGGAATTGGGCTAAGCACTCAGAATGCTAAATGCTTGAACAAAACGGGATTGGGTTAATGGACCGCTATGTCAAATGTCTAAGTAAAAACAGATTAGGCTAATCACACACGATGCGAAATGCCTGCTCAATTGGAAAGTGAGCTAACAACAACAGGGTATGAAACTAACCATCCACAATGTTAAATGTCTGAACAACCCTGCCTGGTTTGTCTTCATGAAACCAAGCCAAAACTCTGACATTGTATTTACCGAGCCAGGCATGGTAATTAACATACAAGTCTCAAGGTGGTTTTTACAACCCAACCCATAGCTTTTTTTTTTACAAGTGGTTTTCAACCAACAGATGGCTTTTACCTCCCTCCCCCCAAACACACAGATATTCTTTACCACCCAATCCACTGATGGTTTTTACCAAGAGCCATACATGTTGTTAACCGCCCAAACTGCGTGACAGTCGGTTTGTACCACTCTACCCACACTTGTTACTTTCCGGCTAAACCATGTGTTGTATTTACCGTTCAACTCATGTACATACTGTGGAACCAGACGTGCTGCTGACTACCCGAAAGAAAAACCATTTGCTTGCTCTTGCCATGCTGTTATGTAGATGAAGCATCATTGTCACATGTTCAAACCCTATCCCAGAGGACAAGCCAGTCAATAGTCTGTCCGTGATGAATCCTGTAATGTAATGTAAGCGGAAGAGAACGATTTGCTATTGTCGGATGGGGTCTCCTTATAACGTGGCCCCGGTGCCCCCTGGAATGGCTCGGTAAGTATCTAGCAGTTATTAGGGTCAGATCAACTTGGCCAGAAGCTCATGGGTAGAGAAGTCGAACAAGAGGAAAACTGCGACGCTAGAGCCGTCACGGACTCCCTAACAGAATACTCGCCACGATATCGCTCCCATCCTGCCGATGTGGGGCTCAACCATAAGCATTCATTCCTTGTTGAATCCTAGACAAGGGTGTTCAGGCCAAGCAGAGCACTTCGTCTTCTTCTCAATGCTTTTCACAAATATATCTCAGAGGCTGAGTGATTTGCCAGTTTTTTCCCTGAATACGGTTATATATCCGAAACACGATATCAGTTCTGTCAATTAGGATATATGATATATTAGGCCATTTGCGGACGGGATTTGAGCGAACGAGATTACAAGTGGGCTGATGGCCTGAGGGCGCAAAGCTTCTCTGCAAAGGATCGATACTCATTATCCAACTCATGTTAAGGCTGGTCATTCTCATTATACAGCTCATGTTAAGTCAAACCATTCTCATCATCCAGGACATGTTAAGATTGGTCACTCACCTTATCTACGTCATGTTAAGGATGTCGTTCTCATTGTCCATGTTATGTGCAGGCTGGCCATTCTCATTATCAGCTTCACCTTAAGGCTGGTCATTCTCATTACTCAGCTTGTGCTAAGGCAAGTCTTTCTCATTAACCAGCTCAAGTTAAGGTTGGTCATTATCACTGCCCACGTTATGTTAAGGTTGGTCATTATCACTGCCCACGTTATGTTAAGGCTCGTCGATCTCATTATTCAGAACATGCTAAGGCACTTCATTCTCACTATCCAGCTCATGTTAATACGGGTCATTCTCATTATCCAGGTCATCTTAAGGCTGATCAGTATCATTACGTAGGTCAAGAAAAGGCTGGTCATTCTCATTTTTATCCAGCTAATCTTAGGGCAAATCGTTCTCCTTTTCCAGGTCATGTTAAAGCTGGTGATTCTCATTTATATCCAGCTTATGTTAAGACTGGTTATTCTCATAATCCAGGTCATGATAATGCTAATCATTCTCATTATCCAGGCTCTTTTTAATGGAAGTCATTCTCATTATCTGGCTCCTGTTAAGACAGGTCATTCTCATTATCCAGCCCATTTTAACGCCGATCCTTCTCATTATCCAGTTCATGTTACGGGTGGCTATTTTTACCGTTCAAGTCACGTTAAAACAGGTCATTTTCATTATCCTACCCATGTTAAGACTCCCCATTCTCATTTTAAGGATAGTCCTTCTGATTGTCCAGCTCATGTTAACTCCTGTTTACCGATTCTGACTTCTAGCTATGTACATATATTGTGTGTGGGGAGAAACCTCCTTTTGAGTTGCAATTGTGCTACCGGAATTAATTGGCCACCATATGTTCAAATCCCCGGTTAATCCTAAAAATCCAGTAGTCCTTGGGGATATGATCTCCATTTATCCCAGGTAAATTACTTTGCACACCATAAACTTTCCTGTCAAGTATTAGATTGCTTGTTCGTGGCCCTGCAGATGACATGTAAGATTTACACAGGACGGGATCTCTTTTTCTCATGGTACTATTTAACACCAGAAGTATATTTTAATTGAACCAGTTGTTCTTAATTTGCCCATGGCGCATCGATTACCACACTCTCAACCACAAAGCTGTCATAAAACAGTACAAGTTAGTGGTTTATTGCTCACCTTCATATTTACAACAGTAGAGCAGAACATAAAGTCTGGCAGCCTATGGCTGACCTTTCGCTAGTTCCTTGCCTCGCCCTTTCTTAGTACAGCACTAGCGAGGTAGGGTGTACATTTCGTGAGGCAAGTTACAGGTGTCATTTTCGTCACCCCACCTGCTCCCCCTGCCCTCCGTTCGGAGGTGTCATCCATAACATTTCCACGTTGTAATTCAGTAATGATATTAAGCCGAATCTTGGGTGATGGCTTGGTTATGTCTTGTATTGGTTACTTTATTGGTTAACACCCGGCTGAACATTCGAGGGTACGTACGTAACGTGTGTCATTCTCTAAGCAGCTAGGATAAATAACCTGAGCGTAATGTCTTGACTGAGCCCTCACTAGCAATTGATGACATGAAGTCTTGACTGGGCCCTATTTCACTAACAATGGATGGTATGAAGTCTTGACTGGGCCCTATCTCACTAGCAATTGATGACATGAAGTCTTGACTGGGCCCTATCTCACTAACAATGGATGGTATGAAGTCTTGACTGGGCCCTATCTCACTAGCAATTGATAGTATGAAGTCTTGACTGGGCCACATTTTAATATCAGTTGATAGTATGAGGTCTTGACCAGGCCCTATTTGAGTAGCAAGTGATGGCATGAAGTCTTGACTGGGCCCTATCTCAGGGCCCCTAAGTGATGGAATGAAGTCTTGACTGGACCCTGCGTCAGTAGCAAGTGATGGCATGAAGTCTTGACTGGGCCCTATCTCAGGGCCCCTAAGTGATGGAATGAAGTCTTGACTGGACCCTGCGTCAGTAGCAAGTGATGGCATGAAGTCTTGACTGGGCCCTATCTCAGGGCCCCTAAGTGATGGAATGAAGTCTTGACTGGACCCTGTGTCAGTAGCAACTGATGACATGAAGTCTTGACTGGGCCCTATCTCACTAACAATGGATGGTATGAAGTCTTGACTGGGCCCTATCTCACTAGCAATTGATAGTATGAAGTCTTGACTGGGCCACATTTTAATATCAGTTGATATTATGAGGTCTTGACCAGGCCCTATTTGAGTAGCAAGTGATGGCATGAAGTCTTGACTGGGCCCTATCTCAGGGCCCCTAAGTGATGGAATGAAGTCTTGACTGGACCCTGCGTCAGTAGCAAGTGATGGCATGAAGTCTTGACTGGGCCCTATCTCAGGGCCCCTAAGTGATGGAATGAAGTCTTGACTGGACCCTGTGTCAGTAGCAAGTGATGGCATGAAGTCTTGACTGGGCCCTATCTCAGGGCCCCTAAGTGATGGAATGAAGTCTTGACTGGACCCTGTGTCAGTAGCAACTGATGACATGAAGTTTTGACTGGGCCCTATCAGTAGCAAGTGATGAAATGAAGTCTAGATTGGACCATATCTTAATGTCAGTTGATGGCATGAAGCCTTGACAGGGTCATATCTCAGTAGAAATCGATGTTATTACGTCTTGACCGGGCCATATCTTCGTAGCAGTTGATGTGGGCCGTACCTTCGTTGCAGTTGTTGGTATGAAGTCTTCTGTTGGTTATATCGTAGTAACAGCTGATGATATGGAGTCTTGACTGGGCCATATTTTAGTAGCAATTGATGGTATGAAGTCTTGACTGAGCCAAATCATAGTAGCATTTGATGGCCTGAAGTCTTCGCTGGATCATATCTTAGTAGCAGTTGTTGGCATCAAGTCTTGACTGGTCCATATCTTAGTAGCAATTGATAGTATGAAATTTTGATTGGGCAATTTCTCTGTAGCCAATGATATATCAAGAGTTAGAAAATGAATCTGGAGAGTTGTGTCGTCTGTTAGGGTTATTATTTTATTTTGTCTGTCCATTCTATAATTAGTCCATTCTGTAACGGGTAGTGGTAAGAGTCTGAGGTCATCTGGATGCCATATCTGTTGGGTTTACAAAGGTGTTAGAGCCATTGTTTTGTCTGTCTGTGTCTTTTCTTTGGTCTGTAACAAAATAGTGTCTTGCGTCACTTGTCATTTAAAATTGCTGGTTGCTGGCGAGAATCTGTGTAGTGTAAGTTGTGTTGTTCAGGGAGTTATATTATCGCGTTCGTTTGTTCATCAGTCGATCTGTACATAGCCACATATGTGGGTTATTTCTTAACGGTTATTTTTACCAGTGGAGACTTAGATGGCAAATGTATTAGCTGTTGTTGTTGAACTGTCATATTTATTTATTCGTTCGTCTCGATAACAGAGCCATCTCAGTTTAGACCATTCGTCCTTCAGCAATGAGATCGGGTGCTGAAATCTGTCTTTACACATCACTCGTGGCTTTACTTCAGAATTTAGTCAGACATTTGGCCAGGTATGATGGTGTTCCCGGGTCTGTATGCGAGCTGATTGCACTCTTAGGCCAGACAGTCGTCAACTAAATTACATGTTCGCGAGCACTGCTTAAACGTCAATGAAATTAATATAGATGTATAAATAACGACTTTTCTCCAGTCCATAACTGAAGTAAGCAATGAATCGAATCAAAGCTGCAACGTTCCTTCTAGACAGAGACACTGGTCTACTTCGCACAGGCTGTGGCCAGGCCATACACACGTAATATGTACACATGAAACCTTTCGATATTTATCCATAGATATCCTCCATACATGAAACTGACCGCAGATTTTTGAGTGAAAATTTCGTATAGCATAAAGCGTTTGATGAAATAAATAAATAGATAAATAAATAAATAAATAAATAAATAAAGCCGCTCAGCGGTATTGTCTTTTTCAGCTTTTAAACATTATGATGTTACAAGACCTAAGGTAGTGTATGCCAATTCACCGCTTTTTCCTTATGCCCAGCTGTAGGTGAGTAACTCCAGGTAATATCTCCAAGACTGCCGATTTTGAAGTATGAGGGATAGCCCAACTCGGATTTGAACCACGGCCTCTCGGTCTGATACGAGGCAACCGCTCTGTCCCCCCCCCCCCACCTTCGATGGAATATTTCTTCCACCAAGTTGTGTGTACGCACAATGCTAACACGATTGGCTCGTAACAGTCAGTTCAATTAATAACAAATGCGAGTGGAAGCCCCATCACCGCCCACATGGTGTACTTTCAAACTCATTTGCCTGAATTATCCCATAAATCAGCACACTGTTCTTACAGCCAGTAATATTCATCCAGACGCCTTTTCTGCAAAGCTATGTGGTTATTTATTTGAATTGCGATTTATGTCATAGTAAGTATAGTTAGGCCTTATTAATAATCTTCATTTTTTATTCCAAGATGATTCCGGTTTACAAAAGTGTGTAAAGTTGAATGCACATTTTCCAATAGAGCATTCAGATAAAAGCTCACATGATGTTTTTTGGGGTTTTGTTTATTCTGGGCATCTCTGTTCTACACTGTTCCAAGTTTATCTGTAATTGTGAGATGCAGAGAAACTATTGGTTTCTTAAATATCTTTCACGCAGACATTGTGTACATAATATTTAGGTTTTATGTAACCCATGAGTTTGTCTCCCTGACTGTCCTTAGGTACGATTCAGTTATTCTGTTCTTAACTTAGCGTATGAGTGCCCAAGACATCGAATTTGTCTACCTATATTCGTTCCTATACTTAAAGTAAAGAAGTTGTTTTACCCAACTTAGAAATAGGCTTTATGTGTCTTGTGCTCGGCGAGTGTGAACTAAAGGAATAGGCCTTTTCTGCTTAATGCATGGGATCTGTGAAGATATAGGTATAAAAACACTAAAACATAGCCTATTTATGTAGCAATTTCACAAAGAACACCCTCCCAAAAGTGTATTCCCTAATTTTTGTTGGCCCAAATGATACATACTGTCAAATAACTAAATGCCTGGTCTACAACATATCCAAATATCATCAGGGGCTGACCACCATTTTCTCAAAATAAATCAGCTTGAATGTAGGTACTAGCGTCCTATCGTCCTCTAGAAACAGGGTGTGGGGGACACTTGCTCATTGGATGATATTTTTCTCTGTTTAATTGTAGCCACAAGTAATGGACTTCAACCATTGTTTGTCATAGTTTATATCTGCAAAATTACCCTGCAGTACTTCAACACATTTCAGAGATACAGCCAATCCCTGTCCGTCCCCACCATTTTCTGTGCGCCTGAATCTTGGATACAAAATCCAATTATTGTTTTTATACCTAAAGGAGCTCTCACACGGAATCGAGTTCCACCGATTTTTAGTGCCGAGTGCGTCCTGTGTTAAATTTGTGAAATGTCGGGCGTTGACTCGGCGAAAAGTCGTGGAGTTGTGGTGACTTTGTTCTGGCAAGATCGTGCTGATCTGGCCCAGTCCTGTTGAACCGGTTTCTTTTTTTTTTTTTTTTTTTTGAACATGTTGAAAATTTTGAGTACTCGTGCTAAGTCGAAAATATAGCGTGGTTTGGTCGTAGAGCAGTCGTTGTACTCTGGACTCGTCGTGCTGCAGTCCTACTGTTGTCGTAGTACAGTCGTATTGTCGTAATCGTTTCTCGGTCGTGTGAGACTCATATGTTAGTCCCAGTTGTGACATTGTCGTAGTAAACTCGTACCACTCCTGTATACTCGTTGAACACTCGTGGATTAGTTGTGCTGTTGTCGTCGTCATGCCCTACTGTTTTCGTACTATACACGTGTGTCTGTAGTAGAATCTCATTATCACGTGTTCAGAATTTGCCTTGTTAACAGTAGCCATTTTGAACAAAAATGATCACATGATTAATGTCTAATATCATTGAGTCTTACTACTCGTGGAGCAGTGGTACAGGTCGTGCCTCTGTTCCATTACTTACTTCACTCTGGTCGGGGTTAGTCGGGAACAAGTCCTGGCAGTATCTTCCGGTTGTCCTACTACAGTCATGGTTTGCTCCTCCCTAGGTCCTCTGTCATTCCAGGCCAACCAAGACTAACCCCCGATCAAACAGGTCTGCCGTAGGACTATACACAACAACAAGAGTTATCCCGATTTTTGTCACGACTAAGTCGGCCTCTGGTTCTGAGATAAATCGGCCTCGTGGGAGAGCTACTTAACAAATGGACTTTGTTGAATGCATGGAGTGTGTAAATCTAGAATTTACCTTTGTCAATTTAAAGAAGCCAAGGCGAGAAGAATTCTAAGCGAAAAGAAAAAATGCAAAATTCAAAATTTTAAATCCAGCAATAATTACTTTGTAACTTTTACCTCGGCAGAAAAGCCTGAGAATTATGGATTGTTTTATGCGTGCTTATCAGCCCGCCTGCTCCTACAGTGAATTACCGCACGTCGTGGTTTGATACCTCACCTTGTCAAACTTTATTAAGACTTCAAGGGAGGTAATACTCATGACCTAATACGCACGTACGCTATTCACACTATAATACAAGATTACATCTGTCACTCATTGTGCTGCTATGCCATTTGATCTGATGGTTTCCCGTCACGCCCTTAGTGAACTACAAATAGAAACAAAGCAGTACAATTATTGTGACTGGACAACATAATCCGTTCTGTCATTTCACCTGTCAAAACAGACGGCACAATCAACCTGGTTAGATTTCATACTTGGAATTCATCCAGGTACTTGTAAAAATTACCTGCTGGGCTTTCTTGAAATTCCGATAATTTGGCGTCAACAAGGAGCTTGTCAACCCAGGCCATTTTCTGTGTGCGTGGGGTCAGAGACCTGAAGTTTCGACTGCTAGCCTAGAAGGTATAGGCTTTGTCTAATTAAGATATTTATTTATTTTGTTGGTGTTTTACGCCGTACTCAAGAATATTTCACTTATACGACGGTGTTCAGCATTATGTTGGGAGAAAACCAGGCAGAGTCCGTGGGAAACCCATGACCATCCGCAGGTTGCTGGCATGCCCTAAAAGATACACGTAGCTATTAGGTATAATACTGCGCACCAAGGGATAGGTTTGGGGTATCTGTACATGCATGCAAGGTACTGACCGTCTATTTGTGGAAAAAGATCCACGCGACTTTGTTTATCTATGGAGAGGATCTGCACACATCATGTTTTCCTGCGATTGATTTTTGACATATATATACAAAATCTGAGGGGTCTTTGTGTCGGTGTTAAAACATGTGTATAGAGACTACCAGGTATACGGGAGTGTCTGCCCGTGTCCTTCGTATGAGAGAGGCGGGATTTTTTTTGCTTTCTAAGAAACAATTGTGCATAATACACGGCGGCGTCAGATAGGCCTACAAATACTACACTGTTTGTGCATAATACACGGCGGCGTCAGATAGGCCTACAAGTACTACACTGTTTGTGCATAATACATGGCTGCGTCAGATAGGCCTACAAGTACTACACTGTTTGTGCATAATACATGGCTGCGTCAGATAGGCCTACAAGTACTACGCTGTTTGTGCATAATGCATGGCTGCGTCAGATAGGCCTACAAATATTACACTGCTTGTGGACGGATTTTTTCTCCGGGCTGTGAGCACCGAGTGTAGGTATCAACGGCTGGGAAATTACCACTATATGTCATCAGCCTGGGCCGACTGCTGGTAGACAGTTCCATAGGGGCATGCTGGCACCGTCAGGCGGCCATTCAGGCAGCGCACACTCATTACACCATCTCTTTATGGCAGCGTAATGTGATCAACGGCGCTAATCACTTCCAGTGTCTACTTGTTCTCAATAAACAAATGTAATTCGAGGCTGCACGATCTTTCTGATTACTTCGCCATGGCGGTTCCGGAGAGCCATTTTAATGCTGCGATTTTCAATTTGTTGGCAAATTCACGCCTTGGAGACTCTGAGGTATATTTGGAGTAAGAAATCTTGAAGGGTTGCACACATCTGCAAGGACCGATAACTGGCCAGTTATAGCACTACTCACTAATGTCGTCAATAGAAGAGAACCGCAACGGTGGTATATCGATTGTGCAGTATTACTACAAGTGCATGGTGTGATTGCAGCAGGTGTACTTACACGTGGCACTGCACCGGTACCGCGTTACCGTGTAACAGACGGTATGCGCTTTTAACTCTGCACTAGGTAGAGCGAATGTGTGTTTGTAGGTGTGATGTCGGCTGATTTGTACACGTCGTAGCACGTTTGTGCATAATAAAACCTTAATGTACGTATAGGCGCATGTGTAACACTGCCTCGGGTTAAGGGGTGGTAATACACTAGTATATTTCTATCCTAACCTGTGCATCACAGATGGAAGCCGTGGGAGTTGTGTAAGAACGACGGCCGTGTGGGTTGTACTAGATGTTTGTATAGATTGTATCCCAAGATTATGTGAGTTACACCAGATGTTTGTATAAATTGTACCCCATGATTGTGTGGATTATACCAGATGTATGTATAGGATATACCTCATGTGAGGATTTTACCAGACATGGGCGTAGGGTGTAGGGGTTTCAGAAAATTTCGTAAATCAAGTTTCCCGTAACTTTTTCGTAAATGACGTTGTCTGGGTTATAATGCCATAAGTCGGCGAGTTTGCAGAAAGATTACGACAAACCTCGTTTTAAGAAGTTTGTGAAAGTGGGACCAGGGCCAGGCGCATTAGACATTAGGGGTGTTGAAGGGGCCGGGTTGAGGCTGTTTGGGTTGTGCTAGATATGAGATTTGAGAGGGATCAGCTCTAACAGCCTTCACAGAAAGTGACCATGAAGCAGGTGTGTGTCGGTGTACCAGATGCGAGCGCTTTGTGAGTCGTACCCGCCGTGTTAGAGGTCGCTGCTATAGGGATGTGTGTACCAGGTGTGAGGGTTTTGTGAGTCATACCTGTCATCCCTCACACCTGGTACACACACCTCTATCACCGCTGTAGGTGTTTGGATGTATCAAGCGTTAGGCTTTTGAATATTGTACCCCTCATGTTATATGTCGCTGCTGTAGGTGTGTGTGTGCCAGATGTGAGGGTTTTGTGAGTTGTACCAACAGCGTTAGATGTCGTTGCCGTTGATGTGTGTGTACCAGGTGTGAGGGTTTTGTGTGTCACACCTGTCCTGTTAGAATTTTTTATTTATTTATTTGATTCGTGTTTCACTCAAGAATATTGCACTTATACGACGGAGGTCAGCATTATGGTGGGAGGAAACCGTGTTAGATGTCGATGCTGTAGCTGTGTGGGTGTACAAAGTGTGAGGGTTTTGTGAGTTTTACCTGCCGTGTTAGATGTCTCTGCCGTAGTGTACTAGCTGAGGCGGCTGTGTGAGTCGTACCTGCCGTGTTATATGTCACTGCTGCAGGTGTGTGGGTGTATCAGGTGTGAGGGTTTTGTGAGTTGTCCCTGCCTTAGGCATATGTGTACCAGGTGAGTCGTACCTGCCGTGATACCTTTCGCTGGTGTAGGTGTGTGCACCTCAAGTGATTGCTTTGTGAGTCGTACCTGTCGTATGGATGTCGCTGCTATGGGGGTGTGTATGTCAGGTGTGAGGGTTTTGTGATTCGTACCTACCGTGTTAGATGTCGCTAGGTGAGTGAGTTTACCTGGCGTGAGGAATGTCTGGATCGTGTTTGCCGCTGTGGAGGGTGTGTACCATGTGTAGTATTTTTTGAGAGACTCATTAGCCCTAATTGTAGCGTAAACATGTCACTGGGGAAATACAAGAAGATGAGGCGACATGTTCTTAAAAATATTGTCGGGAGTGAATGGACGTGTTTTTAAATACAGCCTATATATTTTTAACGTGTTTGTGTTCGGTTTGTGAGTCTACCAATTTTTTTTAACTGCGTTTCATGTAAAAAGAAAGAAAGAAAGCAAGTGTGAAGTGAAGGTGCCAGCATTATGACAATATTTCAGGGTGTTTGGGGCTCTCACATACGTATCAAAAAAGGCTTCGGTGCCTTCGATCTTGGCTGTGTATTTATTCTGTCAGGCATGTCAACGGGCCATCCAATCATACTTGTAGGCCGAATTGATGAATCGTAAGGTGATTAAGCCATGGATTGGCTAATGGCCCAAAGCGTCACACGCAGGCCTACCTCGGATTCTCCAGGTTTGTTGGACCAAACACCTCCGGTTTTGACAAAGGTCAGCCAGCTTCAGTAGTGGTAATGGCTTGAACGAGTTAACGCTTGGCTGAGCTTGTGATTAACGGTCGTTAAACTGTTGCAATCTGCCAGTCTTTTTGACGACTTAAAGCTAACCCTAAAATCGAAATCTGTTTTATCCTAACAATTTGTAATCAGTGCAGCCATTTCGTTTTTATTATAATCATTGTTAATATTAGGTCTGGTCATTTACTGTTTTGTAAAAAGTACCACTTTAAGACGCTTTAAATCTGCTATTTTTAAATAAAAATGGCTGTAATGTGCAATAACTATACATTCACACCAAGGGCTTCCTTTGTCAACAATTCCATGGAACACGACATTATCAGAAGCCACGGCTAAACAGCTTTTTACGGGAGGCGCTACCCTCATCTGCTGTGGTACCCTGGTCAGTTCATTAAGGCTGGGGTAATAGATTCCGGTACTAAAGAGACACGCCTCAGGTGGCATAGGGTTTGGACTAGGCTCAGTACGTCTTGGATGGCATAGGCTCTGGCCTCTGTATGGCACCTTCAGGATGACATAGACATCGGCCAGTTGAGGGCACCTAGCATTGCACTGACTATGGACTGTATATGGACTATGGACTGGCATATTTTTAAGCCCGCAGAATTCGCTTGAGATGACAGGTCACCTAGAATGACATAGAATCTGACTTGTACCTAGGAAGCTTAGGTTGGCTTGGTCAGTAGGTAAAGGGTGGCATATAATGTGGCCTTTACTAGATGCCTACCAATACCTAGACCTTACCCGGTCCTGGTTGCGTCTACAAGATGAAATAGTCTCGGGTGGAAATGACAAGGTGACCTGGATTTATAAATAAGATGACAAATGCTTTGGCTTTTACCTGTCGTCTAGGATAGTTCGGCCACTTGTCTTTATATGGCGCGTGGCATGGAATGAGTTTTGGTGTGCACAAGACATAGTGGATGGCATAGACTGACTTGTATGTGATGCATAAAATGGCGTAGGCCTATACTTTGGCCTGCACAAGGTGTCTAGGATGACGTTTGGACTGTTCATGACGCCTAGGATGGAATATACTTTTTTGCAGCAGAAACTGGGAACCACATGGTGTCTGTAGTGCCATAGTAAAATTAGTATAATAAAAGGTAAAACTCAGTAGACATGTACGTACGTCATGCCTATGATGACATAGGCTCCCATCGGTCACTGACAATAAAGCTGCGGAATTTAATTGTCCGAATGACTCAATCCTCTTTCTGTCACGTCATTACCAGACGAGACAAAAACGCAGTCGTCGTGGCTAAATTTCCCTAAATGGCAGCTTTTAGGTTTTATCCGACCCGCGGGTGGCTATCATTGTCTGGGGACTAATCATGTGACCGAATTGAGTCTGCACAGAATGCACAAAGAAGCCGGGCTGAAATATAATAAAGAACGCTGTCCGCGATGCCGGAAACATTTAACATTCACTGATAGACTCAAAATAATAGTGAAATGGAAAACAAATGTAAGGCAAAAATAAATTTATTTTCTGCCTGTGCGCATAGATAGCATAGAATGTAACGGTGAACTCGTCCGACGGCCCATGCGAGCACTCTGTCAGACTGTCTACGGCAACATTTGTCATTCAACAATAGTGGCTCTACAGGGTAGGTCTGAAGGGTTTACACGAGTCGTCATAGTTTGGCTCTTCCGGTTTTCCTGACACTAGAGCAATTTGTCACCATCAGGCACTTCACCATCTGGCATGAAATTTGTGCACCGAATGAACGCGGTTACGAAAGCGCAGTTATGTCAACAAATGTTTACCGAGGGCAGTGCGTATATCTGATGTAATATTAAAAAAAGAAATAGTCTCCCCACATAATGTCAATGCTTCTCACACAACAATGCGAACACGTCGCTTGGATCAGCTATCTTCACATTTGTTGTGCACCTCAAGTGCATTTTACCAATTTTTTTTTAACAAGTTGTGAATAAAAACATGGGGTATTGCATCAGTGATATCAAGTGGCGTTTACTTTTATCTTTATATTATCAGAATTTATGCATTTGTATTCAGAACATTGTGAACTTCATGACCACTTCCAGACAACCATTGTGTATCAAGGGTGACAACGTCCAGTATGTCATACAAAAATCCGAAGTTTGCTCCCCTTGATTTCAATGCGCACATGAATGGACCCGCCATGTAAATATTGATTACTACGGGGGTTAAGTTCGCTATCCAGATCAGCCTGTGAGACAGATACATGCCTTTCTTGCAATTGGCAAACTATTGGCATGCAAGTGTCATTGATCTGTTGGTGATGTATACTTCTTTTCTAGAAATATGAACGGTAAACGTTGTTGGGTGTTGTTAGTGTTTTAGTTTTGTCGAATTGATTAAGGAGAGTGTGCTTCTAAGAAGGATGATTTGTGAGTGACAGAGCAATACTCAGTCGTCCATGCTGAAATACATACATACGCCCTCAACAGGAGCGGGTTGAAAAGACCGATGTGTGCTTGTCAGTCCGCAGAGAGACGTCCAGGTGGAATTGACGGATTTAATCAAGATGTTTGAGCCGAGCTGTCTGTGGGCCGTCAGCAGGACTGTCAGGGACTCTTTCGGGGGGGGGGGGGGTGTAGAGAGGTTAGGGGAAGAAGGACAGGCGGTTTGAGATGATTCCTAGAAAACAAACACACGCATCTTGCAAAAGATGAACACTTTCTGTATGAGGGATACAGTGCTGGGATACCATTGTCCTCCTCAGTGTGCAATTCCAAGAGGTGTACACGAACCACATGCATTGAATTCATAATATTAATGACAGGAAGACAGCAAGGTACGATTAAGATGGGATGACAGCAAGTCCCGAGATGTCCCTGCACCAGGCAACTCTTGTCCAAGAGTAAACGGAACTATGCATATTTGATTCGCTGAAGTTATTTGTTGTTCACGCATCACATCACGGAATTAATTTAAGAAAGCATTTACTACGGCATTGGGAATTTCGGAAAAATTGCTTCAGCGCAGCTCAAGAAGATTTAAAACTCTGATTCATATAAACTTTCCCATCAATTTGCTTAATTCTAGTTCCTCTTTAGGGAGTGAGGGGAGGTCACTTGGGATATGGCACAGTGAATTTTAAGCATAATAAATATTGACTGAGAGAAAGATTGAAGCATAACCTATGGGACAGTGGCGTCAAGGGTGCATCCTGACGGCTTCTACGAAAACAAGGTTTATGCGTTAAGATAGTTAGAAGAAATATTATTTTTCTGCACAAAATAAACAACATCTCGTTTTGTTTACCTGATAACTGTTATTTGATTTCAGTGAAAATAGTATTCATATGATAAAGATTTCCAACATTTCGCTGTACTGTATGAATAATAACTGCAATCATGAAGTCATCCTATCCACTGACAAGTTTCTCTGATCTTCAACGAGACTGTGCCTAGAAACACTACCTCTAAATCGGTTCTTTAAAAGCTGAAATATCTGTTGTTGCTTTTTTCACATCTCTCCTATTACTGTTAACACGTCTTGGCTTGATTTTTGATCAGCTGATGATGATGTCCGAAGGTCAAAAACTATAAACTACATAGAACAGACATTCGGCAACTGGCCCAGCACATAGCCACAATGCACGTAAATCGTCCGTTTGTAGTAAGAGATACCTCGGCAATGTTAAAATCAGCCCGTTACAGATAACTCAAGATCAGGAAAAAAGAAAAGCGCGGGTAAAAAAAAATGCCGACCTTAGCTCATTCGAAGCTGCAAAGAGGGTTGATATCGTTGGACTCGATTTGATTTATATAATGAATAAACAATATGTAGCGTAATGCCTTCGATAGTTAGTTTTTGGAACAATGTCGCTGTCAATTGACGCTGTCAATGGCCTTACTGGCGACCAAAACAAATAAAAAATGGAAATTCAATCATTTCCGGAAAACAAAATACACTCTTTTCACACATGTATACACTGGTTCCCCGAAGGACCGCCTTTAAAACCACATTGTAAATTTGTCCTGAATAAAGTAAATTCAGATTAAACACAGATTAATAGTTTCAACTACCTGGTATTTTAGACAAAATCGTGTAGCACCGTAGCCTGAGGCTGGGAGAGCTAATGATATTCCCTGATTGTTCTTAATGACAAGGGTCAGAACTACTTGTGTCATGCCTTCTACCACGTAGCCCTGTACTAATATGGCGTTTGAACAACGAGACAGTTGATTAAAAACTACATGAGGAGATCACTGATACCAGCGTATTTGTACGTTATCATGTCATTAACGAAGCTACAGATTGCAATGAGCGAACACAAGATACACTCTTGGTCTCATTGCGATACACTAAAAGCGTGATAAGCACGCTGCTCGTGGTTGTTTGCGTATTAACACTAATCAGAACGGATTCAAACTTACTTCTCTATAAATTGGCAATTTTAGTCTCATTCCCCATTCACTGTTGATGCGATATGGGAGTGCTCACAGTAGGTTATCTTGACCTCTCCACAGAAATCCTCTGGGGATTTATTATGTAGATCACAGCCAACTTACAGATATGGATCGTTTTTCCTTCTTCTTTCTGAATACCGACAAGAGCGGAAAACATATTTAAAGGGCTTTGTTTGAATATTGGCCAGCCACTGTCAGACATGTACGAAGTCTATCGAGCACACTCTGTAAAAACACCTAGAAGATTAGAAATTCTTAGATAACGGTTAACATTAGAATAGCAGCAACCGCTGCTGCATGTACAAATTAATACTTATAGAAGGTGATAATTCAGATAATAATTCACTATCATGCCTTATACCTTATAATTAAGGCAGAGGTCGTGCTCACAAAGGTAGGCTAATTCCAGTCAGTATAAACGAGACTTTATTTGGTATCAAATCTTTTCTGTTCAAATCACCAACTTTCATATAGTTAAGGATTAAATCTCCCATAAGATGTACACGTCTTAGTGACAAAAAAGCTTGAAATTTAAATAGCGTAAACATACACAAAAATAGCCAGAGAAATGTACCTGTTGAGCTAAGCACTTTCTCCAAAATATGGTAGATGGCGAAAGGTGTATTGGTAGCAATAGATATCTACCGTTGATCCTGGATCCTCCGTGGCCGAGATAATTAGCGCCCCAGCGCGGCGTAATGACGCCGGTGTCTCTCACCAATGCGGTCGGTGTGAGTTCAAATCCATTTCAAGCTGGTTTCCTTTCCGGCCTTATGTGTGAAGGTCTGCCAGCAGCCTGCGGATATTCTTGGGTTTCCCAGGGGCTCTCTCCGGTTTCCTCCCACCATAATGCTGACCACCGTTGTATAAGTAGAATATTCTTGATTACGGCATAAAACGCCAATCAAGTAGACCAAAAAATAAATAAATACCGTTAATCCTGGGCAACCATTGAAATCACTATGTGAAGAATTGTACAATATTTAAATCGGATTTTAGTAAACACGCCTCCTACAGAAAACAAAAATCACCTATATCGTACTGAAACTTTAGTGAACAATTGTATTATTCAATGCGTAGTATTCTGACAGTTGATATTGTGACTGAACGTTAAAAAATGGTCAATAACTACCGTCAGAGTTATCATCAAGGCATCATCATTTGTGTTTATTCCAAAGTTCAAACTCATTGTATGTGATACTCTCCCGTGATTCGCACTTTAGTATGAGGTTATCCATGAAACATCTTGACAAAGTATATGTTATTTCTCCATGATTCACACTTTAGTATGAGGTTATCCATGGAACATCTCGACAAAGTGTATGCTATTTCTCCATGATTCACTTCTCAGTATGAAGTTTGCTGTGAATGAAAAACATCTTGACTGAGTGCATGTTATATTTCCATGACTCACATCTCAGTGGGAGGTTTACTATGGATGGACTTGAATAAGTGTACCGGTAGACCCACGTATACTATTTCCCCGTAAGTCACACCGTAGAATAAGGTGCTGTCTGAGATATCTGCTAACGAAATGTCCATTTTGTGTTCAGGTCTCATGATTGGGTTGACTGCCGGATGTCTGGTAGCTGTCATTCTCCTCTTACTGGGCTTCTACCTTCTCCTCAGGCGGTACCGCCTAAAGCGAGCTAAGTCCATGAGTTACGAGCAGATGGGTGGAGAGTACAACACCATTACTCACACGGAGACAGCCTCTCTGGCGCCAGTCAGGTAAGCCAATGTGCCCTAACATTACTCAGTCTCTCGTGTCACCGGGTCCAAATCGTAGCTAGATCTCCACTGGTCTCTGGGTACTCGCGTGCCGCTGACTACTCTCGAATCGCCACAAGCATTTAGCTGAAAACTGATTTGTCAGACTATAACGTCCAGGGTCGTCTTTTTCTAATATAGATGGATGGGGACACGTAATCAAAAATGTGTATATCTGCATTTAATATCTTTAGCATGCTGTGCAGGGGTTGTTTTGAATTAAACAAATGTCAAGGGGCTTTAAAATGCCCTACATTGGACATGATGGCCAAAAAATGGTTGAAATCGTAAGATTTGTCTTTGAATTCTAAGTTGGTGTACTCTGTAAGGAAGATCAAATGTTAGATGTGAGATACTCCCAAATCCCATGCGATCTACTTAGGTCACTTCTACGTTATAATAGAACAGACTTAAGAAGGAGACATTTTATTGTATTAAAATCTGGTTGTGATGTTGGCGACATCTGATGTGACAGAACTTGACTTGGCAGAACAGCTTTTCTGTTCTTATCGCCTAGAGAACACAACTATTTCACTTTGAAAAAGATGATTTCCGACGTTGGGGAAGTTGGGGTGAGGAGGGGGGGGGGATGCTCATCATTGTCTTTCCCAAATATCTTTGTATCTAGTTCTCTGTATACGGTATACATGTACTTTCACTCGATCACAGCGGATGAGGAACGCGCTTAGAATGGCTTAGAATATACGGCGTAGATCAGCAGATCTGGACTACCATCCACAAGATCGTCGGGGATTCGGGAAGGAAGTCTTAAGGTCCATTAGCATCCTAGTAAATCACTAATCCGTCGTAAAGTAGGACTGAGCAAATCATTAACCTCTGTTAAAATAGGCTCCGTAATGATAAATCAGCCCTGAAACAGCACGAAGAGAACACCAGTCTGAAGTTAGTGTCATAGCTGCTATGAGAAGGAACAAGTTCAAAGATGAGCTGAGTCAAGGCTGTGATCACGATGGTTAAGCTTAGAACTGGGTGAAGGCTGTCATCGTGGCGGTTAAGCTCAGAGCTCAATCAAGGCTGTCATCGTGGCGGTTAAGTTTAGTGTCAGGCTGTCATCGTGGCCGTTATAAGCTCAGAGCTGGGTGACGGCTGTTTTCATGGCGGTTAAGCTTAGAGCTGAGTCAAAGTCGTGATCGTGGCGGTTAAGTGTAGGGCTGAGTCAAAGTGATCGTGGCGGTTAAGCGTAGAGCTTAGTCAAGGCTATGGTCATTGCGACAGAGGATTAGGACAAATCCAAAGCTGTGATTATGTTAAGCTTAGAGCCTGATTAACGCTATGTTGAAAGGTATACTAGAGGAAAGATTACACCTATATACAGAGTTGCCTTGGAAATGAGCAGCTATTGAGCAGTCATGTACAAGACTTGAGCTTAATTCACATCTGTAACAATGCTACTGTTATTTCAGATATGCTTAACACGGAATTAACACCAGGTTGATGGTGTTATTATCGTCGAGGAGATATCATTAGATACAGCTTTACTCTTTTACCGGTGTTACCACGACTTGAAATATATAACTGACCACGTGGTGGCTGCAATGTCTCTCTGATCAGTCAACAGATTTGGATAGCTGGCTAAACCCGGAAGCTACCTACAATACTTAGAAAATTAACATTGGTAAAGGGATGCAGAACAAAATACGTAGGTGCGACCAGCTCAGAGGTTAATTTGTTGCCAGATGGTCTCTGGTCGTGTTATCGACACCCTCCTTTGTAAAGCCGCCATGAGCTATTACCGCGCTGTAAGTGACAGTGGTGGAGGTCAACCATCGACAATCGGCCGATCTATCTGAATTAGTGGAACAGAGGCGCAGTCAACTCTCGGAGAGGGGCTTGGGTGGGAATTGATAGCTTCGTTCTTATTCATCTGTTTCTCCGTCAGGGCACAATGTCATGAGTTCCAACGCGTTTTTAGTTGTTAAGAGCGAAGGAATAACAATTAATCCCTGAGGTGAGGTTTTCAAGTGGGCGTTGGTCCTCGGCAACCGCATGTGATTGCTGTGTTATAACCATGTCAATGTTTGTGTCAAGAAATCTTCCAAACAGTTACATGAACTAATGGCAAATCGGTGACACTTTGTACATATAAAAGTCTTTGTCGGCGTAATATTTTAATATTATAATTTAAAAAATGTTAGTGCCAAGTGAGAGTAAAAAATGGCTTTAGCTGTGGTCAAAAGTCAAATTCACAAATTTTTGTGTCCCAATATTTGCCGTATGTTCATCGTATTGCTTGTCAGCGCCACGCTGGATATATGAACAGTTGCAATTAAAGGGCAACTGAGATACATATTTCATCTACATGAATCTACATCATATATATTAAATGGTACACAATTCGGAAAATGATTTTATTCATACGCCTAGAACATGCATTACGTCTTTTCATCATTGAACACTGCTGACTGCTTCTCTTTGCATGAATCCATTCTATTTTTTATATTTTATATATTTTCTTAGTTCTCTGGTGCTTTGTGTTAGTTGTCGTTTTTGGAAACTGTTCTTGCGATTATTGACCCAGAACCCTCATTTTAGTTGACAGTTGGTATTCGAATGTATTCGACACCTATGTTCAACTTCTATAGCATACACTAAATGGGATCAAAGCTAGCTATCTACCAGAAAGAGAAGTCACCAGCCTAAAATAAAAAATAGACAGTATTTCATCGATCGCGTGTGACTAAAGCCCCCATTACACAGGTTTGTGTGATCTTTGTACCACCTATGAGAGACCAAAAAATAAAAAAAGAAAAAGAAATGGCTGGAACGTTCAGTGGTCTCCTAAATGCTGTTTCTTGTAACTTGTACCTCCCTTGAACCACCAAAACTGCAATCTCCCGGCATTTTTATGTCAAGCGACGGGCAACCTGTGCGTCTACTGTGCCACTTGCCTGTAGCCCCCCTCCCCCTGGCCACGTTGGCCATATGCAACGTACGGTGACCAACACGATTATATGCAACACAGGCGATTCCCGAGCAATGTTTGGGCAATCTGCGAGCATCCTCTGTGGTGCTTCTGTGTCATCATCAGCGACCAAGGGCAACTAAAGGCGATCACCGGTCGACCATTCCGACAGGCTCCTGCCTACTAGGCGACCCTTGAGCATTGTTTTGGCCACCCCTGGCGACTGCTTTGCAACCTATGTATGCCCAGATTTTGGCGCCTTTCTATCAGTTTCATCCTAGCAGCGATCTTGAGAACATCTCCAAAAGTTAGTGAATTTGTGATGAACAACCAATTCATCTTGCATACTACCATCTTACAAGGTCAAGAAGCACTGATGGCCATTGATCTCCTCAGAAGAAGGATGAAGATGCACAGAAGAAGGAGACCGCGAACCCAGTGGATCCACCCATGGTTGACACACGACAGAAAATTCGGAGACTACAGCCAGCTTGTGCAAGAACTGCGAATCAAGATGAAGGGTTCTTCTATCATTACCTTCGTATGGAGCCAGCGATTTTCAATGAACCCCTGAAAAGGGTTGGCCCAAGAATTCGGAAACATAATATCAACTGGAGAGCAAGCTCGGGGCCTAGTCTGGAACCAGCTGTAAACCTAGGGCCCCTTAATACAAGTGCTTTAGGTTCCAGTAACAGAATGGTGTGTCACATAGCACTAACTTCATCTTTCTGGCAGAAGTTTACAGAGCAATTCGATCAGAGTATAAGAATGATGTTGTCCAATGTCCAAGAAACCCCTAAGAGCTGCAGTCTGTTGCAGTTAACTTTAAGAACCGGTGGAATGTGCCATTGATGGCAAACATGTACCAGTGCTATGTCCTCACAACACTGACAGTCTTTACCACAATTACAAGGGGTTTTCTCTGTGCTGCAAGTAGCTCAAAAGGAGAAAGAAGGGAGACTTAAGGGTTGAGGTGGTAGCCGAATGGCGGCACAAGGGTCTCCAAAGCCATCGTTCAATGCACGCTACTGGTCGGCCAAAGGGGACACAAGGGAGGCAAAAGGGAGGCAGAAGCATCGCCCAGACTGACGGTAACGTTTGCAACAGAACCCATATATTACGTGTCGACCATTGGCTGACAATTGTGTATCCATTCTCCACGGCGATGCTTGTGCCTCCTTTCTGCCGCATTTGAGCCACCTTGAGCAACATGTTAAAAAATTATGCCGACTCTGGCGTCCATGGCGATGTCTCAACATTCTGTGTAATCCCTTTGAACGACGTAGCCGATCTGGACAGTTTTAGGGAAGTCCAATGGTCGCCATCCTGTATAAAGAGGGTATTACTAACTATCACGTTGTCGTCGCTGCGCGGCTTTTAGTCTCCATTCTGCAGTCTTATATATTCTATTCCATGATGGCCAGTCAATGTTTTCATGTATATGTTTTTCGATCGTTATTTATATCGACTGTAATATTCTTAAATAATTATTGTTAAAATCTCGATAAGATATAGGCGTTAGTGGGCGGTACCAGAAAATCATTGTCTCATCTCAGCACACTTGTTACCAGTATTTTGAGTACTTCCTCAAACTCTGTCTGTTTAAGAGCACCCCTAAGCCTGTTAACGGTGAAAACATGAGCCCGTGACAAATGTGTAAGAAACTTTATGTTTTGGGGTCTTAACTGAAGGGTATGCATGAAAGTAATATGGATAGCGGTAAGAGGCAGCTTTTCTTGGCTCTAACTGGTTTTCTTGAGCACGGCGTTAACGCCCGCGTCAGAAAAATACATAAAGGTGCCAAAAAATAATACAATTCCTTAGAACTATTATTCTGTTACTTTTTGATAAATTAGTTTGTATTTAATATTTGTGAAGTGGTTTTCCACTTCTAATTCTCAAACAGATGGCGTTGCTAAGGTTGCTGCTAAAAGGAAGTTGAAGGGAAAATGTTTTAGTATGAGATAACGGATAGCAGTTTTGTGACTCAGCCCCCACCAGCAACCATACCCCCCCCCCCCCCCCACACACACACTCGCACCGTCCACACACTGATTCGAGGAAAATTGTTTTGGCCATTTGTCAGCTTGTCTGTATTAGGCATGTGAATAACCATACATTTACTACAGCATGACCGACAATCTTCAATACACAA
Source organism: Acanthopleura granulata (assembly GCA_016165875.1). Taxonomy (NCBI): domain Eukaryota; kingdom Metazoa; phylum Mollusca; class Polyplacophora; order Chitonida; family Chitonidae; genus Acanthopleura; species Acanthopleura granulata. The sequence goes on along the minus strand of JABBOT010000002.1, from coordinate 40,866,603 downwards.
TCCAATTGCACACAGGTCGCAAGTAATGTTGACTCTGTATCATGTTTCGTTTGTTTTATACGATCGTGTCCAATCTGGTAAGGTCAATAACTGTAAATTATGTTGTGATGTACATTTTGTCTGTTTGATAGTATCACACACAGAGACACAGAGTGTCTATTAACTTTTGCTTTCATATCTGTATGTGATTAAAATGATCTCAATAAAAGAGCCCTGTGTAATATACCATATGCCTTATCGTGAAGTAATGCATAACATTTATACATAACATCGGATCGCAGGATTCACAGAGAACAACATGATGGAAGAAAAAGTAATAAGATCACTAAAATCAAATCAGAAATTACCCGTATTGATTTTGTTTTTAATACTTTTCTGGTTAAATTGTGGTCAAGGGCTTTTTTATGGCGGGTCCCAATCAGGAAAACTGCAGATTATCCACGTTTACTTCCCCACTTTGGTTAAAAAAAAGTCCTAAATTACGTTTACTACATGTAGTATATTCTCCACTTATGCACCTTTACATCATATTTCGTCATTAAAGACGATATTTGCGGCGAAAAACACTGGTATCGTCAATGACATGTCGTTGTGAATTCACATGTTTGGTTGTATTTTATTCAGGTAATGAAGAGTGTCTTAATGATCTAAGTAAAGTTGAGTACTGTTTCGATATATTTCCAGGAGTTATTTCAAAAGCAGTAAACTTACACACGCACAATGTCGAGCTCAATATGTGGCTGTACATTCTGGATATCCGTCCAGACTGTGGTGCCACATGGCTGAATTGTGTCGTGTATGGAACCTTATTTGAATAGTTCACACTACAATAACGTCATGCAATTCTGGTGTTGTGCAGATCTCATCAAAGCGGCTTTTCGCCGGTACTAATTGCTACTTTTATAATCTTTTATCAACTTGCCGTGTTTTATAAGCAGTACATGTCTTTGAGAGTCGAACTGTTGAAGTCGGAGAGCTCTCCGTGTTTGACAACACTGGCTGACCACTCTGTTAAGAGGCCGGACGGAGAGGTGCCATCGCAGATGTTGGGAAGGAGACACGGCTATTGTCTCTATTGTAACCCATGTTCTGACCAGACAGATAATTCAATAAACTTCAGGCTAAATCATGACAAGTTAGCCCTGTCAGAATTATGCTACCGTCGCTCTCCACACCAGCTAATATCAGCAAGTCGTAAACAAGCTTCTGTCAAGTTTTAAACGAACGAATTACGCATTTCAGGTCCGAGTTGTGACACATTAAGTCTTTATTGTTTCTTTATGACTGGTGCGCACGTGGTTTGAATATTGCATTCGTTTCACAAACGGTGGAAGGGTTGAAATATACTGGATAATTGCGTTAACGAAGCAAACACGCTGTAGGCAGAAAAATTAAACTTGTGACGGGATGAAAAAGGTTCTCATTTTGGGTCCATTGCCTTTTAAGACTTTTCACAAAGGGTAGAAAGGCAGAAACATATTTGGGAATTACGTAAAGCATGCACACACTCTAGAGTCAGAGCGTGACGCATAATTCTACCGTCAAATGAGCTTGGCGATATAGGTTCATATTCGTGCAATGTCAGGCGACTGTGGAGATAATAGATCTGGATGGTGATAACTAGTTAGTTTTGTTCATTGCTATGAGAGATTAAATAACCACTGAAGATTATAGGACATAAGTCACACGTATCAGAGGATAATGAGCTCGGCTGAGCAGCTGTCTCAATGCTCTGGACATATGCCGTACATCTCATTGGCCAGCTGTGACTTGGGTCATTTCTCAAACCACATATGGGTTGTCCTGTTAGCATATCCTGGGATAATAAAGCGTCTTTTCTGGCTGAGATTTCAGGGCTTGACAAGACACTGCCTGCTCATGTTTCGGATGTCCTGAATTTCCCAGACGCTTTTACTAACGCATTAGAGTTTTCCTGGTTTTTGCCAGGTCTGGTGTCTGAGCAGCTGAATCATATTGTGTTGCTGTACCGTGATATCCACAGATGTCCTGATGAAATGCACAAAATATAGCTGCCTGTGGGCATGTCCTCGCACATCCAGACGTAACAGATGCTTCCGGAGGTCTCCTGAAATGCCCAAATATGGTCTGTCACTGTAAACTTATTATTGCCTACAAATGCCCTGACATACGGTTATTAGCTGTGGCCATGTCCCTTAACATAAAGACATGAGCTTCTATTCCGGATAAATATGAGTTTGGGTTGTAGACGTTCAATAAATTCCTGCAAATTCCAGCAAACTACGGAAACGGAGTAAGGATTACCCAGATATGGTACGTAGTTGTGGAGATAATACGGATTGCTAAGATATGGCATTACTGTGAGATGTTTCGGGTTGCGCTCACAGGATTTGTGGCTTGACAGATGAGTTAGCTTCCTGATATCGTTTGTGGCTCTGTCGATGTTCTCTACAAACTGCAAAAAAGTATTTAATTAACTCCTCTAAAACATGTATCAAATATTCTCTTTCTTGCTTTTATATGGAAGAAAAGAACTTTATACTAATGTTCTTGCGTAGCATTCTTGGTGAACCAAGCAAACAAGCTTTAACAGATAATAAAGATCGTTTTCGTAATTTTCCTGTGTCCATCTTTAGCAATATGACCTTTATTGTAAGCCAAAACTAATTTAAAACTTTTCGCACCAAATTCTCCAAAGTGGTTGTTTCTTTACCAAATCTACATTTTCATAAATAACTCGCTTGGCCAGCTGTTCTGGACCGTATATTTGTCCACAGATATTGATCTAGCCACTGTCTGCTGTCCGATATGAGCTACATGACCAGCTTAGGTAATGTTGCCTTTGACCAGTGTTCGTGTGGTCAGCACAACTCCTGTCATGTCACGTTAACAGTTGCTGATTGGATGGCCGTCAGTGTGATAAATATATTCAGCCAATGGCATTATTCAACAGAACGGACGTGGCGTCGCACGAGCATACCAGTAAAAGAGAAGTAGGTGAGGTTATAGGTAGAGCCTAATCCTCATAATCTGATCCAAGTGCCTAGGTGGCTGCCGAGAGTGCCGCTATCTACGCCTAACATCTACTTGTGCCTATGATGTACCGTGGGAAGACACCATAGCCGTGTGAGCTGCCCACCACCTTTAGTCGCCATGCTTCCTTCTCAGTCAGTTTCACTTTCTCTAATATGCTGTATCTGTAGTTGATACCTCTGGGAAAGATTCTGGCGCGGCCATCGCGGATGTAGCCAGGCATTGATTTTGCATTATCTACGAATGGCGAGCTAAGCCCGACCATCGAGTCTCGAATAAGTATTTCTTTATTAGCCATTCAGATTGTTAAAGTGGCCAAGGAAACAGTATGTATCGATTTAACCGCACAGTTTAGATAACACAATTGGACAGTCTGAAGAAACCACATAACAGATATATTTAGTACTACACAATGTAGAGGTTTCTCTCCTGTATGATGCTGCAGTGTGTACCTAGCAGTTTGCTGCTTGTAAGCCATTGCACCATCGACCCGCTGTTCTCGATGGACGCTTCAACCAAGGCTGGGCTAGGTGCCATCTGGGCGCTATCAGTTTCCACTGGTTCACCGTTTCCGGCGTCCAGAGACTGCAGGTGTGTCCTGACTGGAATGAGACGATACAGCTCTCTTATTTTACTTCCTTACAGCATGAAACAAATTCCGTTCACGGTGCCTTCCACTGGAATATCCACGACGACCAGGCGCTCGGACAGCCGGTTCTTGGACGAGACGAGCACTGGCAGCGGCTCCGAACCGGCATCTCCAACAGCTCTGAAGAGACCTTCCGTGGAAATACCAGGTAAATCGCTCACAGTACACTCCTGTTAAGCTGCATTTTCCAAATGTCGTCAGTTGTAGTTGTCAGTTACTTGTCAAAGTTCACCATTCCTTTATCCGTTAAACTGACTCCTACCCGGTAAGTAAAAAATGAGTTACTGTAACTAACTAACTAACTAAATAACTAACTAACTAAATACATGGATAAATAGAACAATTGTGTAGAGAGATGTAGAGATAGTGAAGGTTATGTCGGTTTTCAGTAATGCTTCAAATTAAACTGGACCAAGTAGATGTACATGCTTTGCGAAACACTTGTCGGAAGTTTGTAAGATGAATATTGCTTGAGACTTCCAGTAAACTGCTAGTGTTTTAATGCATAGTTACAGCATTTGAAATCAGTTTATCAGCAAAAGTGGCGCGTTCTTCTCCTTTGCTATACTCATTTATTTATTCATTTGATACACCATTCATAATCAAATTCAAAATTCTGATTTATTCTGTTCCGTTACAGATATTAATGCGCTTCATTTGGCCAGATTTGTAAACACGCACCAATCTGTCTCACACCTTTTTAAGTGCTCAGTCTAGTGCATAGATCCAGCACTTTCCTCATGAATCCTAATGAATCATTTTTATGAACTCTTCAGAACTCCATCTGCGTTTAGTTGATAAAAATTTATGACTAACCATCGCAGTTTGTGTTTATTTGGCTAAATTTGGGAGTAATATCGGAGTTTTAACTGAACACAAATAGCAAACTGTCATCCCAAAGATAAATATTGGTTTTTAAAGTGAAATCTAAAATCTGGAACAAGGCCACAAATTAAAGTGCCACTCCGGTCCAAATATAACATGGGTAGAATTATTAAAATGATATGAACGAAATTCTGACACAGTAGTTTAAAAGGATTTGGAATAAAAAACACTGTTTAACCTAAATAACTGGATTCCTAAAAAAAATCTTCGGCTGTGTCCATAAAATTTGCCTGGTATGGCGGAGTAATATTCCTTACTTGACGTTCAGTCAGGCAGATGTGACGTCGAGTGAGGTATTTATACTGGGATGAGCCTTTGAAGTGCAGCGTTATTTGTGGATACACGTCAGCGATTAGAAACGTTTATACCACGTGCGTGTATCGGTTTTATCTACTGCTATTGCTTTACAGTTTAGGAAAGCACTTCCGATTGTCTCAATATTGATGATTTCATCTTGATTTTAAGAAACAGAGATTTAAGTAGTTCTTCGAGGTTAAGCTTGACCAAATATAAACGGCCGTCTAGTGCTGTGGGGATTGTACTCTGACTGCATGGAATTGTCTACTTGGATAATTTTGGAACTTGGAATTCATTCATAAAACCCTTGCCCTTCTGTAAACTATGATAATTATGTCTACGGTTTTGTGATGGAATTGATTATTATAACCATGGCAACCTCGCCTTGCGGTGCGTGACGTTATGGCTTCTGCTTCTAAGACGATTGCAAACGCCGCTGTGCGGTAATACAGTGATGTTTTTGTCATCACCTTTCAGATCATTTTATCACAGGTCAAGGTCAAAACCCCTATTTTAGTACATAACAATATTGCTGTAATAATTTGTGTCAACTTCTACGAATTATCTGAACCATGGTAGGCAAGATCTTCATCTTCATCTTCGACATTCCCTCTCATAGCATTTACTTGCACCTTGATAGACGAGAATAATTAATATCACGTGTTGCCACATTATCACTTCCGTGGTAGGAGGGAAGGGGTAATTTCTACGACTTTCGCTATAACATGTTACCGGTTGCGGGAGATTTTCTGTGATATTGTCGAGATATGATGCCATTAACTGTGGTAATTTTCTTTCCATTGTACACCACCGATATAATAAACTGCAAAATTGTTTTTACTTTGGTAGAGATCAGCTAAGGTAATATATTTATCTACATTATCCTAGAAAGGAATTAACATCGTCTCCTACGACCTGTGCTATGATGGAGGGGTTTTATTGTTAACTTTTAAGACGTTTAGTACCTTAGAGAATGATACCTTATCATTTGCGTCTTTGTCGAGAGGGAATGTGATATTGGTGGTTGATGTATGTGTGTGTGTATGTGGTGGAGAGACGGAGTGGGTGCGGGCAGGTTGCTTGACGACCTGAGTGAATTTTGTCCCACTGTTGTCCATATAAAGTAAATTGCTGGTTGCCACATCACTGTGGAATTATGCTGTCAATTTACTGCAGCGTTCTGGTAAAATATTTCGTAGGCGCTCGGCACTAAGGGTATTACCCGAGAACTCACCAGCCACTCGTATGATGTGTTTCATGTTTGGTCTATTCGCCTTAGTCTTGGAGACGCAAAACTGCAAATATGACAGAACTGGATAAGGTACCTAGGTGCACTAAAACAATCTTACGAAAGTTCAAAAAATGAAACCAACTGTTCACAAGTTTTCATCCTTTCGAGTACAAAAGGTGTGAGTTATTGAAAAAACAATAACAGTCCAAAATGACAACAATTAGGAGAAGCCTGTTCGCACGTGTGTAATTCAGTGGAATAAACGAACACATGGGATAAAGAAATCCTAAGTTAAACACGACGTTTGGATCAACCAAGAATAGGAAGAGTGGATATCGTCCAGAGCGGCCTTTGGTTTTTCTTTTTAAGTTAGTTGTAATAAGATGATAAAGCCATAGGAGTAAATTATATAAACCGTATAAATGACATTCAACTATAGTAGCAGTACAGTACTGTTAAAATACAGTTATAATAATTCTGTTTTCAAACCTGATTCTTCTCGGTATTTCCAGTGCTCAGATATGTTAGTTGCACACAGGCAGTGGCAGGAGATAAAGTATCTGTTATCGTATCTGTTTTACTATTGAAAGTTGTGTCTCACAGTAATTTCATCCACAACTTTATTTTGAGATTCCAAAGCTGACCGCTTCAGTCTCCTTACAGTACAGATCTTGGTGCATCAGCAGTTCATAAGACAAATGCTTTCGATATCTGACTAAGCTACAGTGTGGACCATAACCCTTGGTCCTAATACAGCAACACTGACGTTGTGTGGCTGACCACGTCGTGTTGTGGTCAAGACAAAGATGTCCGTCTGGATACTTTGCCCTGCAAATCGATACCATGCGGACTCCTATTCGCTCGATTAGGCCCACTAAATCTGCTTTGCAGTGTGTTTATCTCCTCAATTTCGATTCCTATCGAATCATATTATCTGAGAGAAAGGTGAGACGTCCTTTGTCCTTCTCGTTCCTGTTTGAACAACTCAAACCGAAATTCACCACCAGTTCATCCGAACTCAGACCAATAACTCGGGCCCAACCACAACCGCACAACCACCCCATCCATTTCCTCCAAATCAGCCATTATACAGTTCCACCCATAATCTCCAACGAACTAACCATTCTACCACTACTTTTAAGACAATATCCGTCATGTCCGTAACTCAACCACGTTCACCGCACTACCTATACCCTGACTTAACCACATCTTCGCCAAACCACAATCACCCCAAGACTGAACCATCGCATATCCATACTGCACCACCATAACTGCACCTAGCAGCCACCACTCCATCGAGCAGTCGCCGGCCCACAACACCACCATCAACAAAACCAGAAGCACATCAGCTTGAGACGATGTTGAACGCATAGTTGCGTTTAATGAGAAATATAGAATAAGATGCTGGTGTGAAGCCATCTCCCGCATAGGTAGAAGTTATACAGCTTCGAAGGAAGACGCAAAAACAACTCCAACGCACTAAAAACTCATGCAGAATATTAACTTTTTAAGCCATAATCACAGGGTTGTTGTTCTCTTTTTGTTGGAGTTGGTGGGGAGGGGCTGCAAGAAATTTTCGGAGGTTGCCCAGCGCTCTTCGGGTGTTTTGCATTGTCTTACATGAAGACCGTCGCAGTCGACTTATCTTTTGCCAATAAAACAACTGGCCAGCTGTGCAAGTGGAAATCTTGTGTCCCACGTGGAAAGGTTCCTACCGGTTCTCCAATGTCCTTTCGCTGATAGTGCTGACCACCACTGCGGTTTTAAGACTAGAAGTTTGTCATGTGAGTGGTGTCTTGTCCGGTCAGTTCGGTTGTCCCCATTTATAAACGAAACAGTCTACGCATGGGTGAAAAAAATTGAGTTTTGTATTAAGAGCCAGTCACATAAATTCCTAAACTGTGTCAGAGAAATCAAAAACATGGGAGCAGGCTGTACTTATTTCATGTGCCGAATTATTGCTCAGTTGTCGACATGATGATTAGAAATATGAACTGTTTTGACCAGTTTGCTTGGGTTTGCATGGTGTGTGTCGTTAACCTGCTAGCGCCTGTGCTTGTCTCTTTAGCAGATGTTTCGTATTCCGATAGTTCGAATCCAAATAGACGAATAATCCCCATCTAGTCATGTGCTGGAGATGCAATGTTTATCAACGCCTGTGTGTGACGTGTGGCCGGAAAAAAGAAGTGTTTTCATGGGACAGAAGCGGATAAGGCCTATTCCAAGTAGTAGTTCGTGTCGTGACTTCACACACTTCCATTAAAGTCTGCCACTTTTATAAGTCCTTTATCTTGTTGCGAGTTATCGGCATACATCTTGCACATGTCGTTCAAGCCATAGCGCTGACTGCCTTAATACGACCCCCATCCGGTGGAAACTGTGGGATACCTTGCCAGAGAAAGCCTGTTTCCTTTACAAAAGGATCCGTGGAGATGCTTAATTGTTTTAAGTGATTTGAAGCAAGGCAGAGACATGGGGAAAGACGACAATGGCGCTTTTCTCAGTGAGGACAGCGTCAACCATTTAGCTCGGGGTCAGCCCAACTGTCTGACAATAACATACGGTGGATGTCTCCTACCAGACTGTATAATTGACGGTTCTGGACAGAGAGGGCACCACACACTGTCTGAATTATAGGATCTTCATCAGCCACTCACATCCGCTCCCCTATCTGTCTCTGGTACACTATTATCAGATTACTGCCGTCTTTAATTTTGAAATGGATTACTTGGTCTCGGCATCATAGGAGTCCATGGACAATGGGCAGATACTACTACACCAGAAGACCAAGGTCCTTTCCCAACATGGTTCCAGATCAGAAGTCACACCACGGACCACGTGTCGCATTTATTACCATTTTATTAAATCTCACGATCCATAGGATTTATACAACATGGTGATTAACTTTCATCAACCCTCAGTAACTTCCTGATATGTTCCCCCGATTAAATATTCACATCAACTTGTTTTTACATACTTCTCTGCTTTCCGTAAAATAACTGCAAAGGCAGAAGACTTAGATGTTACGAAACGTGAAATAAATTAAGTCATGAAAGTCAACCGCATGAAAATGATAGGACAGTAATTGAAATATATATGGGTCAGTATAAATTCCGTCGAAAACAGATAAATTGAATGATATCAGAAATTAGGCCAGCAGCATGAGAAAGAGAAATAACAGTTTCTGGTGTCGTCAAAAATGACAGTTTTTTATGTTTAGGATGATGGTTTTTCGTCTCAGTAGTTTAGAAGTTTCATTTTGTTATGATCTGTTCCATCCTTTTAATTTGACATCTAGCATAACAGGTTTATTGATGGAAATATGAATTAGGAGTACGAGACCTTCTGTTTCATAGTTGTGTCCAACTCATCTGGACCCAAAAGGCACGCGCAGACACACTGATGCCTAATGCTGTCATTGTTAGCATAGTAAGCGAAGTATCCATTTGTAAATCAGGTCGTCAACCGATAAAACAATACCCAAAGTTAAATTCGCAGAGACCAGTTTCATTCATAAAATTAGCGTCATTATTCTCTTATATACGTACAATTGTTACTAAAATAGCTACCTGGAAGTAGAGGTAATTAGTCATTTCCATTGATGTCGGAAAGACCCTTATATGTATAATCAATTCGTCAAATCCATTACGTAGTCCACCACACTTTATGTTTAAACACTGAAAGGTCTATATTTGTATCGTGCAAATCATCATACTATAAAGCAAGAAACAGAATGTGTTTCTTACGCTTTTATGACTACTGTTCATATAGAGACAACGGTGATACAAAAAATGCACTGTGTTTATACCGCATCTAGCCCCGGATTAAAGCTTAAATTATATGCATACTTATAAAGTATACCGGCTCTGGTCTTTCACGCTATGATCACGAGTTATGACTAATAGCTGGTATATTTGGCAAAATGTAAGAAAGTTTGCTTGAAGGCGTTGAATAAAGATCAGCGCTTTACACCTGCAAGGTGCTTACAGACACAGTTGTATCTATAGCTTCAAAGCTCGGCAGTATAGAGTCAGATAAGGCGTCAATACTTTACACCTGCAAAATCCTTACAGAACCAGTTCTAATTAAATTGCCCATCAATTTTTTATTAAGCCTGTAGCCTCTAAGGCTTGGCTGTTTCAATCTGATCAGGATGTCGTGACTGGATAGTGGGCGTACATGTGTCTTCACATCATTGTGAACTGATGACTACTGCCTTTCACATGCACCCCAAGTCAGCTTTATTTCTTCCCTTCACGAGTGGTATAGTGGTGCCTGTCGTCCTGTTTACCAAATTCTGTTTTCAGGCTAAATGGCTTAGTTTATTCTGTTTACCTTGCTGGAACAATGGAACCAGATATCATTATTTTTTCTCCACTTTTGTAAATCTATTTCGTGTGAATTATCCTCTGTAGCAAGATGGCGAACAGTCTTCGCTTTTGACTTTGGCTGATAAATCGCTTCTGTCACACGGCCGAAAACAGGGTTTCCTAAGCATATCTCAAGCTAGGTCCGAAATACTTGAACTTGCTGGAGATCCGGCTATGTAGGATTGCCCTCTGAAGACGTCTGTATCGTTGCGTGACATAACCGGTTTGTGGCTTCAACAATGGCGAGTAACTCATGAATTGGAAATTAAGAACAAACAAGTGAAGCGATGTTGTAGATTTAAAGACGTAGACACCTTAACAACAGAATCGGTGGATAATGGGGAAGCGAAGAACATTTCTTTGTTGTTATTTACTTTTGTTTTTTACGGTGTTATCTTAACGGACATGAACAATTGAAAGCTTGGACCGTTTATCATAAAGTAAATCATAATCGCTTTACACCGAATGGGTTAAATAACACTATAGTTTCAGACTTACGAACCAGTTTGAGATGCTGACAAAATGTCCGTGTTTTGCCCTCTCCCTCTCTAACCTTTCTCTTTTCAGTCTCGCTGAGCAGGATAACATCATTTATTTTTTATAACTTATCTAAGATTTTATCCTCTCGAGCATGCGTCACAAAAAATAAATTCTTCAACATCCTTCCGCCTTAGCTCACATACTTCCTATGCATTCCAACAGCTAAAACGGATTATTATACCTTGAATAATGTATATTTAATAAACAAATCTAACCTGAAACAATCCTCGAGCAGTTTACTCGACCTGTTGCTAGGTGACCCTAGATGACAATACTACTAGCTGACGAAATCTCCTTCGTAAAATATGAGCCACTGAATGTATGAATGAAACAGTTGTCGGGGTTTAACGCCATATTGGCAGTATTCGGCCATTTTGCGGCGTTGGGACATATCGTGTGTGTGCTTACAATGTCATCTTTCTCTGAGTAGACTGGTTGGTTGACATTGGTTACCAGTGTACAGATCAGTCTGTAAACGTTTGTGTTGTTCGAAACACATATCATACAGTTAATAAATATGTTTGTGCTTTCAAGCCTGAGCAAAGTTGAAAAGATAAGGCCAATGTTTAAATGATAATGTTCGTGCTACTCTGTTTGTGGTATTCTGTGTACATAAATAAAAGTAATAAAGAAATGTCATATTAATTGGAGAGTCTTTCACCTGACAGCCATGAGTTCATGTCAAAGAATAGAAACATCAACATTTGCATTTGATGGTAACGTCAGTATGTATCACCTATTACATTTTTAATGTCACAATACTTAAAGATCAACTGAAAAACTACTTTGAGGTTTCATTATCTTGTTATATTGAAAGAAATAATCAGTCATATTGAGTGGTTCTCCTGCGGGACAGATCGGCATATCTGCCATGTACGTGAAAACCTGTGCATACTTACCAGAACATTACCATTTGGTGACGCCTTGCAGAACTGTGGATGTCTGTTACAAATTACAATACAGAGCTTTAAATTTTAAACAAATTAATCTGAGGTTTTGACTTGATATGTCAATTTAAAAAGTGTTTGCTTTTTTTCTATTTTGCTGTAGGAAGTAATTACTCATGTTGAATATGTATCATCTCCCTCTAAAATGTGTTAATAGTGACGACTTGTGTGGCTCCGATCGTAAACCGTTTTTTCTCCTCCCGAGGAAGTTATAGTCGCTTGCTACTAATCCCATAGTATAATGATAAAAAAGGCTTGCTACCCAAGCCTTCAGTTGTATGTAACACTGATGGCGTTTTGATACGGTAAAATGTTGGCAAGTTGATAACACTACAGCTCGCCCAAAACTTTTAAAGAATATCGATCTTTGGGACTATAGGAAACTGTTAACCATTGGTTTTTTAGTCACTTGCTATAGAAAGATAACAACGTTGTTGTTCACGTTATTCTGTGCTATGGTAAATTCTGAGGGTCATTGGTTGTCTTTCCGTGAGAAAATTTCTTTCGACGTTCCAAACAGTTATAATTTCTTCACATGATTTCATAGAGAAAATACAGGCACCGAGTATAAATTCCCGATTTTTCTTTCCCCCTTTTCCTGCCCGTGCTCTTTCCTCACTTTCCGGACCTGTGAACGGTATTCTGTCGTCTACGAATCAATAGCATATTATTATGCATACGGTGACACAGTCCGATTTACATGAATATGGTCCAGATGGCCGTGCACGCTGCATACCAGCGTTACACGAACTCACTTCCTTGGTAGACTTGTCGGGACTCTTTCAGGCAGAAACATTCCTTACCATCCCAAGTCGTTGGGAATTCACAGTGGATTTGGACCCGTGTAGGGGGCACAGTACCATGTAAGGAATAATAAGTCCCCGGGATTGGGCGGATAATGAGTAGCTTGTATTGCGTAGGTAGCCATCTGGCGTTTCCAGAGACAGTGTCTGCCAGTGAGACTAGCTAAATTGTTGATATCAAGGTTTGGCATCGGTTTGTGGTTCTCGAATGGTTGTGCGCAAGGAGCCATTTCTGGGAATATATCCAATACGTTTGTACATAACGGGGAATACCCACATTACCATTTGTGTATACAGACATTTCTTGAAATAACTACACAGTTTTCTTGTGTACATAGGCATTTTGTTTGACTGTGTCTACAATACGTTTACATAGGCTTATGTAGCCATTTAGTAAATTATTCAGTTAATACTACAAACCATGACGAACTCAGCTTTAGGTGGCCCTAAATTATTCCTGGTCACAACTTCATGGCAGAGCGATTTAGACTGAATAATAAAATTACTGATCTATTGAGGAAGGTCAGAAGGCAAGAGAAATGCAGGTTCCTTGAAATCATTGTCCGACTCGAAAGGGAGGAGTGTCACGACTGAAAGCCATCTTCCGGTGTACACGGAACTGCTATAGGAGAACAGATTACATTGTCCACAGAAACGTGTCTTGATAAATTGAGAATAACAAATGAATATATGTAAGGTGTCTTACAGACAAGCGTCAGGCATCGCGGTTTTGGGAGACTAGATCAGTCTGCCAATTAGCGAATCATGAGTTGCTAATAAACAGCATAGACAGTGTTTGTTATTGATTATACATGTAGCTGAGCTTGTTTGTACATCCATTCATATAAACACCTCCGTTAACGCCCACTGATAACGCCCACGGCTAATTGATGCGGAAGAAAAACTCGCTAACCTTCAGAAAAAGTTGTTTTGCTAACGAAGTAGCCACAAAGAGTATTCTGTTTCTGTGTAAAAAATGTTTCACATCTTTGTTTAATAGATAAAATTCACGCACGTTGGATGCAATGTTAAATTTGTATTAAATTTTCTTCATATTTGTTTTTCTTGATTATCAAAGTTCACCACGGATACCTTCATATCAGAGATGGAAAGGCGTTCCTAAATCCAACAGAAAACAAAGGAAGTATAGATCTTTATTTAGTTTGTGAAATTTCTTGGAAAAAAGTATTGCCATGTTGCACGGAGTGTTTCCCAATGCATCACCCTTTTTCTTAGCGATTTAGGCTACGTGGATACGCTGGTGTGTAGGGATAACATGTATAGACAAAATGGACACTTACTTGGAACCTGATCTGTTCAAACTAACAATGAATATTTCCATCCAAATTGTCCTCATGACGTTGTTTTATCCATCGGTTTACTTCACACATCACATATAAGACCCAGATAATGTTTGTTAGGTTTGGAATTTGGATATTGTTCCAAGAATATCAGCAACTCCATCATTAATTATCCGAGCACCTCCGCACTTGTATTAAATGCTTGATATATGCATTGGAATGGGTTTTTCAGTGTTCATAACAAACAAACAAAAAGACATATCAACTTTACAGTAAAGGCAACCAGACTTTAGGCAGTTCTTCTATTCACAAAATTTACCATTCATGGGATGTTTCATTGTTCACTGAAGTGCTGGAATTTGTCATAAATGTTATATATGTGAAATCCCGCGATACCATTTACAGTGCAGAGCTAATCGAATGCGTGTCTTTTTTCATGACTTTTTTCATATGGATACGACTGCAATATGTAGGAACTATTAAAAAGTTATCTTTTTAAAGTTCCACCCTTTTAATTTATCTTGGTGGTATATTGATGACCTTGTAGCAATAAATAATTCCCATACCTAAGGAAAAAGAAATCTATCCACCTATGTTGGATTTGACGGGATCTGACGTATACATATCTCGACATGTAGCATTTCTCAGATTCTGTGTACAGTGTGATGATTGTGATGATGTGATGATGAATGTAAATTCAAATCACAAGTTATTGATGAAAAAAATATTGTGTCGAAGATACTCCTTTAACAGCCTTAAACACTTTTAAATTTCCAAAATTTTACAATGAATAGAACACTCATGTTAGCAATTATACATGGACAGAGCGTTCTCTGTCGACCTGTGTCATAACTGTATATAATTCCGCTTAATATATGGCTAGAGGCCAAATAAGCCACGCTCATGTTTATTGCATCGATACAATTGTTGAACAGCTGCAATTACAACGACTCTGAGAAATCTGCATTAGTATTTCACCACCGAATTAGGCACGGACTAAAGGTTTGAATTTTGAATAAAATCTCATGACTAAAACATCGACTGTCTTCCTTCTATTGCTTGATGCGAGGGATAATGATCAAATGGCTCACTTTAACCCATGTTAGGTGTAAATTAGCACCGCCGTAAACTGAATGTGTTTGTTTATTTCTCACAGGTGCCTACGCACTCGGATCCATTGACCCAAGTTTATACAAAATCTGCGATGAGGACGATGACTACGAAGTACCAGAGGATCATATTGGTCGCGTGTGGTTCGCCGTGGAATATGAAAGAGAATCGGAAAAATTACTGGTAACACTCATCAAAGCCAAAAACCTTCCGAATAGAAGTTTTGGGAACGTCAATAGCTGTGATCCTTTTGTCAGGTGGGTAGCTGTTCATCTTCTTCTATAAGTAAGCTGTTCTTTTAATGGTCAAGGTAGATTGATATACAGAAAACACGCACATTTCTCAATATGTAACTTGGAGTGCCCTTATTCAGATATAACGTTTCACTTTAACAACGTCAAATATTGAAATAAATGCCTCACTGGTCGCAAGTCTCATCCAGATATATCGATATCACGACAAGTAAGTTTCGTATGTTAAAACCCTAACTGAGGTATTCTGGATTTCAGCCCTAACGTGTGACCATTTGTGAAGCATCACACTGTCGTCGCAGTTCTGGTTTTACTCCCTGTGCTGTAGTCTTTTATATGGTGTTCTATATAAACCGAGATTCTGCTGGTGGACTTAGCATCCCCGAGGCCTGGTCCCTTTGCATTGCTTTCATGTTATTGTGTTAAATTTGATGACAACACAGCGCTTTGAGTAATTCTAGATCTGTGACGTCTACAAATTGCATATAACATCACTTTAATTTGTTTTGCCCAATTCTGCTTAAGCTATGGCCCCAGGGGTTGAGTAAGCTGTTACTTCTTAAACACTTCCATAGACAGTTAGAATAAAACCCTAACTGACAAGACAAGAGGCAGGATTTCACCGGTAACGTGTGACCGTTTGCCAGCTATTACACTGTCGTGGCTGCTCTGTCCCCTGTGTTGTAGTCTGTTATGCCTATTGTTATTGGACATCTCAAGTATTCTTTTATTAATTGTTCCGGTTTCTGCAATTCGCTGGTATGCAATTAGTGGGATACACGAAGAGATGAAAGTATCAAATCCTAAACCCGAATTAGATATCTATAAGGTAATTTAAACGATGGTGGTCAAATTGGAAACCCGAAAGGACGGGTAACGCCCACCGACCTGCATAATACCGATTGTTTTTGCATTTATGACTGAGATATATGCACAGTATGCTGATGGCAAACAGGTTGTCACCAAGGAATGATAGATTGTGCAGCCACACGAGAGTAGCCAACCACGTGTCGTCAAAATGCACCCGAACGGTGTCAGTGGGGGAATCAAGACATTCCATGTCCTTGACCGGGATTGAACCCCCATCTGGTGTATATGAGCACTCGCCTTAGGACTTAGTCCACAACCCGCTCCCTCAGCATTGCTAGTCTGTTCTTAACATTCTTCCATCCTGGAAGCTAGTTGTAACCTTTGACATACAGTTCATGGATCTGACATACTCAGCATCTGTAAGCGGTGATATCGCTTTGCCGTGATTCTTGGCATAACCACGAGCAGACTTCTTTGTTTCACTGTTGGTATGTCGAAAGTGGGGTATCGAGTTGCGTCATTATCTCTAACCACACAGGCGAATCAAACGGTCCCATTCCACGCCACGTGGACAAGGACTTACTGCCCGCTTCCCTGCCATTTTCCGTTTACTGGACATATTCATGAACATATAGACACGTGCATATCGAGCCGTCTTATTGCGTGCCTATAGACAAATGTATATCGACCTGTCTTTAATATTACTTGCATGGAGAAATGCACACACAGATCGGCCGTACTGTGGACAGGGATTATGTGCACTCGTCAGAGGCACCAGCCTTAACTTGTACGTACTGGCGGTAAGGTTTGTCCTACACGGACATCAGACTGAAACTACCCAGAGACAGGTTTGTGTGTCTCTCTACAGGATATGTGCCGAATCTTCACATTGCCACCCATTCCGAAGATGAAACACGTCTTTAGTTTTCTTAATCATCCTACAGCTGATCTCGACATGTTAACAACACTTGGCTCTTTGCGGCAAGACTGAAGGCTCTCTGGGAGCGGCACGTCTTGCCCATTACCATGATGGATTTGTTTCAGACTTAAATCTGTTTGCCTGGTAATTAGTTAATGATACTCCCTTGCTCCTCTCGGCTAACTCATGCAGTAAGATCTCGGTCTTGGAATCTGTGGTGATGTGGTCTGATTGCTTCCAATGTTTCCCATCTTCCGTACTGCCTTGACCAATTTCCACGGTATACATGGGATCATGAAAAGACACGCCATCTTGCCGCCTGAGTGTCCATGTGTCCTTCACCTGTACAGTTAATAGTCGTGCTATACGAAGTGAACATTAGATTCAAACATCATAAGAAATGGCCTTCGTGGATTTGCTGTTAAGTTCTCGCATATAGCTTCAGATTTTGCCTAACTTTCCACATGGTTCCCAAACATGTAACCCTTAATCTCGCAGTTGTCGTAGTATTGTTGTACGATTCTGTATGAGTACTCCGTGAAAATGTTGGATTCCTCTTTTCTCCCCTGCATTACTGTGTGTAAACAGTTGACTTCTCTTGCGCCCTAAGTAATTTTAGAGCGAATAATTAAACGTATTGATTGAATTGGTAGTTGGCAAAATGTAGTGAACCCATTGTCAAGTGAACTTACGCTTGATTTGAAAGTAAGGAAAGTAGGGGGGTATGAAAGTGACCATGGTTAGCACTGGCCCGTTGCAGAGAGAAATCAGTTAGTTTGTCTGTGACGACTGTCAATCATCAAATAACCGCAAACCGCAAACTGGGTCATCGGTCGTATATTCGTATAAACTTTCCTACATCAAATATTTTGCATTGAATTTTTGCTTTTCTTTGAACACATTTCATTCTGATACAAGGTTTATCGTCCCATGTTCTGAGGATCTAATCAATCTTTAATTTTCTACCTTAATGTTTCTTTAAAATCTAGTTTTAAGCAGAATTGCATGATGAACGAATATTACAGAATGTCATCAGAATGCATCTTGTTTGGCCTTTTTCCTTCTGCTTGCCACACGAAATACATTTAACACACACCACTCAACACAATTTTAGTTGGCTATTAAACGTACAGACTATCTTAGGTCGCAAAATCTATCATCGCAAAGTATAGTTTCAAACGCTAGCATATATTTGCATCGCAACATCTCCAGCCCTCGTGTGCATTGTCGTAGTGGTGGTCACACATTTTGCACTGCAAGGTCAGCTAGACCAAGCTACCTGTGGATGGAATTTGTAGTACATATAAGATCGATGGGTTTTTTCATCAACTGTTTACTTTTTAAAATGTTTAAATATGGAATATTATTACAAAGTTGTGTATTTAAACAAAATCACATTTTCATGGACATGAGAACATAGACTCGAACCCACAATCCCATGGTTCAAAACACTTCATTTGCTAACCATTACACCAAACTCGACAAACAATTACACCGACATTTATTCTGTATACATCAAGAAAAAAGACAGGTCCTGCTTATCAAAAGACAAAATTATTGTTTTAACCATGAAGGAAGTGGAGCCCCAAAAAGATATTTTACAGGAAGATCAAACTCACTGAAATACAAGCCCTGTGCAAATTTTGTTGTAGAGCTCCACTTCTGTCATGCCTAAATCGGAGCTTGAATAGGTTCAAAATTACGCGAATTTGACCAAAATGAATGATGGGTCATTTTCAGTTGACTATAACAATTTCGGTGATTCAAAAAACTTATACAGTTTTACGAAATCACATACACTCTTATACTATGTGATGTAGAAAACTTTCTTCATGATCAACTTATCGCACCCGCCAGGGGCAGATTTCTCGCCTTGTCGTACCTCTTCCTTTGTTTCAAGACAGAACCTAAATACGGAACCTAACGATTGCTTGCATAAGGGTGTAAATCGTCGTATAATTCTTGTCTGGAGTGATGTTGGTTTTCACCAGTTTGTAGCAGGGTTGCAACGGTATATTTCATTAAACCCGTTTATTTTAAGATGTCAGATGTTGTCAGACAAATGTTTCCATTTACATCAGTATCATTAGGCAGAATGGTGGCCTGATTGCACTGATGTGGAGAACGAATACGGTCACTCGACAAACTGTATGGAAGAGAAAATGCCGTGCCACAGATGTACAACCGTCTTTTCGACTGCGACCTCATTGGTCGGGGTGCTATAGGCTGAAACCAGAACAACGCTATAGCCGAGCTTTATGCATGGTAATCATCACACGTAGACATTGTAACGATAAATAATAAAACATATAAACTGTGTGGAGAATGAATCACCAACATAAAGACATAGCAGGGTGGTATTGAGACGAGAACATTGCATGCCTTGTACAGATATTAAGATCACAACAAACACACTGTGGCATGCTATAAGGGAATAGCTGCTGTAGGAAAGAATGGCATATGGAGGCTTCAGCCTCCGCTCATAAACCACTGTCGAAATCTGAGGTATTCTTCCCTTAGTGACTCTTTGGCACATAGGCTATATATTTTTCGTTTCAACGAGCTCGCTTGATTAGTGCTGCTCTGCCATAGCACAGCACAGCATCCACATTGACCTTTCGCAGCCTGTGTTACGGTGTAAACCTGCCTCCATCCAAAGCTTTCATAACTTCCGACCCATTCTCTGATTGGATTCATTTAGAACATAGCTACAGATGACTCGACGCTGTACGCTAAGACTAATATCATACGACATGGTAGCTTTATTAGGAGGTTATGTAACTCAATACTGAGGCCGACATAATGAAGGGCTCTTACACGGACGCACGTATTCTCATTTGCTGACCCAATATCACCTGGCCTTGACATCTACTTGCAAGACTATTTATTCAGTTGTACTTAGCACCTCTTGGACAAGAAATATAATTAATGCTTCTGGTCCTCTGTGGCTCAATTGGTTTACGCGCTAGCGCAGCTTAATGACCTAGAATCCTTCCACCAATGCGGTTGCTGTGAGTTCAAGTCCACCTCTTATCTCCGACCGGGGGAAGGTCTGCCAGCAACCTGCGGATGGTCTTGGGTTTCCCCCGGGCTCTGCCGGGTTACCTCCCATCATAATTCTGGCCGCCGTCGAAATCAATAAAATCATACTTATATATCAACTCTTCATAACCATATGTAAGTCGTTGTGAAGAGTTGTATAAGGTAACAAAGATAAACAGTGACATGCTGGTAAACTTGTGTACAGGCTGATTTTATTTATTCAATTGACCCTTGTTTAACGTTATATTCACGAAGTTTTTAATTTAAACGATGTCAATAATTTTTATTGGTGGAAACCAGAATGCCAAGGGGTAAATGATACTGGTGGGGGGAAGTGGTCATCAACGATAGTTAGAGCATAATAACGGGCAAATGAGAGTCATGGAGCAATTATTGTCACCAAAGCACCAGGTGAAGTGGCGCCTGGTGATTGCACACATTCCCGTCCCAATTAAGACCGGGATACAGCCCTCACCCCGTGCGTCCAAGCGATTTTCAATGACACAAAACTGAAACGCAGTTACAGATCGGTACAAAATGTTGTTCTGAGAAAAATTATGTATACGTTTGTCAAACGTGTTTCTTACAATCTCGAATTTTACCTTTTACTAAAACACTGCAACATCCAGAGTTAAACATTCGGTATGTCAGCAGTGTTTTTGTGTGTATTTAGTATTGAGGGTTCAGCATGTCAGCTACACTTTCGTCTGCACTCAGAATTGAGGGTTAGGGTGTCAAAAACACTCTTGCAGTGGCAATGTTATATCTGAACGCTAACTTAGCATAGCCTGATGTACGCATTCACACTTAAGACCACACCCAGGATTATTGAGCCATAAATGAAAATGTTATTAAAAGTGTGTTGAAGACTAAGGTTGTAAAATCTGTTCAACTAACACTTTGGAAATGTATCCTCAAGAGGAGACTTTTGACTTTTGATTCTGTAACTATTATCGACAACATCGCAGACGAAATACTTTCCATGACTTTATATCAGGCCAGACACATATGCCGGTTTTTACAAATATTATATGAGTTCCAATTAGGTACATTAAGTTTATGAGTTTTACGCTGCACAAAAGAATATTTCACTAATCCAACGGCGGTCAGCAATGTGCTGAGACGAAACCGGGCAGAGCCCAGGGCAAACTTCCCACGTACAGTGTACTCCCGGATAGAAGGCCAGCATGAGGTGGACTCACAGCCACCGCATTAATGGGAACATCCCGAATGATTCCGCTGTGCTGGCACGACAACTTCTCGGAGGCCCCCAGTACACTTAAGAATTTTTTGTTTCAGAATATTTTTGATGCCTGACGAAAGACGATATCTCCAGTCCAAGTTTCGCAAAAAGACGTGCAATCCAAAGTTTGAGGAAAGTTACGTATTTCAGGTCGGTCATTTGTCATAGAATTAAAATTTTGTTTCCTTTCTTTCTTTGACTGACTTAAATATTTTACTCGACTGTGGTTTTATGCAAAACTTCATATAATTACCTTCACCATGTAGCCTGCTGTTAAACTGTTGTATGAACCTTCGTCGCGTAGGCTAATGTTAAACTTTTACATTGAACGTTAATCATGCAGGCTACGGTTAAACTGTTGTATAAACCTTCAACAGAAAGGCTGCTGTTAAACTATTGGTTCGATTTGCTAGGACGTAATGTGTAATTCCCACACCATTCTACCAGAGTTTGTTAATCAACACGGGCAGTAGACATTACCTGGGAGTTATTTACTATAATTTCGATTTACGAGATTATCTATCTTGCAGTCTTATACACATTTTGGTGGAACAATGACAATAACATTGAAATTGGTTTTAACGCTAAATTTATTTTGTTCAATTTATCAAAATGATGACTTAAAGAAATTTTTTTTCTAATTTTGTTATCACCGCAACATTGTCAATCACGATGTTAAACGCACTGCATCTTAGGCTGATAATAAATGTATTTTCTATAGAGATATGTTCCTGGCCGAAATGGCAAAATACTGCTGCTGGAATTTAGTTTGATTATTGTTTTAAAATTGTGTTACTCTGTCCTCATTATAAAGACATTGGCATCACGAATGCCAATTAGCTGTTAGACTATTTAACCGCTCAATGAGCCCTTTATGTTCAGGGACAGCGCTGGTAATAGGCTTCAAGTTGACCCAATTCAGGTGACTCTCTTTAAAAAGCATGACGATTCGAAAATAGATAGGCCTGCCAAGCTGTTATTAGTTCGGTTTCATGTGGTTTGATTTTGAGATCGTTTTCATATTACCAAGTTGTAACTGGCCAATCTGCCCGACATATTTATAGTGCGACGTAATGGAAAGACCTTGATCAAGTTACCTGAAATAACTTTCCAGTCCTGTGGAAGTGTACTGATACTGTAGTCACCAGTTCTAGGTCTGTCCCCTTATAACAATCACCCGTAAGGATTTACCAAAGTTTCCAAATTTGTACAAGTGCGTGTGGCAGCTGGGGATTGAACCAGCTAGTTCTAGCAAAAAGCGAATACGAAGCCATCGTTTTACCTCCACAATTCTGATAAATTTCATTTCAACTGTAATACTGTCATTTTCAACGAAACATATCCATATATACTGGAGTCTTTACATGAAAAACCACTGATTTCCTGGCTTAAGTCCCGAAGCTTGCGCATTTCAAAATGCACCTCACGATCAAGAAACCAGGAGAACCCCAGCAACAACAACGTCGACCTCATAAAGGTGTCTGTTGCAGCTAAAAGGTGCCTTATTTGCTCAGTTTTCTGTGTGACTCACTCAACTTTATTACGGTTCGGTGTAGCAAAAGCGTCATTGCTATGGTGGGCACATTATCAACGTTCCACCCTGTAGACTGCTCACTGGATGCACATGTTCGAAACTATAGAAGTGACGGTTGATTTTGGGGGTGAAGACTTCTTAATAAAATGTAAAGCAATATATTCTTCGACACTGGCACATTTATTTCACTCGAGTGATTAAAACAATTTTCATCTTTTATCGAAAGCGACTTCGTGTATTTAGAGTAAAGTAAGATATATGTTTTGCCTTGAAACGGCCAATCGGCATCATGTCTCATACATATTCACGACAAGGAAAAATCGAGTGAAACTTTCATACCAAATATGGCAGTGTTTAAGATAGCTATAAAGTCAAATTTTATGTTTATACGGCTCGAGTTCCTGTGTTACAGTGGATGTCACTCTTGGTGATCAGATTTCAGAGTCCATCACCCGATACTCATCGTTCTTGAAATTAATGAAAGAGAATGATTTTTATCATCGCATACACAGGGGCCCAAGTTGTATAGAGTTTATATATACACTAGACACCATTATTACATTTTGTAACATTATAGTTCACTTACTCAGCTCTGATAATTCTCACAATGCTTTCCTAACCAAGTGGCTTAACAGACTCTGGTTATATCCCTTGCATGACCATGGGCATCGATTAGTAATCCTTTTCTCACAGCACGCAAATTAAGCCAAATATAAGCTGTAGCCAGAAGATAGTTAATTAGGTTATGGCCCTGTATGCTTTTGACCTATAAAATGAAACAAGCATAGATCAAAGGGAATCAGTCTGAGACTTATGTACAAAGTAACATTAATTTAATGAACGGGAAATCCGGTAAACGTCTCTGGTCATACTTTGTGGCTGGTTCAACATGGGCACCGTGATGAAATATTTACCTTTAATACCTGATGAAAAGAATACACACTTTCATGTGTCACGTCTTTGACTAGTTGGGCCATATTTTCGGACAGAAGAGATCTGTTTCTAGAAGGCATTTCATTCCTCTTAACCGATTCCTAAAACCACACACAACCTGGGAAAGACGCGCTGCACCACACACAGCCGACCTCCATCGATTTGTATTTAAATATTTCCTTTAGTTAAACTCAGGCGAGAGGGAGATTTTTACTTTGCGTGTTTAGCTTTAGTAATGCGAAAACTTGGATACTATGGGCCCTGGGAGACTTTGCTTCCTAAAGGCTTCTTCGTTCACTAAGAGAATTAATATTAACTCCGTCCTTGGCTTAGCCTGTATTCTGACCACGATCTTTCCTGGGCGTAGTCATCTTGAGCAGATTTCATACATTGTTGCAAATGAAAAGAAGATCTCAACACCATGCGGCAGCTAGTACGGGTTCCTTTGCAAGCCGCCACACAAACAACTCTCCAGTGTGAGCCTGTAACTGACAGGTCATTTAAAGCCACATTGACGTAGGGTGAAGACAGTCGTGTTAACGGAGACGATTGCGAAAGGCCGTGCCGAATGGCGAATTCCTGATCAGATTACCGAAGGCGTTGCTTAGTCTAGAAACCCTAAAAATCTGTGATCTTCAGACCGCCATGCTATTCGCCCATCATGTGTTCTTGGTAAATAGAGAGCAGACTTTTGCGGCTTCATCCACCGAGCATTCATCATCTGCCAACAAATTAATAATCGGTAACCCAAAGAACTGCGTATTAGCACGTCCTTATACCAACAGTTATTTGGGGGATTGATTATCCAATGGTTTTGATATAATATTTTCAGATTTGTTTTTGTAGAAGTTATTGCCCTCGATATTAATGGTTTTAGGAGGCAACTGTTTCTCCATTGGTACAAGAGCAACTGCAGGAACTAATGTAGTGTAATGACCCAGGTGCCTTTCACCAGTGCGGTCGTTGTGAGTTCAAGTCCAGCACATGCTGGATCGCACGTGGGAAAGTCCTCCAACAACTTGCGGATGGTCGTGGGTTTCCCCTTGTGCTCTGCTCGGTTTCCTCGCACTATAGTGCTGGCCGCCTTCGTAAAAGTAACATAATCTTGAGAACGGTGTAAAACAGCAATCAAATAAATAAATAAATAAATCATAATGCTGGACAACGTCGTAGTGCGGCTTGAAATACACATAAAATAGATCAAATTACTCCATATCTGTTACGTTTACAGGTCTCCAACAAAGCTATCCAAGACAGAATATTAAAACTGACAGTGTTTGACGTCGACCGCCATAAACGCCATAACGTGATCGGCCACGCCTTATACCCTCTGCGAGAACATGACTGTGAAGTCAACGAGAGAGTTGTAGTATGGAGGGATTTGGAGAAGGAAGTCACCGAGGTAATTATGACATCCTGGAAATTGGATTACTATTTCAGTCGGCTTTACATGTTTGTGTAATTCTTTTAGTGGCTCTGTGGACGGTCTTTACTTTCAGCCGGACTCTGCCCTGTTTACTCCCACCATCATGCTGGTCACCGTCGTACATAAAATGAAAATATTCTTGTAATGAATACGTCATAAAACATCAGTCAATGAAATATATAAATAAATCTGGCGTGTCGCTTCTTCCTTTAGTCTTCGGCAATGCAATTTTTTCAGTTTATTTATTTTTATATCTTTCAGACCACATCCGACAGAGGCGAGATTTTAATCTCGATTTGCTACAATGACCATATGGAGCGGTTGACTGTGGGCGTATTCGAAGGACGTGGGTTCAAGAAGCCAGAGAGCTGCTCCAGCGTCGGTGAGTCTCAATACACCCAGGTCAGATCTATGATTTGTACTGACAGAAAGGATAATTAATGACCAGTGTATAAGAATGGTGTCAGGAATTCACCAGGAACTATTGTCAGCATTATGGTCAGCGTACATGTCAGATATACAAACTGTTTGCGTACAGGAACCAGTCATGTAACATTAAAGTCAAGGGAGTCTATGGAGCAAGAAATGATGTAGTTTGATTCAAACCGATGGGAAGCTGAACCAAAACCGTCGTTTTTCATTAGTAGTGAATAAGCGGCATTTTAATGTAAGATGACACCAATAACGCAGGATGCCGTCCGTTTATATTTCTAGCTTCGGTATTGCTTATATAGGCCAGCTACTATTTGTCTGTACTGTTATGTTCTAGATAACGGGATAGGCCAGCTACTATTTGTCTCAATGTTTTCGTCATGTTTAGTGTCCTCAACACCGCTTAACAACGAAACAGGTTGTCCGATCTGTTGCAAAGATGCATCTTGGTGGCATCGACCTAATGTTGACAGCGAAGTTGAATCCCAAAATATCGAACTTTTTAATGTTTTCCCTGAGGTACTTGCGGTTGCTAAATCAGTATACAGCCAAATGCACTGGTTGCCCAGTTAAGGAAAAGACTGACTGTAAAGGAAAGAGCTTCTCTGGACCATCAGCTTGTGTTATTTTCTTACAGATAGTTACATGAAGGTCAGCCTGCTATTGCAGAATAAAGTGGTCAAAACAAAGAAGACAGAGGTCATAAAGAAAACCAGCGACCCAAGTTTTAACGAATCTTTCACTTTCAAGCTACAACCGGGAAGTTTGGATACTGCCAGTATTACAGTCAGCGCTCTGCAACACATCAGTGGCCATAAAGGTATATATTTTCTCTGTATTAACATCATTTGGTTGTTATGGACTACACTTTGCTAAACATCCCGTCATTCGCACCATTATATGGATCGCACCTCGGGCAGCTGTCTCCCTTGGAAACCTTCTTATCTGTCTGAATTAAGAGGCCGTTTTCAAGCTCCGTGCTTTTTTATGACGATCAATTTCTAATCACAAATAAAAGGGACATTCGCTATAATATCCCTGAAATAAAATAATGCGCAATGTTTTGGGGCCAATACCATTATATGAACTGGCCTGTCCCCTCACCAAGGTAGGCCCTATATGTTTCAAGAAATCGCACGTATGTGAAACACAACGAGAAAGGCATTTTAATGAGGCCACCTCGGAAGTGACTAGGTAGACATGAATTTGATTGTGTACATCTAACTGTTTCTGTGACCGCAATATACATTATTTCGGTACAGTTATGTAAAAATAACAAATGGTGATTGTAGTTGCATATAACTCATAATCAGACAATGATAATACACCACCTTACAAAACCATGCCATTACTCTTGCTACCTGTTGCTCTCCATACTGTTGCTCTTTTACAACTGCGGTTCAAGGACACCTCTGTGTCACTGCTGACTGACGGGCGACACACGCGGTGTGGGTAGAAATTTCCTACCTTGGAAGCGAGTGGTTAATGACTCGTGATTAGAGTGAAAGTTCATAATTGGTCCTCGGCACGCCAGCAGGGTGACTTATGAGGTTCAACGCAGTCTTAAGTTACATTTAGGTCAAAGATATTTTACCTGTAGGAAATGAGCGGGTGCAAAGCCTGATATGTACACATTGGAAGTAGCGTTACAGAAAGCTTTCAGCAGAATGAGAGTAAACATATATGCATGTTCCTGCGCATTACAGTAAACATTATTCGATATGCCTTCGTACATGTGAGGATTATAATACCCATTAAACAGGACAGCAGGTGATAATAACTTAATGTGTAAGAGGGACTACAAGCTTGAGCATTTTACAGCATGGAAGTGAGATATAAAAAGACATACAATGATACATGTGTTATTGTTGGCGACGCCCATATGAGACAGCTCCATGTTGTAGATACTGTGAACGATTATCCGGAAGGAGCATCTTTCACATCATTCGGAAGAAACTGTGTCCCAAGGTACATTCTAAAAGCCCAATTTCCCCACTTGCAAAGGAGCTATTTCCACAATTCCTTGAGTATGGTTATATGAGGACAACGGTTATATCCGTTTCATTGCCCTAGTCAACACACAACCGGATGTTATGAAAAGGGAGGTATCAAACTCATCTAAGTGTAATTGCATCTCTTCTGTGTCTATGGAGTATATTACGATATAAAGAGGTAGTATTTATAGGTTACTATTACACTAGTTCTTGAACAGAAGCCATTTGGGCATTGCTTCCTACACTGTAAAATGATCAACGTCCAACGCGTTTAATGAGTGATTAAAATTCAAACAAGCGTGTTCAATAAATATACACATATATTTAAGTATTAAACCGAAGTATCTAAAACTGTATATAGGCCTGTAATGCTATAATCTCCAAGTGTTTTATCTGATGCATAAAAGTGTTTATAAGTTAAACATCGAGATTTACAGGGTAACTGTGAACGTTCCACACAGAGAAGGTTTCCGCCACAGCCAAATGTCAGACGACGTTGGTTTGAAACAGAGAGTTATGACGCCTTTGTCACTGCTGTGCTATGGGACCTGATCACAGTTACACTGATCAGAGGCATTGTCATGAAAGCTACAATTGAACGTGACTGGAAATGGCAGCTGGCTCAATGCGCGAATGACTTTCTGTCAGCACCACCAGTTGTCACATGGTCGCCGCTACTTATGTTTAGCTCATATAGCTCCATGTACAGCCCACCTTTCATGAGTTTATATATCACGTGCGGGTGCGTGTGTTACTAGTTGTATATGATACAACACCCTGACTGTTGTGTTATGTACTCTTCCATTGTACATATCTAGATGTGGCCTGAAAGCCATCTCAAATATATCATATTATAGGTATAAATCATTTTAGCTGACATCGATACAACAAGCCCCTGTCCTTCTAGCTATTTTAAACTGAAATGGCTGTTCATAGCAAACCGACAGCAATAACAAAATCTCGATGAATATATGGTGACCCCCTCCTACGACTTCGGACAGTTATAGACGTTTGGACTGTCACAGCCTAACGTTACCTCACGATTCCACCTACCAACGTCTTTGTCTGGTGTTAGTGGGAGTTAACAACTGAAAACGTCTTCACATGCACAAAACCATATGCACTCAGAAATAGAATTGTCCGCCAGGATCAATATTTCGCCAAATAAACTGTTCGGCTCCGTTTATGATGTACGATACCTATACTGAGCGTGGAAACTAAATTTGTAAAGGCCTGGTGTTTAGGGGAGTGTATTCCCGCCTTTCTAAGAAGATAGGAGTATGATCCTTTGTGGAAAGCAGTTTCAAGGCTTGTCTGTCGGTCCGACGAAATGATTGCATCCAGATACACCATTGTCAAGCAAAAAGAGAAGGACTATTTAAATGTAGTAATTGTTATGAAAAAGACATCTGCCATCAACCCTCTCTAAAATAACACTTTTTTTTTCTTGTCACGGATGGTTTCTTGGTTGTTTTTGTTTTTTTTGAGTAATACTTAAGGAATAGAACTAATTGCGATTGTTCTTTCTTACATTTATAGACAAGCTGATTGGAAGAGTGGTTTTGGGATCGTTCATGTTCGCACGTGGAAAGGAGCTGGAACACTGGAACGAGATGGTGGCCAATCAGAAAGAGCAAATAACCCAATGGCACGTACTTACCTGATTCTCTATGGTCATTAAAACAACAATAGCGCATTGGTAACATTGGCCGGGATCTGAAGAGGCCACAGAGGCGTGTTGGGCAGTGGTTTTGCCTTGACAATCGTTTTGTGAGACAATCGTGGCTCAATGAAGTTGTGATTTGTGGAGAGAATATCGCATTCCCTTTCGTCTCAGTATCTGAGCAGAAACATCTGAGCAATTTGGACCAAATGTTACAGTTAGAATCTCAGAAGGCTTGCGTTTTACCTTACTTGGAGGGACAATTCAAGCCAATCAGGTACATGAGGGTTAATGAGTCTCCGTGTGAGGTCCCTCGATCAACGTCGTTTCGTATGGCGAAGGTGGGCTCTCTATGACAGTGCCCTTGTACAAATAGAGCCTAGCCGTCAGTTGTATCCACTATCTGTCCCACTACGTATGACACTATGCCTTGTATTGTACTTTGTCTCATATTTTAATCTGAACAGTATTTGTCAACTTGTCTGATCGTCTGAATGAAAGTCCCACGGCGCCTAAATAAGGATTGCTATGTATATTTACTTATGATGTCAAGAATGAATCTCGTGGCACGAAGTGATACGCTATATGTCAGCATGTAATCAGTTCTATAACAAGGTCTGGTTGTTGGTCAAAAATCAGGCAGACATTCTGCTATAATGTGCTTGACCATAATGCTGTCAAGGTTTTAAGTGTTAACCTGCAAAGAGAACCGTTTGACGTAACTAGCCAGTGAATGACCATGATGTCACATTGTGGATTGGTTAAATGATTACTTTGTGTCATTTGTCTTGCTGTTGTTCATTGTTCCTACACTTGGATTTGTTCAAAATATAACATCACAAATAATCATATAATCTATTTTGACAGATCAGCAAAAAAAAAAACCCTGTAATTTTGTTATGCATTAGAACCTCGAACACTTTCCGAATCTGTTTAATTGATTATAAATACATGTACATGTTGTACGACAGTTTGTATCATGACATAGGCCATATTTACTCCCGAGAAATATTTGTTCTAAAGTTTGATGAGAGCTTTTGTTAAAAAAATGAATAGTTGATATGGACAGTATGCATTTAAAACATTCAGAAATGAACATATGGATTCACAAAAACCGTGTCCATACAAAACTATGACGACGTGCTTAAGGATTACACTTTGGGACTGACACAGACAAGTGGGTGTCTTGGCCAAGTGCAGACCGGCTTTCCTGACTGATCCGTTCCGATAGAACCACGGGAAATACGCATATCAAAGTTAGATAACTCAGACCAATTATATGGAGATAATGACTTAACATTCACTAGTTTTTTCATTAACTGAGAAGTGCCAAATTCATATTTCGGCCTGTGCCTGTCATATTTATTATAGATATTCCATCTATTTAGGCCTGGGCTGAAGTACTGTATATATTTCAAGTATATAGCACTGTAAAGTCTTTTGGGTAGAGAAAACTGGAGGAACAAGTCGAACCAGTTACTTGCACCTGTAAAATCTCCTAAGTAAAGGACGTAATCGATCTAACAGGGCCTGGATTCAAACGCACGACCTTTTTGATTAAGTGATTAGCTGGGGCGAGGGCAAGACTGTGGGTGACTGAGACAGGGAGAAGCACTCAGTGAAACAACAATACCGGTTAACCAAAAGCTTTTTATTTCGCCAAGAGTTGTCTTTCTTCATATTACAACAACGGGGTCACAAAACAACTCTATGCGAATACTTGATTCTGGCTATCAAGGCAAAATATGGTTTTAACATGTATCGCCACGGTAATTGCAGTCAACTTAGCCTATCATTTGCTTTGTTAGAACAAAGACCCTCGTCTGTATTTGACCACTGGGGTGTCTTGAAACGCCGCCTTCACTTGTCTCACGAAATCGGACTGTCACAAATCACACCAGAGTGAGACTTTGCTACTTTTGAATTATTCAATGAACAATACATGTTTTGATAACCCAATAAATGAGTGTTTGTAAAATATGTAAATAGTCACATGTAACTATTGTACTATTGTCTGTTCCTCATGAATATGCAACAAGAGTATTTGTCTATGTAGTTTCTAGCTTGATTGGTCCAATAAAGAATTGCAACTGGATATGTTATCTCCTGTTGTTTAACGCGATTACCTTTTATGGCGTCCCTGTTTCTAATTTCTGTGGGACATCATCGTGTTTTTGGAATTTTTTAGTATCGTCACATATCCATTCTTG
The DNA here is from genome assembly GCA_016165875.1 of Acanthopleura granulata. Lineage (NCBI taxonomy): Eukaryota > Metazoa > Mollusca > Polyplacophora > Chitonida > Chitonidae > Acanthopleura > Acanthopleura granulata. Next base: position 40,835,001 of record JABBOT010000002.1, on the reverse strand, counting down.
GTGTTTCACGAAAGGTTGTTTCCTACTTCATTTGGTGTGCGAGAGCGGGACGTGGGTCAGTGATAAGGTGTGTGGTTCCCAACTGCGAGACTTGACCACGAAGTGTTGTTGAAATTCCAGCCGAGAACAGGGAATCTATAGATTTCTTGGTAGCATGGTTCACAGAATCTGGATGTTAGCACAGTGATTCGGTCTTTGAAGACCACTTGTCTTCAAACTACATCAATGAGGCGTCAGATCTGTACGTCACACGTAGAAAGGACTTTCAGTAGCCTGTGAAAGGACAGTGGTACATCGACACCACGGGTTGTCCAGTTTCCTCCAGTTTAAGAGAGAAAAATATTGGACGTACTGCGTTGAACAAAAATAAACCAATCAATCGTTGATTTTTTTTCTTGGCTTATTCGGTGGAATTGCGTTATTTACTTCATGACTTAATCAGCCAGGTTAAATGATCATGGCCTGATTATAAGCACTTTGACAATTACGAAACAAGTTCATATTCACCTGTTGCAGGTTTGGCCGTGGTTTTACGATGGAATGTTTCTTGGATATCCGTCCTCTCATATGCCTGACCACGATATATTAAGAAGCAAAATTCTTCAATAGAATTTAGAGAAATGATGTAAAATATAAATTTTAAGTGAAACATTTTTCTTTCTCCCATGACGTCATACAGACGTAGAATGTGTATCTCTGCTCGCCCGTCTCTGAATTTGGTTGAGTGCGTTTATTGGGCCAGCCTGAGTATAAGCTCTTATAGTGGGTTTCTAGAATCACAGTTTGGGGAACGAGGCAAGGGACAGGAGGGGAGAGCAGAGGCTGAGATTAGATCCGTGCCGACGATCTTACCGTGCAATCGATGACAGACCAACAGCAGACAGCCCATGCAGGAATTGAAAATAAATGAAACAAACATTGGGCGTGAAGGAGTTGAATAAAAAAGAAAGTGTGGAAAATGTTTAATCTTATATTCGAAAACTGTGAGCGGAGAGTGTCAGGCGAATCCGCAGTTTCCTGGCCTTCGTCAAAAATTATTCACACTCTATTCCAGTGCTCTGTCAGGTCACGGACACGAAGGTAATCTACCAGGAAGCAATATTCAACGCCTGCTGAAAAGGAAAGACAACTTATGGGATTACTATGCGAAACAGTGGCACCAGGAAATCCGAGGAGAGGTTGTGTCATAGGCAGGGAGGCCCTGGCCACCACAGGCGTCAAGACCAGCAGCTCCCCCGAGATGACCCATTGCTTCCCGGATCAATACTTCCACTATTGTAGGACCTCATTTATATACAAATGGATACGTTGTAATCGAATGTCTTTTCCACTTGGGCGATTCCTCCGCGCTGCCCTCAACAGCACCTTTATCAACAATCATTCATTTTTATCGGAGAGAAAATGTAATTGTACCAGGGTGTTCTCAGGCCAGATTCAACGAGTTTGATTAAGTGAACAACCTCAAACACATGGCAAACCAGTTTCTTGGCAACTGTAAACGTGTGCTGCAGATGATACCATATAATCTACGTCTTTTTCTTATGGACCATTTACAATCTGTATATTTTATGTGCCACATCCACTGCTTTAGAGCTGACCTTCAATCACCAATATAAAGACAAGAAATGCCTTACCTCATTTTATCTGGTCGAAGTTTACAAGCGTATCGATCACATCACAGCACATCAAAGTGCCGCTTTGTTGCGTGGGGGCAATTTGTAAAATGCTGAGCCAGAATAATACTAAAAAAGGGAAACGGATTTCTGCGAGAATACATATTTACCATTATTCTATCCACGAGGAATGCAAACCATAAGTAACGGGCAACCGACTGAAATTACTTCCTTGGGGTGTACTCTACCTTGTGTAGGAAATACATGTAATTAGTTCATATTCGAAACAAGATATTCAAAAACCAAAAACCTCATGTACATATAGATTTCCTGAAAATCTCACGAGAACATCAAACTTTGACAAACTGGAACATTATTCATGGCATGGAGTTATCCCCTTAAAGCAAAATTATAGCTTGCTAGGGTCATATGTTTGACAATAATTGTTGGGACATAAACCTTAGAGTATATCATTTTTTTTGTATATCTCCTTCATGCAGTGTCAAGTTTTAAGGAAAGCAGATATCTGGAATCCTTGACCCTGGCTCACAATACTGGCCTAAATAAACATTGTCCACAGAAACCGGCGTTAGTTTATGCGTGCTTTGCCACGTACAAGTATAATCAGATAGGGAGAATGAAGATCAGCGGAAAAGGCTGACAGTGCCCCTAACCATCTCTGACGAGAAAGAAATGTGCCTTTCAATGGTACACACAGATTAGCTCTTTAACCTAAAGAATACAATTGAGACCTGTCACAGTGGATACATTGCAGAACCAATTCCCGCCATGCCAGAGCTTTTCCCTTCATGCAACCGTGATTGACTCTGGCATCTGCTGTGAATAATTTGAGTTCAGTTCATGTTCACATAACACGTTTCAACCAATGAAGTGGCAGAGCGAAAATTTTGAGCAGTCAAACTTGAACAAGATATTTAAAAGAGTATTTGTACAGAGAGAAATCTTTGCAGTTTTGTATAACGAAAAAGAACCTTGGCATTGTGACGAAATGTAACACTGGATATTTTCTTCCAGAGGTTAAAGACACAGGAATGTGTAAAGCACTTACGAGGCCAGTCTGAGTCTTCGGACAAAAACATACATGTAGATGAGGAAGGTGTATTTAATGCCTTTGTTAGGAGTATACACTAAAAATATACTGTAAGAAATAGGCGTTGAAAAAGACAATGACAAAATGGCCGAATCGAGGTCTTCAGCGATGACATATGCATTTTGGACATGTAACTCGAGAGCATGGATGGAGCCAAACCAGAGCAACAGCGACAATGTGATATGGTTTCCAAATGGCCATGCCTAGCGGTTTACATCCGACATCTCGTCAGTGAAGAGTTTATTCGAGCTATGCATGTAAGTCATTTGATTTATTCAAATATTTATTTGATTGGTGTACTCAAGAATATTTCACTTATAAGACGTCGGACAGCATTATGGCGGAAGGAAACCGACCAGAGCCCGGGGGAAACTTAAATTATTTGAATCAAACATAACCAACTTAACCATTATCATCATGGCTTCAGCAGAATTATACAAAAAATATCACTATGTTCATAGCAATTTATTTGACGTCATTGGTATAGAAGCACACAAAAAATGTGTTTTCATCATATTCAATAAAAAACACCATTCACAACAACAGGGATAAAAACGCCGTTTATCTTAATGCAATTTAAGGTATATGAACATGGATTTAAGAAAAATTTTGTTCATACGTCAAACTTTTCAAATAGTTTTTTTTTTTCCAGATGTAAGAAAATAAACATAATTTAGGATAACTCTGTGGCAGATTTTAAGTAAGCTGTCAAACGTTTCCGTTCATTTGTCAAAGAATTAACAGGTTTCTTTTAGAACAGGAGAGGGTAATTGAGGTGACATCTCCAATGACGCGTGCATATTTCTTCAACAATGTACCGATTAGTATCCTCTGTAAAGTATCCAAGTAACGCTGCATACATGAAGATCCTAATTTCGTCTCAATTGGCGTAAAGGTGTCACATTTTCATGATTTGAATATGGGCTGTCACTACACGGTAGCACCCGGCGAATTTATGCACGACAGAACTACAAGCGACCATAATGACTTCTGCATTGGAAAAGCTTTCAATTAAAGACTGTCTTGCTTTATTATGTAGTTTCTGGAACATGTTCTGATGAAAAAAAACTTAAGTATAGATATGCTTACAAACAACAAAACTGGTCTAACCAAAAATTCAATTACATAAAGACTTGCATTTTTAAATTACAATTGCACATAACTGTCAATCTCTGAAAGTGAGCCAGGGATTAAGATAAACGGCTTCTCCAAGTTACAGAACATGGCATGATGTAGTGTCCATTATGACAACCATATGTCGACTTCATCAAAGGCTAATGTCTTAAGTGGCAAACTTCCACTTGGAATCAGACATGGAGCATCATTGTGATGGCAAGATGATGTCTGTTTGCGAGGCATAATAATCATCACATGAGATAACGTCATCCTCACTGGCAAGATCTTGAATCTAGAAGATTCGCTAAGCGCTAAATTCTGTCTCAATATGTCGGCATTCTATCACTTAATATTCCCAGAACTAGAAGAAGAGTACGCCACGACAAAGGGCATGGCTACAGACCGGAATAGGAATGAAATAAAGAAAAGATGACATTTATAGTCAGTTATGTCGACAACTGATTACTCATATATTTTTTAATTTGTTTGCTTTCCAGTTGTTAGAGAACTTGAGGTGGGGAGACATTCGGATATTTGAATCATACAGCGTCATCTATCCATAAACGAAGGAATCTATGTATATATGTACATATATATATATATCTGTATTTCGATTTTCTCTGAAACCCTTTTACTCGATCGATTTCAGCTGATCCAAGGAAGTGCAAAGTCTGGTATTTCAAATTTATGCTTACCGCGTATGCCTATTGCCGGCAATGATGGCGATGATATTTTGTGAGCTTGAAACCGAGGCTGGCTGAATGAATGAATGAATGATTATGGCTTTATGCCATATCGTGACGAGACTGCCTAGCCCACATATGTTATTTCATAACGACGCGGAATTGGTGTAGATAGGCAAAAGGTTGGTTGTGATCCAGGACCGTAACTATAGGGTACAATAGCGCTCTAGTCAGTTACGGGCAGCCGAAACAAGTGTATAATTACAACTATGCTTTGAAAACACATCTGTGTCCTGGTCCATCATATCTAACACTGAACATTCAGCTTATTATACAGTCCATGCTTTCACACTCATATATGGTTGATTATAATAATTATTAATTATTTATGGGGGACATAACGTTCAAATGCAATGCTTCGGAATATTTTACGAGTATTCATACATGTATATACCAGTGAAATTGTTTTCGTCTCGATTTGATTTAAATATTTTGTTGGCTTTGAGGATTAAGGCTAACGATGTCCTTTTGAAATACGTCGTTGGTGTTTTGCCTCGCGGCTGGATTGATCTAGGTTTCCTGATTGAAGGGATATTTATAGCAAGATACCAATATATTTCTAAGACAGCAATTATTGTGGGTTCTCTTGGATGATATTTTGGGACATTGAAGGATTACCAGTAAGGAATGAAAACTCTGGGAAGTGGCCTCCATGTGGAAAAACATACTCTGTATTCCCCTTCCCGTAACTGTGCCTTGTCTTTTATATTGCGTAAGAACATTGTGTATATTTCAGCCATACTGGAGCCGTATATCATTTATTTATACATTGTAAGAATATGGCTACATATGGCTAGGAAAAAAATATATGAAATTACATATGAACGAGAACATAAAATGGATCTTAGGATATGTAATATAATTGCATTTCCTTACTCTCAGTTGAATTAGCACAGATTTAGTGCAGTTGGATTTCATACATAAGTAAGTTTACATAATTACAATTACAAATACTTTTAGAATCACCTCTTATAATTATCTTATACAATGAGGTTCTCTTTTATTACCAGTTTTGTTTGAATCGATTTGTACTTTCAGTCATCTTACTTTATCTTTCGAGTAACCTAGAGTGTTCTTTGGCCTGGAGTATCTCTTTCCCAAGTACCTTTCTGTATATCATTGGAAACTGCTAACTGCTTCTCCGTTCATGAGTCCGTCCTGTTTTTACTTACTGACTTGGAAGATCCTTTCTGGCCGATGGATGGTGCACGTAAGTCAAGAATGATTCTGTACATTCAGTTGAACCGGCATATTTAAAGGAATTTCGAGGCAACTAGACTGATGGGGCATGATTGATTTGATCACTTTCTCCTCATAATGGTGGAAAAGAAGTGCATGGTTTTCACCAAATGAAAATGACCACACGAGCATCGATCACTTTAGTTAGGAGAGTGGAGGGGCCGACTACGTCTTCAGGAGAATTACTAATGTTACTTCTTAAGTAAAAAGTCATTTGTGTAGGAGATTTAATAAATGGCGTCAGTGTGTTGAAAATTCAATAAATGTCACTTGCAAATTTTAATTATGAGTAAAGCTATTGATCCTTATTTTTCATTATCGCTTGCCCACGAATTTACACGTCCCACCATGGCCAACGGGAGGTAACGCTTGTCGGTAATGAGGTGACTGGATTAGTCGAGACGAATGATAGTCCAGTCCACGAATATGGGAAGGTTAGCACAGAAGTTAATTAAGCGTATAGTGGAAGAAGATATCTTACATATAATCGCAATACAACTCTTTATCATACAAAGAATAACGAAGGAAAACAGCCTCAAACAAGATTTAAAATTATTATAAACTGTTTTGATTCAAAGAAATGATGTTATGATTTCACAGACATCTGTCAGTACAAAACAAACTGATGTGTTAGGTTCATGGAAGCTATAACACAATAAGTTAAGTTGCTTATAGTTGGCTTCATCAAGCCACAACTTGCAGCAGCTTAGGCCTCGTTACTATGTACGCCATGACCTCTAACTGTAAGGTGCGAGGTTTAAATTTCATCGGCAATAGGCTACATAGTAAATGATTCACTTGACCTGCTTTGTCCAAATATAACCTACATGTAACATGTATTTGTGATAATAGAGTACAGACCTTCATGCAGTTCAAAGAGCAATTTCACCAATATCGGCGACAATATTATGAAACTGACAACACGGAATTAACAATAAGTGATAAGTGCATAATATCAAGAAACAGTTTCCTTCCACGAGGGTATGCGGAATGACTGGGTCTGATTATAGGAGACACTGACGTGTTTGGGCTGTGATTAAGACGGAATCCTTTGCTAAGCCAAGTTTTATTACGAGACTATTGGGCGGATGTCTAACACGAGTCCGGGTGATTACATCTGCCGTGGTAGTTTTCTCCTGAGTCGGGATAAACCGGTTGTACCCCAACTCATTACAGTGTCTGACATGGGCCATTGTGTTAATCCAGTGCCGTTAAAATTTCCCTTAACAGATTACATAAGCCAAATACATAATCTAAGGATATCAGACACTCCATTAGCTTGAATTAAGACAGACAATATAACCAGCGGCATTTAATGCGTCATTTACCATTTCGATGTGAGTCCAACCACAGAAAGGCAGAATTAAAAAGGAATGAACACAACTAGCCCTTTTTTTGTAAGTTCGACGGGTGATTTTACGGCTGGAATAAATTTCTACAAGCAAACTGTGTGATTCTATTTGCCGTGACGTTAAGACATCATTATATAGGGCTTTTTAGTTGTGTTCCATTTCAGACTCTATTTCAAGGTAACTCGAGTCCTTAGAATATAGAATATCATAGTAAATATGACACAATGTAGAAAGCCTTCACGTAATTTACACCCTTTATGAAGTACAGTGGTTAAGATACATTTTTTTGGGTGTCGTGTAATGCAATCCATTAATTATTAATTGTTGGAATTGAAGGTGCCAAAATTTCATGTATCAACTATAATGCCTCCTCGATAAGCAGGTACTGGAATTAGAAAGAAATCTCCTGGAAACTATTACTTCACTTTAATTTTAGTCTTCATGCTGTAGTCTTTTAAATTAGAAGTGCTGCTGGAAATGGAAGAGAATAGATCGGATCTGCTTGGTAGATGTAGACGGTAAAGCCAGCTATGCAGGCTTCCGGTCAGTCGACCCATGCAGAGGGAAACTAGTCGGGTAATATTGATCATGTCGCCAAGTCACAATGATCTCTTCTGTCGTATCCTCACTACCTTCGTTTAAACCTAAGCGCCAAAACCGACATTCGTATACCAGCCCTCAACAATCACCAGTTTTCACTGATGATGACAAGATGTCATTAATGTTCTAGGAGCATGAATAAAATCAGTATTCAAACCGTGTATCATTTAGCATGTGTGGTGGCCTTAATTAAACGTGTATTTGAGATGCGCTTTGTCATATTCAGATCATAATCCACCAAGTTTTACGGAATGAAAAGAAGTATCGAAGTAGCCTGAACTGATCAACCGACAGCAGGGATTTAAATGTGCCCAACTCAGTGAAAGACATCCATGCGAAACAAGGGAGATAATTTTCGTTAGCTCGAACACTGACCTACTTTGCGACCAGTAAACCACGTGGCATTTCTCCCTTGAGCAACACCGATCGTCAAAGTGTTTTATCCAGCCGGTTAAATGAAAATAGCATTCTTGTTTCCGACAAAGTGCACAGAAGCAACTGGTCGGTAGGGGTTCAAAAGGTTTCCTTTTCTGTGTATGTTATAGTGTATAAAATCAAAACAGATGTTTTCACAACATACAGTATAGCCACTATGACTCAGGCTCGAATTTTATATACTATTTTTTTCAAAACTTTGTTTTGTTTAATTATCTGTTACATAATTATGTTTCACTTTATTCACAGTGTGCCAGTCAGATGTGTGTGTGTGTGTATGTGAATCCTAGTTTAAATTCAGTGTATCCACATACTGGCAAATGTAGAAATAGTATTTAACAACGCATCTTTGCCACACGCTTACTTGTTAATCCTTATTAACCTACCAGGACATTGTTAAAAAACTGACAGCCCGAAGTGTATATTCGAGTTTAATATCTTCATTCAGCATAACTCAATTACTCTCAAACTTTCACATTTCTATAAATTGGCACGAATCGCAGAATTGATTCACATGGCAAATATTAAATTTCAAGTTTGGTTTCGGGATTAGTACAAATGCCACTCCACGAAGTAAACGGTGTGGATACCGACTGGTTATATAAACCAGAGAGACAAGGGATCCCCATACAAAGGCATATACACTTCTACGATAAAACTGACGGCATTCGGGTTGAGACATAATTAAACCCCAATTATAACTCTTTAATTTATTTTCGAATATGCAAGAATTTGAGAAGACATTTTTGCACCAATCAGTTTAATATTTTGACATCATTTTCTGCCTTTTGACTGATTACTGCCCATGCCTTAGCACGCATTGTATAATGTTGCCTGACGGAGTACATGCCTGTCCTGAATGAGGTATTTTTATCTGGCTTCCTCACTGTCTACAGATAAATGGGATACCCTTTCTCGCTTTAGGTTTAAATGGCGGCTCTTTTTTGCCAGAAATTCCCCCGAGACACTGCCCAAATTGACAAAGCAAACAAAGACTCGTTAGCAAATTAGGAAGAGACAAAAATACACATCCATGAATAATAAATGCACTATTATACAATCGGACAGAGTTTTCGGCCAATCCAGGTGAAATGGAGAGAGACAAAAATGTTGTGGAAAGGGGCAACACTCTGCTTAAAACACTGGTAATGATGAAAGGGACTACTACCATGGTATTTTCTTTGGTCCAAAAAAGGACAGAATACTTTCCCCCTTTTTTAACTCAGCAACTGACTCAGTTGCTGAGTCAGTTGCTGCATACCAACACTTCTACATTTGGGGTTTCTAATGATGAAATCGCCATCGTAAGGTGTAGAAGATTAGAAGATCGATCTGAAAGATGTAGCCATCTGTGCGACAATCAGATCGAACCAATTTCTGATGCTTGACTGGGTGAATAATTACAGCCGTCCCAAGAAAACCGGCAGAAAGAGTGATTATTTACACGAAGAGTATGTTTCTGCTTAAATAAAAGGCGGTGTATGCTCTAAAATTAAGTTGGCCAGAAAGCTATAATGTTATATTTATTTCGGTAAAGATTTTGTCTAACAGCCATTAGGACAGTGGAAATTGACTTATGACAGTCGTTCATCGGCCAGCAATCTGTCAATCGAAAGATTCCCATAGTAAAGACAAGTCGATCATATTTCTTGAGATTCTTCAAGAAAACAACGAGGAAAGTTGCTGCGCATGGGCAGACCGTGTGGTGATAGAGTATTATACCTACGTCATTTTCTCATAAGGCAGAATTTCTTTGCGTGTGTCTCGTACTTTTTACGGTTTCCAGTTAGCAGGAATATATTCTCTGACAGAAGACATTTGCTATGATCGGAATCTGCATGCAAACGGCAAAACTTCTAGAAGTTCTAACGTATTACATGAGACTGCCTAGTCAACCTTGTATCTGGTCAAAAGGTCAACGCCTGGCATCGTGCTAAAGCACGTTGTCGTAATCGAATGTTTCAACTGAAAATGAATTATTATGACAGGCAGGTACTGATTGGGAGTACTCACACGCTATGGTGGCTGTTAGCCTCCACTTTTAACCACGATATCCACGACACTGAAGAGGGCTTTGTTATGATAAACCGCGACTCACGGATGGCCCGAGGTCACTGAGGTCTCGGAGGTCGCTGTTTTGTTATAACCGTCAACCCCGCGGGGTCGTGGATATCTTGTCAAAAGTGGACACACCAGCCACCATACACAAGAAGAAGTATTGTGTTTTGGGTCGAATCACATACTGTCCATTCTTTTTCGGAACTAGCAAAAGTTATAGCCTATGCCTTTTTCCTAGTAGGCCTATAACGACTGATTTGTGAATGATCAGCACCAAGGACAAGCTCCAAGTGTTGTGAATGGTAAGCACCAAGGATAAGCTCCAAGCCTTGTGAATGGTAAGCACCAAGGATAACCACCAAGGATAATCGCCAAGTTTTGTGGCTGATAAGCACCAAGGATAAGCTCCAAGCCTTGTGAATGGTAAGCACCAAGGATAACCACCAAGGATAATCGCCAAGTTTTGTGAAAGATAAGCTCAAAGTTCGGTTATAACTCCTGTTGTTCTCCATCAAGCCTTGAGTTTGGGGAAATGCTAGTAATTTTTCTCAAAGTAGTAGGGGAGACAACTCCCAGAGTCAAAATTCCACCGCAGTTATAACTCTTCTTTGAAACATTGGCGGCTACGTTCGATATGGTTCACTATGGTTGAGGTACCCATTTTACTTGTATGGAGAAGGTGCACAAAGTAAGCTAGAATACAATAATACCAATACACCAATAAATAAATAATGGAGAGGATGGAGTTTGTATTAATTTAAAAAAATACCATCTCACTGATGCCATTTCCACAAAAAATTTCCATTATTCTAGGCGTCTAAAATTTGATCACGAATTGGTTTTGTAATGACTCGAACATTCGGGTTCTTTATTACTACCTCTGCTTACTCTCATCTGGTTTCGTCAAATGTATTGTACGTTTAGTGTGAGGATCACCATTCGTTTGATTTATTTACTTATTTATAACTTGTTGATTGGTATCTAAGGCCGTAGATTTACGACTATCAGGTTTGTATCTGGAGGTAACAGGAATACTTGTAAACCACCAGCATTGGGAGGTTACCTGATACATCTCCTGATTTAAAACCAAATCTTATCTAGCCACAGCCCGTCACTACATGGACCACCGGGTCATTTAGGTGTGGTGAGAAGAACGCTGAGGCCGAAGTGGCCAGCAAGGAACACCAAGCATTTAGCAAACTACTGGAATCAAAATAACTCGTTTATTGTTTGACTATTTTTGGCTTAAACCAAAAGAAGAGTTTAAGTCCCAGCTCAGTTTAAAGAATTAAATCCCACAATCAATCTAATATGTGATGTGTCTACCCCGTGTCTTAATTCCTACCTCATTTATTTATGTGTATGTCTATTTATTCATTTGCTGTTCAGATCACATATATAAGCCAGCACTTTGACTGTTTGAGCCAGCCATGACCATCCATATTTATTTATTCTCTATTTACATCTCACAAATCTTCGCAGTTCCCTTGAAATTTTCCAAGCTGTGGAATTTGGTCTGTTTACATGATATCACCCTCTTTATGGTGTTCATTCACATTTTCAAGATAAGTCGGTTGCAAAAATTTCGATTGTTATGTTGGTCGTGGATATTAATTAATTCGTATATAGGTGAACGACCTCGTTAAACACCCATCAGATCTGCCCCGAGGACCTTCACAAGTGCTGATAATATTTGTATAAGCGGATTACTGTCCATCGCTACTGAATTTCTCCCGTGGCTGCCTTCAAGTCGGCAATCCTCTTGTTCTCGGAGGGTATGGTAAGCATACGGGTCCTACATAGCGCCTGTCAGAAGGTAACTACCTCATGTTTGAGACATTTTCCTAAATCCCTTTGTGATCAGTGTCCACTTGATTGACATCTGTACACGCCCCCGACATATACACGTAAACAAGTAATGTTTGTATAACCACATGTATATACTAGTGTGGAAAACACAACAGTTAGTGGTCGTGTGTGTTTATTTAGGATGAAACGGAGGTAAATGCCAGATAAGAGAGCGCATCATCTATAGCATTCAATTATATCCAATGGTAATACCAACATGCATACTCAAAGGAAGAATGGTAAACCGAGCAGAGAGATGGCCTTTGTGCCCAGTTAGATTTCAAGATGTACGATGATGAATGCCATTGCCTCGTTTTAGAAATAGATCATAGACAGATATGTAAGAACTGACTATAACTGTACCACTAGGGAGATAGTAGTGCGTGTCGTGGCCGTCTCTAGTATATCTTCATCCAGCCATGTGTCAAACAGAGTTTACCACTTATTTCTATACCTGTCATTGTCATAGTTAATATCTGGAGAAGAATTCATCGTTACATACCGATGGGTCCTGCGTACACCTGCATATAGTGGCTTATCAGTCTTTGGCCTTGCATTCCCTTTCCCCTATGACGGCAAAATCATAGTTACCCGTAAAATTAGAGGAGAAAATTATCCTGACAGCATGGAATTTTCTTGGTATGTTATCGCGTGACGATTGGTTGTCACCGTTAACTGCTATATCATCCACTTAGCACAGAATACATAAAACTCAATATGTTTTGCATTATTTTTTAGATGTACAATTATACAATTATTCGGTCAAAGAAGTTTTTCCAACCGTAGTCAAATAGTCCCATTCTGGCTGTAATAGCAAAGTGAAGTGGCCGACTCTATTTATTTCTGTATTGTAGGAAATGATTTATTTGGAGTAGAGTACCATTATTATGATCGGTCTGCATAGTCACCGGCCAAGTCGGAATTGGCCTTTGGTCAATCCGGACGCATGCCCAATGAGACAGGGTACAGCTTTAAAAGATTGGTGCCAGATTTTGGCCGTAATTATAAAAAATTATAGCCTGTTTACACAGTATACTTCCGTGAGGGCTTCTGAGAAACCTAATAATTACTTTAAATCCGCCCCAAAACAATAGATTTATTGCCCTCGCCGATCTCCAGCTGGCCGTCCGGTACGGCTCATCGGGTGACATCAAAGACGGCGAAACCAAGGCTGGCTTGGCTATATAACCTGGGAACTCATATCAAACGATACAATTTCAAGATGGATACACTGAAACAGATATACTGCGGTGTCCATTTGAATCCGTAGTGGACGACGATGAAGTTCCGAATTATGGCACTGACACCTCTTATTAGATTTCGGATTGGAAGTTTTCAGACGATGTTTGTCACTCTTGTAGCCTTAATTTAACACTGAATGAAATGGCAAATCTCTGAGAGCTCATAAAGATTGAGCTTGTAAGAGGTCATTCGGCGGAGACTACCGAGAGTTGGCGGAAAAAAAGGCATAAAAGCGGCATCTTTATCTAAGATTTTATGTGTTATATTACTTAGATTAATGTGCACTCTTTGAGTATTTTTAATCTCAGTGTAACACTGAACACAGGGATAATTAATTATCAATAAATACTAATTCTGGACAGTAATTCTTTCAATCACAAGGCTTATCTGTTATCTGATTTGGTGCTGTGACCAACCGGGACGCATGTCCAATGAGACTGGATACGGCTTTAAGTCACGAGGCTTGTCAAGGTTCTGGATGGGTGTTGTGATCTCTTATTGGCAATATCCTATTTGTGGATGGGTGTTGTGATCTCTTATTGGCAATATCCTATTTTCACCACCTTTGAAAACGTGGCAATTGTCATATACATGAACTTGAAACATTGTCGCATTTGATGTAAAATAAATAAATAAGTAAATAAATAAATAGCACAAGTTACTTTGACGGTAACTACAGCACTGATAAGTTTAGTTGCTTCAGCTTTTAACCTTCTGACATAACACATATATAATAGGGAGGTAAAACATTGTCACATTGAGAAACACGTCCTAAATAAGCTTCGTTACTAGTAACGGACAGATGTCCAGGTGGTGTGACCTACAAGTTCAAGATAAAACGCCAAACTATATGACGTATCAAATATGTTTGCTTTTGTATAAATTACCTCTCTGCAGAGTTTGACTTCACATTGAGAGACACGTCCTAAATAAGCTTCGTTACTAGTAACGGACAGATGTCCAGGTGGTGTGACCAGTTCCTACAAGTTCAAGATAAAACGCCAAACCATATGACGTATCAAATATGTTTGCTTTTGTATAAATTACCTCTCTGCAGAGTTTGACTTTGGCCAGTGACATGGATATTTGAAGTTTTCTTTCCCCCTTTTCTATCAGTGTAGCCGGCATAACCGATAACGTCCTTCATTTAGACCTGTCACATAGATGCTGCCACAATTGCTTATCTCTTTTACGAAACCAGTCTTAATTTCTATCACATATTCTGTAAATAGAAATTAGTGCCAATTATGTTTAGTGTTTAGATTGTAATGTGATTATCAGCCCGGAACGTACTGACTGAACTGCCTTGTTGACCGCACACTAAATCTTTCTTTCCCGATAAATGCTTACGAGTACAATTGGAAGGAGACTATAAGAGACGCAAATCTAATTACAATAACAGGAATTCTGGTTCAGGCAGTACACAACAATAAACTGTCATTGCGGTGATGAGGATTATGTGTACAAGAAATCAGGTAGGACCACCATCCTTTGGCCGGTGTGTAGCAAACCTTCGCAGGTAAAGTTACCGTCATCACAGTGAGAACACTCAACTGTACTAGTCATTTGTTTATGGGCCGTAGCCAAAACACTTTTATCCCATCGGAGTCAGATTTTTGTATGCATTCTAGCAATTATTTGAACAGGGAATTATCCTGCTCTCACTGCTTGTGGGGCCTAAGTGGTGACAACTATCGGGAGACGACCCCCGAGTTACCGTTTGCCCAGACAAACGTTCGTTGATGTGCATATATATACGTCACACCTGGTAAACTTTGTCAGTAACTCGCCTAAGGTCGGGCTCTCCCATTTCCCTCACCGATAAAACTAACGACCATCGAATCAATATAAAATTCTAAAGCATGGCATTACAAAACAATCATATAAAAAGCAACATTTACAAATCACGTACATTGACGACACTATGAGACAGTATTGTGGTGGATAGTTTATACAGAATTACCGTCATATATCCACAGGTTTCTCTCTTTCAGCATCGTTCCATGTACCTTTACCTTGTCGTCCCGCCTGGAGTCATGTCTCACAGACAGACCTTGGTGCAGTCACTGAAGTTAACCATCAGGAACATCTCTCTTGCAAATCAATTTATCTATTTATTTATTTCATTGGTGTTTTACGCCGTACACAAGAATATTTCATTTATTCGATGGCGGTAATCATTATGGTGGGAGGAAAACGGGCACAGCCCGGGGCAACCATCTGCAGATTACTGGCAGACCTTCCCACGTACTATCGGAAAGGAAGCTAGCATGAGCTGGACTTGAACTGACAGCGACTTAATTGGTGGGAGGCTGCTAGGACATTTCACTGCCCTAGCCGGCTAACCCACTGAGCCAGGGAGGCCCCCTCTTGCAAATAAAGGCCACTTAACCAATCCGTTATCATGTGAGGTAAGGATTCACTTTACTGACGTAAGTTATAAAACCACCTCACAAATCAAGCATTGTTTATCGACGTTTAATATTCTACAGCATTTGGAAAAAAGAAAATTCGTGTAAAATTCCATATAATGATGACCGCCGGGGCCTGACCCACATCGTCAAAGGAGACAAGGATGTGAAAATCCCTTGGGGGCCATTGCCCCGGTCGTGACCCGCATAATAAACAATCCTAAACAAGACAACAATTCAGAGGTGATTTTTCTATTTGGTGGGAAATTACGGCAGTAAATTGAATCTTTACCTCGGAGTTTTACTGATTATGGTATATGGAAGGCCTTATTCTGTGAGCCGGGTTCCCAAGCTCATCGCCTCGCTGAGGACGGTGGTGTCCTGACAACTCCAGCACGAGAAGACTCCAACGGTCCCTTTCGGTCAGCTCCAGGCTTATCCCGAGGAAGGCTGTTTTGAAAACAGGCACTTATTCGACTTTCGAAAAATCAGGAAAGGGGAAACCTACTCCCAAAGAGAAAATCAATCCAATTGTCGATGATAGACTGTGTTAATTCACTCTGTGTGACACCCCTATCGATTTTAACGCCGTATTCATTCACTGGGGAACACTCTTTAAAACTGGTGTTAATGGTCTCAGTGGCCCATTATTTGCTCCAGCAAAGCGGCTCGGTCTGATTTGCAAACCACTGTCTGCAGCCCCACCACCGGCCACAACATCAGTCAATGGACATAGCCCTGACTTCCTCCACGGTCGTGGAGCCTCTTATTTTTTCGGTGTGTATATAATCCAGAGGCTGAAAACAAAACGCCATTTTTTTGCAGCAAGCATAAAGTCATTCATTCTTCGGATAAATAGCTTTAACAACATTTGTCTGTTTTATTTCACCAGTTTCACCTGTCGTGCAAATAAGACAGGCTCAATGAATGGTTATAGCTTAAGACTACTTCTGCAGCATTGCGGCCATATCCTGATGATAGATAAGAACGGTTTCGACTGACTTTTAAAAACGCTGGTCTGTTTTCCACGTAGGAGTCGACAATGTGATTTTATTCCATGAATGTGCAGATGATGCCATCATTAGAATGCAGAAGCCGGCAAAATTTAAAGCTTTAAAGTTTTTACCTTACACCCAGCTTGCAACATGTGTAACAGAAGTGTGCGAATTGCGATAAAAATACCAAAATTCAAAGTTTCCAGTCAGAAATAATTTGCATTAACTTTGTTTAGAATGGCGACGTATAGTTTCAAAGATTGGATTAATCTACTCAGGTAAGACCGCAAAATAGTCAGAACGCATCTGGCTCTGTCAGATGGTACACCGATTAGAAATACTTCAGTTAACCGTTGCCATATTAGTATGTGTTATTCTTTATTGTATCACACAAGTTTTGTCTGAAAAGGCAAAATGAGCTCATGATAGACAGTAACATGCTTTTCTGACGAAAACATGACAAATGTTACTGGAGCTATCGTTGATGTTTACCTTGAAAGGGCAGTGGTAGCTAAAGGTGTTTAGAAAAACCGCAGTCCTCTCTGTGCAATCAGGGCACTTAATAAGTACCGGAGCCATCTAGATGGCAGTAGGTTTCTCTTATGCTTATTTACTGCCCGTGTAATTTGTATCGTAATTCTGTAAACAGCGATGTAACTTTAAATGCAATTTGCCTGAACTAACTGAATATGATTCCCTGAAATTTATTTATTTCACTGTTTTACGTCGAGCTGAAAAATATTTCACTTACACTACGGCGGACAGCATGGTGGGAGGAAACAGGATCATACGAAAATTACTGGCAGACCTCCCTGTGCACGACCGGAAAGAAAACTGGCAGGAGCTGGGCTTGAATTCACAGCACCTAAATTTACAGCGACCGCTTTGGGGATAGGCCCTTGGATCGTTTTTATGCGCTAGCGCAACTAATCACCAGGTCACGAAGGCTCTTCCAGAAATAAGTTGATCCACTAAATCACAGCAGTGATTAAAGCAAAGCACCACAAAACTAATTATCATGTGACTGATATAAATTCACTCTGTATAATTCAGATGTAATGTTGGTATTTACGTCAACAAGATTGTTGTTCATAGCGATAACTAGAATTGCCTAGTTTATTGACCAATAGTGTCAAGGAGAATGTGGATATAGAAGTTTCTATGTCAACCTTGTACAGGCCTGTATTCTGGCCGGTTTTTTTTCTGAAGTGTTTGCACTAGTTATCGTGTTTTCCTGCAATCAGTCAAATATGATGCATAAAATAAAGCACACAATACTGAATAGAAACAGTAAATTAGCTTTACCTTTTCAACCTTATGACAGATATTTATTGCAGGTATTTTGGAAGTAATGTGTGATATTTAAGCCACAAGGATGTATCATTAGAAATGGCAGCTCACTTTCTGAACCTCTGAGTCTGAAATATGGCCATTGTTTTCAAACAGAACATGGCGTGACCAGAGAACATCAACTGAGCAAGATAGATGCTGATTGACCAGTCGTGTGAAGCTGCTGTGATTGTTTACTCTCCAAGGAAACGACCCATGTTTCCTTTAGTCATTAATTGGTAAAGCGTTCTTCAGGCACCTTTGTGAGAAATCCTAGAGAAGACAATGTGTCAAGCTGACTCGCAAGATATATTACCTACTGCACTGAGTTTACGGTGGCTCACGTAGCGAGGCTATTCAGAACACGACGTCAAACAAGCAAACGCCCCATGATTTTGTGGCTGCTTGACCACGACTTAATTGTTGTGTAAAACAGTGTCAGTCAGATGTCAGATAAAAACACTCGTTGGAAACGTCAAATTGCAGATTTGATTAAAGAGCCATTGGTGGACCCTTAGTCTTTGTAGCGTTTAAAAAGCTCCAGACTGGTCGTCACACAAATTGGTTATCTTTGAATCGGTCTAGAATCGCAGGGAATTGTCTGCGGACGGAGATGGCAAGCCGCTGAGTTAAAACCGTTGGGGCTGAGATCGGTTAATTCGGAAGACGCGAGAGCGAGGTAATAGTCTATCGTAAAACTTTCCTACATCCGCCAGCTTTTAAGACACTGTAATAAAGTCACCACCAAGCCAAACTCCCTTCCACCAGCACGTTCTTCTGAAAATAAGGAAGGCGACAAAGGCAGGTTATAAAGTTAAGTAACGTGTAACATTTGCCTGCTCTTCAGCCTTTCACTTCTACTTTCTCGCTGTATGAGAACTTTTTCCAGCTCGCCGATTTTGGAGAGAGTGGAGTGCAAGTGTCCTTGACATGCTTGTCAGAGGTGAATGTTTCTAAGTCTAAGGTCAAGATCAACCTTCTCCAAATCTTAACGATGCTATTTACCGGCTGAAAGTAATATTTACTCTTTGCCACGTCTACATAACGAAGCATTCATCTCACAAGCGACCACGCTACAATGTTTCACCATTGTCCTCTCTTTATAACAAAGCCATTATTTCACATATAACTGGCTACACTGTTAAATCGCGGCCTTCAGTATATCAAGCCACATTAATTTTTACGTCCACAAGGTCATATCTGTGACAACTCGTTGCTTGTTGATGACCTGCAGTGTGTGTTATCAATGAAGTCTCCTGCCAAATGGTCCACTGGCTAATGGACACTCGCGTGCAGATATCTTTCAATATATTATAACACAGCAATCTTCACATTTAAAGGGCTTACAACTAAATTGAAAATGTGGTTATTATGTTTCTAGGCAACTCTCTCCCTTCTCATTCACCCCAAAACAAAGGCCAGTTTATCCAATGTCGCTGAATAAGAAGGGCAGAAGCACTAAAAATAGAATTATACAGTTTGAAAAGTTCGGGCACATCTTATCTTCTAGGGTTTGCTACATGTAAAAAACCATCTCAGAATGTGTCCTGGGTTCATTACTATCAGATTCTGAATCAGTGGATTGATAGAGATCGTGATAACCTCTGCCAGTATAAACAATGCGTAACGTGTTGTTCATTTAAACTCCTAATTCCTTGGTTTTGACGATTTACCTAGGATTTGATCTCCTCTTTGAGGCATTTAACAGCAAGAGTTAAACGATGTAACCAGATCACGTTTTTTGACCGTAGATGTAGTTCTTTTAGAAACATGGCAGAACTTGTGCAGCTATGAATGGGTTAAGAATTTGACCTTCCATGAATGGGCCATGAAGTATTTGAGCTTCTATTTTGATTTTAAATCTATCTGAATCCTAAATGTCAAGTCGTGACTAATGGCCTGTAAACGGTTCTTGTGTGTTGTTGTTAATAGTCGACGGCTTTGTACCCATTTCTATAGAAGATAGCATCAACTTTCTACTGTAGACTCAAATAAACCATACACACATCACTGAAAGGATGCAGTGCACATCTTTCATTCACACATCAGTGTATATCACATCAGGCTGAGTGTCGGCAAAGAGGTAACGGACATGCACACCGGTAACTGCTACGGGGACAAACGGTTTACGGAACCCAACACTGCAGCCCTCTGGAACTGGTGAGCCGGGGAGACCGTTGTATTGCCAGACGCAGTGGTTTTCCTGGGCGCAATGTCTCCCTTAGATAATCAATTGCTGACAGTATGGCCAGGTCGCCGACCATTAGAAACCAATAAGTAATCGCATACACTTACCATTAGATAAGCTTTATTGACTGTGACCAGTCATTATGTGTAAATGGGGACGGCACAGTGATCCTATATCTCAGGATAATTACATGTATGTTGGTCAAATAATTTACCCAATGTCCAGATGAAGCTTTCCCAGACCCACTATTACACATCTCCAGATGAAGCTTTTTTAGGCTTTCTTTGAGAGCCGGAGGTAACAGCCTAACTATTCATCAATCAGCCAGTGAAATGTGGAATTTATGCATACAGATCAACATGCCAAGATTTTAGCAAGCTGCTTTTGGAAAACATTCCCTGATGCGAGTGTTGAATGAGAAAAGACAGCTTTATTCGTTCATTACAGAAAGCCTATGCATGTACTTAAATCGCAGCATATACATCTTTTATAGACCTATCTTTTTATTTATTTTATTTGTTTAAAGGGAACGTTACGCCGTGCTCACACAAACAACGGCTGCGAGCTGTATAGTAGGGGAAACCGGCCAGAGCAGAATGCTGGAAGGTTGCTGGTACAGCTGGAGAGGAAATCAGCATGAGCCGGATTGAATACCGTAACCGCATTGCCTATCTTCTTGTCATAGACAGTTTATATATGTACTTTCATAGTAGACAGCCGACACTTCCGTAATGGACAGGCTGTCACTCCATTATAGACATTCATGTACTTGCATTACATGCAGCCTTTACTTTCATCACCAACAGCCTTTACTTCCACAATATAGGTCTATATTCATGCATTTCCATTATGGACTGCGCGTACTTCCATTACTGAGAGCCTATACTTCTCTAATAAACAGTAGATACCTCCATTACGGGCAGATTATACTTCTATGGACTGTCTATACTTCACATATACTTGTATTGTGGGCAATCTATACTGCCACCATAGACAGCGTGTACTTCCATTATACACGGTATATACATGTACACGTGCTTTCACTGTGGACAGTTTAAACCCCCATCGTTACAGTAGATGGCATATACTTCCTTTGTGGAGAATCTATCTTTCCGTTATAGAGAGCGTCTACTTCCATTAGGGAAAGTCAATACATCCATTGTAGAGAGCCCATACTTCCTTTGTGGAAAGTATATACTTCCATTGTAGACTGTCTATACTTCCATTATAGACAGCCTATACTTCGATTGTGGACAACTCAAATGTACAGTTCCAGTATAGGCAACATATATTTCCGTAAAAGACACCCCATACTTCCATTTGGAGTTCTAAGACAAAGATAAATTGCACCTGAGATGTTCCTGTTTTCTGTTTCATACCTAATATTGTAACGTGAATTGATGCAAAGGAATAGAATTCATCTTACTCCATATCGGCAGTATTTCAGTCTTTATGTAGACGTAAGTGATATTATCTGACACAGTGTCGCGACGCTCATGTGCTACTTTAGAAATAGTGACATTCATTAAACTTTCTCATTGATCGCAGAAAAACATATGCTGAAAAAAACAGTTTGACGAATGATGGTCTCATATATTATACAGGATTCGCTTCTGTAGGCCTTCTATTAACTATTTGTTTTTCGGTTACAAAAAATAAGACGTCCTTAGATTTCCAGTACCTGTTAATCATGTGACGGAACATCTATTTACAGGCGATTCATAGCTGGTCATGAAAAAAAATCCTGATATAACCGAGCGAGACTGCTTACTCGCTCCAAAACATTTTATTGATGAAATAAGTTTAATAGAGCTTCAAAGCTCAAATACTGGAACAAAATACCAAATGAAAAATGATAATTCCTATATATTTTTTATGAAAAGATAATTGGCTAAAATGAACTCAGTAGTTTCTTCAGTGTAACTGGTCTTACCTTTCATTACAGTTCTGCGTACAGGTTCACTGTTGCTATAACTGCAAGTTCAGTAACGCAAGACCATTAATAAGGGACATAGATAGAAGGAGGTTTCCCAGCAAATCAGCAATAGGTTGGCTGAACAACTTACAAAGCACACTAAGATCTCCCACAGACTTAATACAGTGTATCAGATAGGCGGATGATAGGCTTAAAGCCATTTATGCTAACAAACCGATACGTGGAGCTTTACAGTAAAGCCATGGTTGTGTGGGTCGTCATAAACTGTAAGATGAAGCAATGAGACAATCGGCGTTCAGAACAGCAATGACGGCCAGCATAGTATGTGAAGGCACGAGAGTTCTGACCTACGCACTACCAAGTCAAATTGCACATCTCAAATAACAAACAATTCCGCCCAAGAGGCATCAATAAAACGTGTCAAAGATGACAGAAGCAGGATATTAAGAACCTGAAAACACAGGACGTATACAAAGTAATGGCTGCCTGACTTCAACATTGTGGTTTGTAAATTTCCGGATCAAATTACTGTCATAACTTTAAAACCGTTACAGACCAATCTGTAAAGATCTAAAAGTGACTCACACATGAAGTATTAACTCCGCAATACGTAAGGCAAGGCCTACGCTGACTATTCGGCACGCTGACATTGATGATAAGCGATGGTCAGGAGTCCAGACCAATGGTCAAACATTGGTCAGCTGTTCTGTGGCCGGACATGTACAACGGTTACTCGAACACAATGTGCACAGCTCTATATCCCTTATCGTCACACAAGAACCGTTCTGAACCTTGAACTTTGGTCTGTTCACCGGCTCTTTTTTGGTCCATATTTCAGCGGCTAGTAAAGAGTCTGTTTCCTCCGCAGAATGGCATTCTGGGGTGGAATGAACACTCGCTCCTGCGTCCAACTCCTGACATTTATCCACATCCGGGGAAGGCAAAAACATTGGGTTTCTATGTGATCTGGTGTCCACAGATAGGCACGTTTTTACCGTAGGCACATCCGACACGGGCCCTGGCAGGGAAGACGTCCGGGGGCTCGAAACCACATTGTTCTCATTATCTCTCAGACAAGAATGGAAACTCTGAGTGCCATCATGTGTGTAACTATTGTCTCGTTTGAGTTTGAGCGAGTCATTCTTGGCCACTCTTTTCCCAGATAGTTTTTGATGACTTGGTTTTGGTTGTAATTCTGGCTTTAGGTCGCTCAGTACAGGGTTATTTTCCGCTGGAGATTGCCTGATCGCTAGTGCTGCTATTCGTCTCTGGCGCACCGTCACGTCCTCATCTTCTAGCCAGTAGGTCAGCAACTCACCCTTGCCCTGCAAACAACCACATACGTGGGATTTATAAAAAACATCTTAGGTGACATTCCATACGAAATGGAATTACGTAACACGCTCTATTTTCTACTATTCCCGGCCCAATTGATATTTGCTAGCTTCTTTGTTAACGCCACTCGTATAAAAGACAACGTCATGGAGAGTAAAACCAGAGCAAAACTGACGACAATGTAATAGTTGTCAAATGGTCACGCCTAACCGGTGAAATTCGGACAATTTACCTCAGTTAAGGTTTTATTCTCACCGTTGATGTAAATGCTAAAAGAGAAGCATAGCTGCAGAGTAAGCCAATTTAAGCAGGCCAGTGACAGAAAAGAAACCAAAAATATTCTCAACCCATTTCAAGAATTTACTTCGGAATGTTATTTAGCAACATAGTCAAGAATTTGTGATATATAAGACAGTGGTCAGTGTATTACGGGTGGAGAACACAATAAACCAACAGCCTTTAACAAGTCATACTGACTTTTTCCCCTGTGGCATACGCATTCTTTGCGAATAGCATGTGATATACAACAAATTTCACGTGAGATCACACGAGAGAGCACCGGCAATTTGTCGAAGATGTGAACTGTACATTTCAGGAAAAACTGGAATGATCTCCTCTTGTTACATCATCAACAGTACAGAGGTTGCTGGATATAATAATGTATTCTGACCTTTACTCGGAGATTTATATTAAGGGAAATAGACGATTGTGCTTTAAGGATCTTTAAGAATTCCTTTAATCCAAAGTGATACAAGCAGTTAGACATTGGTTGACAGGAAAAATATCCGTCTGAAAATGTCCGTATATCACAGGCAGGCACAGGCATCCGCGGTGCCTTTGTTATTTAATCCGCCAGGACTCTGATGAGAAGAACACTGTCTATATACCTTCATAGCTACCAAGCCTCTTGGCTTCAGTTGATAACCCCCGAGTTTGTCCAGTACAACCTTGCATTCACCGCTGCAGTGGATTTTCAGAGCTGAAATTAAGCACATAAACGCCCTGGTAACAATGGAAGCGAAAACACAGGTATATTCCAATGTAACAATACAAGTTAAGCATAATCAATTCGGGAAATTAGCAAACGTTCATCCATAAAATTGAACAAAACATATTTTCGAATAAGATATTTTGTTAACCCCTTATAACGGTGATGAGAAATACTTTGGGCTAAATACATTTTAGGTGCTATTGGTGAAGGGTAAATTCAACTGGGCGTCAACTACAAAGATCATGGTCAGTTAGTGAGTATGTAGAGCATTCCGGTAATAAACTATAACAGTGTTTACTTCATTGATTCTGGATATAGCTGTATTTGGGGGGGGGGGGGGGGTTTTGTGTCTGTGTACTGTCACCTTAGCCTAGCCTGGGCGCATCATGACATTTTGTCTGACCATACTGCTGTGATGATTTTCTTTATCAGGACCCTTCGCGTGCCGTTGGATGAGCTGGGCCCTTCAGAAATTATCTCGATCCGCCTAACACGCTACATGGACTGGAAATGCCGTGTGAGGTTGACTGTGCTACCGAGAATGTTTAGGCAACATCAGAAATGCATTATTCAAAGGATCGAACTTCTCTCTAATCCAGCATGCTTTTTGGTGCTTCGGTTAGTTTTCTCAGACAGACCTGGCCTCCACTTCCGGTATAGATTTGGCCTGTTCGCTCAGGCGTGGGAAGAGAGCTACGGTCGGCCATGTTACAGCCATTAGATAACTGTTGTGACCGGTAGATTAATTGATCAATCCCGTGTTGACGCTAACCTCGTCGTGTTCCTGCTATCTCGGCGCAAAGGAGAAGAGGACCACGGAACGCCATTCAAGAGTTTGGTAGCTGCGGGGGTTCGATGGCACTGAGTGCAGTTCTTAGACCTAAAATAGCACCAATGGCGAGTGTTGCTCTAGCGACTGACACGGCTTGTTCATCAGTGATCTAGCCTTCCCACAAGGCTTATAAGCTTTTAGCTGCAGTTAGTCAGAGGATGTTGATCTGTATGAAAACGTGGAACGATGGGACAAGTGAAAGCCAGTGGATTATCTTTAGTGTAACTTTAGCTGATACAAGCCTACAGGTTTTAACACACTGGCTTATGAAATCAACGAATCGATCAATCAATATCATAATAACGGAAGGAATTGCATCCATGTGAGCAAACAGTTATAGAAAGTATCGGGAGCTTGCATCATGCGTTTGTTTGTCACGCAAACAGATAAGATAACGTGTTAAGTACATGAACATGTATCTGTACCCGAGGCTACTACAAAAATACAGGGAAACGTGCTTACGTTCGCCGTTAGATTCCATCCTGGAGGCCGTGTTGACGGTGTCTCCGAACAGGCAGTATCGAGGCATGGTCAAGCCCACCACTCCCGCTACACAGGAGCCTGTCAACAACAACAGTTCGGACGGGTTCATGGCTGTATGCTAACAGGATTATTTTATCACCGCCTATAGAGTCCGCTATATTTTTCACTAGTTTTACCGCTTTTCAACGCCTCTCCAGGTGACAAACGAAAGGCATCTCTATCTTTTAGCCAATAATTGTTCATGCCATTTATTTGTCAGTCAATTCTAGAGTTTACCCGATCACATAATAATTCAGTTGTATTAAAACAGATTCAGTCATTTCTTTGGAAGATTGGTTAATTAGTCATATTTCGTTCAATAGAAGAAAAGCTCCTTCATTTCAGCTCTTAAAGTCCAATAAAGTATACCGAGACACAAGACGTTAAAGGCTTTGTAGACAAAGTAAACTGGATTGGTCTGGACATATTTCCGTGTAGGCCTATCCAGGATACCTACAGTCGTCCAATCCCTGTATCACGAGGCCAAATCCTGATTAATGTTTGGTCACCAAAAGAGCACGTATGTATACCTGAGTGGATACCGATTCGCAGCTTAAGCGTGTCCTCTGGTCGGTGGTGAATCTTGAAGGTTTTGATGGCTGAAAGCAGGCTTAGTGACATTGAGGCTATCTCGCCAGCATGAAGGTCATCGTTAGGAATGGGAAGTCCGCTAACTACCATGTACGCATCGCCTATCGTCTCCACTTTGTAGACATCGTAATCCTTGATAATGCTGTCAAACAGCGTGTATAGGTCATTCAACAAATCCACCACCTGGACGCCAGAAAGACAGAAACACCAAAAAGCTCATCATTTCATTCCATAACCTATCTCTTTAACAGGGATTTATACAACACTACTGAGATATGTCTTTAAACATTATTAATCAAATAAGTCAAATAAATCGCATAACATGATTCTGTTCTGGTCCAAGGACTCAAAAGTTTCTCGATCATGAGGAATACATATTGTCAGAAGTCTTAGGACGTGTTTCTTAAAGGTTAATTACTATTTCAAGGACATATAACTCTTGCTGAACGAACCTGCATGGGCGTACTGGCAGCAGACAATGAGGTAAAGCCACAAATATCACTGAAGTAGATCGTCACCGACTCGAAGGTCTCTGGTGTCACCGGAAATCCACACTTGAGCCTTTCAGCGACAGATCTGCAGCAGAAAACAGGTTTTGATCAAATACTGATCCACGTTTCAGGAAAAAAGAAGCAAATATGTTTTCTGAAAACAGAAAAAACATAATGAATTGATTGAGTTTTGCACCGCCAGTGTTCAGACAGCGACCGGACGCGTCATATCCACAATACTATCTCAATGAGGTTTTCGTTCAGAAGACATGGTGTTTCACCAAATCAAATCACAGCGACAATTGGCATAACCAGTCTGCACCCTTTCTCCAACATGCTTAGCACCAAGCAAAACCATCATTCACAAATATAATTTCTAACCTTTAGTAATGCACTGGTTGGGACCGCAGCTGGGTATTCTAGATATAATGCTTATGCCCTAACCATCTTGTTCTTTTCTTGTTTCATTTCCACTTTCAACAACATTTTGCTATCGTCACGACGGTGCCATTTTGTAGCATACCGAACAGAATGCCGGCATATTTATTGTGCTGTCTCACTGAAATGCCATTTCGAAGACGCTAGAGGTGACATCCCAATCAGTCAGTGTCAGCTTGCATAAGGCACCAAAATGGAGGGAACGTGCACGCGGCTTTCATCGTACTAATTCTCATTAGTGGTTCCTGTTTGACTCAAATATTGCCGAAATGATTCGCTCACAATAAAAAAGCATCACCATCACAAAGGAAGCAGAAAGATACAGAATTGCCATGTATTTGCCATAGAGTTTGGTAAAAAACCTTCTAGCCGTTCAACTTGCTGTATGAAAAAGGCCTCAAAATCTTCAGTTTGTAATCACTGCATAGAAGTAGACGTTGCCCTGTCACGCCCAAATAATAAGATGTATGGTTGTTTCCAACAAAGTAGTGGAACATTTAAGTTGTATTGCTGATTCCTCCCATTGACCTTACTTTGGTAACATTCTGTACAACAAAGCCTCTGTTTTCTTCTTTTCTTCATTCAGCTGGCCCGTTCTTTCGTCCACCAGCGCCTCCAGATTGCTCTGGTATTTCTCCATAATGGCAACCATGTTATCCACTATATTTCTCTTCCTGAAGAAATTACAGAAATATCTCAGATGCGGACTCAAGAACCTATGAATAAATATAGCACGCCATCAATAACGGCAAGCCCCAAGAGAGTCACATAGACTGTTTTTTTTTTGGTTTGAACAATAGCGCATTAGAGCTTATAAGCACCTTCATTAAAGACCGGCTCCATATCACTCATCCCTCTTTGCATCGATTTATTTACGGCTGACTTGAATCGGCTGAGATATAAAAAGTGGGAGTTTTGGACCCCCCTCTCCCCAACGTCACTTACATGCCTTTCCGCAGAGGTTTCAGGGAGTTCCAGACCTCGTGAAAGTCTGGCCGGAGGGCGGGGTTTTCATCCCAGCAGCGCTTCATGCAAGTCACGATGTACTCCTCACAGCTCAGCACAGAGATGTCTGGCCGGAAGGGATCGCTTTCCACCTGCATCACTTTCTCGATAATCTCTGTAAAAACAGTATTACTGTACTTTCAAAACCTAAAAAGCCATTTCACAGCTATGCCAATCATATTTTCCTCAAGGTATCAACTTCTGGAAAAAACTGTCCAAAAAATTTACCACATCTGGTTTCTAGGTCCCTTTGGAATATGAAAATGATTACTTTAATATTATTGTCAGGAAACAGCGGTATCTTTGGCCTTGGTACACAATTAAGACTAAGATTGAAGCGCTCTGAGGTCGTTGGGTCGCCAGATCTCGTTAAATATGGTTTCACTAACCACAGTGAGCAAGTCGTAATAATCACTACAGTTTGTCACATCTCCACGGTAAAATTTCCTTATGGCGAATTATTTAAGCCAGAGAATGAAGGCTTTTTCTCTTCAGCCTCTCAGTATTATAATTTTCCTGTCAGCTCTGCTTGGATTTAGCCAGTTATCTGATATCTACATGTAGTATAGCTCCTAGCTATATTGATGATTACTGTAAAAGACATATTCATATCTTAAACGTATAGTGATCAGAGAGGGACGTCACTAGTGTCAGCCTGCAGGGCTTGGAGATTACTCCCGCCCAAGTACTGAGAACTGCACAAAACCGTCATGGGATAACATTCTGATAAAAACGCGAATATGAGTCTAATATTACGGGTAAATAGCTTTGTTTCTTGCAATACAACATCCCTCCTGTTATAAACCAGCAAAACGGTTCGTTACACAGGAAGACAGTGCGTGCGTTAACAAGCTGTCCACGGAGATAATGGTAGATTTGTTCCCCCGCCCTGAAGTACTGGGTCATATTGTCCAGCCGTTGGATGTCTCGGCGTGTCTGCTTCACCCGTCACGAGATGCCATACTTTCCAAACGTACAGCTGGCAATGCGGCAGACTGACTAATGAATGTGTTGCCCTGTTAATTAATTACCCCGCTTATCCGGCTCGCTGATTAGCGAGACACAGTGTCCACTTCTGGATAACCCCGTGTTTACATAACAGAAACACACTGACGGTTAATTTTGTTTCCTTATCAATATATGCCCAGGAAGAGACATCGTATACAACACTATTATCGGCAAAATCTATGGCACGGATCTGACAGGAGCACTTCCCGGGCCAAGTGTTTGCCCAGTATCCACTCCACTGAAGGTAATAAGGGATGTCAGATATAACAATGTTGCTCTGAGCGATAGTTAGCTTCTACAGCCTAATTCGCAGAGGACAACAAGGCAGCACACACGTGGGAATATCCACAGTCAAAGCTGTACAGAAGCATAAAAGTTCAGATGGTAATATGTTTGAGACTTCTTTGTTCAGAAAAAATCTACCCTGGGATCATCAAAAAAAAGCAAGGCATATCTATAACGTCATTAAAGCTGGCAGTGAAAGTTCGACAAGAGGAAGCCAGACAATATATGATGCGTGGTGTGGACTTATTGGCCGCGTGATAGCGTATTGATCGTTTTTCTTCCTCTTCAATTATCATTCCATTAAAACTGTGAGTGTTACATCTTACCCCGCGGTTCCAAGAGGCTATTACCAAACGGACCAATCCGACTGAAAATCTCATGGAGGATTATCCCAAAGGAATACACATCACCTTCCTTGGTGCCCTTTTTACTGTTTGCCCTCAATAGCTCGGGTGCCTTCCAGAACAAATCTACAAAAACAAATTCCAACATTAAGTCAATATATACCGTAAAGATTTCACATAAGTACTCATCAATCCACCTCGCCATAATAAGGCTGATATTCTTCCAATGTAGCGTTAAGTTCAAATCTTTTATTCATCAGTCTCTTGACTCTTCGTTTCAAAAGCTATTTTGGGTAGGCTTGCATATTTATTCACACTGCACCTAATCTTGCCTGGCTCCTTATTGATATACCAGCAAAGACTAGGTCACAAATTACAAAAAAAAAGTTTTAAAAGGTCTCTTTCATTTTGCTAAAAGATATGTAATCCTTGGTGAGTTTAAACACACCCTACACCTTAAAGATAGCATATCCGCTTTGGGTGATCCACTTACAATCGTCCGATGACTTCAAGAGTCGACTTATAGATACAGTTCTGATTTGGTTTAATCCAGAAACGTTTAAAAATAATTATGTTTTTCTACAAAATATAGGCATTTCTCACTTCTGAAATAAGCGTGTTCATCTTCTTTGCGATAGGCAGCGCCACGTAATTCCAGCAAGCCGAAATCTGTGACCTGCAGCGCCCATCGACTGTTCACCACACAATTGGAACTTTTCAAGTTGCCATGGTAACCGAGTTCACTGTCGTGTATGAAAATCATTCCCTTGGAAAATGAATCATAAAGAAAGTTTTTATGGAAGGTAGACACAACAGGTACAGAAAACGCCCAATTCCTTAATTTATGAAATGAGTAAGGAATGATAAAATCGTGCATTGAAAAAAAACAATCATAAGAGAGTCCTTCCCCCCCTCCAGCA
This sequence comes from Acanthopleura granulata, assembly GCA_016165875.1. NCBI lineage: Eukaryota > Metazoa > Mollusca > Polyplacophora > Chitonida > Chitonidae > Acanthopleura > Acanthopleura granulata. Next base: position 40,804,023 of record JABBOT010000002.1, on the reverse strand, counting down.
AGAGTTAATATTTAAATAAAACACTGTGAACGGAAAATAGCAACCAGTCCATGTCAACCAAAGTCGGCCGATCCAAATAGCCTGATAATCATTTCACTTGTTTTAAACGACAGATACTTATTGTTTTCAAACGTTAACTGAAGTCTAGTAATTAAGGCATTTGTATTGTTATCACCTTGCTTTTGAAATAAAACGCTTTTTCAGTAGACACCTTGTCACGGACAAATCGAAACTGCTGAAATTTTGTGGAGTATTTCAACATTAATTTTAAAATACAAGTTACTCCATTTTACATTCAATTGTGTCAAAAGAAATTTTACGCTACTGAATGAGTGATATTTTGACACTGATACTGATGTGTATGTCTCACGATTTTGCTTCCTTTGGTATCGTACCTGTATCAAGTCCTTAACCAGTGATGCTATGAACATAGGCTCCAATTTCATATCCTCGTTTTCTAAAATGTCCTGAAAGAAGAATGAAAAGTGTAAAGTTTGTTCAGGAACTTAGCAAAAATGTGATAAACTTGAAGCATAACGCGAGAAGAAAATGCCGAAGTAATAAGGTGAACAGATTATACTGTGATTTTAGAAGAACCTCAAGTGTCAATCAGCTATCAAAGTCTCATTTTCTTGACACACGCACACTGATTAGACATGAATCACATCAGGGCACTGTTTGATGACAGTTTCCACAATGAGGCCAGTGAAGGGTGATTCATATTTACGTCATTACCTCCACCGACCTGAAAGGAACCTTTAGACAAGGATGATGAGACAAGAGAATCCTAAAGTAATCTGTAGACACAGTGATGATGAGATCAAATGTATCCCTAAAGTAACCTTGAAACACAGTGATGATGAGACAAAAAATATCCAGAAAGTAGCTTTTAAAACAGTGATGATAGCACAAAACATATCCATAAAGTAACCTTCAGACACAGGGATAATGATATAATAATAAACTATCACCCAGACCGATGATGAGACCAGATATACCCCTAAAGTATCATGAGATAAGATGAGACAAAGACATTATCCTGCAAGTAACCTTCAACACAGTGATGATGAAATAAAAACAAAAAGTAGGCTTCAGGCATAGCAATGATAAAACAAAACAGGCCCGTAAATCTTGGGTCGCCAACTTCCTCTGTTTCAGTTTTAATCTATCCGGTTATTATTAGATGTTGCGTTAACTATACAGAGTTCATCCAGCCACCGATACGTTTTCAAATTCATGACTTCTCAGATTCTATTTATGGAAACTGTTATTATGGCAAACCTTCAACTGGAAATTAAATTTTCTTAAGCAGATGAATTTATCTACAAATGATAGTACTGGATACTTTCCCATTGAACAGAACCTGCAGCCTGTAACCCTGCCTGCCCTGGAACCAAGACTCTCTTCTCACATGTTACCTGAGATACAAAATCGTTGTCAACAACAAAGGTCGGCTAGACCATTACATTCCTGTGAATTCTAGCTTTCGAAATTGTGACAAGAGCGCAATGAGCAATCCAAAAACCTTAGTCTTCGAACACCGCATGTAATCCCTTCACGTGAGAAAGCTTTTTGTATTTCATTTGTGCAGATAATGAGTAAAGGTGTGACCTACCTGCAGGCTGCCTTTGTGGCAGTAATCAGTGACGATAATGAAGTAGGGTGGGTCAATGCAGGCCCCAATAAACGTATTCACATTGTCATGCCGCAGGTCCCGCATCTGTACGAATACGATTGGCACCAAAATAAATTTAATGTAATTTACTTATTGCTTCCAGGCTCCAAAGACATTACCAAAGCAAGGGGTTCCGCGTAAAAAATACATAAAAAGTAATAAACCTAACGAGAGGCGTGGTAGCATAGGAGGCTACACATTTCTGGGTTACGCCTGTCTCTTTGGCATGGCATCCAATTCAGCAAAAGGGTCTGGGGTTTATCTATATGTTGTATATCTGTACGCTGGCCTATCTAATCTCTGCGATTAATCATTATATCTGTAAATGTGGCATTCTTTTTACACACTTTGCATGGAGTAAGAATAACTTCTTTCTACTCTTCAGAAGAAAGCCTTGCACATGCCTGAAGGCAGCTTTAAGCTATCCCATTCCATTAAATGTTTTTCCATTGCAGGAGAAATTCATTTTTGTGCGCAAAAATGTAAAGCTACGTACCAGTTTCATTTCCTTCTTCATGTGTCTTGTCAAATCTAAATTTTTCTTTTCGAACATTTTAAGAGCGACAATTTGACCTTTGTATGACCCGGTGCGAACATACACTTGTGTATAGGAGAATCTGGACTCGGCGGACATATTGCTGCAGAGTGTCATCTGGAAACAGAGATCGTAATTAGCAGTATCAAGGAAGTGGCCGAGTAAAAGTGGCAAAACACTGCATAATTCATATATTCTCGCCAGGCATCGAGTTTATGTACTGATCCAAAATCAAAAGTACAGAGTACTCAATTCATACAATGACCTTGAGTTCTACTGAAAGCTGTGATCAGGCCTTCTCATTTTAAAACCAGAGCTACTACGATTTCACTATGTATCACCATAATTATCTAAGTCTGGGACTCATTGTGGCCAAGAGTCATGAATTATACACACCGAACTGCTAGGCAAAATGGAACACTCATACATATGTAAGATTTGAGCCAGTAAACACAAGCTGTACTTCTGGACATGTTATGACGCTTACTCTGCTCCCTGAGAGGTCACGGTGTGGAGAAGATGTCCGGTCAGTCCCGTGTAAACATTCCACGTCTATCTTCCACAATAAGCCAGCTATTTCTTGTTCATAACGCCAGTTTCTGCAGATCGAACATACCACATATGTTTGGAAACATGTTACTAAATGTCACATGTACCTTCAGGTAATGTTTTTTACTCCAAAAGAAACGCTCGAAAATTTTTCTGTTCCTGAATGAGATTCACAGACGTGGTTTATTAAATTTATCGCTGATCGCCGTCTAACACTTTGTAAATGTCATGGAATTGATAATGTGAATGCCCGTGTTATATTAAAACAAACTGAGGTAATGTAGAATTTCTATGATTTTGCACTTATAATGAAATATATGTGTGATACTGGGAACCGCTTTTTCCAATTTCAAAACACTCCAGTACAAACGAGCTCGCGTTGTTTCGCGATTATATATATATATATACATATATATGTGTTCTTGTCGCAAACCTCGCCGTTTAGACCAATGAGGCCTCGTGTCCAGTTCAGTTGCCATTGTCCTGGTTGTTGAGGTTGTAAGTCTGAATTATCAAAATACTATTGAATACTGCGTAAATCATCAAATAAACCAATAAATATACAATGGACAAACCGGAGAATATGTCGTAAGGATTTCATTTACCGATAAATGACGAGGATGACGATGCCAGTGATGAGAGCAATCCCTCCTAACACACCACACACGATCTCCAACACGTACGCTGTAACAAGTAATCAAATCCACATGTATAGGAAACATATTTGGTTTAGTGAGGTAAAACAAAGGCAATGTATTCAGGAATCTAAACAGTAACCAAGGGGCGTGAGGAAAAGACAGACGGACAAATATACAGGCAAAGAGACAGACAGACTAACAGAGACCAAGACAAATAGAGTGACAAAGAGAGGGGCTGGTGGCGTTCAGTAGTCTCTGTGTGTGTCTGAGCTGCAGATGCTCAGGCACTCTTACGGCACAACATAAATTGTACATGCTTGACGTCAGGTAGAATCTGGAGACAAGCGGAATGGTCGTCCCATCATAGAAGTTCTTACTTTGAGGCGGGATGCATCTTTCTCCCTCATAGCCACATTTCGGCTCATCCAAAGGTATTCCATTCACCCAGTCGATCGTTTTGGATCGGAAAAACCCGAATCGCTGAAGAAAGTGAAATTACACAATAAGGAAATAGGCATATAATTTCTGGCATAGGGCGTGGAAATATTTGATCTGGGGCTGCACCATTATGGATCAGCATTTTCTTACCCCAAAAGCCCAAACATGAATGAAAAGCTCCAGGGGCCCAGACACTGGTTTTTCACATATTGTCTATTACTTTCACGAATTACATTTCCAAATGGTTTTCTTAGAACTCAAGGAAAGCCGTATGTCTGCCTTTTAGGCCCATGGAAAACTCATTTAATTGTGATTAACGCCTCAAGGGACTCACGTGATAAAAATCTCCAGTTACAATGCCTCTTTATATTAAGGGTATTCGATAAAAGGGTAAAGCGGCCGTATACCATCTTCCTGTAACGTAACTGTCATAAGCACTGTACGGAGTAGATTATTGGTGTAATAGACAATCTCTGTTTTCTTACAGCACTGCTAAGACGTACCGGAAGTGAGCCTTTTCCCTGGATCTCGAAGTGGCCGACAGGCCTCATGGTGTAGCTCCCGTCCGGGCCCTGCTGCCGTGACAGTACCGTGTAATTTCCTTCCGCATCGCCGTTCTCATCTATATGTACCAGAAAGCCTTGGATACCTTAGCAAACAGGAACAGCCATTATAGTATCAAGTCAACTTAACGTAATATCACGTGTATAACGAGTTAAGATGAAAGCACCTACTTGTATGTAACAGATAATTGCTAAGGCACTGAGCACAAAGGTTGCATGAGGACATATGAAGACAGTTTTGTGCAGCTTCCATCGACACTTCAACTGCGCAAACCGCTATCTGCATAAAAATCGACATGTAATTACGGTGACGCAAGGAGTGGCTCACAATCTGTGCGGAAACGCGATAATCGCGAAGTGCCAATGTAAGGTACAGGTACATTGTCCCGGTTTGATGGGAATCACAAGAATGAAAAATCATGGCTTAACGCCACTTCAGCAAGGATGACGAACTGCAAAATACGGCATAAATACATAAACTATTGAAAAAGGAAAGACTGGGAGAGTTAATGACGCTAATCTAGTTGTTCACAGCGATAATCATTAAACACCAGTCACTTATCATTTGTATAACTTTCACACTTCCCTTTGACTATTTGCTGCAATTTCTAAAAAATCTGTACCACGAAATCAAAATAAAGAAATTCTAATGGTTCTAGAGTGTCTAGTCAGACTTACTGGTGTAGCTCCTGCCCCGGATATGATTGACAATTGCGGTGCCGTTGGTTTCATTTCCCCCAGCCCTCAACACCTCGTTCAGAGCTCTACTATACAGATACACAGCATCATAGAGGTAGGCGGCGTAGACAGTGATCTGTCGGCGGAAAACCAGAAACACACAGATGTATCATCTGCGATACAGACGATCAACAACACAGTAAGACAGATTTCCAGCAACACAGAGGTGTATAACATGTAATACAGATCACCAGCAGCACAGAGGTGTATAACATGTAACACAGAGCACCAGCAACACAGAGGTGTAAATTACAGTTCAGCAGCAACACAGAGGTGTACAAGCTGTTTACTTCCAGGGCATGAAAACCGCCTGCGAAGGATGTTGGCATGACAAAGGGACCTCTCCTTGTAGGCTGATGTGACACAACCATTTTGAATTCTGGCATAATTACGATGGAAATTTACAATACAAAAAATATACGCCAGTTTAGGCCAATGAGTTAACCAACGAAGGCAAAATATAATTAAAGCATTATATTATAACAGTTATTTAAAATGAAAAAAAAATATGTTGACAAGAATTGCAAGCACAACATTACTTAATGTTACAAAGCAAATGAATTTTACATTTCAAAAAGCACAAATACCTGTTTGGGTTTTTTAAATGGATTTGGAAACTCAAATGGCGGCAGTTCGTTGTACCTGTTAACTTCGGCGTGGAATTGGTCGTAGTTCGGGTTGTATGGAGGGCTAAGGGCGATAACGAGGAGGCAGCGGGCCGCCCACACGTTACGTGTCTCCTTCGGCGGATCCAAAGTACCTGTGCAACACAAAATGTAGACAAGATGGTGAAATAATGTATACAGGCAGAATGGCATGAAATTAGACCAGGATACACATGAGCATCAGTCAAAGAATAGAGACAAAATTCCTGGAGACGTGGCTAGGAGACATACAACTATCAGTCACAGAACACAGAGTTCCGGGAGAACAGACCAGGATACATAGGGCCATCAATCACAGAATAGAGACGGAGTTCCTGGAGAATAGATTATTATATATCTAACCATTAGTCGCAGAATAGAGACGAGATTCCTGGAGAAGAGACTAGGGAGACATATGACTATCTGTCACAGAATAGACACAGAGTTCCTGGAAAACAGATTAGGAGACATATCATCATCAGTCACAGAATAGAGATGGAATTCCTGGAGAATAGATCAGGACACATATGACCATCAGTCATGGAATTCAGACGGGCGTCCTGGAGTATAAACTAGGAGACATATCAGTCACAGAAAAGAGACGGAGTTCCTTGAGAACAGACCAGGATACATAGGGCCATCCGTCACAGAATAGAAACAGAGTTCCTGGAGAATAGTCTAGGAGACATATGACCATCAGTAATGGGATACAGACGGAAGTCCTGGAGAATAGACTAGGAGACATATAACCATCAATCAGAGAATAGAGACGGAGTTCCTGGAGAATAGACTGGGAGACATGACATCTGTCACAGAATACAGACAGAATTCCTGATGATAAAACCAGGATACATATGGACATCAGTCAAAGAATACAGACGGAGCTCCCAGAGAATCGACTAGGAGACACACGACTATCATTCAAGGAATACAGACGGAGTTCCTAGAGAATAGACTAGGGAGACATATGACTATCAGTCACAGAACAGAGAGGGAGTTCATGAAGAATAGACTAGGGTACATATGACCATCAATCACAGAATACAGACGATGTTCCTGGAGAACAGACTAGGAGACATACGACTGTCGGTCAGAGAATAGAGACGGCCTTTCTGAACCAGGATATTAATGGCCATCATTCACAGAATAGAGAGGGAGTTCCTGAGAATATACTAGGGGGCATATAACCATCTGTCACAGAACAGATATGGGGTTCCTGGAGAATAGACTAGGAGCCATAGGAGCAGGAGTTCACAGCAGACAGACAGAATTCCTGGAGAATAGACTAGGATACATATGACCATCAGTCACAGAACAGAGACGGAGTTCCTGGAGAATAATCTCCTAGATATATGACCAATAATCACAGAATACAGGCAGAATTCCCGGAGAATAGACCAGGACATATATATGACCATCAAATCACAGAACAGGGACATATGTCCTCAAGATGTATATGATCAGAAAACATAATTATGATATTTTTCTCTTTACCTGTTCTTTTTTGTTTACATCCACCCTAAACCCAATGTGTTTTAAGCCATATACCAAAGCGTTTAAAAATGCTCCTCATACATGGCCATATAATTATGTTATTTTTTTAGAAAGGTACGTGAGAAATTATTGCATTGGGTTGGGCAGCTTTCAGTTACACGAACTGGAAAACTCGTGGCATGCATAACCTACCACGCTAACATCGATAATAAAGTATTTAGGTGCGTAAAAATTGACTCCTACTTGTCTTCATCCCCTCATGTGCACGTATGTGTAGGTATCCGTGACAGAATGCGTCTGCATTTTCCATTCTTGGATAACATGAGATAGTCTGATGTTCGTTGGTCGGTAATTACTCCTATTGCTCAGGATTGTCTATTATCTCCATCCAGGAATGCGGTTAGCTCATGTCCGAGATTCCCACAACTACTAACCCCACCACAACACTCTTTTCACAACCACATGGTTATGTTTGTATCAACAGCTGATTTACCGGTTTGGTGATTTTTTTATCCTAACCTGGTCTAATCTAGCAAGACAAGGGGTCGGTTACTGCTTAACTGAACCAGACAGATACCTTCGCATAAATGATTAACCCAGTTTATGAGTCGTTTCTTTTACGCACAGGGTCGTGGAATCACAATACATGTAGCTGAATCCGATGTAGCACGTTATGCTTCAGCCTACATCCTGCTGTGTGTCACCTGAACAGTGACAGACCCGTCTGTGATAAATCAAGAGGATATATTCCGATTTATCTGACAGTAGGTTAACTGATGTTGACAAAAATACAGACTATTGAATAGAAAGGTGTGCATTTCCAGTTCAGGGTTCGATCATACCTATACATATGACTTAAGCCCGTGCAAGTTTAAATTCCCTGCTCATTGAATATAGTTGACTGCGATATACAAGTACACGCCCTGCAATCTCATTAAGGCCAATGGAGCCATATTGGTAGTGTTAGGGAACGGTTGATTTTCTGCCTCCTCAATCGGCGGAGTCGAGTTCTTTTTATGCAGTATCACTCACCGATGGGAAGCCAAGCCTGCTGAAGTGATCAGGTAAGTGACCGAAGAGCGTGGGTCAAGTAGTGTGGCATCTTGACCGATGTACAAGACCTCGGTTGTCAATTGAAAGATAATTAACCATGTGGTGTGAACCAGCGCCGTCGCGCAGACTTCATTAATATAATCATCCAATCCAATGGCGGTCTAGCATTCACTTCTGATCACATTTGTGACCTGACTTTTCCATTTCCGCCTCAAGTCGAGGCAATCTGATAGTAATCAGTTTGAACTAAGATTCGTGTGGCCAAAAGTTGATATTAACTTTGCCATATATTTGCTTTACTTACTATATAGGAAACATAAGTTTAAACGAGACATTTGAACTAGGAGAGCAATGCATAAATTGTCAGGGATCCGACAAAACTACACCGCTGAAAGTATTACTAGGAGAAGCCATAATGGCATTCCAATAACCTAGCCATGTAACCGAGACGCAGAGCTATTACATGACTCCTACTTGGGGACCTTGGGGATGAGAATAATGATATCGAACATAAACTAAAATCAGTACTACACGAGGTCATTTAACTAATGTTTAGTTAAAACCATCTAAATAAAAGAGATGTAGTTATGTAGTTAACTGAAGGGAACATGCCAGGAACTGATCATAAAGGAGGCACGAAAGTCTACACCTACGTCCAAATGTGCATGTGAACTTGTCGATGAAATCACAAAGATTTCAATCCAAATGAATTAAAATATTAACGGGCACACGTTATTGAGGACTTGCCATCAGCAACGCGATCATTAATATTATCAACCGTGGGTGAATATTTAAAGACAGATTTTTATAGAAGCATTAGACGAGCTGACAGCCGCGGGGTGTTACAGGGCTTCATCTTATCAACGCACGCCAATCATTGCCCAAAACACTGTAATGACTTGCCGAGTCCTTATATCTAGGTGACCTTATGGATTCAAAAGGCGGTTGCTAAGGGTTGTTATGTGTGGATATGTCAGTGCTTTCTAATGGCGTATAGAAAGAAAACAAGCTAGCCCTGAGCAAGCCAAGCAAGTTATATAAATATCATCATTATCATTTTATTATTTTATTATTATTTTATTGCATTTATCGCACACCCCTTTTATTAATACGAAAGGTCACTCGTACTGATTATTGAATTCAAATCAACGAAGCACGAGAACCACAACAATCTCCCACCCCCTCCTTTAATCACTCCGTGATACTAGATGAAAATACATTGTTAGTAGATTTTGGCCATTTATCGACAGACCACGTCTGCAGTCGAGCGTAGGCCATCATTTGACAAAGACGCAAAGTCAACCCTGTTGATTGTGGTAATAGAATTGGAAAAACTGTCATTCAGGTTTCTTGTCCCCATGCCATTTCCAGTTTAAATATCACAGACAGGTAACGGTAGTTCCTCGTGTCATTAAATGCCCAGCGGAGCACAGAACAAAAGAAAACCTCATTACCAGGTTCTTTAACAGCTGGTAATGTTTTAGACTGTGCTATGTGTCTTTGTCAAGGTTAATGAGGTATCTATAGGATCACAGGACCTGAGAAGTGAGCCTTGTCCGTGAAGGTAGCTTACACCGACCTCATAGTACTGACATAGTTAACATGTTTATATCATACTGCTTCATGACTGAAGTTTCCTTGATGGCGAAAGTGAGACGAAAACCAGTCACAGACGGATTTTAGTAGACAGCTAGACACAATGATTTTCATCTGACGGTTCGTATAGGAGTTTGTACACTGTTCGATAAATAATGGAAAACTTGATTAAACCCTGAAACCCTTTCTGTACTACCGTCATGTTTCAAACGTGATTACGTGTCGAAGCCCTATGAACCCTAATGAGCAGAGTCTATTTGATAGCAGGCAAAAACCCCGTCTGTTCAGATTTGGACCCACAGCTACAGCAATGGTATATAAACCTCTATGGTTACAAACCAGACAATGAACTGTAAACGTTATATGGCAAAGCAAGTATATTTCTGGATATGAATAAAACACAACATCCGTGTCCGGCAAGTTTGTATTTAGGGTTTTATTAAGCTGGCTGAGAGGTCGTAATAGGGCTTCGTGTTACAATGACCTTGACCTCGTTACTGCGCTAGGTTACGGCACGCGCAACACGCCGCCATATTGAAACAAGACCCTCAGCTGCAAACAGAGTTAGTTGCAAACCATTCTACTGATTACAATCGAAATTTCCACACAATTACTCTATTTTCAAAACGGAAAAATGCAACCAACGCTGATCATAAGGTTAGTAAAGCTTGACAAATGTGATGCAAAAATGTCAGTGATGCTGTTTCTCATCTAACATTTATCCGACCGGGGCATCGTGGGAGATGAATACGAGTCGTGTGGCTAACGGTCTATGTTCTTTCACCACTATTAACATTTGAGAAATAAGGAACAGCATCGAGCGCTTTAAACTATGCATCAATGCATATGGCCTGAGAAGACTCATTGCGCCTGCATAAACAGACGACCACACAGGGCCTCTCGCCTTTCAACCTGCCGCTATTGAAGTTAATACAGGCCTACGCACATAAATCGTGTAAACCAGGGCTCTACAGGTTTACTGAACATGTCATGTGTGAGCATACTGCCCCTACCGGAACACCCACAAATGCCACTCGCAGCGTAAAGCTAAACCGACACAGCAAAAATTCGCTACATAAAAGAGCGCTGCAGTCTCGCATGCCTGGTTTGTTTGGAACAGCAGACCTATACCCGATAAAGCCATTGTGCCTTGTGTTCCTGTGGCAAGCGAGTATTCCATTGTTCTTTTCTGGACTTGGCAGTTAACCCAATGCGATCACGAACGTCTTACTGCAAAATCACGACAGTTCGTGAACCAGGTCTGTTTGTAGCAATAATGCTCACTTAGGAACGAGCTAATAGGATTCCATTATTTTATTCATCAAGATGGTGAATGTGTTATAGCAGGTCAAATGAAGCCATAATTACACCTGGCGTGAGATGCTTCACTGCGCTATTTCCATTTCACCTTCGTAAAGAATTTTATTGATGGAGGCATATATCCATTACCCACGCTGAAACTATGTCGTGGGCTAAATCTATTAGTCTGACCAAAAATGCAAAGGAACCCCAAACAATCCAGATTCGACCTCACCACATATAAGCCAAAACCATGAGCTCTGAAGAGGACTAGAAAATAATGTACAAATAGAAACATTATGGTAGCTAACTTCTATGATTCGCATTATAGGCCGCATCTTGAAACACAATGGCATTCCTTTTAGTGCATATGAATGACATTTCAATTACCGGTATGACGAAAGTCTCCTGTTGCTGATTTTATTAGCCGCAGTATATTTAATGTGATATCAAACTCCAGATTGCCATTTTCATTGTCACTCTGCCTACCTTGCAAAATTCATCAAGATTAGGTATATCTATCCAACACGCAATTCTCATTTTTGTTGTGTATAACTGGTGCCATTTAAATGTTAGAATTGAAACTCCATCCCCTCTGGTCAGATTCTAAACATCGGAATTCGTTGCTTCTAATTGTGATTTACTGGGGTATGAGAGCTGGGAAATTCCCTTGGGAAATTCCAACATGTCTGCGTCTATACCTTCCTGTGTTTTGCATATTTGAATTACAACAAACACTGCATCTCCTTTCTGCACAATATCAAGCATATAATCAGAGAAAAATAAATTCGAAGAAAGACAGTTGTCCGTGACATAGGAGAGGTTTGGGATAACTCCACATGCCAGTTTGTTGAGGTTTTTTATAGGTGTAAGAGCCTCTACTTGCTGGAACACATGAACTGATCAGACATTCTAACCAGCTGGTGAATTACATTTGGATGGAGCGAGGTGTCGACCGCAGTCAGTTTGGAACGTGGACAGATTAATTCCCAGTGGCGCGCTAAACACCATCGAGTTCTCACTGTTAGACCAGCATTTGGTAACACATCAGCTGTGGCAGAGCTAATTGTGCAAATGTACAATGCTGCTACAGCACTGACAAAACACTCGGCTTTCTAATCGCTTCTCCCTTTCAGTTTATGTGAAAGGCCAATTAAATACAATCTATCAGAGGTACAAAAAAATACGATTTTGAACAAAATGGGGTTACAGAGAATTGTCGAAAAGGTATGCAACAAAAAACATAGAATTCTTCCAAAAAACTGAAATAGAGTTCAAATGTGTTTTTGTTGGAAGCGTTCTTCTCAGCGGATAAATGCATAGGTCTATGGCTCCAATCAAATCGATCTCCAGTGTTTTCTCCTGCTAAAAAGAAAAACTACCACACAAGAACCACTGTTAAATGGCTTTTTATTCTAGTATCATTTAAACTTAAATAACTGCCATGAGAGACCAATCTACAAGTCCCCATTCAAGGACCCATGTGCAAATTTGTTCTTGCTAGTAAACCTAATGCAACTTCGAGTTGGAAGACATTGTATATGGCGTATCCCTGAAGCAAGAAAAACCAACGCAGAGGTAATGAGGAACAAGGAGAGTTTCAGTCTAACTACGTATTATCCCACTTCCTGTCATACCTTTAGTCTTTTCCGGTCGCGAGAAGAAAGACAAAACATTTAATGACCATCTGAGGCTAGTTTTTCTCCAACCTGATGGCTGGATTGGCACTTTTGAATCTTTCTTTTACCTCCTGGTGAAATCAAAACGCGCCTCTCCTGCTTGCTTTAAAAGAAAACATAGTAACATATTTAGCAGAAAATAGCAAGCCAGCATTATAATGTACCGAGTATTTTTCCTATGGAATTTGGTTGTTGTATGAAGCTAATGATGATAAGGTCGCAGGCAGGCGTTCACTTCTCTAGTGTAGCAACACCTGTGGGTTAATCAATGCGAATTGTGCACAACGGCCTTCACAGCAGTGTTCAGTATATTGTCATTAGCACAAAACAGCTGTGATTTGTTAAATGTTCCAGGAAGCGATTCGCACCTTTCCTTTCCCGTCACAATGTTAACACGGATATAACACCAGTCGGCTTCAGTATTTTTAGCACAAATCTCTTTCATTTGTCAAATGAAATTAGAAATCACTGACACAAGAGCTCGCGGAGACCAGCTGTGCACACTGCGTCAGTTCACCCATACTTACGTCTGAAGTACTTCAGCGGTTTACTCTCCTCGTAAGGAGCATGGTCGATGTAGATGACAACATACTCGCCAGTGTCTACCAAGCCTCGGTCATATAGATTGCTCATAAAGTCCACTATGCCATTACCGTCGCCAAGGAACACATACACTGAAAACAGAAAGCGAAAGTAATTACTGGGAGTTAAAGTAGGTATTAGCACTGGGAGTTAGACGGTGCAGCATAAATGCATTGTGCTCTTACACTGTACAAACCTTCAGACTTTATAACTGGGCAAACATGTTATAGTCTGTTTCTTTGACTTGTCGCCTATATTCAACTTACTGTAAAATCACTGATAGTCACTACCGAATTTGCCTTTATTCAGTAACACGTAACACGACAATCTCCACGACAAAATGTTGGACGTCCATATTATTGCAAGTAAAAGGCAGATAAAACACATCTTCTAAATTGATGCTATTAAACCCCAAAAGTTTGTTTTCGGGGCCTCGAGTGACATCATCATTCAACAAGGATTCAGAATGATTATTATAAACTGAGAGGGAAGTACACAGAAAGAATTTTCCTCAGAACTATGTGTATATGAATTCAAGTTCTCATGCTGTTATGAGGTTTTAGGGTGGGACATTAATAAACGTAATAGCCACGGAAATATATCTCTAGTCAGTACGTGGAGTTGTAGCCCCAACACAACATCATATCTATCTTTATACGTGTATTTAGGGATAATGGCATTCTGGTTACCAAGGCAACAGTGAAAATCGGCAATGGTGAGTCGCAAAACATGGTGATTTCTGTATTTAACTGTAAACCAAGAATTAAAAGTGAATATGGAAAACAACTGAAGTTGTAGCCCAAGCACAAAGTTCATACTTAACTGTATCACAGATGTCGAGAAATATCAATGGAATACCATGGAAATGGACAAATGTGAGTCGCGACAAGCCATCATTGGTGTATGTATCTATTCACCAAAAATTAAAACTGTAGATGGAAACAGTTGAAGTTGTAGCCTAGGAACCAAGTCAAATCTATTAAAACAGTATATATATACAGACACTGGTGATATAGTTACCGTGGCAACCATGGAAATGGACAAATGTGAATTGCGACACATGATCATATCTTTATCTGTGCATTCACCACGAATTAAAGTTGTACATGGCAAACAAATGGAGTTGTAAGCCGGACACAAAGCCATATATGTTTATATGATATATGTAAGGACAATGGCCGTGTGGTTTTTATGACAACAATGAAAACTGACAAATGTGAGTTATGACACATCGTCCTATCTGTATCTAAGTATCCAGCAAGAATTAAAATTGAAGAGGGAAAACAACTAAAGTTGTGTCCCAGACACAAAGTTCATACCAAATTATATGGAACATGTAATGAAAATGTCAATCTGGTTACCATGGCTACATTGAAAATCAACAAAGGTGAGTCGCAACACATCCTCACCTGGGTATCTCAGTATTCATCAAGAATTAAAACTCAATTTGGAAAACAACTGGCATTGCAGCCCGGACACGAAGATCATATCTAATATGGAAGAAAATGGGCAAATGTGAATAGCAACACATCTATATCTAAGCATAAACCAAGATTTAAAACTAAATATGAAAAACACTTAGAGTTGTATCCAGGACACGAAATCATATGTATTTATACGGTATATATACGGAAAACAGTGATCTGTTATCAAGGCAACCATAGAAATGGACAAATGTGGGTCACGAACCATCATCATATCCGTATCTATGTTTCCATTCAAAATTACAACTGAAGAAATGAAAGAATTTGAGATACAACTCTGACATGGATACGGATGGACGGACAGATAGACGGACAAAATCGCTGTACCATAATATACTCCACCTACAGGCGACGGGGTGTAAAAACCAGTGACATGCTGGATAATGGGAGCGAAGCATATCTGACGAAGAGCGTCACTAATTAACTAAACTTGTCGCCGATTGCCAAATCGCTCTAATGATCAGGGTATATTTTATTGGGTTAGGTATAAACACCCAAGACCGGAAACAGCCGCCTGTATAGTTAACCTCCCGAAGATTGAAAACTGAAGAAATGTAGTATGCAAAAAAACAAGACTTTCAATCAAACATGGCGGTGTACTGGCGGCTTTGTATATGTACACAGTTGTTACTTGATGAGCAACAAATAAAATGTTACTTTTAAGAAATACATAGTCGTAATCCTTTACTTGTCTCTTCCTAGTTTCAACGTTAATGAAAATGTAAAGACCATACAGGTAACATTTTTTGGGATGGTCTGGCGCTGGTATCTACAGAGTTCGAATTTACAAACACTCAAGAAATGTTATTCAGCAGCTGTGTTTTGAGATGTGTATAACCACAGGCGTAAACAATTGTGATTTATGTTCTCCTAACTACGTGACCACTTCACCAAGGTATGCATGAAACATAAACAAAATGTTTCTGATTATAGACATCAGTCTGCATTTTTAGCCGCACAACTAATACACCGGTGATTTATATGAATTATAGCGTAACTGTGTTCGAATAACAAGTTCTGTGTGCCACGTCAAATGAAACAGGACTGGCAATATACTTAATTGTAGCATTTTGTCTGGGCACATCATGAAACACGCCCTATCAGACCCAACTAAGAGTTTAGGGGAACCTATGTGTAACAGTTGCCGTTCGGGTTATGAAGGTTGTCCAATAAAATATATACCTTCAAGATTTCATGACGGATATCTATGACTGCAGCGGTTAGGGTTATAGTCGTTGTCCAATAAAGTACATAGCCTATCTAGTATCGTATCGTGCAAACTAACAGGTCACTGTTCATCTGCACCAAAAATATCACCTAAATTCGCTGTGTAAGGTGTATTAACCGTGTTGGAGTAAAAATGAACTCAATGAACACTCCACACAGAGTTTACTGTGAGCAAAGATTGGGAAATAAAAGCTGCCTGTATCAGTGAGTAGTCTGAGCAAGAGCACGGACGAGTCGGACATCAAAGAGTATCTCATCGTTGAACAGTCACCTTTGAAGACCCGAGGTTAGCTAATGATTCCGAGACTTTGGTTAAGCCTTCTGCTGTTACTGAACAGTTAGATGTCAGCGATATGACGCTGGTACATGTTTGATCTCTGTGTTTTTCAACACGACACAAACTACCGCTTAATGTGTGTGGACGGGAACAGCAACATACAACAAAAGCCTCTTTTTCATTACTTAAATATGTGCACAAATTCTGCTCTGACATATCCACAGAGGCATGGTTGCATCAATGACTTTCTTATTATCAGCAAGCACTTTTGCTTTTAAGACCTTAAAACATGTTCAATATGACGCTAGCACAAATCGAACGAATGCACAAATTGTCAGATTAGCTGAAACTTTGCTCGTTTCTTACTTTTGCAGACATATATTACATAAACTATAGTGAGACTCAAAGCTTGTATGTCGATATTATGATATGATATGATGAAGGCATTTGTATCAAAAGAGAAATGAAGGCTACCTAACTTAACAGGCAAAGGCTTTCTCCTGACCTGGGATATAACTTGAGGATTAAAAGGTTGACCATACATAATACATCTTTGTCGTGAATTCAGAATTTGTTCAACCCGTTAGCGAGATCCTCTTGAGGACGATGGAGAGGGGACGATGCTAGAAAAGCATCACTGTTATGGTTTCCGCGCTGGAGAGCCAGTCACAACCCACAAACGTGAATGAGAGCTCTGGATATAAGCTGTGAAGGGTACCTGCCGAAACCTCTCAAGTTGCTCCTACCTCATACTCTGTTCACACGCCCCAGGCGTTGTCATTTCTTGTTCCTCTTTACGCTATTAAAGTCCTGTACTGATTATAATCCCGATGTGTTTACAGCTTTCCCTGCAACTGCTGGCTTGTCGCGAGTTTTTGCTGACATCACCCTATCTGATCTGGACATTTGTTCATGGAAACCCAGGTTTAGGTTGATTGAAGCCAGCAGTATCAAAGGCATGATTCCGAGTCAAAGACTATCCTGGATCATAGACTCAGACTCGGTGCTGATTTGATCAGGAAGGTCTTTGATAAATCTAGCCTGGCAATATAAACGGCATAAGGTCGGCACAACTTAGCGTGATATAGACCAACACAAACACGTTTCTCACATGCAACGTGGCACAGGCATATGTGCACTGCCATGCACAGAAACAATTACAGGTATCAAAATCTGTTCCACGTGAAAAAAAAAGCTTTGGAAGGATTTTGTTAATTTATACTGATTGATGTAACAGATGCTGGCATCACCTCTCTCGGAGTAATTTTATTCTACAAGTCCCACACTTGCTCTTACACTTCTTTTTCAACATTGTCTGTCCAGAGGTGTAATGTAAATCTCTCGTACTATATTCACAGAAAATGTTGTGGATTCAAGACTGGGGATGTAGTACAAGAGCCCTATCATTCCATCACTTTTGTATATGGTAATAATGTCCAATTTTAATGGTTAAGGTGATCAATTACATAGCACAACTTGGTGAAAGTAATTCCATTCAGTCCGTTTTCATTGAGTTCATTTTCATTGTGTTTGCACTTTTTAATTTCGCGCATCCAAGCGTTTACAGCGGTATGGTGAAGTGTAAAAGACATCTTAGACGGGTTCCACTGTGTCTATGAGTCCGAAGGCCCAAAATTCCCAGCCATTTGTGGTGGGGTTTTTTCTTCACATTTCTGCCCATAAACCTTATCGCCATACATGAGGGAAAATCATCTTAAGCCCCCTTCGAACACCAAGGAAATAAAGAAACAGAGGTACGTTCTACCCGAGAAACCGAGTTGGAATTAAACTGAAGCGTGCGTGCTAAGCCTCAACTAGTCCAATTACAACCGCAGACTATAGAAACATCAAGGATAACACATGGGAATTAAACAGCTCACAAAAGCAGTTCCCCCACCCACGAAAGCCTAGACCCCCACATTCAGTAATTTTTGTAAGCAAATGAGTTTTATTATGGTTTATATATGCCCCCGGGGACTAGGTAAAGTTGTTAACACGAAAAAAGCAGGCGTTAGGTTGTTGGACAGGTGAGCGATGAGGACACCATACAACTGTTCCACGGCAAGTCGGGTGACATGAGCACTTTTAATTCAGGTTTTACTTCAGCTCTAAGGACGAAGAAACCTTTTGGCACAGAACTCACAAAAGATGGAACGACTCGTCTGTGTAAAAAGGGACAGGCACTCCATCATGAATAATTCCACAAATACATATAAACAGAAAGTATGCCGGTGTATTGTATTTATTTATTTGACTGGTGTTTTATGTACTACTGAAGAATATTTCAGGTATACGATGGCGGCCAGAATTATTGTGGAAGGAAACTGGGTGGTGCATTGTATGGTAGAGCATTAACGTGAAAATGACCCCTGGAACAATGGCACCAAAATAAGACGACCGGACAGGCCATCTGGTGAATTATGTGAAATAATTTGTTAAGTTGTTGTTTTAAGCCCTTCACGTGGATCTCGTCTGTCTAGAATACCCTGGGGAGCCGGGAAAGAGTTGATTGATTTATCAACACACTTCGAGCGAGGTAATCTGTATTATTAAAATCGTATTGAGTTTTAAGTTGCCACTATGTCCCGAGTTTCAGCGTTTTCCTGTAAAACATTTCTAGAATCATCACGACACCATTGTCTATTAATCGGCAATACCCGCGAACTGAACGTGAGATCGGCTGTGTCCGTGGTTGAAAGCGCTAATTACTGTACAAGTAGGTAGATGGGCATCCTGTAAACTGAGTGTAGAATAGGTATGTTGATAATATCACATAATGAACATTAAAATGACACCTGTATAAGCCATACAGATTAGGAACCGATTAGGATTTATATCTGTGTAATATTCTGACAACACCAATTAGAAAGTGATCATCTCTCCAAACTGCGAAACTAAAAACTTAACATTCACAAATGAACGTGGATTAGCTTCAAATTACGGAATCGATTGGGAGCTGCAAGAAGTGCCCGGATTAAGGTACGCCTAATCATTCCCGGAGAGTAAATAGTGCAGCTACGTAAAGTAAAGAGTCTCTTGGTGTTAGGGATGTTGGCGGAGAATTACTCCCGTCAGCGATCCCCACCCACACCCTTAGTGAATCTCGAGAACAGCGGTTCTGTAATCGAAACCAGCATACCTTGGATATCGTGTGCGTGTGCTACATGCCTCCGCATCCGGGTTATCACAAACCTTTCCAACACAAATCATTCTCTGGTCGTCTTGTCATTTATTAACAGAAATGAAATCTAATTACATCCTTAAAATGTACTTAAGCCCATCAATGTAGGACAGCAAAAAGACGAAAGTGTTCTGAAATAATGAGGTACAATCAGGCAGCTAATATCTGTTGATCTTAATGTATATTTCCATGATGAGATGGACGCCAGTGGAAACAATTGCTGAATTGCTTTGCCCCAGGGGTCAGCTAATATTGCCAGGAACTCTTAAGAATGGCCGGTAATCAGGCTTGTGGGTAAGGCTATTCACTGCAGACACTATTGGCGAGGCATTAAAAACTTAGGACACTTGCACGTTTGGGAGATGAGCTGGAGGAACAGTTATAACGTAAACATCAGTATTATTGTCAATCGGGAAAAAACGGCAACGTTCCCGAGACGTGCTTTTGAGAACAAACTGCTATCAAACTTTCATGAATCGAACCTGCAGTAATTTTAAACACCACGAATCTGACACACAGTCACGTTCTTAGTTGTAGGCGAAGCCTCCCACCAATACGGTCGCTGTGAGTTCAAGACCAGCTCATGCTGGCTTCCTCTCCGGCCGTACGTGGGAAGGTCTGCCAGCAACCTGCGGATGGTCGTGGGTTTCCCCAGGGCTGTGCCCGGTTTCCTCCCACCATAATGCTGGTCGCCTTCGTATAAGTGAACTATTCTTGAGTACGGTGTAAAACACCAATCAAATAAATAAATACATTATTTGTAGGCTGTCATCCGGATGCACAGGCAGAACAAATTAGGAGTTGCATGAAACGCGTGTTGTCTCCAGCCACATGGTGCTAATTACCAACCAGTCACAAGAGGTAAAACATTTTATATACAAGTTCGTTGGTTAACGAATTTAGACTGTCAGCACATGTCTTTCATTGGGCAACGGTAAAACTGCTACGTCTGTTGACAACAAGGATTCCCCTAAACCCCGTAAGGTACAGATAATATCACTAAGCCTGTGCCACACCAGTTCTAAGAGGCACAATGATGATTATCCGGGACGCTGAAGTCCGTCCCCTGGAGATAACGTAAATTACAGTCAGGCGAACTCTTGTTCACACTTCTACTGGTTGGAAGATAACGTTGTGATTGAGGTAGGTGATTAAATCATTAACTGAAAGTGGTGATGTTATCAAGTAATGCTGAAAGTGGTGATGTTATCAAGTAATAAATAAGTGAATTAATGTGATGAATAAGCTAGTATATGATGTCACATTATCAATATATCATCCATTTTATCAGCTTGAATAATCAATATCGGCGAATAGATAATCTAATCAAGTAAGTGATAGGTTATTGTCAGGCGAGGCTTGCTCTGATTTATTCGCGACTTTATGTCAGTAGGTTTGTCAGATGACTTGAGACCTGTGGTGGTTCGCCCCGGGATCTGCTCAGTTTTCTCAACCCTTAAGCTCGAACACCGTCATATACGTGAAACATTCTTGAGCATGGCATTAAACACCACTCGAATAAATTTGTCAGGTAATAATGCCAACAGATGCCGTAAGAGACGAACAGATCGCCTTTATGCAAAAACTTTAAAAGCTGAGGAAAAACGTGTTCTGATTCTGCGTTCATTATGTTTGTCTATTACTTATATATGTAAGACAAATGTTGTCTTGTTAGCAACAACTACCTTAATGGCACAATGTAGCTCTCGGTCACCCTAAGGCAACGCTTAGAAGTGTCTGAGTTAAAGCGATTTAGTTTATAGCCAGGGGTGCCTGGGATGCCCATTGTCCAACATTCAACATCCAACATATCATATGAAACATATCCCCCTTAAATCCATAAACACGTCATCCAGTGATGGGCCAATAGCATCCCCGATTATGATCTGTGAATGAAGTACAAAGCTTCGCAAATTTTATTGTCTCTGCCGTTATTCATAAAAGGCTTTGTCTCAGTTTAAAATACCATTAGAAGATTTCCTAACTATCTATTAATGTAGTTAATGGAAACTAGCCTAAGGTGGGGAAAAATACACTATGACTGTAAAACAATTCACGAGTTTACCGACGTGCATGTACTCACCTCGCGTGCGTATGTAGGTTTCCTCGACCAATCGCGGGAAAGGATTGGGCATGGTCAGCGGAATGTGAGGCTCGGGATACTCCTTCCGGTCGTTAATTTGCACGTCATACATGTCACACAGTTCCGCCAAGCGGTCCGCAATCGTCTTCTGTTTGTGCGACGAACCCACCACCATGGTAAATTTCCGCCATTCGAAATGTTTCAGTAAGGCTATGATGGACTTCGTCACTTGTGTGGAGGGAGGTAGAGTCCTGGCAAACGTTGGGTACAGAGATTTGTCCGACACATCGGATTCGGTGCATTTCTGTAAAGCAAACGTGACAATACGTAATACAATGAGTATTACGTTATCAGTAACTATGACATCGTAATCCGGCACTCATCGGTTAGTCTCCGCTGTACAAATTGTATTGTCTTATGATTCGTTGATGACTTTTTGCTTAAGGCAGAAACAGCCAATACTTCCCTAACATTAAGCACATTAAGTGTTGTTAGCACCAAAACATTGTATCCTCCTATATTTTTTTTATCAGTGTACTGTGATTTCTATCACGATTCTTCCTGGTTTTGGCAAATTCTCGTAATGGTGTGATTGTTCGTTCAATAACATCTTAATCAGATTCTCATGACAGACTTATATTGTCTATCACACAGTAATTTGAACAAATCAAATGCAGGGCGATGTAATTTGATATTCATATAGCCAAGGACTTTGGGGCAAATGTATCATTGGTTTATCTCCTCAGTGTTTTATCTTGGAATTCTTTACACAGATGCCGGTCTGATAGACTCGCCTAGACTGAAGTATTCCGTTAGTAGCACATAACAACTATCGCAGACAGCCAGCTGAGGCCGCCTATTCACCTCCACTAACTATAGCAAATGGGTGAACAGAAAACACTTTATATCACGGCAAGTGTCCTAACAGATCAATGAGAAGTGACAAGACTTGACCCTTGAGAGTGCCTGTCCCCACAACAGCTTGTCCGGTGAAGACAACCGCTGAATTAGGAGCGCCGATACTTTTGAGCCATTTTGCCAGCTTAGTGACGAACTCTGAACCGCGAGTAGTCCGGATGAAACGAAGGGCTCTTACAGGCGTTACACGACCTTCTGGGAGTTGTCAGTTAGCTGTTAGCATCCTGCTAAACGCTCCTCTACCAAGAGGACAATGCCGGCTTTACAGGATAAACTGTCCCTAAATCGATACGGATTACAAACATATTTTCATCGCCTTAGGAAAGCGAACGCAAATCCCAATTGTAGCTTCTGTCTTGTCAATGACAGCCTACCTGCTTTGTCACTTTGCAAAATCATTTTTCATTACAAATATTTATCTTTATTTATTAAATCCAACATTCATATCAATCAATTTTAACATGTCGAAACGCTATTCCAGAAACAAAATCAATGTCGCTTTTAATTTAAATTAAAAATATATAACAGATAACGTTATATATAGCTCTTATATGCTTCAGACTTTCAGTTCCGAAAACGATTTGAAAACCCCATATTTCAATTTCCCGCTCATTATAACTCATTACGCATACATAACGAATGTTGATATCGCGATGCATGAGCTCTGGGAATTTATTATCCACGAACACAAACATCCTGTTCAGGATATTAGATAACATGGTTATGTCCGGTATATATTAACTATAGGTCTGGTTCGCCATCAAAGTAGCCAACTTAACCTTAATTTAACAGTGGCAGAATTTACCTGGCAGATTGGTGATTACCACCTCAGTTGTACTTTGATCATACCTCGTACACTATTACAAAATTTTCATAAAATTACGGACAAAAGGTCTAGCAAAAAGCTGCCAAATGTATTCACTGTAAAATAACGGTCATAATGGCTGTAATACCATCCTGTGATATAATGTATGTCCCCACACAGATCGCGTGTTTCTCTTATTACGGGTGTTTTACCACTGTACAAAGCGACTTCAGTGACAAAACCCTCGTAGAAATACCACAGTTAGTGTGATAAAAACACGGACTTTTCTAACAGTATATGTTGTCTAACACGGGAAAATATAAAAGGTTTCTTCTGCCCAGCTCTGTGAAATGTGCATGATTGAAAGTTGAACTCGGCATAAGACACTTCTATAGTAATCCAAAAAAGTAATTGCAAGTGGAGCTGGATTTTCAACTCTTGTACTTGAAAGTTTGTGCTTGAAGTATTGCATTACGAATTTTTTATGAAAAAAATCGGGACGCAAATGTTTTTCTTCAATTTTGTTTGTCGCGGAAAGGATTAAATTTGTAATAACTAAATGGAATCCTCAAGAGAGAGTCCATCAAAAACATCCACAGCAGCCCATGTCATGCGGGGATTATAGAACCTTAGCGGGATGAGCTTTCTGGACCCCTAGTCCGCCATCTATACACAACTGTCACAGAATTATTGTACAACTTTATCCACGGCGTCAGCAGCCCGGCATACAGAATGTACCAAAATCCAGGAAAACTGACGGTGACAAGTACACAGAAAGCTGGCAATCACAAGTACATATATCTCTGTGACCTTCATCGGTTGAAGCTATGTGCAAGACTTAACCGTGAAGTGAAGATGCTCTCTGTAAAGCAGTGTCAACGTCGTTCAGTATGTTGTGCCCTAACAGTGTAATTTCACTGAAGAAAGTATAGTCCATAGAACTAGACCGGTGCTCCTGCCTGCTAGTGACAGTTGACATTCTCTTCACATTGTTTAACAAAAAATGGGAGGAAATGCTGGCTCAATGACGTAAATGCAAGCCACAAACTAAGGAGAGATCGGCTTTTTAATACCGACAGGCAAGCGGACTGTAACTTTGATGTGTGTCGCAAAGCTCACATCAGTGCAATGACCCAGAAGCTTCCCACCAGTGCGGTCGCTGTGAGTTCAAGTCAAGTCTTCCTCTCCAGTCGTACGTGGGTAGGTTTGCTAGCAACCTGCGGATGGTCGTGGATTTCCTCCAGGATCTACCCGGTTTCCTCCCAACATAATGCTGGCCGCCGTCGTACAAGTGAAATACTCTTGAGTACGTCGAAATACACAAATCAAATAAATAAACAATACGCAAATAGTTTTGTGTGAAATTCACGTTAAAGACTCAAATGTAACAGAGCCTACCCACATCTGGGCATCAGAAACAAATTCTTTCTACATTTGTGTACCTTAACCACATATGTGACGTACTTGATCGTTCTTTTACACATATCTTAGACAATAACTGTTGTGCATCTTCCATCCGTTAGAAACATTTACCTGTATTTGCTTAAAAACCACACCGAAAATATAATAATCATGTGTGAGGTTTCCTTAATACAATGGACATGTATTCGTAACTCTGCATTCGACCAGTGACCTCCTCCAAGGTTAACAAAGGCCCTCATCTACACAAGCCGTGGACAGCTCTATCAGCATTGACAACTCACTAAGGATAACAAGCAGCTTTATATCGTCGTGTAACCAAACCTAAGGCCATGTCCTTCATCATTCAGACAGCTGACATTTCTTCAAATCCATATTAGCCGAGATAAATATTCTCCCATCTCTCACGAGTGAGTTTTGCGAAATTTTATGTCTGATATCCCTGTTAAAATATGAGCTAAGGTGCTGCTGCTATGAATATCAACCAAGCACTCGTTTCAGTATAACGCTAATAAGTTAGAACTGAAAAGCCCCACTCTAAGTACGTCTTTGACAACTGAAATAAAAACGGCCACAAGACTCCATTAGAATAATCCCAGGATGTACACAGTGTTGCCTTCGCCAATGAAATCCACCTTCAGACAAATTGGGAATGTATCTAGGGAGTCTCAGGGTAACAATTAAAGTCTTCCACATTTCCCGAGCGTAGGATCTAAACTCAGTCTGGAGAAGAGACTATACTCTCGAACTGAAGCAGTATTTCATAAGAAATAATGGTATTAGTTCCTAGATATGAGAGTCACTAGCATATGTTATGTATACAATGCTGTGCAACTGGATGGATGGAGTAATTACTGGATTCTTGGAACGATCGATTTTACTTAAGAAAATTTCATTTTCATGACGCCGGTAAGGCTTGTGGATATGAGGACACAAAGGGATTCAGCCGTGAAGGGTCAAGCTACCACTGGGCACGTTTAGTTTCGTCAGGCCGTCCATTTCACCACGGCAAGCAATTCCCGTTAGTAGGTAAAAGTGTAGAGTGTGTGTTGTAGCCGCATCATTGGTCACAGGAAAGCTTGCGATTAGAGGGCAACTGAGGCGCACCTTTACAAGCCTGTATTCCGGAAACCTCCGTTTATACCCGATATTCTGGGAAAAGCCAATGTTGTTTTCTCCATTGCATTATAGCTGTATGGGATAGCACTGATGGCTGCGTTACACGTGGGTAACATGTCACGTGCGTCGAGATGATTTAAAGTCCTTTCAGCAATTGACAAAGAATAGTACAAGATCACGAACGATGCCCAATTTAAAGAGATTTAAGACAACCAAGACTATAGTCACTGTTTTCCCTGACCTTTTCCCGGATATCCCTACGGTGTATATGCTTTGAATAGAATTCAGTTGTGTGTTGAATGTTTGACTGAATGATTAATTAGACTTACGCCACTTCTAATCAGCAATATACTATGGCCCTATGGTGTCTATTGAGCGTTTGAATACAGGACAAATAATACGAATTTGTTCACTATGAAAACAAAGGCACCAACCATTCATTAATATAGATATTTGTTTCAGCTTTGAAATGAATTTTAATGTGTTGTTTTGTGAAACGTGCAGAGTACATTAAAAGCTGCAAAGATCGTGCATGTCACGAGTAATGGACCAACGCAGCAGGTACAGTTGGTATGCAGAATTAGGTAAAAAAAGTGCAGTTATGTTAATTGCAAATACTAACAGTAGTCTAAGATCTAACAGTGCATAATGCAGAGATTTAACAGTTGTACGGGCTGATAAAGTTCGCAATGTATGTAAGTCTTAAATCTAATAGTGATAGCCCGTCTTAAGGGCTCAATGTAATTCGTTGAAAACCTTTATCTGCTTTATTTATGGCTGTGAAATTCGAGAAGTCATATTAGGCGTGGAGCAGCAACAGAGGTGGCACCCTTGACACTAGAATCACAAATGTCAGAAACGTCATACCGATTACCAGGACATGTTGAGGCATTAACATAATATTTAGTCAGAGAATCGCCTTGGTGAAAAATGTAGGCCTAAAGCTGGATCGAACGAAACTAGTTGCCGTTCTTAAGAGTGCATTTTTGACACACACAGAAATAATAAAACTTCCAAATATTCCATTCACGATAAAAATTCACATGGATAATATATGTTATTTACCAATCGTTACATTCGTCATAATCGGAACATTGCTATGATGAAATTGTTGGATTAACTTTCGCCATTTTTGTGCCTGCATAGGTGTGATCATGTTCATTGTGTCTTGTTTGATCAGATCACGCAGAACATTGTGAAAGAACTGGAAGCAAAGTTAAGGTTTTGTCCAAGAGCGACATATTTGTAACATTGGCTTCGTTTCGCGATACTTTTACAACACTTTGAAGGGCGTAAAGGATTTCTACTAAGTAACAATTATCATCGCTGAATTTTACTCACGTAATTCTGAATAAGTCATGAGGGTTTTCACTTTATGAGCATTTACACGACCACTTCGAAAAAAAGCTAAGTTGATATAGGAGCAGAAGTCGTGTGATGATTTTATAGTATTTTGAGTAATTGTAGACCTGTGACATGTTATAAATTGCAAATAAGATCAATGTATTTTTTCACTTACGGTAATTGCATTCAAGCTTCGGTACCAGGAGGCCATTTAAGCATTTACACGAACAGTTATAATAAACCCCTAGCCGAAGTAAGTTTGCAAGAGTGCGGATTATGTAAATTGTGTGTTACCATTTACCAACTATGAGGCTGTCGTGGCTGCTCGAAGTTTTACTCTCCACGTTTCATTCTTTTC
The DNA here is from genome assembly GCA_016165875.1 of Acanthopleura granulata. Lineage (NCBI taxonomy): Eukaryota > Metazoa > Mollusca > Polyplacophora > Chitonida > Chitonidae > Acanthopleura > Acanthopleura granulata. The sequence continues at coordinate 40,776,325 of JABBOT010000002.1, read as the reverse complement.
TATAAACAAACTTTTATTTCGGTTTTCATAAAAGCCGAGTTTGGTGTATTTGCAGACTTGCAGTTTGATGTAAGCTTATGGTAGACCTTGCTCGGGTGTATGGCAGCCTTATTTAGCTTTGGGAACTATTTGCCCATGTATAAATACTTGTAATCTAATAGCCCCAGCAAGTAAGTCATGACCCTGGGATTGGATGACCCAAGGGTTCCCCGCATACACATATTGTGACAGGGAAAAAAACAACGCCGTGTGCTTAATAAGCAATGAGCCATGAACACGAGAACAGCTTGTGTCTCAAGTTCACATTAAAGGTTTTTAAATACGTACATTAATGCAAAACAATTAACACTTCACAAGGAATGTTTTAGACGTTCTTTAACTTTATATCGTGAAAAAAGAATAAGTTGAGTTACGCACTGAACAGCACATTTAGAAAAAAACATACCTGAAAAAATTGTAAAAGAGTCGTATTTCCTTACGCGAGGAGCTGTATATGAGTCAGTCTGGGCCCGCCTACAGAACTGACATTCACATGACAGGGCTAAAATAGGAATCAATTGATAACCACGGTCTTTGTTATCAGCCAAGGTTATCGCCGAGTTTGAAAAATTCGGTCAATGTTAGTATGTCTCAAATAAAAACTATATACATGAAAAATATCACAATAACTAGAATCAGATTAACATTTTCTAAAATGAAGTGTGCAGAGGTTTGAAACAAAAACATAGATGTTAAGTGTTAATGTGCGGCAGATATGTTTGTTGTCGTAAAGAGATTTGAGTGACGGTTTACTCACATATGATATCATTGGCAAATTCCAGGCGGCTGCCACACGAGCTTCCACAGTGCACGTGTCCTCGGGGCCAAAAAACCCCACAGCCTTGTCCTCCCACTGTTCCGTCAACCGACGAATGCTCATCAGTTTATCGGCATTTGTATCGCTCCAGATAAATTCCAATTTGTGGTGAGGTAAAACATTTTTGTTGTTGTTGATTTGGGCAATGGCATAGGTCATGGCGCCGGATATCACCCGACCCTGCTTCTCCCGAACGTACACCTTTGAATGATCGGCCATCAAATAGCCCAATTTGATTGTTCTGCCTGCAGCGCTACAAAGGAACCCAATGAACACGATTACGTACACAAAAAACAGGCGACTATAGATCCCTTGGATGACTGGAACAAATCCCATCATGGCACCGCTATCTGTTAAGTTACCAGAAGAGACACGTGTATCACCATGGTATCCCTGAGTGTCTCCACTGATGTTGGACAGCGCTTTTTAACAGGAGCACTGACCATTTCTTACCAGTACATTTGAGGCAGAACGCGTCAAGTAGACGGCATAACTCTCCGGTGACCCGAGGACAAAGCACGCCTGTACGAAGACATAGTCGCCAACACTTTGGGCGGCGTCTGTTGGGGATAGTAGCGGCACACGATTCGGCCAGTGGATGGTGAGCCGATGATTGGTCCGTAAGTCTTGCTGTGTTGTGGAGAACAGCGAGTCCAGTGAGACAGAGGCTGCGGCAGTCGGACTGGGTGGAGCGCAGAGGACCAACCAACTGTCCTTGAGCTTTAACCTGTAAAACACAACTCACCTAATCAAACGACGGCTATGTAATTGGCTCGCTAGGGCTATAACTGATATACAACTCCACACATAATGGAACACTGCGTAATTGATTGGAGGTCTGGAATCAGCCGGGCTTGTCAGGTGTAGTTAAGTCTAGCAATGGAGCATGCAATAGGGTGTCAAAGATCAGAAATATGATCCCGAACTACAAAGCATTTTGTTGGTCATTCAGAACAACGACATTACTGTTTATATTTATAGTTCCTAGGTTCCTAGGGTTCGACTGTATGGATACCTTCAGTAAATATTGACATATGTCAACGCCTGCACACTAACTTCAACCTTAAACTAGTTTAACTGACTGAACTGGTAAATAATCCGTTATTTTTTTTAACTTTTCATGGTGTTTTCAGATCCTTACTGTACTCGAGCACAGACGTAATCAAGATGGCTATTTTCACATTTTTTTAACCAACTGGCCCGTATCTAGGTGTTGACCAACAATTATCACCGCCTTGGCACCGCCTTGGCACGTCTAATTATCACCAAAGAACGGCTTTTAAACATTCTGAGAGTACACCTCAACTAAAGACATAGCTAGCCTTTAAATTCCATGAGAAGACGATAGTTGTCCACGTAAATTTAAGTTAGCAAACTTTCCCTGAGCGTCGAAGGACGGCTGTATATCAGGCGAAAGTCCTTCGGCGTGACATGCCCAAAACGACATACCGAGATACTTTCCTCCCCTGGCATTGGCAATGTGGCCCCATCATAACCGACCGTGTTGTTGGGCAAATGAAGGATGCACGGGGAATGGGACCAAGTTGTCCCTAATACATTACGGAGTGTGTGAGATGGTACATAATGAACCACCATGTAAATTCCACTATTTACCTATATTACTCTAAATTCACAGCGTATACCCGATTCAGTGCTCCACTTGGCTGATAGCTTTGTGACCCGCCATGTTGTAACATGCTTGTACTGTTGGTAATTAGTCACAGATTTTACCGTACCGGCCCCACGTGAAGCATGCTGGAATTTGACAAAACACACTTTGAAAAGCACATGGAGCGGGACCAAAGTGTTTAGAATTTATAGGCACTGTTTTGAATTAGTAGCTCCTTCTTCTCTCTCAAGCTAGAAGTCTGTTACCGCCCTTCAAATACTTGACACATAAATAATATGGCCAGTAATTGGAGCAATCCATCTGTTCGGAGTTATGGCCTTGAGGTTGGCTTGAAGCAAACACTCCCGCACCAGATTCCGATACACATCGCCAATTTCATGCTTGCAAGCAGTGAATTAGATCGCTGATTGTATAGCAGGGGGCTAAACTGGCGTGGTTGAGATCTTGCTGCAATGATCTGTACGGGAAGCACTGGGTTTGCCACGGTGCTCATGTAATTACCACCAACGTTTAGGGAAAACTCGACAACTCCGGGAAAGCGAACGCTATCCGATCATGGTGATGCCAATAATGAAGACAAGTTTATGTGCAAACATCTTCACTTCAGTGGTTTTCTGGATGACTATTTCCTGGCTGCGAGTCCATCTTCACAAAGTACCTTAAACCAAAAACGAAAATTCACACTTCCGAGAACAACAAGATCTACTACCACTGGTGTCATCTACTCGCAAGGCAATACACAATTTTTACAAATAAAGCACTGTACTCTAATCAACATTGTCAGCTTGACCACATTCATTGCAATTATGCTGACATAATCTTCCTGGTGGGCTTAGACAACCTTATAACGTACTGCCTTGAGTTGACGCGACTGCTGGAACTCAGCACCTCGGGCTCCAGCTCCACTGCGTCCGGATCCGCCTTCTCCACAATGATGCAGTATAGACGTCAATATCCCGCACCGCCATACCTAGCTATATTGTACCTACAGACCAAATCTGTGACCATATATTACCACCATTATAAGTACTTGGCGTAATACGTTAGTAATCAGAGCTATACACAGTGAATTTCCAGAAACATGGTTTAGCTAGTGAGCAATATTGTCATAAAGTATGTGCGCAAGGTCACCTGCTTATATTCTGGAGTGATGGGTATGGCCGATATTTGTCTGCACATCTTAAGCGAGATGAATTTTCCAAGCAGTTAGACTCTCAAGAGGGCAATTTTTGAGGGCCCATTCAAGAACAAATTGGCTCAATAGTTTATTTGATGAGAAAATGCAATCTAACAAAAGAGTTTCGTACAGAAGTAATTTGGAATGTGCGTCTGTTGGCGCAGGCTGCAGCACCAATAATATCACGTGACTGAGACGGCCTGATCGTCTGCAGGGACCAATTCCCATTGCCTGACATCGAATAGAAGAAGTCAAATGAGACATTTGATAGAACCAATTCTTATTGTAATTAGGGTTCAAACTCAGTGCATGGGTGTGCCACTATTTTCAAACAGAGTGCATGGGTCTGCCACTATTTTCGCGAGAGTTTTGCATGAAATGCAATTTTGTTATCGAACACGAAAAACTCCCCCAAAGCCTTAAACATAACATACATCTTTGCAGGTAATTTATCACATAAGAGAATACTTCATCATAAAAGTAAGGAATATATACGCGGATAAAATATAGCTAATTAGTTATAAACAAAGGTTAATTGAAATCTTTTATTATAAATTACCACACTGGGCGTTGTATTAAAAGGTCGGGAGCCTACATTTTGAGACAGAACTTTGGGAATTGAGAATCAATAAAAATAAATAAGCATCAGTATACACGACCTTTTGAAAGCTCAGAAATCAGCAAAAGGAAAAATGCTAACCCTGTTTATTAGGGATAGATCACAAGTTCTTTACATGGATTTTAAAATGTTGACATTTAAGATGGCATTAACCGTGTCCCACTTCACCGGACAGGTTAGTCTGTAGGCGTAAGACAGCTCGAATGGAGATGAAGGTTTCGACAGTTCAACGGAACAGCCAGGTCTTTTCAGATTCACATGGGAAATGTATGGCATCAGTTACACCTAACACATGACTGATATCCTCACTGTAAGTTATTCCAATAAAGTGTTACAATCGCGCCTAACCAATATAGCCACTAATAACAAATCAAATAAGAAAATATTTAAATGAAATATGATTCGTCATCACCAATTCAGCAGGTGCCATGTCTATATGCTCGAACTCCCCAATCATCTAGCTAAGTCAGAAACATACCTGAACAGAAATCACCGAATAATTTGTGCTAATGTTCATTTATTCCTATAGTTCAGGAATCAGAAAGAAAATACGTGATTTTACTCTGGCAGTGTGTCAAGGAGTTGCTCACTTACATAAGCACAAAGCCCAGGTAGCAGGCAGTTTGACTTGAAACAGATTAGGTGCAATCACTGTGTGATTGTTTCACATTGGTATACGCATACAGCTGATGAAGCATGGCCGAAACGAATACACATGATATAAAGCACATTTCACACGGCATTGTTCAACTAAAGGAATAGCCATGGTTTTTGAAACATTTAAAATACTAAACAATAACTGGGCATTCCGGATCAAGACAGTTTACTGTTCCGCGATCATATTCGTGATTACAACTGACAGCAGTATTATCGGAAAGTGCGACGTGTTCCATGACTATTGCAATACGTGAATGCAGATCGAAGGTGTGTATTCAGGGTGCCATGAAGGCTTCCCACCTTACTAAATGCGCTATTGTGTATGGCAAGACACTGAGTCACTGGTAACTACCGATACTATTAATGTATACTGACACTGAACCAAAGCCTTGTTGAGCTTTTCCTTGACTTTGGTCCATAAGTTAAGTCTGCAACAACCACGTTTACAATTGGACATAGGTGTCCTGAATAGCTCTGTCTAAACGCCGCAGTCTAAGAAAACATCTCTTGTCATTATCTATCGCTTTGCTCTGTATTTAAAGGTATGGAGGCTATTCTTTAATTAAGAACAAGATAATTACCACTGGTATGGATTCTGTTTTAATAGAACTCTCGCTCAGTGAATGCTCTTTAAAGTCATCAGAGCATTTCCAAGGTCACCGTGACCTTGCCAACAGAAACAAGATGTTCTGATGATTATCTTTCTCTCTGTGATGGTGTACAATTTGGAATAATTACATCCGCAGAATTCCCCAGAGGTCCCAGTGCAATTGAATTATATTTTCGGTTATTAATATAAAGTAAAAGGGTTTCTTTTCACAGATAAAGGGATCTTTTACAACTCCAAACTCGTGGTCACACATTTAATATTAGGTGTTCCACTGACCATTCGACCCGCCTCTTTATTTCGTATTACTCAGACAAAACATTTGATAGCAATAATAGGTAGAATATTACATGATGCAGTCTAACTACCATAGTTGCTGGAACCTACTTTCACAAAGCAGTTTCGGGTTTGGCCCAATCTGAGATAAATTTGAACATTCAGCTTCAAATATTTAATCTTTAAAGGGAATTAAAGTTTTGCGATTTATTCGAAGATGGCTGAACAACCCTGTGGGATCAGACCGCATCCGTCGCTATCCGCTGGCTGCATTATCTTGCACTTCTAAATGAAACAATATTTCTACCATCCAGAGATCACTCTCGAATATCCCATATGTAACCTTTGTTTGGCAAACATACAGAGACGTTCGTATGCTGCTGTAAAAGTTGGGGTTTAAAATTTCCACGCGCCACACGTAAACCAAAAATAATTGAAAATGATGTGTTCAAGTACTGTTTCGTGAAATAAAATCATTTTCTGTAAAAGTTTCATTAACAAATTACGTCATTCACACAAAACCGATTAGAACACTGCACGGAGCGTGATTCCTTGCATACTAAACACACCTTTTTGTCTTATATCTTAAACGCTATAGTTATTAACCTTAAAAGTATATCATGTCATGACGAGTCACAATTTAAACCTCTGAAACCATAAACTAAGAATTCCACAAAGTTCATCATTTACGAATAATTCTAAAATAGCTTTGTTGCATCGGCCTATGTTCTCACTAGGACACAATTGTTTTACCTAACAAAAGTATCTCTGGTGTGTGTTGGGTGATAAAGGCAGACATACATGTATATCGGTAAATTACAATAATGAAACACTACAACACGATGTGGTTAGGGCATAATAAAATTGTTCTATAGATGTCTATTCCATAATATGGGTAAGATGCAATAACTGATAACTACGGGTATATGCATATTCAGTATGTACATTTGAGAACGCTACGGACATCCAAAGCTCCATAGTTACCAACCACGTGTCTCTCTTTTTTGTGAGAGCACGCTGGTAAACCCGAGTCTCATGTGCAGTTTCATACAGGAAACAGGTCGGCTTCAAAGAGAAAGGGTCGATAAAGTGACAGGCAGCATACACTTGGTCAAAGAATGCCGACAAATCGTGAAAAACATAGTTGTATTACATACCAATCGATATATTGTCGGTCGTATTCTTCTTGGTTACCTTTTGCCTTATAGACAGGGCTGCACTAAGGTTTATCTATGCCTATAATTGACAGCCTACAAGGCTGGCATAGAGCTATCTGTGAACATAGAAGGGTGGGGCAAATTCGTACGTAGACCCAAGCACTTCACGTTGGACACGTTGCTCCTGTTCATCATACATTCAGTACGCTTGGCTTATCTCAACACCAAGACAATGGCGAATCAATCAGTTACACTCCGATAGACATTTGGGATGACATGACCGGATAGTGATCTTCAGTTCAGTGTGCGAAATGAGGCGAGCATTTAAATAAAACATCTATCAATGTAAACTGAGGCCTCTCTATCCGTACAGGGAGCCTCCGTGGCTCAGTCGGTTAGCGCGCTATCGCAGCGCAATGACCCAGAAAGCCTCCCACCAGAAAGTCGATGTGAGTTCAAGTCCAGCCCATGATGGCTTCCTCTCCGGCCCTACGTGGGAAGATCTGCCAGCAGCGTGCGGATGGTCGTGGGTTTCCGCCGGGCTCTGCCCGGTTTCCTCCCACGATAATGCTGGCCGCTGTGGTGTAAGTGAGATATTCTTGAGTTCGACGTAAAACACCAATCAAGCAAATAAATCTATCCGTACACAAGTAGTCGAGGCGAGCGAATCTTAAGGGGATTTTTTTTATCAATAATCAGTTGATCATCGAAATCATTAATATTAGGAAATAACTAGAGACTTTATTCCATGGTAAAGCTACTTTTGTGTAAAAACGACTCGGTGGTTTGGTCGTCAGGAAACAGTAAGTTAATGGGCAGTTTCATACAAAACACTTACGCAGTGAACTTCCAGCTACCACATTACTGACTTCCATCTGGGGTGTTTATTACGCCAAACAAAATTACCAGGGGTTTCAGAGGTGCGTTTCCCTAGCCATTTGCCAACAGTAAGTAATGGATTCAAGTTGGCCATATGCATCTCTCATGAGGAGGAGATGTATTGTACTGGATCTCACGAGTGAAACATTTGAGATGATTTTTCTGGCTGAGTGCATATCAACTAAGCGTCGGTCCGATAATTGATTGAGTCACAAAAACTGGTAAGAGCCTATAACCAAGTTACGCGGCTTCGACAGAGAAAAAAACCGGCAAAATTGCGCCGCAAACAGCCGATCTTCTTTAAATTCAAGCCGGATCCGCCACTGAATATCGAGCATACCAACCTACACGGTGACCTATGCAGCCTCGACTAACTCCGTGAGAGAAAAACATATTTTCAAAGGGAGAACATTATAATTAAATCAATTTTTCATCTTTTTAGTGTTCTGTGTGAGTCAATCAGCACTTTATCGGCCTTTTGGTCGCCATTTTGTCGGGGTAAACTGACATGCCTGAAAAATAAGAGGAAATCACAACATTGAACACATTGGCAATTATAGCAATAAAGGCAATCTTTCATCATAACTGCCTTTCTAAAACCTTCTCGATTTTTTGGTCAGATATAACAAATTTGAAGTTTAATGCAAAATGTCATAAAATGGAGAATTATACAGTGACCAGTTTTATGGACTGCAAAAAAGAAATGCCGATAAATCTGAGTACATGTAGACGAGGGTATCCTTATAGGCAAGCCTAATCCGCATGAGCTTGCCCACCTTCCACGCAGACTTCGATCCTATCACGTTAATGCCACACCAGAGTTTTGTATTGCAATGGACACCAGTTCTAAGCTTTATCCACGACCATCGCCGGAGTAGAATAGACCGAACGCTGGTCTCAGCGTCGAGGTAGCAAACTAAGGCACACAATGGAGCAAATTTCTCATCACGTAATACCATTGTTGGTTGTCTGAATTACATGCAACAACTCGATTGGTCAAGCTTTCCTCTATTTCCTACCCCGACAGACAAGGCTGCCACGGTAAGACGCCACACGTTCTTGAGTACGTTGTAAAGCAACAATCGTACAAGCAAATAAATCACACGTATCCACTCTCACGAGAGATTATTGGATTGCGTAATGAGATCGGATCGATACCCAGTTCTTATATATGTGGTTAAATTTAACAGCGATTTGAGCACCTCGGTTTAATCAGCGGTGAATCTAACCTCCTGGAGCAGACTGTAATTTCACAAGTAAGGCCAATGTACGAGCGCGCGGCTCACCATTGCACTTAAACTTTGCTTCACCGAGTAAGCCAATTCTCAAAGGGAATGCAATGGACTCTCTGTTACTTATAAGATAAGGATGAAAGCTTTAAATAGTCTTGGAGAATAGGAAAAACTGGTAATACCTGAGCAATATGAAAAAGTTGAGTCGACATGGAGGATATAATAGAATGTGGTGCTGGTGAGTGGCAGCTTAGTGTCAGTTTGCTTGATCTCGGCATGCCTGCATGAAGAGCCGGTGAAGGGTTACCTGATTGGATCGAGCAAATGAGGACCATGACATCTCCACTTCTATCTGCGGGCTAGGACAGCTAACAAGTAATCCCTGAGATGGATTTAATCAACAAGCTCAAAGGTGCCAGCTCCTATCATGTTTAACTAGGAATTCGTCCCCTAGTTGAAGGAAAAGCTTGTCTTTGGCCTGGTATCAGAGATTCGCTCAAGGCGAGGCGCGACAAGGCTCATTTCTCGCTCACATGTGGCTTGTCTTACTAAATCTTTTCTTGCCGAGGAATCTTTATTTATTTGATAATGAAATCCAAAGATAACGCCAACATATTTAAATTCCTTCTCCACGTATATTTTTCCTTTGATAAAATTGTCAGGGAAAACATTTAATAATAATTATTAGTATATCAAAACAGGCGTGTTCGTGCAACAACTATATATTTTAACTTTTATCAGCCTTTCCGATCCCGTCATAAACACGAACGGCAGTACTCGCTTTTGGACTGGCTGAAAAGGGATATTAAGTGCACTACTTTGAATGGGATTTTGTCCGTCTGCACTCTTAATTCCTTATGACCTAATCCGTCTTGATCGCTTTATTTTATCCTGGTATTGCACTATATCTTCTGAAAGTACGTTATTTTCAATCGTGAATCCATAAGACTTTTCAAATATTACTAGAAACTACGAGGAGAGTTTTTCAGATGGAACCCAAAAGCTCAGATTTTTAATATTCTCCATCGTTTGCCAATTCAAAACAACTTTTTCGAATTTTTTTTCAGTAGCCAATGTTGGAATAAGTGTATTCAAATATAGTTGCCCAACATTTCCAAAAAGTCACGTGTCAGAGGTCATATGGCGCGGTGGAACATTTTTACCTCTAACGATAAAAGACTTTAAACTGAAAACTTCGCCCTTACTCTTTCTTCATCACTGCCTGATGATCGCGCCACAATGCTGACCGCCAGTGGACAGTTCCATTATGCGTCATGTACATGAGTTAGCATGAGGAGTCCTTATGTCCGACAGAGAGCTATAGATCTCATTACATACAGTCTGATAATTCGAAGTTCCATATTCGTCGCTTACTATCACTACGACAGATTAATGTGGCGCAGAAACAGCAAAGACAGATAAGGAATAAAGGGTTTATACAGATGATATCTTTTGAGTGTCTGGCCAAACCATCTCAACGAATAGGAATGGACCTATAGCTCAGTGGTACTCAAAATAAAGCTGACACACTGCCAAATACGGAAGGGTAGTTACATAACACCCGAAGTGGCTGAAGGCTACCAGCCTTCCACACTCCCCCCTACCCTGCACTCCCACCCCCCACCAAACTTTAACTTAAGGCTTTTCAAGTCACAGGGCACTTCAAACAGACAGCGATCAGTAAAGTCAAGATTCACGGGGATCATAGTTCACTGTTTGTCTTACTGAGCATCTCAACGAAGCTTACAGAATTGTTTTTACATTAACAGGCTTGGATGGTAAGATTTATACCAACTCATAAATCCCAGGTGCCAGCATAAACCGCCTCAACATAGACATACAGCTTGTCATGCATTGGTCTGTTACCTGGGCTTACCAAGACACAGAGCTTCCTTATCTTTCAACACACCGACAGTACATGTGCAACATGTAAAACATATATAACGTGAACCATGCATATTGCTATAAGTAGAGTATCGTCTAAATAGATACCAGGTTTGATAACTAATTCAACAGCAATGACTTAGACAGTGTGCCACACTTGCAAATATCTCTGACGAAGAAATGGCGGAATACCAAACCCACATGTGTCGGACGTGAATTAATAAATGGCCTAATGTTTCCAATAAGCAAGTAGACAGATGTTAAAGACAGCCACCAAATACAGCATCAACATCGACAGCAAGAAAATGGTGGAAGCTGGCCAATGTGCATATATCACATACAACTGCTATCTGAAATTCCGTTTCAGCAACCATTGCTGGGATACAGCAGAACATTGTTTGTGCAACATTATACAAAAATCTTTTCTATTTCCATGTTGGCGTTAGTACATGCATTTAAGAAATGATTGTTAGACCATGACCATGCCATGAATCATATAATACAAGAGAGTCTACGATGATGGAGCTGTTACATAAATACACCCCAATACACCAGGTTAAACATAGGTTTAGTCATCTTCAGTATACAAGAATAAAGATTCGATCTGTATGCTCAGCAGGGTAACTGTCTCCAAATGTCTTGGGGAAAATTATGACAGATTTCTCTACAGGTGGCTTTTATCTCGTTGTCCAAAGCTTCCTCTGAGTGGCAGTCTGCTGGCTTAGGCTGTTCCGCCTGTAGCCGGAAGCTCTGTTTAAGCACTGGCTCACCCGGTCATTCCAATCGCGGATGTGGCGGGAAAGCGTGGGAAATGATGGTTGACTTAAGGAGGCGGTGACTGGTCATCGTCTAGCACCAGATCACCTCGGAGCTGGAGCCTACTGTCAAATACCAACTTCCTCTAGCTCGCTTTCTACTATGCCCTGATAAACCGATGTTTCAAGCCACTAGGTTGAATTCCTTCCTGGGTACAAAAGAGTTAACCAAGGACTCTGAAATGATAATGCTATACCGCAACAAGTCGACCAATTTTCACATTCCTCACAGGCGCGGAACATTATCTGAATTGAGGTTTGAAGCTTCCTAGCTTTAATATTAAGTACCTTGACTTAATGTAGCAATTTGTCAAGTGATAGTATAGCATTCATCTAAAACAAATAGGGGTCACCTTAATACTTTTTATAATGCCTTCATATGAGCAAAATGTGATCTTCCACTCGTACGTTGTATACAACCACACCTATACTACATACCCGACACAGATATAAATTTTCGTTTCATTTCTGTCACTTCGATTTTTTTAAATATTAAAATTGTTTTAAAAAATCGTCACTAAAACGAAACTGGTCAAATCTAAGATTGGGATCACCGAACTACATGTATTTTCTGTAACTTAAGTATAAAATGCTTTGTATAATCTGAAATGAATGTCGATCTCTGTTATTGAGAGGAAGGCGAGTAAATATTCTGATAAATTGGGCTTAAGATACTCAAATTTTCCCAGTTACGTTTCAAAACATTTCTTTAATAGGAACTTCCTAGGTTTTGCAAATCACATACTGTTCTGTCGCTGTCATTGTCACATAACATCTGTTAAACAGCTCCATTTTCCGGGCAAATTACAGATATGCCAAAATCAGCACAAAAGCTGCAGATTAAAGCTGACAGGAACTACCTTCAGCTAATTCGACTATATGTCGTTTGCCTATAAACACGAAAGAATTTCTTTACTGCAAAGTTGTCAGGTGGGTGTCATTTATATTTGCCATGGGGAGAGCCGTAAAGCTTTGAATTTTAAATCATCTGTTGTTGTTTTTTTTTGTTTTGTTTTTTTTTTAGCGTGATATGTGGGTTTCAATAAAGGTCATCTAGGATTGGAATGGTCATCATGCTTTCCCCCTGTCAGCTGACGACATCAGGCTAGTCCATGTGGGTAACATTTAAAGCGCCTGACCAGCGGTCAACCACAGGTGTCCGAGTCACAGGAACTGATGAATCGAATCAATCGGTGGTTTTCCTTGGGAAATGAACTAGTCTCATGGGGTGGCTACTTGAGGGTTGAGGAGAGGCACAAATACTGATGTTGGACAGCACTCCGTCAGCCTTCTATGGTCATATGGAAATCTGATTAACCTGGTGGCTCTACGAGCCGTGAGCCACCGCGCCTGGGGTTTTATTAGCCCCCCTCATCACAAGTTAAATGTTTATTGTATTTCCGATCGATGAGTGTCACGGTATCATTTGACTGTGTACACAATACGCTTCTCTTCACCAGCTTGACCCTCACCTTTACGACTGACCTCCGACCCAATTGCACCACACTTAGAACCCATTTACAAATTTGGTGTCTACTCAGCTAATTTTCCTGAGGCCTCATCTTGCTACTTGTTGCCACTCATATTTGGAACTCTTTGTGTTGAGACTGTGTACGTGTAAAAAAAATAACTACCCTGCCAGTGATGTGCTGTAAAATTAGATGACCTCCCTCCGAGAGGGTTTGGACCTTTGCCCGTAAAACTCCCCATTAGTGACCAGAATTGATGAGTTTTGCTTGGGATGACACAATACTGCGATAAAATCGCGTGCTGTGCTTCAACTGGCTTGAAGACACTATTTGTCTTGGATTATGCAAAATGAGTAACGGAGAGCATTGTAAAACACAACTTAAGTAAAATACAGAGGTTTTGCTTTGCATATGTTCATACTATGCTGAACTAATAATAGCTTACCTTCGTTAATTCTGGTCAGGTGATGTAGCCTACACCGAAACATGTAGTGAGAGCCTGAAGCAGTCTGCTTAATCGTAAAGCAGTACCAGCAAAAGTAAAATGAACGTACGTGCCAAACTGTTTACAGCTAAGTCCCAAAAACCCCAATGCTGTCGGATCGCCATATGACAGCATTTCATTGATAATGAAGGAGAATACACATATATCAACAACCTTCACTATATCCGGTTTTTGGATTTCTATCCTAAATGGTTCACCATGAGGAAAAGCCGCGAAAGAGAACTACACATTTACCCTGTATTTCCATACCAATTAATGCACGAGAATGACATACTGATGTTCCGGCTAATTCTGGCGTAATGAAAGAAAGGTATGATGATGAATGTATGTTCCAAAGGATGAAGTTAGCCACGCCCCGTATTCTCCTGAGACGAGACCTGTTGGATACAGATACCCCAAGCCGTTTACCCACTTCAGCCAGCTTTGGTCGACCTTTCACCCTCTCATCATAATGAGATAACGCAGACGAAGCAGCGAAGCTCCCATGAGCCCTGGGAAATGTCTGGAAACAAAAGTGCAGTTTTTAACCATGTTATACGGCGATGTGAGACGGCTTTATCATCGGAGAATCAGAAGAAGGTAAAGTGTGGCCGATGATCTGCCCGATCACGGATCCCGTGGACTAGGACGGCTTATGGTATATTACCGGCCCCTTGTTACCGTAGAGGAGCGGCTTCTACGGTGGAAGGTATCAGATAATCAGCAAACAAGAAGTCTGGATTATATGCCAGTGTTTTGATAAGAGATGTAACATACCCGCAGTGAAGTACATGGAATATTTCGTGTCATTAACCTGGATAAAGGTGATAACGATTCGAAAGAAGCATTTGTGAGCTATCCATGCACATGATTGAATTGTCTGCAAAGTTGATAATTGATATTAAACATGCTTACCTAATATTTTCTATTTAAAGTTTGTTTCAAACGCAAAGTATGATCGTATTAATGAAAACATATCCTTACCAGGATGATCTCCTGAGATCATCTCCTTCTGCTAGCTGACCGGTAGGCAGCATATAGTTGACAAAGACAAGAACAGATAACCTGAATATTTCCCAAGAGACCAACAGACTACTATGGAGAGTCGACAAAGTTTACAAAAGATCAATTGGATTTTTTTCCCAAGAGACCAACAGACTTTCATGGTTGACATAGGCTGCAACAGATGACTTGAGCCGTTTCAAGGGGATCCAAAGACTTTGAACGTTGACCAAGATTGTAACAGATTTGAATTAAAATATTTATTAGTCTTGAGATACGAGCGGTGACCAAAGGCTGTAGTAGTAAACGTGGGGCTTTCCCATGAGAGGAATACGATAGCTGACAAACATTGCGACAATTTACAGGTCTACCAGCCTCTTTCCCTTTCATGACAGAGATTGTATTCGTTTCTCTGATTCTTTCCCAACAGACACAGACTGATAGCTGAATGACCAATGAATTCCAGAATTTATCTCAGGAAACTAATTCAACGAAGAACAATTGATAATGCTTCACCAGACATTTTGAAAAAAAAATTACAACTGTTCATCGCATTCTTTTCAGACTGATGGTAAGTAAGGAACAAATGAATTTCATAATATACTGTGTAAAGTCATTTGTGCACCTTTAGTTAAACTACAATAAACCGGTCATATTTTAATTTGTTTCCAACAACATTTTAGTTGTGTATTTTTTAATGTGGAGTTAGTGGACTTCAATGTGCGATGGAGAAGCCCTCAGATGAAGTACCTGGCACTTAATGTAGATCGTTTGACCCATCAGCTGACAGTGATGTATGATAATGTTAGACCGTTTGTCCTGAGATGTGTCTTACAATGACGCATCCACGGAAACTGCCGGTCACTTTGGCCGTAATGGGCCAATGGTCGTAAAGGTCGCATATCCTCTTAAACAATTAGCCGATGACATTCGATGGGAATTCCTCCATCAGATCCCAATGCTCATAGTTAAATATTTTGAAATTCGAAACTTAGGGCTGATATCCTGGCGGATATGGTTCCGCCCACTTGGCTGCTGCGATCAGCGAACTGTCACTAGGGCCAATCACTTTACCTTGCCCTCATGTCATTACTTGACTTGCGTGGGTCACGTGGCTGTTGGCACGTAGCACCTGACAGTATGCCTGTATCTGCGACACTTTACGTCAGTACCTACTTGTTATTTGAGACAATATCTTCTTTCTCCAGAATAAATGCATGTCTCAAACGAAGCACAGGCGGGTTATGCCCATCTGAAATAATTGCCGCACATGGAACCGATATCGGTTTAGTCCCCTTTGTGCATAATTGCGACATAAGCACAAATCCATTCTGTTTCGTTAGAGAAAATGGAATTTATCACACTACTTCCGAAATGCAGCTTCATTCAATGCCGCATCCTCGTCAATTAATGTGGCATTATGATTAATGAAAGCAACTACACTTCGTGAAGGAATATAACCTTGATATAATTTACACCAACGACTTATCAACATCCCCTTTATATATGCTACATCCATTCTACCTTGTAGCATATGTATTCAGCGCACGACGCTCAGAAAGTTAATGATAATGGCCCTGAAACCAGGCTTACTGATAGCCAGCGGGAGTCTAATCTGTTAACTAGCGGAAGAATTGATCGATCCCAGGTTTGAAGTCCGACATCATACCCATTATTTACCTTTTTCTAGTGGATTTCTTAGGTGTTAGTAAATCACCAGACAGATCTATGTTATTGTGTGACCCGACTGTCTGGGAGTCTAGGATAGATAGATGTGTAGTGAGAGCACGAACCTGGTGGATTGGTGGAACGAAAGTCTTGTACGCGCGTATGTGTGCTGTCAGGTGTGGGATGTATCGGTACTATACATAGACCGTCTTCACACCTCCGCTATAATTACACCTGGCAATAATGGATTTACATACTAATTTATACCGATGACCGACCAATTCGCCTCGTAAATCTACCATGACAAAGCAACATTCTTCAGAATGACATGGGTAGACTGGAAACTCGCCATGTTGACATGAAAATAGTTGCCATGTTATATTGTCTTCAACAAAGAACGAACTGCCATACTGACGCCTTGACAAACAGAGTTTAAGCACAATCACAAACGACACGGTGTCAATCGATGGAACCGAATCAAATGTCAACCTCCTTATGTTCTTTATATAGATCGAAATTGATTTTCCCTGCCAATCCAAAGAGAGAATCTTTATCGTCTTTTGTTGAAAACTGTCCACATTTCATCATCCTTATCACACATCGATTATGTGTCGCACAGACGAATGGCCGATTTGCTAATGGATGACCAGTTGTCGGATTACAGTACACATGGGAAATCCTCAGCAGATACTACAGGAGCAAAAGCAGCTCAGTCCTGTTCGTCTAGAAAACGGAAAACTGACCTGTGATGAGTAAGATTCAATTATTCTTCCGCCTACATTTGTGAACTGATCAGGCATCTACCAACTTTTATAACGAATTTGTCTTTGAATATGAGAGTAAATTCTAGTGGGATTGTTCTATATTGCAAAGAGGTAACAACAACAGTGATCATTCACATGTAAACTGTATTGAACACAACGCGATTTGCTGAATTCTTCCTCCATGCAACCGAATATTACAGATGAGTAAAATATTTTGTCGCCACTGAATATGATTTGTCCTTCATTTGCACGAGGGAAATGATCCTGCATATGACTAAAGCACAACAGTACTTTGTCTCTTCGATCAGAGCTGATATTCTTGACATTTAGATATCTAATAACTTTTCTTTGGGATATAAAAAATATTTTATACCTAAGTAGCATGTGTCTGCTCACTACCCAGTGCATCATATCGAACAGTCCTGAAGGCGTCAGTGCAGACAGATAATGACCTAGTGAGCAGACTGAACATTTTTGGAATAAAACTCTCTGAACATAATATAACATACAATAACAAAACCTTCCGTCTTAACAGGAACCCGTTTTCAAACATCTTTCACAAAAGAAGAAGCTTTTTGATCCAGTGGACACTCCAGGTAAATGTTCGAGACAACATCACACGCAGACAAGGCCTGTATCTTTCGACAATCGATAGCATTCTACCGCAGAGAACACTCTAGGTGATTGTCCTTGATCCAAGCAGACCTAGGTAATTTGTACTTGAGGAAAAGGTTATAAAGCCAGTCTGATGTGTATCCGTCAACATCAACAGTGCCAATAACTTTTTCAAGAGGTTCACAAATAAAAAAGATGTAAAGGTCACAAGGCAGACGTACATTTCGGAAAGAAAGGCTCCATCTGTCAGTTTTACATCTATAATAATGACGCTCACTGAATCTCGGAAAAAATTGAAATCGATAATGTGACGGGGATTCAAACTCAGGCTCAGGCGTATGGGTAAAAAAGTATTTTATAAAAGATGCAAGAGTTGAAAAAAATCGGATCTCCAGTTTAGTTCTGTACTTGTCCATGGTATCAACCATACACTAAGACTTTTCTGGGAATCCGAAACACGAATGCCAACCCCAAAGTTCCCGCCCTCTGAGGGCGGTCTAGACAGCCAAATCTACAAGGTGTCAATAGGTGTTTGTGAGTTAGCATTGTTACGAGCTGCGCATGGCCAGATCAGTCCAAACTGACGGGTTTGTTGATTGTTTAGACAGCGGTCGTGTTGACATGTTGAAAAAATGACAGCCACGCTGACACACGTTGTCATTGCAAGGGACGAAGAAAATGTTTATAGATGAGTCCCAATGCATGACGGATAAGGGTATCATCGATGAGCGATGCACAAAATACACTTGGTGTTACTGGCTATGTTATGTTGACATCGGTGAGGAGATATCTTTCTACATTCAGAGTGCATGATACTGGGATTTAAGCGGAAAGATGTGAATGGAAATGTTGTATTCGAAAGGGGCATAGCTGACCGTATTTTCATTTTGTTTATACACATTAAACCGTTTGAAAGTGAACCTAAGATGTCTGTGATTGTTCCAGAAAGAAATCTATAGTGATGTTGAAGGCATCGGGAAATAGATGGGATCTACTGTTTCTACACTTGTTATCTTTCTTTCCTTTCATGTTCGAAATTTTTTATAGGTTTGATTCATACTGAACGCCTCACTTGATAACTTTGCATAATAATACAATGGCGGTCAGGAAGGTTCATGATTCGAGGGATTGAAGAATCTACCTAACTAAACCGGCGCCTTTTACCAGTTATATGGTAAATCAGCGAACTTAAGGCCGTAACCAAAAAGTGGTCTGCTCAAGCCACTGTTCAATGGTAACATTTCAAGCGCCTTCTGGTACCGTATCTGAAAGACAAGCAAGGTAAAAATCTTCCCGTAAGGAGATGTAAAACTGCCGTCCACCTGAAATAAGAACTATATAAGAAATTAAAACGGTTGAATGGTTAGGATCCAGAGTGTTGTATGGAGGTTTGTCAATATTGAATGACGAATTCTTTGACGATTCATTAAAACAAATATCTTAGTATCACAAGAGTGAAAACCTCTTGCTAGACGTGTAATCCTGTTACAAGGGTTTACTCATGCGTTGGAGACTTATAATTTTTAATCTCGTTTCAAGAGCAAACCACATTCAGTAGAGAACTAGTAAACCTCTTTTCCTCCTTTAACAAAGCGGTTCAAAGTTATATGATCTTTTGTTCTATTCTATATTACGTCACATCACTTACGAACGATTAGCCCTGATTTTAAGAAATCAGTAAACCCTACGATCAGGAGCCTTGATCAATGGCAGCTTTTCTCAGAAACGTTTTAATGGCCTCTTCAGTCGCTTAAATGATGATTATACTGGACTATTAGTTCTCTTTTTTAAAAAATATGGAAGTGCGAAATTTTCAGGAACACCTATCAACAATGCAAATCGCTAACAAAATATTAACAAGAGAAGGCTTTGTCAGAGACATCGCAGTAAAAAAACATTGAAAAAAGAGAAACAGTTTCGGTTCAACTGTCTTAATATGGCGAAATTCAATGGATTAAGAGAATCCTTTCTAAATGAGTGGTGCAGAAGGATTCAGAAATGCAATCGTTGATCTTACACAACCCTACACAAGAACTTCAAAGTTAACCAATACCAGGGTTATCAGTAAGCCATCTTATATCTTCACTGCCTCCCTAACATTCAACCAACATCGATGTAGTCCAACTATTCTAACCTGAGCCATACTTCTCGGCAATTTCACCGAGTCTTCAGTATCAGCATTGTAGGTAACCAAAGTACCCACCTGTCACAAATCATCCTGCGTGGGTAACCAACATCACAGGGATTGACCAAGAATATCCATTTTGGTTGACGGCTTGTACACCAATGTCGATTTCGACGCCTAGGTATGCAATGGGGTTCTTATAACTATTGGTGGCATATGTCCTGGTTTCTAAATCGGCTTTTATAGGGTTTCACAAAAAAGTTACCTATGGGTTGCATTTTCACTTACAAAAAAATTACTCCGTCGTTTTAAGTCAAGCTACACACTGAGAAGCCAGCTTGTCAGTAATCATGAAAAAAGCAGCCGAATCTCATTCAGCCTTAAGATTTTTATTCTTTTGCTTTCTTTTTCTCTTCAGGGAAGGGGCATACAACAAGGGTCCAGTCATGACGGAAATCATTTTTGAACTGACCGATAAATTCCCAAAGCAAACACATTACGGAGCATCCATATATAATAGCATTAACAAACGTTGCAAGTATCAATTTCAGGCGGCTAAACAGCGCCAAACCGAACACTGTTATGCAACAGATTAATTGCTTCTGGTAATCAGGCTTAAGGAACAATGGCTTCAGTTTTTCTTCTTCATAGTGATTAGTAGTTTGGCTGCAAATCCACTTATCATGCTTAGAATTAGATGTCTACAGCGATGTAAGCTTAGCCATCCATTGTATCAAAGAACAGGTTTGTCAGCAAAATAGATGCATCCTTGTCTGACATTTGCCAGTCATTGTCTCTGGCACACCACTCTTGTCGCGTAATTCGCTTTACTCAAATAGGTCGTGGCTATCTTAATTCCAGGCAGACAGCCATCGCCGTGTGACCTGTTACTGCTATCTGATACACCGCGGAAGGACGACAGCGGAGTCCGGACTGATGAGGGCTGATGTATTCAAATGACGAGCCTGTCAGTAGGCATAGTATAATGCTAATCAGCGTAAATTATGACTGGACCTGGAAGCCCGGACCTGTAGTAATGATCTATCGCCGTATTCCAGCCGGATGGATATAACCTGCATTATCACGGCGTTATCCCCACTATGCTCGTTCAGTAAAAGGGAAGAAGTTTGAATGTAAGCAAATAGTTGTAGGCTTCAGAGATTAGATTAAGGCATGGTTGTTTCGTAAGATTACTAAGCTGATGGCAAAAATCCAGCATGCCAAACTCACCGTTTCTATCTTACGTTCACGCCTGACTTTTTGGGAATACTCGCAGTAACAACTTTCACAGAAATCATCAGTTTATCATGACTGAAACATTGTTTCACGAGAATGACAAATAATTACTTGCAAAGGTTCCTCATTAAAATTACAGCAATGAGTCTGCGTCTATTATTAGTATGTATTGGGGGGGGGGGCGGTTGGGGGATCAAAAAGGAAATTGTGATGGTGAAAGAATATACAGCAAATAATTTAATTTTACTTATTTCGGACGAGCTCTATAAATAGGCCCAATCAGCCATAGCCATTTCTCTCTGGCATGCTTGGTAACACGACAATTATTTTTTTATCTGGAATTCTTACCAGGCCATAGAATGCCCAATCAGAAACCCTCAACACGCTTTAGCCTCACTCGTGTACTAACCCCATTCAGTGTATAGGAGAAAAAAAACCTAAAACACGGATCACGTGACGTCCAACTGGAAAAGGTTTATTTTAGGTTATTGAATAAATCTCCAATCTGACTGGTTAAAATTGATAACTGGTTGAGGCTTTCCATTTTCTCAATGGGGGCGATTCTCCTTAATATTATCAGCGATATTTCCGATCAACAACATAAAAAAGCAAAAAGGTAGGCTTAATAAACTTTGAGTGAGATATTGTCTCTCGATACATGTACACATCTGAGCACATTGCAAACATACCCCCATAGCCTCCCGAAATGTAGCAGCATTCAAAACCACACCCTCGTCGATTAGTGCGGTATTATTGTTGTTAACCCCGTCTCTTAATATTGTATTATATTTTTTTCTTCTTTTCGTATTCTAATCAGGTCAGGGTTTGACCTACATTTCGATTTCATTATACGTTATATCCTGCGCTGTAATTCAGTCGAGCGTTCTCGAGGCGTCTGCGTTGATGAGTTTCGTGTCATTGTATATAGAGAGTACATTCTGTAAAGATGTACCAGTGATGTAAGTATGTTTATGATAGTTTTCCAGAATTTTCCTCACTTCAGTCTACAAATATGAGCGACGAAGCTGTAACCTATTAATCTCTATTTTACACTGGTAATGACTTTCGGCACCACGAACGCTATCGTCTGCCTGTCCGCCCTGGGAAGTATGGCTAGAGGGGCCCTTGGATGTAAACCATCGTTGGCGTGCTGTACCCACTACCTTTCATCACTTGAAGGCCAGTGTCATCCTTCGATTTAAGAGTTCACTTGAACTGTAGATTTCAATTTACGTGGGCGGACTCGCACTTGGAAGGTTGATATTCCATCAGGATTTGGACGGTAATCCTTAAGAAACTATATATTGTGTAATTTTATGTATTGTTCTTGTTCTGCTGTTTGTTTATTTTGTTTAATTATATGTATTGAACTTATCAAGGCGTCGTCGTGTTTCTTTGTTTGATCTTGTGTAAGGCCCATCGCTTTCTGAGAGTTGAACAAACCATTTGTTTTTCAGTTTTCCTGTCAGATTAGTGATACCCTACGTCAAGATAAATGAAAACAAGTATACTCCATTAAGACATAACTTGACACAATTTACACTGATGGCATATCCCCATTCGCTACACGCTACACCCATTCTCTCTTGTAACATATGCATTCAGTGCACGACGCTCAGAAAGTTAATGATAATGGACCTTAAACCAGGCTAACTAATAGCCAGCGGGAGTCTAATCCGTTAACCAGTGGAAAAATTAATCGATCCCAGGTTTGCAGTCCGACATCATTCCTATTATTTACCTTTTTCTGGTGACTTTTTTAGCTGTTCACATATCACCAGACAGATCTATGTTATTGTGTGACCCGACAGTCTGGGAGTCAAGGATAGACAGACATGTAGAGGAAGCGCGCACCTGACGGGTTGGTGAAACGAAAGCCTTGCACGCGTCCGTGTATGCTGTCAGGTCTAGAGATGTGGGATGTATCGGTGCTATACATAGATCGTCTTCACACCACCGATAGAATTACACCTGGCAATAATGGATTAACATTTATACCGATGTCCGACCAATTGGCCTCATAAATCTACCCTGACAAGGCACATTCTTCAGAATGGCCTGTGTAGAATGGAAACGGTCATGTTGACATGTAAATAGCTGCCATGCTACATTGTCTTTAACAAAGAACGAATGAAAAGCAGAGTTTAGGCACAATCACAAAAAAACACAATGTTGTCAATCGATGGAACCGAATCAAATGTCAACCTCCTTATGTTCTTTATATAGATCGAAATTGATTTTCCCTGCCAATCCAAAGAGAGAATCTTTATCGTCTTTTGTTGAAAACTGTCCACATTTCATCATCCTGATCACACATCGATTATGTGTCGCACAGACGATTTGCTAATGGATGACCAGTTGTCGGATTACACAAGGTACACATGGGAAATCCTCAGCAGATACTACAGGAGCAAAAGCAGCTCAGTCCTGTTCGTCTAGAAAACGGAAAATTGACCTGTGATGAGTAAGATTCAGTTGTTCTTCCATCCACATTTGTGGACTGATCAGGCATCTTCGGATACTTTCAACGAATTTACCTTTGAATGTGAGAGTTAATTACAATTGGATTGTCTCCTATTTCAGATTGGTAATAACAACAATGATCCATGACATGTAAATTAAATATTACAATTAAGTTAAATATTTTGTCACCACTCAATATGATTTGTAACTGGAAAAGTATGTCAATCCAGAAATGGTACAGTTCGTGTATATCATTGAAATGCAGCCGTTATTTTTCTGTGCGATCAAAGCTGATATTGTTAACATTTAGATATCTGATGAATGTTCTTCAGTGTATAAAAACATACGTTATAGCTAGAAATGGTATGTGTTTACCTGTTACCCAAACCATGATAGCAAACAGTCCTGATTGTGTCCATGTATAGATAGATAATGACTCACTGTGCAGACAGAAGCTTGTTCGTATAAAATTGTCCGAACATGATAAGACATGTAACATTAAAACCTTCCCTCTTAACAAGAGCCAGGTTTTAAACATTTTTTTTCTATTTTTTCGATCACGCGGACAGTCCAGGTAAATGTTCGGGACAGTATCAGACGCAGACAAGGCCTGAATCTTTCGACAATGCATAGCATTCTACCTCAGAGAACACTCTAGGTGATTGTCCTTGATCCAAGCAGACCTAGGTAATTTGTACTTGAGGAAAAGATTATAAAGCCAGTCTGATGTGTATCCGGCAACATCAACAGTGCCAATAACTTTTTCAAGAGGTTCACAAATAAAAAAGATGTAAAGGTCACAAGGCAGACGTACATTTTGGAAAGAAAAACCCCTATTGTCAATTTTTTTATCTATAATGACTCTCACCGTACCTCAGAGCACTTGAAATCGATAATGTGACGGGGATTCAAACTCAGACCTATATGCATCGGTATAAAGTATTTTATAAAAATGGTGGGGGGAGAGGGAAACTCACTTTAGTTTCCGCCTTGTCTCTTGTCTGTCCAAGATGTCAAGGGTATATTAAAACCTAGCCATCTTTTCTGAAAATCCGAAACACGAATGCCAACCTCAAAGTTCCCGCCCTCTGAGAACTCTAAAGAACAATCAGAAAGTTATCAGATAGTCTTTGTCTTCCTGGAAACAATAATTTGCTGAGAAGATTTCCCATAGATTGGAAATATTTGCATTGCCACTCTGTTATCCCCATCCATACGCGTCAGCCAGTCAGATGAATTGGTAATAGCTGTCCCAAGCTGGTCGGGCGGTCTAGACAGCCAAATCTACAAGGTGTCAATAGGTGTTTGTGAGTTAGCATTGTTACGAGCTGCGCATGGCCAGATCCGTCCAGACTGACGGGTTTGTTGATTGTTTAGACAGCGGTCGTGTTGACATGTTGAAAAAATGACAGCCACGCTGACACACGTTGTCATTGCAAGGGACGAAGAAAATGTTTATAGATGCGTCCCAGTGTATGGCGGATAAGGGTATCATCGATGAGCGATGCACAAAATACACTTGGTGTTACTGGCTATGTTATATTGTCATCGCTCAAGGGGATAATTCTCTACATTCAGGTTACATGATACCTTGATTTGAAAAGTCAAATGCCCAGCCAAATCTAGCTATTATGTACAGGATTTTAGCTTAAGCTTCTCGATACGCCAAATCCACTGTGGTATCACAACGAACAATGAACCACTGACCGGGTAGCGGAAACAAGAGTCTTGTAGGCTTACATGCACATACACCTAGCACGTGAACGAGGATACTCATTTATCTGCGCACAGATACACAAAAGTTGAAGGTAAATATAGATATTTCTCACGCTATAAAGTTATCTCACGCTATAAAGTCATATCTCAAAAGAGGACAGCATCCCTGTGGCAAAAAGTGTTTCTGGCAGAGCGGTTTCACAGAGACAAGAACCTGAGATGAAACAATATTGAAGGTAAAACTTTGTCACCAATGGTGTCACCAATGGTGTCACCAATGGTGTCACCTGGTTAAACTGCCCATCTCAGCCGCGTTAGGGATGACTCAAAAGTCATTTGTTCTGAACACCACTAAGCTGATTATGTATGTATCCCACCAAATTAGATCCCTGGTTCGGAAACAGAAATAAACACCATCTACAGGATACGGCTGATGGAGTTGTAGAGTCACTTACGAACGATTAGCCCTCATTCTTCAGAAATCAATAAGCCCTGCAATCATGAAGCTTGGGCAATGACAGTTTTTCTCAGAAATGATTTAATGGTCTCTTAAGTGCATTAGATGATGAGAATACTGGACTAGTATAATTTTCTTTGAACCAAAAATATAGAAGTGTGGAATTTTCCGGAAGACGGAACAACATAACAAATCGCTTACAAAAATCTACCCAGAGGAAGCTTTGCCGGAGACATCACAAAAAATGACATTTAAAAGAGGCACAGGAGAATCGATTCCAAGTTCAGCTGACTTAATGTGGCGAGATTCAATGCCGATTAAAGAAATCGCTACTAAATGAGTCGTAAAGAAGGATTCACAAATGCATCTATTAGACTTACAATATAAATTTCGACGTTTAGG
Source organism: Acanthopleura granulata (assembly GCA_016165875.1). Lineage (NCBI taxonomy): Eukaryota > Metazoa > Mollusca > Polyplacophora > Chitonida > Chitonidae > Acanthopleura > Acanthopleura granulata. Next base: position 40,750,135 of record JABBOT010000002.1, on the reverse strand, counting down.
TTCTATAATAATGTACGAAGGTTTATCCATGCTGAAAGAAAGGTTATTTGACCGTTGATTTAATCCTGTGCCTTAGTATCTCAAGAACAAAAGCCTCTCTCTATATGTGTGATGAAGACTGTGCATTTTTAGTATCATTTTAAGAGCAAACCCCATCCAACAGACCACTAAGACATGCAAACCTGGTTGAACAAGCCGACTAAGCTCAAATACGTCGTGGCTATCTTAATTCCATGCAGTAAGACAGCGCCGTGTGGCCTGTTACTGCTATCTGATACACAGCGGAAGGAGGGCGTGTCCGGGCTGATGAGGGCTGATGTACTTAAATAACCAGGCTGTCTGTCGTCATAGTGTAATGGTAATCAGCTTAAATTATGACTGAAGCCTGTTCGCTCGGTTGTAGTTATGATCTATGGCCGTATTCCGGCCGGATGGATGTAACCTGCATTATCACGGCGTTTTCCCACAATGTATGCTTCTTCCAGAAAAGGAGATGAGGTTTCAGTCTGAGCAAATACTGTGTTTGCTGTTATTTTCATTACCAATATTTTCTTTCGCACCGTGTCACTTTTTCGGCTTCGTATATAGCTGTCAGCAGACGCCGACAGTTTACCGATCCGATGCTGGCTAATTGACTCGAATCGGGTCCTGCGCTCTCTAGCGATATCCAGCGCTTCTGTATTCGACGTGGTGCTTTTGCAGCCAAAATCTACATACTATGGCATCCTGTCAGCTCTTTGTTTTAGCCTGTGCACTAACAAAACAGAGGGCAATAGCCAGACGTCCGTAATCTGGTTGAATTCGCAACCGTGAGGCATATATGACCTGTATTATTTACATCCAAAGGTCAGCATGGTAATGATTTGAGTGTCTGATTCATGTCATATCCGCTATTCGGGCTGTATATAATTCTACGCTCTGATTGATCACACTTATTTTCACAGTGACGCCCCCTTTCACAGGGAGTATTTAATTATTCGTGATTGAGTGTGTGTTATTACATACCTTAAAAATTTGTGGCCTCTGAATTAAAAAAATCTATAAAATATTGAAGGTAGGTTTAAATCTTCAATCCATAATCTTTTATCACAAATTGCCCAATACTTCCCCGGTCTTCTCCTTTAACCGGAAACATGCTGTCGCGTCACTCGTCTAGGCTCATTCAGTCTATAGAACAAGGGCAAATCACATTACATCACACCAGAAACGTTTATCCTGTGTTATAGAGCAAAACTCACATCTCATTGATTAAAGTTGGTAACACGGCAAGGCTTTCGATTTTCTCCATAGGCACAATTTTCCTACATTTGATCTGCAATACCTCTGTTATACAACATCAAAAAACAAAATGATGCGCTTAATAAACTCAATGGGATTACCTCTGTCCAAAAATATACACATCTGGTCTGGTATTGTCTTTTTCTTTTAAAAAGTATAAAGTTTGATTGGAACATACGAGTAGAAACAGACAAGCGTATACCAGCCGAAAACGATAGCTAATATTACACATCTGTGCCGGATAATTAATATTAATGACTTCTTCCTCATCTTGACTCATTAAAACAAATATCTGACAAGGTGTTTCCCACCAATTATTGTTTTTCTCAAAACGTGGCTTTTCCATTTTAGTCAGTTTCAAACTCATTCCGAGTCATTCCGAGTCACTGAACGTTTGTGAGCCCTGCCACAGCGACCTCGATTGATCCATCAATAAATTTGTTTTTATTGATCCATCAATAAAATTTGTTTTAAATCGTTGATCCTGTCACAACATTAGCTTTCAGCGAGGCTGTAAATTTCAAACAGACGTGGCTGAATTTGTCTTCTGGGTGTTTACAGTCCACTGGAACAAACGTATTCTTGTCCATCCTATTGTAGTAAGAAGTATGTAGGTGAATGACAACTGAGACTAACTGGACCTCAAAAGCTTTAATGGCGAGATTTGTATGAATCATTAGGCAGGGGATTTTCATGATCATTCTCTGTTCGACACTGGTCATTGGCCAATTTATTTGGCCCAGAGCTAGAACGACGAATATACACTTATGTGTAGCGACAATGGGCACTGAACATATCCCTAAGTAAATGCATTTTGGTAATACCGGCCATTGCTCAATGCGCCGCGGAGACATTGTCTACGTTTCAAGGAATAATTCCAGCCGCCATCAACAGATAAAAAAGTTTCTGAACTCAGATTGCCACGGTATGACTGCAATACCACCGAAATGACGTCAAGCCATAAACATTTTAACTTGGAAAATCAACGAACTTTGTTCTAAAAGAGAGTACTGTCTCTTTATCTTTGGCGAAGGGGGGGATAGTCATTTTTGTTCAAGATAAAACTTTTATTCTAAAAAGTGGAAGGTAACTTTTTTCAAAAATCTGCAGGAAAAAAATATTGATTGGAGCTAAAATACGTTCAAGCGCCGCCTGAAGGGCAGATCATGGACAACAATCGATCACATCATTCTAGCTTTAACAGTTTTCATTCAAAGTGTCATTTCTTTAAAACGGCTGACATCCAAAAATTGTACACGGTGCATTTATAGGACATAGGGCATACACTGTTGAACTTGGCACAGCAATTTACATAAAAAATGGCCTTTTATATTAAGTTTTCGCTTAAAAAAATTCTTGGGATTTTCATTTTTTTCTACTTTCGTCAAAATCCGGAAATATCCGGTAAAACTATTAGCATGTTTGGATTCAATACAAAAAAGTTACATCAAACGGGATACAATTTGCGTCTTTATGAAAATGTGCATGAAAATGGAAGAAAACTAAAAATTAGGCCAAGTGACCAAATAAAATGGTCGCGAAGGAGTTATTTCCACAACGAATTCAAAACTTTTCACACTGGGAGCATGCCTTAGAATAACAATGTAATAACAGTGTATTTCAGCCCGATCAGATTAACTGTTTTTGACAAGTAGATTTTTTAACGGTATCAATACAATTCAGAATGGCAACCAAGCAATTAGACCAGTCAAAACTCAAAAGGTGTCAAAAGTTTTCCAAACAGTGCAGTATCTTGAGTGTGTTTTGCACTCTTTGAGATACTGGAGCTCAGTGTACGAACACTGGATTCCAACAGTAATCCGACCAATTTCAATAGGTCTCTCACCACAACGGCATAGATCTCTAGCGAAATCTTCACTTCTAAACTGAGAAAACGTCAGAAAATGCTTCCTGTATACCAGCACACCAGGAAAATTCATTGCATGGATTCGAAATCGTCTTAACACGAGAGCAAAAATATATGAACACGTCCTTAACCTTCATGGGGGCGGTTGGTTTTCTAAGTAGAAGAGCCAAGGAATAAACCACTGCTATTTGGCAAGTAATTAGTGAACCTTCCAAGTGTTGCACATAGATTTCCACCCACTACTAACGGGTGCTGTCAACCACTAATTGCGAGAGTAACGGAGGAGTGGAAATCTGTAGTATGCCGTGTCCGCGGCGGGGAACCGACCCTTCCGAGCGACTCGCAGACAAACTCCCCAACCACTTGGCCACCCAGGTCGACTGTAGTGCACAGATGTATGCGCGTTATGGTTCCCTAGACTGATTACACGCCTTAGACGCATGTTCTGGATAAAACCATGTCACATTTCACAGAGAATTATTGACGAGATTCCACTCGAATAAACATAGCTGGCTACGTTAGTCACGGCTCAAGTACGGTGAAAACCTGTCAGGCTTTGCAGATAGGGACCTGAACAAATTAACTAATAATGATATTGGACAACATAGCGGTGCCTCAGACAGGTAACGCTATGTGAAACATACGTTGTGTCAGAGGTTGACTGTGGGTTATTAATCAATAGGTGTGGAGTAATCGAGATATTGACGTGTGACGCAATGAATAGATAAAATCCACTGGAAGTGTGTTGGTTTGTTTGTGTAGTGGTTTGGTGCTTGGCACGAAAATGTTTTCTTTTTCACGACATGTTTATTGTCTGTTATGGAAACATGGCAAAACCGAATAGAAACGACTGTCTTTTGTCAGGTACCTGAGAAGCTGCCTAAGGTTAATTCCCTTACCAGTTTTCAACAGCTGGATTTGAATTTCCTGTTTTGTCCCATCGATCAGAGAGGACACGAGAGTTTGTTGAGAAATCTGAAAAAGGCCGGTCCGTAGCGGTCATATAGATATGTGCACCAATTCCCACATCATTGTCTGCTGTAAAATTTTTAAATAGGAGGCTAAATTTGGATTTGGCAGTCACATTTATGCTAATCTTATACTATCAAGATCAAGCCTTTCGGTGGTATCCCTGCAGACAAATGCCTGCATTTAGCCTTTGTAACAAAACGAAGTTGAAATTTTATTCTGATACTCAAATATTCACCGTAAAATGTTTTCTTATGTTTTAAATGTATTAAAATCAACTGTAAATCAAGCTACATGAGTTTTAGTATTCCAACATTGGAAAGGCGACGGAAATTATTACACCGTAATTAATTTTTTTTAACACAACGTTTCAGTGACGACAACTATTTGTGTTATGGTAAGCAGAATTATTATTCGGAAAAACAGCACTTCCGTCATCGTGTAGACGTGATTCGATGTTCTACAGCAGTGGCTTAATGTCAATATATTTTACAAATGTAAATAGATTTCAGCTTACTGCATAAAGCTATAGTTACCCTAACTGATTAAAATTGTGCAATTATGCAATAAAAGGCGCAATCTTAATCTGTATAACTGTACATGAACAACATTCACCTGCTACACTACTGTTATCGGCCATTTTGGTAGAATTGTATGGGCCTTTTGGACCCGATGTGAATAAAATGAAACAAAACAAAACCATTACAAGATGATTATCTTCATGTAAATGGTGTTGCCTCATGTACTTTGTTAAATTGTAGACAGAAAATGATAATGGACAAGAAAGTTCAACGAACTTATAACCCACGTTAAATAAATAAATAAACACATAATACCTATGCTCAGAACAAGTTGGTTTTCAAACTAGATCTGAGAAGCCACAAAGTGAATCTGCATAAGAAAAGAAATAACCAGTGAGAATAGGGGAACACATTAAATATGTTAAAGCTATATATGCAAATTTCCGATCAGTGTTTGAATTTGTTCTACAAAATCGACAAAATAAACCCGCAAACAAAATTTCAGTAAACATGTAAAACTTATGGAAAGATCTGAGTGAACCTTCTTGTAGAATTTCATCAAAATTGGACAATATTTAGATGAGAGCTAATATTGCACGTAATCCACAGTGTGAGACACGAACAGACAATGGAACAGACCTAAAGTAGTATGCGTAGCTTTACACGAAAGGGTCAGACAAGCCCCAGGCTAACATTCAGCTGATAATACTGGGTACAGTTATAAACAAAATATATTCTGTAGTTACCAGGAGCTATCGTTCCATGACAATAAGAATGGCAAGATAATTATCCAGAGAACAAGGCAGAATGCATGTATATGGCTGGAGATCCTTCAGATTGGGTATGCAGATTGTTTGCTCGGTTCAAAGATGTTGTACCTGTTATACGATATCGTGTCTGTAATAATGTGCAACAAAACATTCCCGCCTGATCGGCATCTCCTCGAAGAAATGTATCGCAAAATATCTTCCACCGGAGAGGCTTTTTGATAAGGGAAACACTAGAGAACACGTGCACCTCTGCGGACTAGAATGGAGCCATTTAAGACAACGGAAAAAGGAAGTCGATAAATTTTTATCTCAGAAACCACTCGATGTCGATTATCCAGGCGCCGATTTCCGGGGAACTATCTGTAAGGATGGAGTATTGTCCATACACCAATCTGCATAGTCTTGGTAAATTTATTTGAAGAGATTTATAAGGAAACATTTTTTAAAGAAAGAGACAGACATGATATAGGAAGGAAACATTCCCTTTGTGATGTATATACCTGTAATATACACCCGCCGTAAAATCCCAGCCCTTATGAAATCGATAATGCCTGCCAAAGTAAATTGATTGGTGAGCAAGAATTGATATTTCGACGGGCCAGCGAAAAACAGCTTTAACACAATGCAATAAAATAATAAAGTCGTCAACTACAATCTGCCACTTACCAAACATTGCATACCACATTTGTGTATATGGTCTCTTGTCTCATTATCGATTGTTAAAGAAGCGCCGATTTTTCTTGGTTTATGCGCAAAGGGCCAAGAGAGTGAGATAAGAGAACTGTAATCCATTTGTAATATAAGTACCATGTTTGGAAAGAAACCATTTGTGAAAGACAAACTGACCGTTTTCGAAATAAGTTAATTACACTCTGGAGATAAATATTGACCATTTTGAAATTATCTTTTTCATTACTTTGCATTCTTTTAATACCATTGTTTTCATCAGTGAAAGTTGTTTTTAAAATTTGTCAATTTTTCATTCGAAAGTGGTCAGAGGAATAATTTTAAAGCTGCTCAATACTTTTATCAAAAGTACGTCTTGTTTCAAGAAGGATAAATTTATATTTCAAACGTGCTTCTTTTCTTTCAAAACCGATATTTTATTTCAAAAACGACATCTATTTGAGCCAATCTTTTTCTTGACTCGAGAATTTAGCCTTGGGTCCATGTCACAGATAAATTGAATGACATAACTGTTGTGTGCCGCTTTGTTCAAATAAACATTTGAATTCCGAACGATGAAACAATGTGATCTTACAGAGAGTGACCAACCTGACTGACCTGATCTGATGACTGACTGACATACAGTTAAATATTTACGAATACATTTGTCTTGTTTATTATTAATAAAACCTGGCCGCCAACTAGTGATACGCCTCATTCCATTGGAGTACACGACCTTCGGTAAAGAAGGACACATCAACACTGGGTCCTACGTCCTCATGACGCAGCCGAAGGTCAGCAGCTGTATCGTGTCGGGTAGACACCTATGTAAAACGATAAGTTTACAGCTACCTAAAACCAGTAATCCTAACCACAATTACACGTTTCACACTTGGGTTTTCCTCATCAGGAAACGACGCCTGTTATTGAACGTGTTTAAATCCTTGTTATTAGCAACCCTTGCGAACGTGAAGTGACAAATGTACTGAGAGGTGGCATGACTTGTGAACCATACGCAACAGGAAAAGCGACATACAAAAATTGCATTCTATACAGAGATTAACAGCCCCATGCTTATAATTATTGATATCTCATGAACATGTGTGCCAGAGGATGTGAGTAAATAGGATCAGAGCTATGCAGTTTTAAACAAAACCGTGTAGATTTCAATTGTTGGCAAAGGTTCAAGGCAAGACCTGAAAGAAACAAAAGAAATTTACTAAAAGCTTGAAATTCTTCAAAACGACCTTTCACCAGATCCCCATTTCCAGTGCAGATGTAAAGCGCGCAGTCTTGTCTGTTTGGTATTAATGCATATGTGGACATTGGTGAGATTTGGTTCAAAGGCCCCGCAGCAGCGCTTGTTTTCTCACGTGGAAATCACACCACTTGTGGTTTCCCAGAGGATTCCCAGAATGGAATTGGCTTGATTCATTAAAAGGAATTAACTGTATACATTTGACACTCCTAGTTGCTCTAAGTGATCGACCGGTAATTGACTAAAACTACGCCTGATGGATAAGACAACGTTATAGTTCAATGGAAATGAATGTAAATGTGGCGAGAGAAAAGAGGCGCACCTACAACAATGAATCATATAGCCGGTTCAAATCCGACTTTCGATAGAATTGTAGATTTTTCCGTTTTCATTCTTCCTGTGACCTTGACGACAAAGCACTGAGCCATTACTAAAACCAACTTGGCTTCAAACGTCTGCACGTTAACAGTTCATCAGTGACTTATCAAAGCCCCTGGGCACACTGATTTCCTCTATCCAAGTGAAAAAGTATTTCCATAACATACCAAAAGATAATTTCAATTTAAGCAAGGTACTTGCAATAACTGAGGTGTCCAGGGCAAGTAATGTCCATTGTTTATACCTCGCGCAACATTTCGGCTCTACGCGATTATATATTTCAGGTCAGCAGGGATGGAACTGATGGAACAGCCGTTCCATCAAACCACATAAATAAACAAATTCCAAGTGAACAGAGTGATAGGTATCTTGAATTGTTTTTTCACATTTGCATTGTCTCTTCACATTTGCTTGTAATTATTTAATTAGTTCGGGATGAAATTATCACATAATACTTAGGATCTATAAACCGTACATTACAAGGTAAGATGACGGCATACGTTTGTCCACTGGGTGCATTACTATCCGAGTAAGTCATGTTCCAGATACAAGTGTTTTATCCTTCCAGATTTCAAATTATCCTTCCAGTGAAACGGGTCAGGATTTGTGAAGAAAGTCGTCATTAATGCATAATCTTACAAAACACGAATTGTTACCAGAACTCAGAAATGAAACTCCTTCAACAAAAGCACAGGAAACACAAGAAATGTCCACATCGTCTGTGATATCATAAAAATAATGTTTAATCTGAAGTATGAGGAAAAGTTAAAGCAGCTTTGTCAAACTATTAAAACTCTCTTTTCCATTTCAACTGAATACAAGGGAAACGAATAAGCAACAATATTTTGTGAGAAAACATATTTCGTGTAGCCTACACGTATAGAGACCAATAATTTATTTATTTAATTGGTTGGAGTTTTAGGTCGAAAGTCAGCATTATGGTGGCAGGAAACCAGACAGAGCCCTGGGAAAACCCAAAACCATCCACACGTTGATGACTGACCTTCCCTGCAATGAACGAACCTCTCGCCCATGCGATCGTGGTAAGTTTAAGTCCAGCACTGGTTAGATTCTTCTCCGGTTAGTGGGAAGGTGTGCAAACCACAAGTGGATTGTCGTGGATTTCCCCCTTCTGCCTGGTTTCCTCTCAAAATAATGCTTCACCGCCAACGTATAAGTCAATTAAGGTGCAAAACACCAATCAAATAGATCAAAATACGAATAAAGAATTACAGAGAAAATATATTTAAGATAACTTCTGCGGTCAACAACAAAATTGTTGACGCTTTTCGCTTATTACATGAGCTTTTCTCTTGACGTATCTGTCTGTGTTTAAAATGGACAACTATTTCGTAAAAGTGTAAGACTGTCAGCCTTCAGTACATTTCATTTGGGGTCTTTGGAGTTAAAAACCAGAATAATTGGGCATGTCATGTTGACCAGATTCAAATCTTTATTTCTCTTCATTAATTTACTACAAGATCGCGTATCTTCTCTCAGCAACGTTATAACGAATTAAAGTTAACATCTTTAATCTCCATTCTTCTCACCGTCTGAATCATTTTCAACTTACTGATAAGATGAGAGCAATGTGCCTTACATCAGGGATTGATGTACCGTGGAATTTGCCTTGTGTCTGGTACCTGTAACGTGGACAGATGTTGTCATTTCGCACAACAATGAGTGGAGACTGTTTCTGACTAGTCAGTGCTGAGAGAATCGAATTACATGCATCGGATAGAAAGTCCAACCAAGCCCAGGCCATGACCTGTCTCACATTCACAATGAATGTCCTCCTGTGAGTGTAAAGAGGACATCGTGATGCCACACACTGGCACAGTTTGACATTCAAGCTACCCTGAAGATTTATGATAACTATCTCTTCTTCCTTTGTACCCGTAACGTTTATTCCTCCACCATTTTTTCTTGATGTGGAATCATATCACACGGTTATGAGTATATTACACTGTGATTAACCTAATGCCATTTGTTGATAACAAATAAATATCTCGAATAATTTACTTTGCTAGTTAACGTCCAGTAGATCTTACCATTGAACTAACAAGTCAAAACTGCCCACGATCAAGTAAAATTTAAAATTGAACATATGTGTTACGAGCCCAACAGATATGACCCCTGCTTTGTCAATGACGATTCTTCACCAGACAGTCACATTTGTAGTTGAACATATCCTGAATTAAAAGCCCAACCTCCCTTACAAGTGTTCCCTCTAGAATGCCTACAGCCCTGTCAAATTTGCAGTTGAACATGTACTTAATGATGGTTCTACGTCACAGCATACCACTTATCTTGTTGCCACGCCCGCATAAAGCTAATTGTATCATATGTACTTGTGATACAGAAAGAGTATTAATGACGCCCTTGCTGTTCCAGCATTTGGAATCAGGTTGCAGGGGAGGGGGTGAATACAAGAACCCATTAACTTAACATGATGTTATGCAAGATGCGAATGGTTGCTGCACATGCAATTAGTAGAAAATCAGAAATGCTCCTGATTAATAGCATGAGCATGAGACGTGATAGTCATGTTCAGGGGGCTAGATTAGCCGATTCTGACTTAAATCTTGAATAAATGCTCAGATGAATTCACTGCCGTGTCTATAAACAACTTCACAGAAAAGCAATCAAAATAATTGTATGACAGATGTATACTGTGTCGATAGCCATTAAACAACTACACAGACAAACAACCAACTGACTATGCAGGACATGTACCTCGCTAATAGTACTGAAACAACAACATGTACAGATAGAAACAACTGACTATGTGGCAAGCGTACCTTGCTGGTGACCATTAAAAAACTGCACAGAGAAACATCCAACTGAGTGTGTGGTAATTATACCGCGTTGATGACCGTTAAATAACTGCAAAGAGAATTATTGCACAGGTTGGCTAATTACTTTTCGATAAATAAAAATATTTTATACCTGTGTAGCAAATGCATGTTTGTTATCTACGATGATACTGTGTATGAAGACTTTATCGTTGATTCGGTGTTCAGTTTTTGTTCTTTTCATGTCATATCCTCTGAGTATGGTATGACGTGCAACAGCAATACTTTCTTCCTTAACCGGAACCAGTTCTACATGCTATTTCGTAAAAGACTTATGTCCATGCATCTTTTTGATCCGAATGACAATAGAAGAAACCTGAAAAGATGAGATCAAAGGGATACAAGGCCTGTGACAAAGTCGATACCATTCTCCCTCAAACAGTCTTCTGTTTGACTTCCTCTGACCCATGATTTGGATCAGCCCATTAAAGAACTAAGGGTAACCCATCTTGGATCCATCAACAACTTCAAAACTTTGTTTGAGAAGAGTCAACAATAAAAGGTTCAACAATAAAAAAAAAATAAAAGTTTGAAGATAAGTAGAAAAAGGTGATGATGACAAGAAGCATATTGTCTGTACGTTTTATACCTGTAATTAAAGATCCCAACATGTGTGAAGTCGATATTGACAGCCAAGGTATATATTGTTTGGCAAGAAAGCAGACATATTCTGGTCTGTTTTCAAATGCAGACTTCTACAAAGGATGTAAAGGAACAATATTATAACTATAAGCTGATAAAACTCTAACCCAGACAGATTTCTTTCTTATTCCGTCTGGTTACACATTATAACCAGAACGTATGAGACAATGCTCCCTTTTGATGGAATTCCCTTGGGAAAAGTTTCACCTAGGGACTGTTTCGGGGCCATTAAAACGGCACTCTGTGATAACTCTCCATTATGTCTACTATGAAGTCACGCCGAAAGTAGCCATTGCACCGTTTGCGACTGCACTGCTAATGTTCCCATTGTGAAGATATCGTAATTAAATCAATAAAAGTCTGGGGAAAATATTTACTATCGCCAAGAGAATTTGCTATCACAGTCATCACTGGATGGCGTGTAAAAATGTTCAATCCAAATTGGTGATCTATTTCTTAATTTATGGACTTATCATTATCTATTATTCGCTACTTCTTGATGTATTTATGTATTTATTTATTTATTCCATTAGTATTTGATGTCATGTTGAAAACTTTTCACTTTTATCACCTAAATCTTCTTTATCATTGCCGCCAACTATTTATTATAGGCTGTATTTTATTCTTTCCTACTAACACATTGGTTCTGACGACAATCATCACCATATGATTGTACCTTCAAGTTTGTAAATAGGTGATTGAGTGACTGATAAAAGATGGTTGTTTACCACCGTGCTATTGCCGACCAGGCATTATGGTTATAGGAATGCAAAAATTGTCTGGATTAACCACTGATCTTCGTAAGGTACCTGGCATACCTCTTTACGCGGAGCCGCAAATGGGAGAAAATCATTTGGCAAGTGATGGCGAATGATACACAAAAAAACATTACTTTAATGAAGTAAGTAGACGGGGTTTTTTTCGGAACGTCAAGGAACGACATGAGGTAAATGGACACACATTCTGTAGTACACATACACCTCTGAACATTTCCAGAGTGTCGCTCGATGATCGCCTGTTGAAAATATTGATACGTAGATTAGAGAATATCTGAAGAATGCGCTTTCATCTAGCATTCCATTTCAAATGATTTTCATTTTACATTGTGGTCGTTCAGCTTCGAAATTAAATATTCTTTTGATCTGAAACAGAGAGTTCAACTCTTTTAATGTGATAGCACATCGGGGAAATCTATACAACACAACTATAGTATGACAGATCAAGAGACATTCAGCTTACTTCTTCAGACATGTGCTTCACCACTTTATCATACAAATTTGGTTACTTAACAACTTCATTACCACAAAAACTAATGGCATCCTTTATGTATTCTTTTTTTTTCTTCATTAATGTTTCATATCAAACCCAATCAATATATCTGATATGAAGTTGAAGAATACAACCCCGGAACAATATCCCAAAGTATACCTTACTGGCCCTCCGAACTGGCGCCGGACACCATCAGGTCATGAATCCAAACACATAACCTTATACTGGTTCTAATTCAGTAGGAAAATCGCCTACTTCGTTCAAAGATGAAACAGTGCGTCATATCTCACACTTTGTACCTCTTCACACTTACATGTATTTTCTCATGCGAAACGAGAGCCGCGTTGAACTGTGACGCTGTGTCTAATTAATAAGTCTACCTCCAGCTTGTCTTTTACATCATATACATACATTCCAGTAAGCCAACAGTACCCACGATAGTAACTCTCCGTCTTACAAACTGTCTGTTAAGCACGTATACAGTCATATCGGGTCTAAAGTTTCCCTTAACTTGAAACAGGCATAAGACACGTTCCCTGACTCCATGGTTAAGTAAGACGGCGTGGAAAGCTTCCATGTAAAACACAAGCACTGGTCAAATGAACCATGACATGGAACCTGAGGATATCCAGAGTTATTTCCACGGGCAATAAGGATGATTCTGAACAGCACGATTTTCGTTGCACGGTTCTGTAACCATGTATATTTCACACAGTTGTCCAGTTGGTTGATCCACAAATGACCGAATTATCCTAGCCGCTCTCTCAACACTTGGCGCTATACATGGCTGATCTTAACTGATTGGATCTAAATTGCGTGTGAGATGGAGTAAGCGCAAAGACGGCAAGTGATCCCATTCACAAAAGCTTGACTTCTGGATGATAACAGCATAAGTTTTTTCTGGTTAGGGAGTCACATTATCTTTTTGGCACTGAGACCATTACCATCATATCAAGGCGGTGAAAATTGTTAGGTAACTATAACGATTACAGATAGCCTCTAACTTGACCTCTCACCAAAAATTATATGAAACGTGTCTCCGGCTATCTAAAAGTCATTAGTTTTTGGCTCCTAGGCTGTCAGGACCCTCGCTAAGTTTTAACTAAATCCACCTTAAAATACTCTTTACGACTTCGGTCCAGAATACACTTTGTACTTTGACCTCAACAAGAAAAAGCTGCATGCCTGTAAAAAAATTTGTAGACGGCAATTTGCGTATCTAGTCTTCTCATAAGCCGCCCCTGGGCAATCGCCCAATTTGTTGCGATTGTCGAACACGCTTTTTGTTCCCTGACTTTTTGGAAACTTCCTACGTATATTTTACATATTACCTATCCTCGATATGAGCTAATCATAATATCATTGTTTGATGGCGTACTTCCGGGTAATGGTGTGGGATCATTCGGATGAGGTCATGTAAATGGCGTACTTCCGGGTACTTCTACTTCCTACTGCCAACTCTACTTCCTATTGTCCACTCCACTTCCTCTTGCCCACTCTACTTCCTATTGTCCACTCTACTTCCTCTTGCCCACTCTACTTCCTACTGCCAATTCTATTTCCTATTGTCCACTCTACTTACCTATTGCCCTCTCTACTTTCTATTTTCCACTGTACTTCTAAACTGTTCACTCTACTTTCAATTGCCAACTCTACTTCCTACTGCCAACTCTATTTCCGATTGTCCACTCTACTTATCTATTGCCCTCTCTACTTCCTATTGTCCACTCTACTTCCAAACTGTTCACTCTACTTCCTATTCTCCACTCTGCTTTCAATTGCCAACTCTACTTCCTATTGTGCCATCTGTACTTCCTACTGTAAACTCTACTTCCTACTGCCAACTCTACTTACTATGTTCCACTCTACTTCCTTTTGCCCATTCTAGTTCCTATTGTCCACTCTCCTTCCTATTGCCAACTCTACTTCCTATTGTCCACTCTCCTTCCTATTGTCAACTCTACTTCCTATTGTCCACTCTCCTTCCAATTGCCAACTCTACTTCCTATTGGCCACGCTACTTCCTCTTATAAACTTGCTTCCGACTGTCTGTATATTTTTCAGAATGTGGATTACTCTCAAAATACCCTAAACACGAGTTCATCTTATTCAGAAGGTAGTATATCTTAATAAATCACATCTTCACTTGCCACTGAATCATTCACGTCTGTAGATCATTACTAGGTTAGCTATACTGAGATTATGAACACTGTAGTAAGCATGCCATGTCACATGCTCTTGTCCAGAAGGTCAAATTATTGCAAAAAAGGTATATTTATAGTTTCCATGGGTGATAATATAATTGCACTAATTTGGTTTACAGCAAATGAGTTTATGCAATAGATTCCGGACAATACAGAGACGAGAACGTCGGGGTGTTGTTTCATGGTGATACGTCACTTAGATGGAAATTCACTTAACACGCCCAAAGCCAATTATCTGGAGTGGTCCGAAGAAGGGAATGCAATGTATCAAAGACGCTAGTCACACACGGAAAAAAAACACTTCCTAGTCTCATATTTGTCAGGCATTGTTTCTGGTACACTATACGTCGTGTAATTCGTTTTCCTCAAACACATCCGGATGATCTACTTCCCAAATGGATGGTGCTGTGTAAAGTGTTAGCGCTGTCAGATACACGGCGGAAGTGCAGTGTGACCGAGCTGGTGAGAGCAGGTCTGTGCAGTGACGAGGCTGTCTGTGCTCACTGTATAACGCCAATCAGTGTAAGCATGGCGGAGACCAGCACACTAATCAAGGCCTTGTTATGATCTATGGTCGTATCCCGATAAGATAAATATAACCAGCATTATCCCAGTATTGTCAAATCACACTTCTCATGGAAAAACATAGGAGGCGTGTGAAGCTAAGTAAATAGTTGTGCGATTGAATGAGGAGATTAGGGCTAAGTATGTTTTGTAACCATATTACGTGATCCATGGAGAAATCCCAGGAGGGTAGACTCACACGTCTGTCTCATTTCTTCAACTGGCTGACTGGTTTGCTGCAATTTAGTGCTTACAACCTTTGGGAAATTTACCAGAGCATCAATACTGATATCTTTAGCAACAGCACATTCACATATGTTCACAATAAAGGTGAAAAGATTAAGTTACACACACACACAGAGGCAGAAAATGTAATTATTCATTTATTTCATTCGGATTTAAAGCAGTATTCAGGATGATTTGAGCCAAAACGGCCTGTTTTGTGGGTAGAGAAAACCTGTTTTCCACCCGCAGTTGTGTCCTGTTAGTAACAGACACGCAAATTATCTCCAGCAAACAGGAAAGTTATCTCCAGCAGACACACAAGTTATGTTCAATTATCACCAACAGGCACACAAGTTATCTCCAGCAAGTTATGTCCCAGGCGCGCCAGTTATCTCCAACAAGTAGCCAAGTTATCACCAGCAAACTTTCTCCAAGCGTAATTAAAGGGATCTTACCGGCGTTTTCGGAGGTTTATCAACAAGTAGACGATAGAATTTAGGGACTTACTGTCCGGGACTGGGACATCACACACCTGATACATCCCATTTACTTTGAGGTTTTCACTCATTTGTTTGTGACTGTTATGCTATTATGACTGGGCGCCCAGTACTTCCGTCTTTCCGAGTATTAATTCTGTTGACAGCTTCATACTCATTGACGCGACCAGTAACTTCCTGTACCGACAGTCCCGTCCGGTACCGACGATTGGCTCTCGTACCATCTAGTGCTGATAGTCTCCTGAGGTACCGACAGTCCTCTGTCATGCCGACAGTCCCACCTCGTGCCTAGTCCCTTCGCTTACGGACAGTTCCTCCCGTACCAATCGTCCCCTCCCGCACCGACAGTCACCTCCCGTTCGAACAGCCACCTGCGTGCCGTCATTCCGCTCCGAGACAGCCCCCCTCCCCTACTGAGGGTCTCCTGTTCCGCAGTCCCCTCCAGTACCGACACTAACTTCCCGTACTCACACCCCTCTCCCTTAGCGAAAATTACTGCGCGGGAGGCCATATCTTACCGACAGTTCCCTCTCGTATTGACAGGCGCAGAGGACAATCACGGCGAAGAGGAGCGGCTAGGAGACTACACTGGCCTATTCCCCTACAATCGAATTACGTGAGAGCTCGAGTAGATTCGGGGGAGGTTGGTGTGACGGGGGTTTAGGTAGCCCGGTCATGAACTGTGCCGTGGGTCAGGGTCACACTATCGCCTTCCTGATAACCAGTGCCCGTAAATAAGTCACCGAATTACCAGTGAGAACAGCAGGAAGGCCACGTGGACTCACATTGTGTGTCTATTGATCTATTGATCAAACCAGCAGGACAAAACAGACTACACGTGTACTTTGTTGTTCAGCGCAAAACAGAAATCGATTCCATGAACGTATTGAATCAAGAAATAATTGTAAATCGGTTCGCTTTTTCGCATTCAAGGAAATCTGTTGACCTTTTACACATAGTGAATGACTTCATGTACTTAATTTCATAAGTCACATTTAGAATTTCTGATTTGCCTGAATTCAACAGGTTAACACATTAATCTTGTCAAGACATAAAGAGTGATTTTGTGTTTATAATTTGAGATTGATATAACTGATTCTTCAAAATAGGGCCTATAACGATTATCTTCTGTGCCGATACATAGTATGTATTTATAAAAAAATGAAATTAAATTCTTGTCATAAAACCAAGTGGTGACTCTGAAGAGGGTGTTGCTAATTCTGTATATATACAGTGCGTTCTCTAGGACAATTGACTATTAAAGTTTTAAATATCCTAGCATGTTTTCTACCGGTTGCAGTTCATACATCAAGGTCATCAGTGAAATATCGCCAATGTGACGTCAAACCTCCATCATTCGATCATCATTCATCAAAGAAAGGCCGTTTCTTCGCGCGTGTTGGGTGTTTAGACAAATAAAAGCACCAGTCCTCTGTGGCTATGCAATGCTTTCAAATTGTGGTAGTATTCATTCGAAGAATAAAGCCAACCTAATATCCTGGGTCTTTTGGATCATGCGGAGACTGAAAGGGAAGTGTGACGGTACTACTCTACGCGCCCAGTTCCTCGACATTATACCCCAGCTGCACTGATGTAGACCATTTGCTAACCACTGTTATTTATAAATTCGGTAAAAACATCTGTTACATAAAATATCTTTCCCAAACATGCCGCTATATTCATCGTACTTAGTGCTGTCACTTTGTGGCAAAATCACGACACATCATAACTACCAGAACCCTGTGGACTTTTGTCTTTTACTTCCTCGTGGTCAAAAGAAGAGGAAAAGGAAAGGCTGATCGTAGAGCTGATTACTGCGACTGAAAACATGACCGACAGTTCAAGTAAACGTCTATAAACATGTATGGCATTGCCCTGTGCTAGTCTTAAAACAAGGTATGCGTGCTTGAACCCTAAGTTAAAATGGAAAATTATTGAAAAAATATAAATACAACTGTCACGACGGAGCAATATCACAAACTCTGGTGATTTGATACGCGCGCAGCACCAAGACGTCTGAGGAAAAAAATGAGAGATCTTAGCAAGCAGCAAAGAATGTATGTATTTCTCGTTGTCACAAACATTGTCTGTTCAACAGTGGAGGAGACTTCAATGAAACTTTCAGAGTCGAAAGGAAAATGTACATTTTTTTAATTCAACATTTATTTTCACTGGAGTTTTGAGCCGTATTCAGGAATATTACACTCGTGAAACGGCGGCCTGCATTATGGCCAGGGGAAACCCACGAGCAGCCACAGCATGATGGTAGACCTCCCCACGTACGTCCGGAGAACATGGACTTTAACTCACGGCGACCGCATTGGTGAGAGGCTCCTGGGTCATTGTGCTGCGCTAGCACATTCCAATATAATGCTTTAAACACACAATATACAATTTATAATGAGATCAGCATCTCAGCAATACGTTGGGTCATATAGGTCGGTAAAGTTAAGTAATATAAAATTTTGACCAATTAACAGATTGTTAAATGCCCAATTAGTTAACAGACAATTCGAGACATGCTAAGACATCCTTGCACAGTTAATAAGAATAAGAAATATAGCAATACAAATAAAACAATACCTATGACTTTCAATGTGGACTTTGTCCCGCATAGTCCATTTCCTAATATTTCGCCTCGTTCGCCTTTCTTTCCAAAGTCAAAGATACCAATTATTTTATCTTTTTATTTACCGCAATTACTGAAGATGTCTGTCAAAACTGACCAATGTCTTCAGCGTAGTCACAAATACATAGGGCTTACACGAACGGAACAGGATGTTCTACACTCTGTGGAAAAAAAGAAAGAGTATAATAATTGACACAGTACATTGCAATAACACAGCCCTATTGTAGAAGATACAAAAACATCTCTTTGTTCCTCACGGACAATAAATGAGCATATCGTGCATACCTTAGTACTGTTACTAACCCTGTGGGCTGAATTTTTCCATGAAAACTGCCTCCACTTTCAACGTGTGGCAGGAAAGCTAAGTCTGAGCAAAGTTATGGCGAATATTGAAAGAGAATTCATAATGTGACTCTATCTAAATAAACACAGCTCCTCGTGTTAGTCACGGAGCCAGAAATTACTGGCATTCTGTAGATTAGCCAGCATGCATCATCGTCGCTTTGTACAGAAAGGTAATCCTAAACGCTGTCAATAACATGTCATCTTTAAAGGATAGAATCCAGAGCATATTAATCAGTAATGACGTTAGACAGCGTGTCCGTGCTTCCAGCTAGTAACGGTATATCAACAAACTGTGGAGCCATCTTATATGTAGCGACATGTTGATTAAGGTTTGTGCACTAGGGCCTGTCAATCAAACGATGTGGAATATGAAACTTTTAACACGAAAAAAACTATACAACCGCTGATATCAATGTGCATCGCCATATATGAGACAAACATTTTTTTTGTTGTTGTTGTTGTTGTTATTTATTTCAGTCTGGAGCCTGCAGTACATCAACAGCCTATGAGAAATAAATGACGTTCTCCCGTGAGTTAAGCACAGCTGAGTATCATGCTGGTGAAAGACAAATAATCCAACGACCTTTACGAGGTCAGCTAAACGTCAAGGTCTCACAAGCGCTGTCAACGGATTATTGCCACAACAGCCCCGAAAGTAAAGACGGTGGAAATCTCGGAGATTATAATAGGGTGTAAGGAAATTTTAAACATGACGTTCTGGGCCACCAGCACTAATATCCAGTCAAGTGTTTTCTGTGGACATGCGTTCTCTTCCCAATGAAAAAATGCTGGATTGTTATCAAACATTTCTCTGTGCATGTGGTAAGAGCCTAGCTTCCGAATTTGATCGAGGTTGAGCTGTTTTAGTTGCCCACCTCACGAGATTTTCTACATGTTTTTCGCAGTAGGAACATATAAATCCTAAACCATGACGAAGAAAGAGAGCTAGGAGTCGACGGCAACAGAGAAAAATAGGGTTTAAAAGTGCAATCAATAACATGTCTTTCCGATCATACTAATCAAACAGTGACCGAGGGGGTTAGGGCACCACCGCGGCGTCATGACCGCGTGCCCCTCACCAATTAGGTCGATGTGAGTTCAGGCCCAACTCACGCTGGTTTCCTCTCCGGCCGTACGTGGAACTGTCCACCAGCAACCTGCGGTTGGTCGTGGGTTTCCCTCGGGCTCTGCCTGGTATCCTCCCACCCTGATGCTAGGCGCCGTCGTATAAGTGAAATATTCTTGAGTACGGCGTAAGACACCAAATACAGGAAGGAACGATTTCAAAGTGGAGACTGTTGAACAGTTATGGTAAGTCGTTTAGACTTCAGGAATTTCTTATTTTTAGGTTTTCCAGATATGTGAAAACAAGCTAACTTACTTCAGATATATTGCATTTATTTCGACGTCAAGAAATCTTTTTCAGATATTTGAAATTGGTTTGAAGATATCTAGAACAAATTTTGTTCTGCATAAAAAAACAGTTCAGATATGTTTAAAAAAAAAAATAAAAAAAATAAAAAACATTTCCAGACATGTCGAAATGAATTTCTGAAATAATCGTTGGCATCAATCGACTTTTTGTGATACGTGCTTCATTTTCGCCTGGCGGCTGAAGAGAATGGATCCTGCTTAAATACACTGCCACGTAAAATAACAATGGCGTTTTGAGGCATGTGGACTACATTTCATTCAGCCACGGTTTTCGAAACGCTAAATTTGTGGCAATTGCAGTTGTTACGTGAAGGAGCGACTTCTGACAATTGTCTGTCTTTTAACTATTTGCTGACCATGATCGTTTTTCTATCTACATTAAGTTAAAACGAATCTAGGGTATCTGCAAAATGTTTTGAGATAAGTGAAGAAAATAGTCCACATATCAACGGCATCATGCTATTTTAGTTCTCTGATTTTAAGATATCTGGTTATGTTGTCGACATAGGCTAGCTAAATTTCTCCTGTTATACATTTATTCAGCATTAGCATGGGAGGAAAATTTCTAGGTCATTGCGTTGCGCTAGTGCGCTAAACGAGTCAGCCGGAGGCTGCCCCAGTTATACATGAATGGTCCAATATGGCTTGCTGCAATCTGTGCATATAGGGGCAATCCTATTATATACAATGGTTTCCTTTTCTCACGTTACACCAATAGCATTACAGGCCAACCTGATCTTTCCACCCCGCGCGACATGCACACATAATCATGTTGAGGTTTAGCCTCGCCAGCTAAAACGTCTTCGCACGGATCTTTAATCCACATTAAGCCATAAAAATGCTTTACGTGTCCGTAAAATCATCGTAGGTATTGATTTTAGTATGATTTAAAAAAAAAAACAAAGATTGAGGTTTTATTCCTTTAGACATTTGTTCCGGTCCTATTACCAGAGCTTGTCGTTGTTCAAATTTTCTGTCCAAAATTTTCCCACGGAAACATCTTTAATGTGAGCGTAAAGAGGAACGGGTGTGTTATCAGTGATTGCACATGCGCCGGACCTTATAGTACATGTGGAGGTAATGAATGGTTCAGAAAAATGTAACCATGCTTATCCTCTCTCATGCCCTTGAACCAACCCCACGCGGGTTTTTCTGCGACGAAAGGCACACATTGGAGACTAATTACCGCGACCATTGTAAGAGTGAAGGTGTTTGATGGTGAAGACGCGCAAGGGAAGATTATAGTCAAGGAAATGTGAAGATTTACTGATCGATCAGGCTGCCACTCCAGGAAAAATGTGCCTAAACTTCCGCTACGATGGTTGGTGAAAAAACAATTAATACTGCATTTATTTATAGACAGGTTGTTGATCAGCGAATTCAAAACCAGACAAGTAACGGGTACACCCCCTTTCCCCTCCTACACCCATCCGCAAACACGCACCCACACTACACCCAGTGAACCCCTGCTCTGCGATCTGTAAATAAGGCAGATTTCTGTCAACAACTGAGTGTTTTGGAGTGAAACATGCCATATGATAAGGCGACAGATGTGCGTGTGGTGCGGGATTCATTAACGTATCTTAGCGATAAAAGCGAAATACGAGTTATATTCGCTAAATCTCACACGTGGAGTTAAACGGAAATAATGGTTTTTATCGTTATGGCGCCATCTTTATCACTCGAAAGAAGAATGCAACTAGTTTCAAATAAAACATATTTTATACTAAATGAAATATCCGATAATAGTTGATATATATCGTTCCATCTATATTCCAGCATTGTGTACCAGGTAGATTTTTAAAGGAGAGCTTCGTTCTTAAAATGCCTGAATCCTGGAACGCGGAATTCCTCACTTGTAGGCTTGTTTGTGGAAAACGGTTTTGATGTATGTTGCTCATAAAACATAGCTGTAGAGTATTTTAGCCTGTTAACATAACATAACAGGCTAGTCCGCATTAAATTGGTTACGTGTGCAAGATGCGCCTAAACAAAATGTTATACTTCGAAATGTAGACAATATAAAGAACTACAGAAGAGACCAAAACATATATACCGTCGCTGTTTCCTGTCGATGGTTAATTCTTGAAATGAGATCAGTAAATAAGGGTTAATTTCCGTGATGAATTAAATGCTGCTATGTACTGACAAAGGTCTTCGCATTGTTTCTGGTTGGATAAGTAATCTCTTCGCCCGGTTCGCCTAATCAAATATTAGCTGTCTACTCAGGCAGACCGGTTTAATTAGAACCGACATAGTTAGAACAGAAACTACAGTCTTGACGGACAAGGGCTATATGTTCTCGGACAAGCTCATATTGTCAGGTGGAAGCAGACTGGGGCGGTAACACTCCTAGATGACAGTTGTCCTCTTTAACAAACAAGGCTTTGTAAAAGTTTTCTGCCAAAAGTTTGTAAACTGATCCGTGTTTTCATCTGATCGAGATAAGACGAACATGAGGTTTGACACCTCAGACTGGAAATATTTGACTGACTTATTATAAATGATATTCCCTGATACAGAGGACGTAGTTTGGTAACTGGTCAGAATAACTGAGATAGGAATTCGCCGCGATATGGCCGAAACACTGCCGTGGAGACGCATAGCCATTTAATCAACCATTCACATTAATTATAGCCTCTTCTGTTATCTGAAGCGATAGTTTAATTGTCTCTTGTGGAAGGGCATGGTGAGTAAGCTGAGCGACTCCGTTCAGTCTCGGTGTTCGAGGAATTTTCAGTATCCACCCACTCCCCCAATCTCACCCACTACTCTTTGCTGTTCGTTTAGTGGCATTGGTGACGTTAAGTTATTGACGGCACTCGTCCGCGTGGGAAATGCCATTACTAACTTGCCAAAGGTGACTCCTTTCAGCCCGGTTTCTTCCATCCAGAAAATGGCAGCCATCTAACAGGCAAAAGAATCTTGAGTAAGATGTTAAACACAAATCAATCAATCAAATGAATGTATGAATTGGAGCTGGAAAGTCCATTATGGCTGACGATTTTTATGCGAATGTCAGTTATTTTCGTTTCATGATTCATAAAGGCAGAGCAGGGTTTTAACGCCAGTTATTTTAAACGGCCATTTCAAATGTTGTGTGGGATATTTTCGTGCCACAACCCATAAAATCAGCATGCACTTATTAAAGGGTAAGGAATTGATGCAACTCGAATTTTCTCATTTAAAAGTGTGAAAGTCATGTTTCTGCCCGTTCCCCTTGTGTGTTGAGTAAATGACAGTTTTGCATGATTGGCGAGACATTCCAATGGTGTGTTACATACAACTGCCCTGAGGGATACATGAACTAGAGCTGATTTGCCACAGGTGGTGGCCGTTAATAATGTTTAACTCCACCCACTAAAGAATCTTCAAATGCTGTGTTAAAAACCTGGGCAAACCGATGGTTATCAACGATTTCTGCATTTGTATTTCTC
Source organism: Acanthopleura granulata (assembly GCA_016165875.1). NCBI lineage: Eukaryota > Metazoa > Mollusca > Polyplacophora > Chitonida > Chitonidae > Acanthopleura > Acanthopleura granulata. The sequence goes on along the minus strand of JABBOT010000002.1, from coordinate 40,726,327 downwards.
GTGCTTATTCTTTTGAATGTTACCAAAATATAGCTCAGCTGCGCATATCGTTAACGCAGCGCGGTTGTAGCCACGGGAGAATTTGTTCTGCAGCAATTCGTTCTTCATCGTATGGGATATGCGTGACGACATCAGGTTCCCTGAACTGAGCCACATGCTCAGCTTTATGCTCGCGGTGATACATGCAAAGTAATACTACCACAGGCTTATCAGGTAAAGAAATTGACACCTCCAGACAAATGTTCCGCAAAAGGGATTAACCTGTAAAACAAAATCTGGAACGAGTTAACGTAAATGATTGATTGTCTGGGTGTCCGGTTGACTGGTCAGTCGCTGAACTTTTTAACAGCTACTTTACTTGCATAGGTCATATATGAAAGAAAGCAAATCAGTATAATAACTAGCAAATGTGGCAATAAAATATCCCCCACTTTTAGCCAGAGTAATGAGAAAATTCTGCTACAACTGGCAGATACAAGTACACTGTATGTGAATCTTACACGCGATCGACAGGAACACAGAATTCCGTATGTGTCATTAGAGACGAAATGTGACTGTATTGCCTATATGTTGAATCTTTCAAAATGTATATCCTTACATGGTGATGTTCAATAAGTTAATGGCGAGGTGGAGGCGTGCGGCCTGGGAATGGATCGAAAAGCAGTGATATGCAGTCAAGCGATAAGGATTCCGCAAAAATGTAAATCTATTAAAAGTTTTTCTTTCCAGGAAGAGTTCTTGCATGCCTCATTATTTGTTCGAGCTGTACACGTCAACTCTGTATGACGGTTTTCTTGTAATAATAGACAATCCTATTTTACTACAGACGCTTGCTTAATGGCTCTATATAGAAAATGCGACGTGCGGTCCAGTAAGGTAGAAAAATTCGTATTTTTCTGATTTTATTTGACATAGCAAAATGATAAGTTCTATAAGTATGGTCGTGATTTCACACGTAGACTGTCCACGAAGACGTGGGATCGATCGCATGCTACAATACCACAGGGACTGTCAACCATATCACGCGCCTCAACCAGTACCTCAGATGCTGATTCGATTGAAAGAAGATAAATGCTGGATAGGGAACATTCTGTCTTCCTTTCGTCGGCTTTAGGTCGTTTTTCAACACTACTATAGCCTTCAATACAATTAACTATGCTCGTCGTATATCACAATTTAAACCTAACGACGCCTGATGAAGACATACAGGAATACAGCAATAAACAATTTGCCCTTTCATTGCCATTGTTACATAAATGCCATGTACATTAATCTTTCTGGCATAGCCGACAAGTCGACGATGGTACTCGAAGTCACACCCAGATATACCTGTTGTTCGAAATGATAAAAGCCACACGAACAGTGGGCATTGCAGAACCAACCACCAACCAGCTCCGAGTTGTTCGCGTCGTGAGACACTAACCTACCGATTTATATTTACCGCTCTCATCTTTCCATTAAGTTTTAGTGTCTCCAGACTGGACAATTACATAAACCTTAATGATCCCTGATTAAATGGGGGAGTTAAAGTATCATTAGGACGTCTCCATAACTTTATGATCACAACCGAGACTGGTAGGGATGAACAATTTATCCGCATTTCATGACAAATGACTCAGCACCGGAGACCGTTTCTTCACATCCGGGAGACCAATTGGCGAACACCCGTGATTAAAGTCCGGTCAGTCGCCGACAGCTTGTACTTGGTGACATGGCTTGCAGAGTTGGGCCGGGGTAATTCAGAGCATTGTACTCTGATATGCACGTGGTATTTACACCACTCCCAATCATGTGGTATCACATAGGCTGGGGTTTTTTCCTCCGGTAACAGCAATTTGGATTAGATAATCACCCAATGACGAGGATGGATCAAGAGAACCCCAAACTGGCCTTCTCAGCAGAAAATGGTAGCCCGAAAGCGGACCCTCTGGGTATAGAACTGGGTAGATCTTGTGCGCTCAAACTGATCCTCTTGGCATAGATTTGGATAGACCACGAGAGCCTCAAACAAGAGCTCCTGATTAAGATTGGGATAGATCATGTGCGCTCAAATGGGCCCTCTTAACATAGATTTTGGATAGATGTTGTGAGATCAAACGGCCCTCTGGACAAAAATTTGGATAGATGTTGTGAGCTCAAGCGGGCCCTCTTGACAAAGATTTGGACTTTTCGTATTTGTGCTTCAATGTAAATGAGATAAAAGTTTACGGATCTCGATGTAAAAGAGTTACACGGACAACTTGTCCATCTCTTGTAACAGTGAATGAGTGTTAATCAAAACAATGGGGTCTTTATGTAATGATTGCGATTCTAGCAATTCAGAAAGTAAAACTGAGAAAGAAGGGGCAAAGGGGGCAATAAAAGCCTGTTTTATTTGATGTTGGGTTAATGCGAATCACAACATGGTTTGTGGTTTGTGCCCAAATGTTTGGCGAAACGGCTGCCATGAAATACTCACGATGACCCACAAAAGTCCACGCTGGTTGTCATGGAATCGCAACCAAGCTGTTGCTACACGCATGTTTGACTTCAGACCACGCGCCTGGTTTGATGACTCTACAAAGTGTTCAGGGGCCAAGAAACGTCGGCTGAATTCGGTGTTTACGGGTTAATAGCTAATATCCAGCAGATGGTTATAGCATATTGGTTGTTACGGTACCCAGGCGAGACATCGCCTGAAGACTTCCAGACTGCTGATTTAACATGTCAATCCCTTGCAGTCAGCTGTGACAACATACAGACGACTGAGTTTAGGGCTAGCATATAACGTTATAGTCGATTTGGCGTGATTTATCTTGGGCAACTAATAGTTAAACTGGCTAACAACCAGTCGTTGACTTCCAACATTGTACGTCATAGTGATTACCATGTCAAAGGAATATATTCTATCTGGAGCTTACGAAACCTCTGGAGCTTATACCTTGAATCCGGACTTACATGCGAAAGAATGCTTCACTGGGGAACAAAGCTGGTCGCGATATTAAATATATATTTGACATAAGAACTCTCGTCCGGTTATTTGTAAGAGCAGATAAACGTAAGCTGTAAATACTCAGAATAACTCTACGAACTAGACAGCCATCGGTATTAACATACAACTATCATGAATAAAAGAAGCCGTAATAAGAAAACTTTCTTCCAAACAGTTTAGATTATAGTAGACTGTGATTTGCTTTCATTTTGCCTCCTGCCCAGTAGAGCATACAGGTCTCCATAACAGAACAGTGAAAAGCATCAATAAAGATGCATAACTACATACTATAGTGTCTAGAGTAGCTATATTAACCTTACAATTGGTAGTCACCGATACAAAAACATACATTATCGCACAGACTATAGCAAGACTGGTTTGCCATTTGATTGTATAAAATTCAAAACTACACACCAATGCCTAAGCGAGAAACATTGGCTTGCCATTTGCTAATGCAGGATACAAAACCGCACTTTCACGCCCAGACCGATGCCTCATTAGCTTACCATTTGCAGATACCGCGAAGTGTTTAATGTATCTTGGCAATAAGGACTTCTATGAGAACTGTCTAACAGCGTGTTGTAGATAATTCACATCCTTCGTTTGAAAGCCTTTCAAATAGTGAAGAAAATGTTAAAATCTTAAAACTTGGAACGGAGAAAGACAGTACACGTTTCCTGAATCTAATGTATCTAGTTCGTGTTTCGTTGAAACCATTGTCTGAAACAACTGACTCGTCTGGCACATGCTTCCGGTTCCTTCCGACTGGTGCGTACACTATTCGAGAGCTATAGGAAGCGCTCAGGGCCATCATATTGGTTTCTACCGTTATGAATGTCTATAATACGGTGTATAGTTGCCTCCGAACACCATAATGTTCCACATGAGCAGCGTGTCTAGAGGCGCTATAGCACTGCCCCTCAGTACGATGTCAGGAAGCTGTCAAGTTGTTGTAGAAGCCAAACCCATTAGTATACATCCCCCACACATTGCGTCATATAAAATATGAAATAAGATATAAAAAAAAATACTTCACAGAAGTGTGTAGTTCACAAGAAATACACTGTTTTGGCATTAGTCTCAGGCAAGGTACTGGTATAAGATCTGATCTAATACGATTCAAGACTTTACAGGTCACTACAGACCCTCTACTTTGTTTAAGAACGTTTATCAGGTATCTACATAGCAACGTAACAAAACACACAAATATACAGTACTGTATGATGGACAACAGTTTATTATTAACTAATTTATGCAAACCACTATCAAGCAAACGACTTGACATTCATGCATAGCAAAATGACATGTTGTGAATGTAGGTGATATGTCAAGCGTGGGGGAAAATTTCGAACGTACACGTGACGCTGAACACAGGGGACGTGCTTGCCGTGGGGAAACCGTCTGACAAGAATGCTTAAAGGACGTACACATAACCTTCAATGTATTGGGGAAACCCTACATGGAAATCGTGTTTTACAGCAAATGCAGACATGACATGATCGCATTGGGTGCCTTCACGCGGTGGGAATCTTTCTAACAACTTTGCAGATGAAAAGGGCATGAATGTAGTGGGTGTGTCATATCTTCCCACTGGCCGTATTTAACCGTTTTCCAGAAAAGCACTTATAAGTTGGGCAAAGAATGTCTCTGAACAGAGTAGCCTGGATGAGCGTTACATGATCATACACCAGTTGGAATCTCAGAGTCGGCGTAACTTCCGGGGAAGGATATGGAGGGTATTTACTGGGTAGGCCAGTGTGCTACAAGAACAATGACTAAGTCTGTCATGTCAGGTCTTCTGTCAATCTCAAGGGCTTGTGTATCCTGTGTCGTCCGATACATCTATGGGGGAATCGATAGAGCTTAGAGAGCCCGGAGTATTATCCTGGAGGATATACAGTGTCAGAGTGACCACATTGATCGAGCGACGTTTAGCTAACGACATCCTGGTCATGTTTAAGTTTAACACAAGTTAAACATCTCCATTAACTCTCCCTTTGAAGTTTGCCAAGTCAACCGAGTGCTGTAACTTCTGTGACAACGAAGAGGAGATAACTCCTGTCACCCTGAGGTAATAAAAGGAGGCCACTACAAAGCATGCCGAACCCCCATGTGTATCCTGGAAGGTACGTTACAAAGCGAGTATCTAACAAAGTTATTGTAACTCACGTCTGTCTGCTACTTTAAAAATGTTCAGTTCAACATGTCTGACGACACAAGTCGCTAGTTGATATACAAATTATATAATAGCACAGACTTACCTTGTTAAAATGTGTTAAACGTATCACTTTATGACATCGTGCCGTCTTTTTCTGTTGTATCCCGTGAGTCCACGTGGTTGTTATGGAAGCCAGGTTGTACAGCATTTGTCACCGAAACAAGCCTTGACTCTATTACTCCAGCCCTAGTGATCAATACAGACAGCTCGATGTTAAAGTATCCCTTCTCTGGGTGTATAACAGCGAGCATGCACAAAGTACTGGGGAGTAGCGTGCCGGGTCACAGAGCTGGCCCTGCAGAGATCTCGGCTATCCCAGACACAACGCCTCTATTCATATAGTAACATGCCCTCTTCCTATTCAAATGCACACAAAAGAGCTTCTCGTATACTATCTCTTTACACAGTGTATAATATACTCTTTATTCAGACGTTTTATTACCGATACAGCTCTGATAAAGTATACACCAAGTGACTAACTCATTGAAGTGCTCGCTGCCGGCCCATTCGTCTCAGGGGTAGATCATTACCATGTTATTCTGTAAACCAGGTCAGTGGTAACTTCGCAGCTGTGGATTTGACCCACCAGCAAGATACAATTACCACCTAAAGGGCGAGAGGAGGCTTGATGAATTAAGACTTGGGTGTATGTATAACCTCCCGTAATTTGTGCATGAAGAGTATATAGCTTATGAGTGATTACCTGTCAGAACACAAACAAACATGTAGCAACCGACGCTTTGTCGGTCAAGAAAGTCGAGAGGGCCGTGGCCAGGTGATTAAATTGCTCGTCTATCTATGGTCAAGACAAAGTGTTAGTCAAGACAAAATGTTGGTCAAGACACAGTGTTGGTCAAGACAAAGTGTTGGTCAAGACGGAGTGTTGGTCAAGACAAAGTGTTGGTCAAGACGGAGTGTTGGTCAAGACAAAGTGTTGGTCAAGGCAGAGTTTTGGTCAAGACAAAGTGTTGGTCAAGGCAGAGTTTTGGTCAAGACACAGTGTTGGTCAAGACAAAGTGTTGGTCAAGACAAAGTGTTGGTCAAGACGGAGTGTTGGTCAAGACGGAGTGTTGGTCAAGACAAAGTGTTGGTCAATACGGAGTGTTGGTCAAGACAAAGTGTTGGTCAAGACACAGTGTTGGTGAAGACAAAGTGTTGGTCAAGACAAAGTGTTGGTCAAGACGGAGTGTTGGTCAAGACGGAGTGTTGGTCAAGACACAGTGTTGGTGAAGACAAAGTGTTGGTCTAGGCAGAGTTTTGGTCAAGACAGAGTGTTGGTTAAGACACACAAGGTGTTGGTTGATTTTCACCTTTGGACGGGAAATCCTCAAAATACATGCGCCCCTGGATTTGATTATTTCTTGCTTCAGCTTCTTATTGAATGAAAACTGTTTTTTCATATAAACTGTTTTGGATGATAATACTTTTGATTTATTTCACTGTTTTATTCCATACTCAAAGCCACGTTATTGTATCATACCAGGTATTTCTTTTTTTTTTATTTTTTTTTTATTTTTTTTTTTTTTGTTTTGTTTATAAGAAACAGAACACAGTCAAGAGGAAACCAGTCAAGGTCCAAATGAAACAGGTCAGTTCCCAGAGAATACCGATTAGAATCCAAACAAAACCCATCAGAGCGCGAAGGAAGCGGCTATAGGTCAGAAGAAACCGATTAGAGGCCTGAAAAATGCAACAGAATCTGATCACAGCCCCTAAGAAACCGGTCATGCAAAAAGAACCGATCACAGCCCAGAGGAAACCGGTTAGAGCCTAAAGGAAACCTGTCAGAACTCAAACGAAATCGGGCGGAGCCCAGGGGAAAGCGATCAGAGTGTGCATGTAGTGTGCTCTGAGTAGCCAGACAGGCACAGATTTTTAAACTGTTTTAAATCAGTTGCCATTTGAAATGCTTTGTACTTGATACATCCCATGTCCTAGGCCTGTATAGCTGATCAGTTATCTGTCATTGCTATGTACATAGGCATATTGTTCTGATTTTCTGCAGACCCCAAGCCGGGTATGCCAAATATGTGTCATGTTGAAACAACAAATCCTGAAAAACAGCGAATGTTTCTTCCATCACTTTATTGTATCACATGGTTGAGTTATGTCAATAACATAGCGCTGATGTTCTGACAGACTAAATATGCCTGCAATTCATATTTCTCACCAATGCAACACCGAGATGGGACCAAGACCTCCGCATGCGCTTCCGTGTACGTTTTCCAGAGTCCGCACAAGACTCGGACTTCACGGCCCTTCGTTGTACATCTGTACATTATCTTTTGCTGGATTATTAAATGAGGAAGTGAATTATCACCCAGCTTCAAATAGCAGATGGAAATAGAGAATGAGTTCAACGTCATCATGTGGAAATGTGCTTAAAATATCCTGTTGGTAACCGTCAGTACTCAAATACTCAAGCTTTTGATCCGGATACTTTAAAGTTTAAAGTTAAATACCCAAATCTAAGCCTCAAATTCATATACAGCTCGTCAAGAGAACTAACCTTTCGAATCGATGATTGTATGTAGGGACTATTCCCAACTGTCACAGTCATAATAGCTTACATGATGACCGTATAAGGCCCAATCCCGACACATTCTTTATGACATACACGATGGTCGCAAAAGGTCTAATTCCGACTGTCATTATAACAATTCCGACACAATCATTTTAAACAGACATGATGCTCGTACAGTCATTACATCATGGGGGCCTCCGTGGCTCAGTGAGTTAGCGCGCTAGCGCAGCGTAATGACCAAGAAGCCTCCCACCAATGCGGTCGTTGTGAGTTCAAGCCCAGCTCTTCTGGCTTCCTCTCCGGCTGTACATGGAAAGGTCTGCCAGCATCCCACGGATGATCGTGGCTTTCCCCCGGGCTCTGTCCGGTTTCCTCCCACCATAATGCTGGCCGGCGTCGTATAGTTGAAATATTCTTGAGTACGGCGTAAAAAACAGTCAAATAAATAAAATAAATAAACAATCAAATCATTATGTCATGAACGATGATGGTATTATTATTCTTGTAGAATTCTTGGCAATATAATTAAACCCATGTGACATATGGATTGAAATCATCCAGTAAATCACAGGCTCAAACGATGATAACTGGGTATGACACATGTATGTGTTCCCGGATGCAGGACTGTCTTTCTGCTGGAGGGTTAATCTTCCGTAAAAAATTGATCTCTTTTCTCATAAGCGACGCGAAGAAAACCATTGTCGTTTTTGTGCTGAGCATCACAACACAAACGTACATATAAAGGCCAATCTGTCTTCGTTGCGTGTTGGTTAGCAATTTAGCTTCAATTAGCAGTGAACCACAAAGACGGACAAAACTAAAACTCACAAACTGACAATAATGGTGGCAAATTTATGATACATAGATAACACATTGCCCTCCTACATTAACGAATTTGTGGAGACTGATGAATGAAAACGTTATTCCGGCCAATGCGCACGAAGCAGTATAGACAACCCTGGTTACAGGGCTTTTGCAGTCTTCTCCGTTTGAGTTCGCCAGTGTCGGGAACCAGGATGCTAATGAGCATGTGGCCAGAGAAGCTCGAGAGGAAATTTCAATACGAAAAACATCCACTTCGTGGAGAATGCAACACGTAGATAGGAATCATAACCTGGTGGGGCCATGGTGTAGCCGTGCAAGCAGGTAGGAAAAATTACGACTTGCCAGAGTTCTAGGGCTAACAGAACAAAGAGGTCAGGTACAGGTTTCACAAAACTTAAAGTAAATGTGTTTTGTTTAGGCAACATAACATTATAACAGACCGCATTTAAGCAGAGTACGATTCATCTGAAAGGCCAGTTGGTGCTGATTCCAAGTATGGTCTTCATTATTTTATGACATTTTTGAGAAGTGATTAAGATAGTAATAAAGACTGAGGTGCAAAAAGGTGAATGACGTCATAGATTCTTTATAGCCGGTAAACATCCTCTGAATGCTATGTCCACGTTCTATGTTAGTATATATGTATTGCAACACCTGTAAGTGTTCTAATGGTAATTGGAATTACATGTGTAAAAGTCACAGCCTGTTTAGCAGTAAAAAAAAAATGCAATCTGTGATGTTACTGTACTTCAGCCTGTTCAATATGGTACAAAAGCCCACCGTATCACCTCAACCTTAATTTCCATTTTAATCACCGTAGAAAGGCCAAAAACGAATGAGGGTCATATTTGAAATCATCACGACATGACCTTCTACATCATTTTGTTTAAATATGCTCTGTTGTATCCTGATAAAGAAAAGCATCTGATCGAGTGTGAGAACGGTTTGTGTTCTAATGATAGTTTTACACTCATGTCATCCAAATTTACAAAAGATATACTGTTAATCAGACTTCCGCACAAAACAATAGTAGAAAAATGCAAGTGCGTCTACCACAGATGATCAATATAATTCTGAGAAATCCATCGTTGTCACCGCACCGCAATAGTTTATCGGTCATTAAACAATCATTTGACATCTAGAAAGAAGATCAAGTGCATAGTTCGTCCACATCCTTTTAAAAAATCTGTTGAATTTATTCATACATTATTGCGAACTCAAGGCAGACTCCTCCCAATTGAAACATAAGCAGATCTGTTCGACCTGGTCGTTAAATACCGTATGCATCAATCATAAGGCTTCATTTTGAATTGGAAATTTTACCACATCCAAGACATGTATTATAAATGTGGAGTCATTTCCGTTAAATATTAAATATAGTCTGGCCAATACACCCCAGAAACCAAAGGTCTTCTGCTTCAATATTCCATTTATACATGACCTTTATAAAAACAGGATGTATGATCATCCATTGATGCCATGTGGGCGTGTCTACATCGATACCCGGTCATAATCAATCATTTGATACCCGGCTGCACATGTTATGATTTATGACAGCTGTCATGTTACCAACATTTCCCGTTTTGTTTGTTCCATGATTACGATCAACTAACGAATACAACACACCAGCACATAACAGTCTCCAGTCTCAGTCGCCAAGTGAGGTTTGCGATGATACGGTTGCACACTACTCCAAATATTTCCGTTAACTATTACTTCGAAACTTCACGAAACGTACGATAATGTGAAACTTCCTTAAGTTTCCTGTAATTTCCTAAGCTGGGCGGATTTGGAATCTGATGTACCTTATGACCTAATTCCAGAATTATGTCCTCTACTTCGTGCAATGGATCACTGACAGCAAAATACTGATAATATTATGTGTTTGTACTTCTGAATCCAACATTTCAAACAAGATGTCCAAAAGCAAGGCGTATTTATTAATTCTTAAGACTACGTTAATAAATCTATTATTCAGTCTCACAATGTCATTGAAGTTATACAGTAATCAAAAGCAATTTCATTAAGTATTATACTTTGCTTCGCTTTTCTACATTCTCTAAATACTAAGTAACACTAAGGCTTACAGTTCTATTATGAGTGTTCTTGACCCTCATTGTGGACATTAAATGACGAACCTACTTAATCAAACCGGGCGGTTTTACCTTGTGAGGCCTCAAATGTACAGACGAGTATTACTTCCGGTTAATCAGATATCAAAGTCAGCGCGTTTTTACCAACTGGAATTTTGAAATCAAACCCTCCATCTTCCAAGAGATGTTTATATGAAGCAGCTTCCTATTTTACTTTTTTCCTAGAGATTTCATCATCCGATAAGTCACATATGGAGAACCCATTTTGTTAATATAATTTGTGTAATTCTATACTTCTATTACAGAAACACATATAGAAACCATTAAGAAAAATCAATAGACGCTCGAACAAAGGAAGCTGAGTGCTGACCCGGCAAGATAACCTCTGGAAATGTGTTTTACACTGACAGGCGCCCGGCTTCTTTAAAAAGACCAAGTCGGTTGTTAGCCGCTTTACGTTGTTGGTGAGGACATCACTCGTGCCACAGATGAATTATAGTGTTTGGAACAAACAGGGAGCATGTTATGTCAAACGTAACTGTTACGTCGCCAAGGTATTTTCGTTTGATGAAACGTTACATGGTCTTCGTAAAATGGACCCCTGAGGACCGTTTCACAAACAGGGGGAAACTTATTTCAAATGTAACTGCCATGACAACACGTACTGTAGAGATAGGTTGCCATGGTAGTTGCGTTTCGTGATACGTTACACAATCTTCGTGAAACGAGCCCCTGGTTGATACAGGCAACATATTAGTCCCATACATAGCGCTAGCATAGGTTTGATCAACAGAGAAAAACAGCCATATAAATGGTTCCATAAAGCTTGCGTATATAAGCTAGGTTAATTGTGTGGCAACATATAATATCTACCTGATATTAATAGCGTTTAAAACAGGCCTCTCTGTGTCATTATGTTATGTGTACCACTTAGTCCCATTGCACATGAAAGAAAATTCAAATCAAACTATACATGTATACACACATGCAAGCCCATGAGGCATCTAGATTTCTGGATTATATCTATAATCAGAGAACTCCGGCTAGTAAATTTGCCTGAAGCGTTGCCCTTGCGGCAGTCGTTGTTCCCTTTACCACAAAGGTTGCGGGTTCGAGTCCAGTGGATAGGCAGGGGATGATTTGTCCGGTACCTGACGAATGATTACAGATTACTGATCTTCTAGGGGTGAGGTTTATTATATAACACCTGACTGCGGATGTATTATACACAAAACGCTTCAAATAGTTTGTTTGTAGCGGAGAGGTATTTCCAAAACAACGGACATAGCCATGATGTCCCCCTTTATAGACTTGAACAATTCAAAGATATATTTCTTCAGTGTGTACGGATGTGTATACTTCTAAGATATTTTTCCGTCAATGCGCACAGATATGTATACTCACAAAGGCATATTTCTGTCAGAGTGTATAGACTTGCATGGTTCCAATACACATTTTTGTCTACGCGCAGATCTGTACACTTTTAAGAGATACTCTTGCCTGTACATAAACTTCAAGACATATCTCTATCGAGGCGTGGTCTGCTATACTTTCATGGCACATCATTGTCAGTGCATATGCGCCTACACATTCACGCCTATCATCGTTTAGCTTTGCGGAATGGTATGTCGTAACAGGTCATGAGATCAGGCCATCTGTTTGGACACTCCCTCAGATAACAGAGGAGAGCCTGCCATGTATGGAGACACAATGTTTGTATATGAAACCATTCTATTAACTCTAACTCGTCAGCCGTGATAGTCTAGTGGTTAGGACTTCTCGTTGTGGCCGAGACAGCCCAGGTTCGAATCCTGGTCACGGCACCTTCATTTTGATTTTAAATATGAGTTGGTACATTTTCAACGTTTTCAGCCATGTAAATGCACCTGAACAATTTAGATTTGAAATCGAATTCAACATTGAAATGCTTTTACCTGTGCTTAGAGTTTTCGTCGAGACACCCCTGTGTTCTATAAATACATCACAATACTCAATTCTCGAAATGCACACATCACTTTTACCTCCTTTTCGCACTGATCCTCCTGTCGCTGAAATATTGCCGTAGTAGCGTAAAGTCACAATCATTCATCCATTCACAATGAGATAAAATAACAGAGATCTCATTTCTGCCGTAAAATTAAAGTCAGTGATATGCCAATATAGATGCAGATTGATCAATTAGGTATGAAGCCTGGCAGAACATTACGCTGTGATCATTGCTTACATTGACATGGTCATTTCTCTCTCCCACAAGATGCTGTATTTGATGACTGGTTGCTCCTTGCTTGCATAACATTTTTACTGAGTCTTCAATTAATGATGCACAGTATCAAAAAAAGAAGAAAAAAAAAGCAACAACAACATTTTGTTTATCTAGAGTCACTAGGATCCTACAAGTCCCTTCTCCTTCAGTTTTGCTACCAGCTCTTCCACACTCTCCACTTTGGAGCCAGCTTCTCTCACTGGTGGGTCCTCTACACTGATCTGCTCTATTCTAGGGGTCAAATCCACGCCATTTTAGAGAGAGAGAGAGAGAGAGAGAGAGAGAGAGCTATCAAGCTTTTGTCCATATATTGAATAAGGAAAATCCTGTTCGTTAGTTTGTTAGATTCTCGAGGATTAAAGGTGATCTCTACATTATGTCGGCCAAGCAATCGACATGACGACTTACACAAGAAGGCTCCAGTAAATAGACATCAACCCAGACGTCAACCCAAACGTCAACCAAGACCATAACATGTCAGTATATGTAACGTGATCCGATGACATCTACATACTCTCAGCCACGGCACAACGTCTCACAGTCAGGGAAAATAAGTTATACGTGCAGTGTTAGCTCCGTCTTACCGAATCCGAGATATTATCTTGTTAAAGACGTATCTCTTAGGTTAACAATTAGTGTTGTTCATTGCTTGCACTCATTTAGGCAACATGGTCACGCGTCTTCTTATTACACAAAAAGCACACATCATCAAAATCAACAACAACATTTTTATTTCAGATAATATTAAAGGTACAAAGTTCAAGACAATAGTGTGCTAACTCTGGGAGATGGTCAATCCGAAATAAGCACAGGTGCAATAACCTTAGAACTGACAAAATTGAGAATTATATTATGCAGATATTTGGGAAACTTGACTAACTCAGCAAATAATTCATGATTAAGAAGAGCTGCTATTAACAATCTTACCCAATAAATCTAGTCTACAACATAAATGTATAATAACACGCGATGCACGCGGTTCTTTCGAAACTGTTTGTAACTATACACAGCAATGACAGTACAAATTCTGGTTTTAAATGTTCAGATAGAAATATAACGCCATTCAATTGTTTTTTGTTGTTCTTTTTCTTGTTTTTTTTTGTTGTTGTTGTTTCTTTGTTTTTTGGGGTTTTTTTTGTTTCTTTGTTGTTGTTGTTTTTTTTTTTGTTTCTTTGTTTGTTTGGTTTTTTTTTTTTGGCAAAACAGACAATAGTTGGCTATTGAAATACTGTATCCGCCTGCCCACCCAAAACTGACATTCAGGCGGTGTCACGTGTAGTTCATCATTCTGGACAGGTCAAAATACATGTAAGATTTATTAACTAAACCTCATGTAAAAAAATCTATTTACATTCGAGAAATCTTATTTGTGTCTTACATTAAGAAAGACTTGATCGGAACAAACAAAACATAGATATACAATATAGGAGTTAGCACAAGAGCCGATGTGGTAGAAGAGATAGTCTTACACGCATTTAACTGTGTAATTCTGTCTTGTGCATGTGTAGCCTACACAGCTTGGTTATTGTGACACAAATCACTTTGGACGTTCTGACCAGTTTGTCTTGAAGATTGTCTCTCCTGGTGAGTTAATGTCTTTTTTCAACTCGAACGGAGCTTAGAGATTGTCAAGTGCCGGTTTAAAATGATTGGAATTATTCCATAAAGCCGGTATAGAGCTACCATGGCAATAACCGAGGCGGCACAATATCGGCTCGAATGATGGAGTAGTTACCAAGATGACAGATGATCTACCAAGGGCTTAACCTCGGAGTCACGCTGTAACAAGAACGTTATACATAGCTTTGCCGGAGATGCCCAAAACAAAGGACGAAGATTCGAATAAAAGACCTCTATTACCAGTACCCCAGCATTATATAATTATCACCCAGTGTCCAATGATGCCGCACACAAGGGATTAAACAAAAAGTCGAACTCTGAGTCTTAGGTTTTATCTTAACATCATAATTGCTGACAAGTGATTGCTTTTCGCTAGAGGCCAGTTTATGTTTGATCGACTTGGGATTCACGAACCACTGGTGTATTTCTCCCCTTGCCAGAAACCAATAAACTCACGACTGTGACCTCTTTTCTTCCTGTACACCGAGGAACCTAATTATGGAATTGTCCGATGCTCCCGGATGACCAATTGCCGGGCATCATTTTCACGACAATCGGAAAATAAAGAAAACTTATGTGCATGGCTCATTTAGGATAAGGGGCATGTTAAGGTACACATGGTGAATAGATAGCCCAAAGTTCATGATGTCCTGCTGGTGGACATTACTCACACGTCCACTAAACAGCGTCATGATGGGAGCGGTCAGTCTTCATCACATATAAGATAAATGCCTCTAAGGTCTTTAGTGACACCCTCGTTCACTGCGCTTTCACAATACCTTGTAAGATACATAAAAAACGAGAAATTCCAAACGCGAAATGGAGCAAACGAATTGCTGGAATATATGAAGTCGATGGCATATAAAGCACTGAGACTGATGAAGTCTGTGGCATGTGAAGTGCTCAGACTTATGAAGTCTGTGGCATATGAAGTGCTCAGACTTATGAAGTTTGGGGCAAGTGAAGTGCTCAGATTTATGAAGTCTGGGGCATGTGAAGTGCTCAGACTTAAGATATGTTGACACATATGACTGTCTTAGACATATATAAAATGATGAAGTAAATTAGTGTCCGAATAGTCCAATTTGATCAGCCTAGAAAATATTTTGGGTGTAAATTAGAACGTACAAACACTTTTATGATATTTGAGTGGCTGATAAATGCCGAATTTGTATGGATTTTACATATGCTGTAAGAGTGAACATACTTCACAGATTCCTACCTATCACGGCGCGATATTTGACGATTGTGCGCTTCTGTTATTTTTCCGTAATCGGAGTTAAATATTGATGGACGTGATAATTTCCGGTTAACATGTAACACCTGAAGCCCAGGAATACCTTTCTCAAGGAGACTTATTAACGCAAGAGGTATAGACTTTGGGAAATGCTCTACTTGAATTATAGGACGAATATAACAGAGGTTTGTTGAAAATAATATTGTTATGTCCAGCATGTATATTCGTCTCAGTTGGTCAACCCATAGACAAAGAAACCATCTGACCGATTAGGTCATTCGGATGGACAAGATTAGTCTTACACAACATGACGCGTTTAGTTAACTGTTTGACGAACACAACGGATGACCCATTTCCTTGCAAAAAACATGCTGAATTGTATTTTACCATAGTTGAAGAACAACGGGCCTTTCGTCCTTCGTATACGCCCAAATCTCCTCGATCATAACGTCAAGTGATATATATATCCCAAGGTTTCAGTATGAGTTTGGAATCTAACAACACTGAACACATGAAATCTATGTGAAGGCATACAGTTTTATCATTCCTAATGAAAATGTAGCGTGGTCTCCATTAGAGTCTCTGTACAGGCTGGCCAGTGTATCCTGGAACACCCAGGTCTTGTGTTTCTTCTTCCTATTAACATATCTGGTTTGTAACAGTATGCAAGACCATCTGGTGATGGCATGTGGGAAGTGTCTACATAGCTACACGGCTGCACATGTTATGCTTTATGACAGCTATCATATTACCAACATTTCCTGTCATTAGTGTAAACACGCTATATTCTATTCTTATTTTATTTTGTTATTCAGATCAAATTACAAGCACAGACATGCTAGCACACAATAGATTTATAACACAATTGTAGTTTACCCCAAATGTTTCGGTTTTGGTTAATTTACACTTTGGATATCAAAACGTGCACCATAGTGGAAACTTTTCCTCAAATCATGCTGTATTGTTCAAACCTTAAGGAGCTAGGCCTTCTTACCTAATTCCAGAAATATGCTTTTTTCTTCGTGCAACCAATCACCAGAAAACAAAACACAGACAACACAGAATTTTTTATTTAATGCAGAGGCCTATGTTAATAGCAAAATCGTTTTTCCATACTCATTCTATTATTCACCTTCATAAAAACAATAATCTCAAACGGTAGTCAAAAACTATTTAATTAAGCATTATATTTCACGATGCCTTTTCCCTTCCTGTGAAAACGAATGAACACCTAGTATTCCATTTTCAATTTAAGTGTCCTTGACACCCATTGTAGTAATTAAATGACGAACCTACTTAATCAAACGGGGCGGTTTTATCTTGCGAGCTGTCAATTGAACAGGTAAGTGTTACTTCCGGTAAATCAGATATCAAAGGCAGCGCGTTTTTACCAACTTATATATTGAAGTCAAACCCTTCGTCTTCCAAGAGAGGTTCTCCATTTTCCTTTTTTCTGAAGATCTCGTCATGTGATAACTTACATATGGAGAACCCATTTTATTAATGCAACTTGTGTAATTCTATATTTCTATCACAGAAACAAATTTAGAAACCATTACGAAAAATCAATAGATTCTAGAACAAAGGAAGTTGTGAGTACTGACCCGGCAAGATAACCTCTGGTAAAAGACGACCAGTGAGTGGTTGTTAGCCACTATACGTTGTTGGTGAGGACATTACCTTGTTAACTCACTGACGGTGGCCTCGTGCCACAGATGTAGCCTAGTGCTTGAAGCATCCTGACTGCAATCGACATGTATGCTGCAGGGAGACAAGTTGTGATAGTCTAAATGATGGGCCCATAGATAGCGCTAAAATAGGCCTGATAAACAGAGAAACATAAGCACGTTTATACGGCCAACAATCAAGGAGGCTCCTAATAATGCATTCGCTGTACATTCATGTCTACAGCATACTGGCTTCCTCCCCAGCTGCACGTGGGAAGGTCTGTCAGCAACTTACGGATGGTCGTAGCGCCCCACCCCCCACCCCCTCCTCCTCAACCCATAGTTTCATTACACTCTAAAGCTGGCCGCCTTGGTGTGAGTGAAATATTCTTGAGTAAGGCGTGAAATATCAATCAGATAAATGAATAAGTAAGTAAGTAAATAAATAAAAATACAGATACAACGTCTAACAGATTTTCCCTTACTGTTACAGGAGTGAATGAGAACCAAATCAAGTTATGGATGGATCTGAACAAATGGCGGCCACAGAAGAAGCCTTGATAACATGTAGATTTTGTATTCCGTCTATAACATTGGCTCCATCACTCTCCACTCAGACAGTGGTCCCTTGACCATTGCTGGTGCCCACTCCAATCCAGCCTCTCTGGTTCAGCTGTATCTCTGTAAGACGGGGATTACTTATAATATGGTAGTACACGAACACTATATTATGTCAGGAAGATTTTCCTAAATACTTCCAAAAGACATTTTTGACTCTGAGCAGACTCCAGGGAATTTTCTCACAATGTGTTTACTCTTATACTTTCAAGAAATATCACTGTCAGTACATACATGCTAACATATCCTGGGCATATTCCCGTCAGTCTGTATTTATTCATTTATTTATTTATTTCATTGGTGTTTAACACCGTACTCAAGAATATTTCACTCATGCGACTGCGGCCCCTTTATGGTGGGAGGCAACCCACGACCATCCGCAGGTCCTTGGAGCACCTTTCCACGTGCGGCCGGAGAGAAAGCCAACATGAGCTGGACTTGAGCTCACAGCGACCGCACTGGTGAGATGCACGGGGTCATAACGCCTGTGTACGATCTTTTGTCTTTAAACAAAGCCTATAGTGAAATATTTGTTTGACAGTGTTTAGGGAGCATGTCCGAACAATGGTGTACTGATGTCTGCACATAATTTGCACCTCGTCCTCATATTACAGAAAGCGCAAATGGGTTAATAACCTGGTATGCGAACATCCTCCCCCGTCATGAGGTCATTGTTCGCTTTAATCATATTTTTCTCCATGCCTGGCATAAGGACAATCCTTTGTTCACTATTCAGAGCTTAAAGTTGATCTCAACATTATTACTTCGGCAGAAACACTGTAGAAAGGCCTGATTCCAGGTCATCACGTGACACAGTCAGTAATAATCGGTGATACCTTAATGGTAACCCATCATAGCCATGATAATTTTATTTTAAAGACGTCTCCATTATATAACCCAGGCGCTCCATTGCTTGCATTCCTTTTGGAAGCATGAATAGAAAGCATTAACTTCTTATAACAAAAATGATAATACATGCATTAACATCGACAATTTCAGATAATATTACAACTATATATTTGCAAACTCTGCAGGGTGACAAATCCAAGAGGAGCACAAAAGCAAAAATATTAGGACTGACAAAACTTAGAATTCTATTAAACAGATCATGGAGAGCACTAACTAAATAAATGATTCTTGTGGAGCAAGAACGATGAGAGCCTCCATAAAAATCACAACATTTGTTGTTTGTTTGTTTGTTTGAGGTGTAATGTCGCCTCTAGTATGATATCCACGATGGAAATCAGGCATTTGCTTTCTTAAAGGTCAAATGCCACCAACGTTTCTGCTCATTACGCTTCGGCAAATTAAATCTCAAGGATTTAAATATGGTTTCATTGCTAAACCGGAATTATCAAGGTATTGTGTACTCTGAAAACACCAGAGTGAACAGTGAGCTATCTTCATTTCCCCAAAAGCATTGGCCATGTTGCTGTTTAACGGTAAAAAGGCTTGGTTACACGATCAAGTCCCTGTGGTGAGAACTCAAAGCCTTGCTGTCATCATTCTGGACAGGCAAAAATAAGTTCCATTAACAAAGAATAAAGAAGTATGGTTATGAAATGTAATGCATTAAGAAAAGCAAACAAGAAATGGGGCGAACAAAATATAGGTACCAATATAGGAGTTAGGACAATAGCTGGTGAGATGGAAGGTATCGCCTTGCGCCGATCTGCTATACGATGAAACATCAGAGAAAACTCTAACTGTGTAATTCTGTTCCCTGGCAGCTTAGTTATTGTTAGACAAATGAATTTGGACGTTCTGGCTAATTTGTCTTCCAGTTCGTCTCTCCTGATGAGTTATTATCTTTTTTTCACCCCGAACGGAGCTTAGAGATTATCAAGTGCCGGTTTAAAATGATTGGAATTATTCACATCTCTATAAAGCTGGTATAAAGCTACCAAAGCAGTAACCGAGGCGGCACAATATCGGCTCGAATGATGGAGTATTTACGAAGATGACAGATGATCTACCACGGGCTTAACCTCGGAGTCACGCTGCAACAAGAACGTTATACATAGCTTTGCCGGAGATGCCCAAAACAAAGGACGAAGATTCGAATAAAAGACCTCTATTACCATTACCTCAGCATTATATAATTATCACCCAGTGTTCAATGATGCTGCACACAAGGGATCAAGGAAAAAGTCAAACTCAGTCTTAGGTTTTGTCTTAACATCGCAATTTGCTGACAAGTGATTGTTTTTGCTAAAGGCCAGTTTATGTTTGTTCGACTTGGGATTCCCGAACCACTGGTGTATTTCTCCCACAAACCAATAAACTCACGGCTGTGACCTCTTTTTCCCCCTGAACGCCAAAGACCCCAATTGTAGAATGGTCCGAATCGCCCGGATGAGCAATTACAAGGTATCATTTTCAAAATCATTTTCATTTCAGTCAAGGAATAACGAAAACTTGTATGCACGGCTTATTTAGGATAAGGATTACGCTAAGGTACTTATGTTATTAAGAGATAGCCCTCAGGTCATGATGTCCTACTCGTGAACATTAATCACATATTCACTTCTAAAAATCACTATGGTATGCGGAGAGTTCAGTCTTGACCATGTATAACATGAATGTGATCAAGTCCGTTACTGAAACCTCAGCATGCGGTACCGTACATTTTAGGATGAGTTTACATGACAGTTGGGAATGTAATCCCCATACAAAGGACCAGCTGGAAAAAGCACCAGAAATTCACCCCTGATGGGTGAAGTAAGGATCTGCAGGACTTGGTCCATCTTGAGCACTGAGCAGAAACTAGGACTAAGGGATGCCGATTAAAAGCCTATAATAATTAACTAAACTATCTCAAATATGCGCGAGAGGCGTTACCGAGAAAACAAGACATACGGCCTACTCACCTTCGCTCACACTGACAAGCCAAGTTAAGCAAACTTTTTGAACAAGCGTTTAGGGCGCTCCTTTCTGGGATTGTTCAACTCCAAGTGAGTATAATAATTTGGAACAATGTCGAGAGGCCGAATTCATCAGTCATTTTTTGCGAGGAGCAAAGGGTTTTCTTGCCTTCGCAGCAACATAAATTTCCGCACTCTTTCCTGTTGCAGGTGAAGTGGATGTCGTATTCTGTACTGGCACAATTTAAGTGCCGGCCTGACACATCCTAATTTCCGAGGGATAGTTTACTTGCCCTGTTGCACCTATCCTTGTATGATAACTAGGTTACGTCTGTTATTACATTAAAGGGTCTACCTATAGGGTGAAAGAACTTCATCAGCAATTATACAGCAAACACGCATACAACATAGTGTATCGCTTGGAGAAGAAACACTGCATGGAAACAGGACGTAAGAGATATGATAAAGTAGAAGCCGATGGTAGGGCAATACATCATTCCGTTGTGCCAGCTTATTAGAAGGGGCTATCATAAATTAGCTCAGGTATAGGGAGATTTGGCGTCTGTGGTAAAACACACCGGCTTTGTGCCGTTCTCCAACATTCGTGGCCACATTCCATAGTCAACCAGCATGAACAGACCCACTGGCTCCAACGTCGGACCTAGTTAATTTTCGAGAAAACACCGGGGTAACCATTTATCTCACTCCGTGTTTCTTTTGGCAATCGGAACGCTTAAACTAATAATGCTTGCAGAGATTAACTTCTGTCCATCCTTCCCAGCACACTTACTCACACACCGCCACCAAAACTCATGTTATTAAAGCTCGCTCGGAAACAAGGCTTGCCATTTAAAATCCAGACCTGGCACATCTTTTTCTTTTAAGCTGGGAATTAAGGCTTAATCAAAAGAGCCAAGATGCACTCCAGGCATCAGTAGATACATTGTTAGCTGCGTTTATTTTCGTCACCAGAGCATCATGGACTCTTGTTGTTTGTTTACTTGTCGAATTGGTTGTTTGTTTACTTGTCGTTACCACAGTCCAGTCGATTAATGTGATGCGGTAAGCAAAACATCCCTGTATTCAATGTTTTAATATACGTTATGTGTTATAAAAGTAGGCATTTATAAAAACTATTTCTTAAAAAAAAGTATTTATAAAATAGTTTTTAAAGTATTTTCTCTAAATACTTATAAAGCTATTCCCTGTTATTAGCAATTCGTATACATAAAAAAGTTTTCTTTTGTTGTTTCTACATTTTTGGGGATAAATACACAAGAAAATATGAAATAAATTTAAACAATTGTGGCACGCCAGAAGCATATGTCTTGCATGACAATACTTGGCTAACTGACTTCAGTGTCAACAGCTACAAATAAGCGCAACAACTGAGCCATAACTTTAATTGAATACCCTGATTACATGTTGAGAGCGTTGAGTGGGGCAAATGTGTTTAATAATTCAAAGGTAAATATCTTATTTTTATCCATTCATACTGATAGCTTATTTATACGAGAATGGAATTTATGTGGAAAAAATATCAAGCTTAAAGGCAATGTCGTGAGCATT
The DNA here is from genome assembly GCA_016165875.1 of Acanthopleura granulata. NCBI lineage: Eukaryota > Metazoa > Mollusca > Polyplacophora > Chitonida > Chitonidae > Acanthopleura > Acanthopleura granulata. The sequence continues at coordinate 40,703,858 of JABBOT010000002.1, read as the reverse complement.
GTAATGTTCAGCTACCAATATAGTGCAGTATAAGTGGTGTGCATCTACAGGTATCGGGTCAATTCGTCCAAGGGGCAACCCGTACAAGACAACCCGTCCAAAAAAACATTAGACTTCATACAATGCAGACGACGAGAACCCCAAATTACTGAACATCTACATATCTCGATGGTCACGGTAATTATTGCATGATTTAAACCATTGTACTAGTTGACTCGTCCAGGATTTTGGACAGGTTATCTTTTACGGTTTGCCTCTTGGAGGAATTAACCTTTATTCCATCTACATATGTCATCCTTAGGATAGTTTATCAGTAACGCGCCAAAGGGGGTTGGTGGTTTGAAATTACATGAAATGAAGTGGAAAAAATACATGAGGCGGGTCTCTGTGCCGCAGTTGGTTAGCGCCCTGGCACAGCGTAGTGGCCGAGAAGCCGCTCACCAATTCGTTTGCTGTGAGCTCAAGTCCAGCTCATGCTGGCTTTCTCTCCAAGCGTACCTGGGAAGGTCTACCAGCAACCTGTGGATGGTCGTGGGTTTCCCACAGGCTCTGTCCAGTTTCCTCCCACCAGAATGATGGTCGTCGTCGTATGAGTGAAACATTCTTCAGTACGGTGTAAAACACCAATCAAATAAATACATAAATAAATAAATGAATGAATAAATAAATTTTCTAGAAAGTGCAATACTGCTATATGCAAAATGTTGCCATGCGCTTAATTAAATTTTATTATTCGTTATACAATTTCGGAAGACTATGCCGGTGGATAAAAAGATCCAGAACACCTGTATGTGACTGGAAGGATAGTAAGCCTATATAGTGTTTTGCTATGAGCCTGGGTTAAGACCACAGTAATTACACCCTAATTCTCATGAAGGGTCATTGTTTGGTACCCAGTGACAGCTCGCACAATGCTGGTTGTCATTGACACATCGCTTTTACCACTTCCCGTGTCGTTAATAACTGTCCAGGAGTGCCTCTATATGTTAGGGGACTGCCAGGTTACAGGGTGTGATGAGAACTTGTCAGCTGTGCGAGACGGAGGCCTGTCAAATTGCCTGCACAGCATCGCAGAGTGCTTGCCACATACAATCGCTGCTAACTTAGGACAACTGGTTGTGTCTGTTTGACGTACCATTGTGATAAGCCTTGTACATAGGTTCAAGACACGCTGTGGATGGCTTCAGAATACCACCACCCACCCTCCCACCCCCCACATTCAGTCTGCAGTAATCACGTTTGTAACTGTGACAGATGTCCTGTTTTCTCTGTCTTCAATGCGCTTATTACCTGTCAAGAATGGGTCATCTTGAGTATCTTCTCTGACACAACCGGACAAGGATTAAATTACCACAGGAATGTATTCTCTTCTTCCTTACGGGCACTTATTATTTCCATTCACTTACGAAAACACCTTCCGGTCTTCATCCGACACGACTGCGTCCCCTGATTAATTCAAGACAATATGAGAACACCAAGTGCCTGGCCCCGTAAATGCCATCTTCCCTCATTCCAAACTTACTTTACTCTAACAGCTAAATGTGAACGACCGATACCAGTGGTAAACATGACACCAATGATCAAGACATAGATGGAGAATCTCCAGACACTGGTAGTGAATCTGTTGTGTAAACTATAACACATGTGTTATGAATCTGCTGTGTAAACCATAACACATGTGTTATGACTCTCCAGACACTGGTAGTGAATCTGTTGTGTAAACCACAAACACATGTGTTATGAATCTCTTGTGTAAACCATAAACACATGTGTTATGAATCTGTTGTGTAAACCATAGCACATGTGTTATGAATCTCCAGACACTGGTAGTGAATCTGTTGTGTAAACCACAAACACATGTGTTATGAATCTCTTGTGTAAACCACAACACATGTGTTATGAATCCCCAAACACTGGTAGTGAATCTGTTGTGTAAACCATAACACATGTGTTATGAATCTCTTGTATGAAACAGAGGCAATGCATACGTATGTTAGGGAAGGTCAGTCTTCTTTATACGCAAGAGAATTCCCTGTGTAAACCTGAGACAAGTATTGTGAAGCCCCTTTCAACACGAGAGACACGGGTCATGAGCCTCCTTTGTACACCAGAGACACAGGCAGTGAGCCGCTTTAGTATCCCACCCGCCTGAAAAGTGCAGTTGGTAGAGCGTCTGCTTTCGAACGGGGAGATCTGGGTTCAAACCTGGGTCGGGTCATACCAAAGACTTTAAAAAACGGTACATCCTGCTTCCTCGCTAGGCGCTCAGCAATAAGAGGATAGAGGGTGGACTGGTCGGTGTCAGTATAATGTGACTGGGTGAGGGGGCTTGTTGGGTGTCTTCGGCAAGTCGTCTCGGTGAGGCAGCACCAGATAAAAGATACGGTGGAAATCCGTCTTGCACAAAGGACAAACCGCCTTCGTATAAGTGAAATATTCTTGAGTAGTGCGTAAGCAATAAGCATTCATTCATTCCTTAATATCCCAGAGGCACGTGCCGTGAGACCCCTTTGTACACCAGAGACACATGTCCTGGATGTCCTTTGTACACCAAAACAATATGAGTCCCTTCTTCGCAGACATGGGTCACGAATCTTCTTTGTATGATATAAATGATTGGATATGACCTCTTCTAAATAGGGTTTTATTCCACATAGTATTAACTCACACACATCGTGGCTTAAGCAGAATTAGGTAAAAACAAGAACAGCGATGTTAATCGCAACATCTGTGGACGTCTGTGGCAGAATTACTGAAAAAGCTGTGTTGTCATCACATTTAAGAAGAAAAAAAATAACAAAAAACAATGCAAAGGATCGGGCCCAAGGATGCTTAGTTCACAAGCAAAATCCTGGTTTTACAGGTATACTATATAAAAGACTATAACACAGAGAGTAAAACCAGAGGAGAGACGGCAGTGTAACAGACGTACCCGGTGAAACATGGGCTCTGGTCAAATTACCTCAGCTGGGAATTATTCTAACTGTTCATGTACAGGCATAAATACTAGCAACTTACACCATGACTTAAGATACATAAAAGGGTGGTGAATCTTACACCAGACGTACGGGTTTTACTCTGACGTATATAGAAACAACTTACACTCCCCCAAGCCCCATGACTCTAAAGCAGAATTAGGTAAAAACTAATATGCGGATGTCCGATATACCACCCACTCCCCAGGCCTTTTCCCTCTTTGTCATGAAGAAAGTTTTATGGAAACCCACGGTGTGGGTGTGGCGGTGTGCAGAAAAAATTAAATGTGTCATAAACGTACCCTTTTTGCTATAGGCAAGAAGAGCATTATTACGTCATGTACCTCAAATATGAAAATAAAACTAATCCGACTGCCATTGAAATTAAGGATGGACATATTTAATGAAGATGCGCATATTTAATGAGGATACACATACAGTTTCAAGGATATCTGTGCAACACTTCAGAAGGAATTGCATGGCCGAAATCGGTGAATATGAAAATCATTACTTCACAGCATTCATTGAAGTTGCATAGAAATCAATGAGGTACTGTAGGAGGAGTTGCAGGGAAAAAGTCTGAATAAGTGCAAAGGCAGCATCACGCTTTAAATCCTGAATGGGTGTAATACTGCGATTGCTATTAAACTTAAGCAAATGCAAGCTTAGATAATGAGAAACATGTGTAGTAAATTTCATCAAAATCGTTTGCGTCGTTTGACAGGAGTTACACGGAAAAGACTGTGTCTACAGAGGGACAGACAGAGACGGTAATTTCAGTGTACTCTCTCCCGCCTCCCCACCAACCAAAATTTATTTATTCATTTATTTATTCATTTATTGATTTATTTATTTATTTGATTGGTGTTTTACCTAAGAATATTTAACTTATGCGACGCTGGAACGCGGGAAAGCACGACGGTTAGTAAATGGTCACACCGAACCGATGAAATCCGGCCTGTTGTCAGAATGCCTCAGTTGGGGTTATAATGCCAAGTGTTCATGTAAATACTTAAATATATGCAGTAACAACGTACATGCCTCCATAGCACCATGGTTTACCTAGAGCCCAAGGCCTCCATAGCACCATGGTTTACCTCGAGCCCAAGGCCTCCATAGCACCATGGTTCACCTCGAGCCCAAGGCCTCCATAGCACCATGGTTTACCTAAAGCCCAAGGCCTCCATAGCACCATGGTCTACCTAGAGCCCAAGGCCTCCATATCACCATGGTTTACCTCGAGCCCAAGGCCTCCATAGCACCATGATTTACCTAGAGCCCAAGGCCTCCATAGCACCATGGTTCACCTAGAGCCCAAGGCCTCCATAGCACCATGGTTCACCTCGAGCCCAAGGCCTCCATAGCACCATGGTTCACCTAGAGCCCAAGGCCTCCATAGCAGCATGATTTACCTAGAGCCCAAGGCCTCCAAAGCACCATGGTTCACCTAGAGCCCAAGGCCTCCAAAGCACCATGGTTCACCTAGAGCCCAAGGCCTCCATAGCACCATGATTTACCTAGAGCCCAAGGCCTCCATAGCACCATGGTTCACCTAGAGCCCAAGGCCTCCATAGCACCATGATTTACCTAGAGCCCAAGGCCTCCATAGCACCATGATTCACCTCGAGCCCAAGGCCTCCATAGCACCATGATTTACCTAGAGCCCAAGGCCTCCATAGCACCATGGTTCACCTAGAGCCCAAGGCCTCCATAGCACCATGGTTTACCTAGAGCCCAAGGCCTCCATAGCACCATGGTTCACCTCGAGCCCAAGGCCTCCATAGCACCATGGTTCACCTAGAGCCCAAGGCCTCCAAAGCACCATGGTTTACCTAGAGCCCAAGGCCTCCAAAGTACCATGGTTTACCTAAAGCCCAAGGCCTCCAAAGTACCATGGTTTACCTAGAGCCCAAGGCCTCCATAGCACCATGGTTTACCTAGAGCCCAAGGCCTCCAAAGCACCATGGTTTACCTCGAGCCCAAGGCCTCCAAAGCACCATGGTTTACCTAAAGCCCAAGGCCTCCAAAGTACCATGGTTTACCTAGAGCCCAAGGCCTCCAAAGCACCATGGTAAGCCCAAGAGTTGTGAAATGGATCCGTTGCTCTGCTTCTTATTTTATTCCCTTGTAACTGGTGACCAGTGGTCTTCCATTACAATTCGTTAGGTTTCTATTTGTACCTATCCATTAATGTGTCCGTAATGGGGAACCCGGTAGCAGTATTTTGCACGATTTTATCTCGATCTATCTTTACCCACCTCATGACATTAGTTTACAGAGAATACATTCCACTAGAACATCATATTGTGATATACTGAAAGACTGAAGTCATCTTCCCTATCAAAATTATGCAACTTAGCATTTCTATTTTTTTGGTTAGTGTCAGCACCAACTAAGTCCAAAATATCTTCATTATTTGTCACTTTTTACCACTGCTGTGCGTAGCAATAGTTCAAGGCAACACATCAAATATATTTTAAATTTTTGTCAAGCTTGTATCATGTGTGTTGGAAAGATGCTAGCTGGAGGCTTAGGATGCTTCGAATATATCACCACTGCTTGTAACTGATGAGGGACATCATGTATTTAGTCAACTGAAAACCGGCACACTTTGATTGTGGTTTGAGGATTGTCAGTTTACTTGAGACCCTCCACAGAATCACTCAACTGTTAATACCAATGTCTTGGAAATATATTGTTATTCACAAAACCTCATAAAATACAATTGATCAACAAATGTCAACAGTCATATGAAAGGCACAGAAATTACTCTCAAATGAAATGAAATACAATTTTGAAAACGTTTACAGATTCATCATTTAACATCAGAGCTAACAGTTATTTCGTATGTTCAAATTGCTAATTTGAATTAGACACCTGATTTGTGGGGATGGGGAAGGGGCATTTTCAAGAAGCATATACGTGTATACTAAACCGAAAATCCAGCAACCTGCGCATGGTTTGCGGACAGAGTCTGAGAGAAATCAGGCTTTTTCCAACCGCGAGCAACACTTATTGTGTGACTTGAACATTTCCTGGAAATTTGCAAAGGTTGAAAATGTGACAGGCAAGGTATCTACCCATTTCTTGGCAGTAACCCATTGGATCAAGGTTAAATGCGAGGAGTTCATCGAAAGCAGTTCCATCGACTTCGAGTTCGAGATCTGCGACGATTTTTATTGAGAACGGGAGATAGACTCAGGGCTGCGAAGAATGTCAGAATAATGAACTAACACTCTTAGTCCTCTCTTCCGGTTGTAACTCTAGTCCAGTCCGTTATTCTTGGGCAGTAACCCCAGGGGAAAGGCAGTGGCCTACCCTCCGTCTGCGAATTAACTTCCACATTAGGCCTATTCTTTATTTACACCATTTTAATCACTACCCAAGTGCTCGATTGCCATAAGGTAGGCCTAATACAACTAGGAACTGTTAAATACATCCATGTAAGCTTAGATGATGTAAATCTTTTCGCTTCATACGCTGCCACGGGAAGTCAAAGCTACCGACTGGTATGTGACATTTACAGTTACCAGCGCATTCGATGACCCTCCGGGACATAAAACTGAAAGGATAATAAATGAAAGCACCACTCCAGACATAATTAAAAAATTTATTCAATGCATAATCATTTCATATAAATCCCAACAAAACAACGAAGAAAGCATCACGGAAGGAAACTAATATTTGACCATAACACACGGTACTTTGCTGAGTACTTTGGTGAAACCACTTCCGGAAATTTCTCGACACATTTTCATGCCTCTATAATGGGCCTCTGACGATTCCCACCAATAGACCCATAAATTGAAATTATGTAAGAATTATGTAAAAATATGCAGTGGTGTTGGTTAGCTCGCTAGTGCAGCACAATAACCCATAAGCTTCACATCAATGCGGTCGCTGTGAGCTCAAATCAAGCTTATGCTGGCTTCCTCTCCGACCGTACCTGGGAAGGTCTACCAGCAACCTGTGGATGGTCGTGGGTTTCCCCCGGGCTCTGTCCGGCTTCCTCCCACCATAATGCTGGCCGTCGTCGTATAAGTGAAATATTCTTGAGTACGGTGTAAAACACCAATCAAATAAGTAAATAAATAAATGCAACCTATTAGACGAGACACAAGTCGCCACAATATCTTGTAGCCTCGTGTGCAAGTTCACGATACACAACGGTACAATCCCATTATTTATATTTTACATAACTGCATACTGCATAATTTACTACTAAGTGCAGTCTGTCACTGATTTTGCAAGGGAATGAAGATCAAAGAGTTTCTCAGAAATTAAGGTAGCATGAAATGATGATTTCCCACAGGTTGTATTCATTAGGCCGAACCTGCTTGTAATTCTAGCCGAATGAATAAAATATCCCATCTCACCTTGTATACCCCCAAACGTTAAATAAATACTGGCATACTCACAATTTCCAATTTACACGGCTCAACGGGAGGAACAATATTCACCGCTCAGGTACATATAATGAATGATACATCAAACGTCTGCCACTTTCACGCAAATAGTGGCGTGCAAGATCTTATACAGAACCATTGTAAGGCCAATTGCAAGATTGAAGACATCTGCTTAATTTTTTACCCTTTCTTAATTCGTTTAATAAACTGTAGTACTTTTCAACTGTTTCTTCTTGCCTTGCAGCGTGGTGTATAGAGTGTTAGATTTACTTTCCTTGAAGAAGCCTTACATACCTATATTGTGGAGGGGATGATTCAAGATCTGCAGAATGGTACTGTCTTCCGCTGGATTCTTTTTTGGTGCAAGCGGTGGGTATTCTCGAGTTATTGTGAGTGTGTGGTCGTCTCGTGTAGCCTCCATGTGCAGATTCATTTAAGCAAACAATGAACCAACCATTACAAACTACTAAATCAATGAGAAAGGCTTCCGACGACATATACACTATACGCTCGACCGTTGCTTGTGTTCTAGATGAGAATTTTAGTAGCTGCATCCCTATTTATACCATCCCGACCCCGTTTTCTTCAAAGCTGTGTGAATGACGTGTTGCACATTTGATGATAATCCAGATGTTAGGTGAATGTTAAGTGGTAGGTTAAACACACGCCGGGGGTAGAGTACCCCGAGTGCCCTCCACAGCTGTGCTCCTAATTTACGTTCTGTAAGAACCATTCTGTACAGGAAGGAGCTAACCCGGTTCTTCGGCCTAATACCCGGTAATTGTTTTCAAAACGGTGCACCAAGCTCCCAGTTACAGGACAGCTTTCTAGTCGATGGGATTCATTGGTTTTTTAATGACCTACCTGGCACCTTGACAACCCTGTGGTCGCGTTTCACCACCACTCAGAACTTCAAAGAACACATTTGTCATTTCACGATAATTACGGTCAATTGGCGGCTGAAAACAATTACCATTATTTATATAACTGGGTTAATGTTTGAAGGACAAATACAGAAGGTATGTTTCGTGGAAGTGACAAATGATTCTGAAGTATCTGCAGACAATTACATCACGTAATTTGGGTTCTCTACAAGGTCGAAATACTCTGCCAGTGCAACTTATTCGCCAGGCCCTAGGATCACGCAGTTATCTTACGCTTTTGTCTGATTTGGCTTCAGCTTCTAAACAGTTAAAAGCGGTAAACTTTTGACACTCAACAGGAAATTTATCTTAACATTAAAGGCTGTCTTGGACTGGCATGACAACCTTGATCAACAGTATTTAAGGTTATATATAAGTTCAGGATGTTAAGATTAAATTCGGCTTCAGCCTACGACAGTTTCGTGAGCCTTGGATGCCTCACAGGCTCGCCAGATGCATGAAATATATACATACAAATATACAATAACTCTCAACAACTGTTGCAAATTCATAATGACATGTGTACAAGTCTATATAGGTGTGTTATACAAACTACACAAGTTGTGTACAGCTGGTACACAAAATTATACGGAGGTGCAGTTTTTTACACAGTACTGTGTACCCCTCGCTCACTGAATGCAGTTTTTGTAGTGTCTTGTGTGGAAAGGACATTGGTGTTTCATCGTGTTTACCTGCGGGCCTATATGTAAAGCTGTACCAAGTGATATGCAGCAGATGCCATGTCGGTGTGATATACAGGCAGATGCGTCTGATGCACGAGGCTTCAACCGTACCAATGGCGTGTTACGTATGCCGCAGCTAACGTTCTATGGTGTCAAGGCCTAGCAGCAAGCAATGAATTGCATACATTTATGACTAAGTTTTCATTGTTATCAACACCACACTTATGGAGCTATGTTAATGTGTGGGATCTTGAATGTTAAGCCCATTCTCTTCATTTAACAAGACAGGCCTTTGTGCAAAACCCCACTCTATATAACACACTGCGCCTGATATCAGGCGCCCCAAGAACTTTTTTTTTTTTTTGTATTTTGGGTTATGTTTCAGGATGTTTGGTGATATTTAAGTCATCCAATGGCACCATATTAATAATTTATATCCATATATACGTGCATTGCCTCTCTCCCTTTCCGAATCATTCAGTGTCCGCGCGTTAACGTAGCACAGTAGTCGTTTTGGGACCGCAGATCGCTGTGAGTTCAAGTCAGTTCATGCTGACTTCCTCTCCGGCTCTACGTGGGATGGTTTGCCAGCAATCTGCCGAAGGTTGTGGGTTTCCACCGGGCTCTGTCCTGTTTCATCTCACCATAATGTGAAATATTCTTGACTATGGCGCAAAACTACACAATAAATAAATAAACAAATCGAATCATCCATTAAAGGCTAAATTTCTTATCTTGTCTGAGATTGTTTGGAAATATTCACCGGTAACTGTTAAATGCACATATTCACATCGACACAGTACATGTAGGAGTACTAATACACTGAGAGCATAGTGTGTCCGTTGTTGGAAAGAAACGTGAAAATATCACTTATTACATACATGTAGGCCTACACCATACAGGGCGCAAGTCGTGTACCTAGATTATGAGTACGCTTTTAAAGATGTTTGGATTCACGATCTACCGTACCAGTTCTCCAGACTGCACCCTTGTCAGGAACGAAAAACCTACGTCTGCAGGCAATTACTCTTAGACAATTCTGTATTCCAGGCAGACCCCGGAAACGGAAGAATTGTCCGGCTGGTCAACCAGCAGCCACAAAGTCTGAGAAGAAGTGTGATCAGTATTCCTTCACATCACACTCATGGAAAACTCAATCACTGAAGGCAAATTGCTGACGATCAGGGAACTAAAGCAATTAAAGGCAGGATAAAGACACGTATAGAGCTAGATAAGGTCTCCGTATAGATGCGCACTGCTTCTTTAAGTAGGTGCAACCGAGGATAATGGCATATTCGCTGAGTGAACAAAATCGCAATGGAGTCTGCGTAAAATGTGGCCGTTATGATAAACAGCCCAGAGTTCCCAGGGCGGCCTGGGTTTTGACGGAAGCAGTGAATTCCAGTCACATTTCATTCCATCCTTAAGTTTCCCGTTGGTTCTAACACAGGTGATATTCAATTTACAGGAGACCTACAGAGAGATCTCTCCAAGCCCAAACCGCGATGGCCATAATAACATGACCTGCTAGGAAATAATCATGAGCTTATTTGAAATTTGGCAGGATATTCACTCGTCTTTTCAAGATCGACTGTATGAAATCCCTTTTCAACATTCTTACAAACAGCTGTAGATCATACACACTGACAGTGAATTACATCTAAAACGTCTCATCATCGCCATGCTAACCTCGCTTTCTCTTTCTCTTCGATCTGCAGCAGGTTTAAACATTAGTCAGTGCAGGATTATTTTGACCTCACCCAAAGCGGCCAAATACACGTGACACATACTTAAGGGTATATGTACGTGGGACCTACTTAGTTCTGAATTCCTAAAGTAGTCAAATGCCTACAGACATATCATTGCTTAAAATAAAAGATTTTGTCCGTTACACTAGCTATAGATTACGATTCCTAAAAAGCTGCGCTCTCAAATAGATGCTAGTGGACATAGGTCCAAAGTTGCCCACAGGCCATGGGACATAACTCTGAAAACGTTGGCTGTCAGTCCTAGTGGAATCGCGTGCAGAACCACTCCAAACCTATACAAGCATGAGTGCATCACGTTCCATTAATTTGGAAAATATTCTTTCTAACCATTTCATTTTCACGCAGGCTGGAGCTGGTACACTAATGCTTTGCAAAATGATACTGTGGTCACGTGCTATTGTCAGAATCTCTACATACAACGATGTTAACGAAGTGGAAGAGAATATTGCATCGGAAATACATTTGCTCCTTCCAAATCACAAATGCGCACCATGCGGGTGGCTACTTTGTGATGGGGTGACACTGGGGAAGGAGATCTAAATGGAAGAGTTGTCAATATCCTGCAAGGTATTTGAACAAAAGCCTGTAGTGTATACAGATATTAAGATAGAATTAACGTCATTTTAACGAGAATTTCACTCCATTTCACTAACCAACAATGAGGATCTATGGCGGCTGATATGTGTAATCGGCATTAAACTCCCGTTAACAATTATATGAAATGATATTTTTACCTTCACTTGCACTATTATCCTTCTGAAAGCTTTGACGTATAAATACTTTCAATTGCAGAACATCACAAACGTCTACATTATTCTAGTCTCCTAGTGTGGACGCGTACATAAAATGGAATGTAGCCATAGGCTTAACTAATACAAGTGTGTAATCGTGTTCATAGTATGGCGTGTCCGTGATAGTCACACGCGCAACAGTATGATTGTCACAGATGCTTGAACTTATCCTAACCTATAAGTAAGGAGAAACAAACCAATACTGGTATCCAAACCAATACCAATACTAAGTTCCCTCAAAATTTTAAAGTCTGTCATGGGTGTGTTTAAGAATAACCCAACATGTCGAAAACTGATGAAAAATACTACTTTTTTTTCTTTGGCATGACTTTATTCCCCTTCAAACCATAATCTCTGTTACAGACTTCGTTCCCCTATACTTTCATTTTAAAGTCGACATGCATGACTCCAAGCATGCACAAGCTGCCCTTAACCAAGTCCTTCAAGGATCGTCATGCCACCATGTGGTAAATCGTCAATGATTTGTCATGACTCAGGCAATGATCACATTGTTCATCAATGATTTCTCATGACTCAGGCAATGATCACATTGTTCATCAATGGTTTCTCATGACTCAGGCAATGATCACATTGTTCATCAATGGTCTGTCATAACTCAGGCAATGATCACTTTGTTCACATCACAAACTACACGTCCTCACCTGCTTCCTGGAGCAAGTAGGCTTACATGTTGCCCATAACATGTAGGCTGAAAATATTTATAATGGTTAAGTAGAGATAAAAAGCTAAACATCATCATGTATGGCAGTTCGAGGCAATTTTATGATCCCCAGTAAGTACATAGAATCAAAATATGCAATCAGGAATTCAGTGGGATGTAGATCATTATTACCTACAGATTCATAGGTTTGTTCCGGTCTCAAAAGTTTTTTAGGTTATAATATACCATTTTATACAGAAACTAACATAACATTTCACATCGCAGGACTTCTAACATCACAAGTTCGTAAAGAATTCAAACCAGTCTACAAAAAACATCTTCCGACAAAAAGAAAAAGCATTTTTAAACATGTTACTTGCTAAACATACCTCCAAAATTGTCCTAAATCAGCTTATCCTCCAAAAATTGCTTCTGTAAAATGAGAGCTAAAGCTCAATAAAAACATCTGAGTAGGGCCCTTTTTGGTTGGTACATGTAGGTAGGGTCATGAGGAACAAACATGGCTGAAGTGAAGGTCTGAGTAAAGTAAAACAAGCTTTGATAAATACATGTATTCAGATTTAAACTCAAATGTCACTGAAATTTTCACAAATGTATATATAATGTATATACGTATTATCAATAATAATTAATGAATAAATGAATCCCCCAAAGAATGAATAAATAAGATACAAGTTAAAAGTTTATGAACTCTGCCATGTAACGACAAACATGTAATAATGCCTGTCATAGTAGAGGCTTTGTGAGACCTGATAAGTCTTGACATGTCAATTCAATATACAGAGCACAATCACAAATGACTGACTATAAGCACTTATATATACATGTCTGTATCTAATATGATGGCATGATGTATCACAAGCAGGTATATTATCTGGGAATTTCCGCAAATACATGTAAGGCAAAATAAAGGAACATTCAGAGATAAGTGGTTGGTAAATTCCTTAAAGTTACATTTCAATATTATACCGGTTGATTTAGAACACCATATCAACAGATGCAGAACACTACACCTGTATGTCTAGAACTCTACATCTGCAGGTGTAGAAGACCATGTCTGTGGGTATAGAAGACTACATCTGCAGGTGTAGATGACCATGTGTGTAGGTGTACACACTACATGTTTATATGCAGGTGTACAACACCACATCTGCAGGTGCAGAACATGTCATCCGTAGGTGTAAAACACAATATCTGTAGGTCTAGAACACTACATCTGTAGATGAAGTCTGACCATGGCTTTTCTTTTATTGTCAAATTTAGGAGGCACATCAAGGCGGACTTTCCTCTTCCTCAAGTGACTGAGGCTGAGCTCTGTTATGTTACGACATTCGCGCACCTGGAGACTTTGTAAGCTCTGGCAGTACTCAGCAAGAATCCTGTCAACAACACAGTCAGGATGAGAAAACCCCCAAATCTGTCTCAAAATACAAACCCAGTTGTGGAAATGCCAACATAGCTTTTATCCATAAAATGATCAACAGTTATACATAATTTTTAATGGGCTGGTATATATTCAAATGCCTTACCAGTTTTATCCTGGGATGGTATGCATGAGTATGCATGCTTAAGTATTTAAACAGGGCTAATCCATACAATGGTGTTCAATTGCCTCAATACATGTCATTATCGATGGAGGAAACTGGAGTGACTGGGATAAACCAATGGCTTTTGACAAGTCAGTGACAAACTTTCCCACAAATGACATACAGACATGCATGTCCTTCTGCTGGAAGCAATCTTCGAAGAACGTTAGACTGTGTAAGTGGCCACAACAGCAAGGTTGCCAACTGCTTACTGACACCAAGACCCTACAAGCAGAGAGCTGGGCAATTCACAAATCTCCTTGTCAATGCCAGGTTAGAAGCTGCACACTGTGTGTCCCAGCAATGGGAAGGCTAGTGTCTTTAACCACTAGGCCACCACCTTTTGTCTCGTAGAACATATGTTTAAATAAGCGTGGGGCACACCCAGTACCCCCTACATCAAAAGGTTGGTGTGTTTACCTGACAGCCTGGTCCGTCACTCGCCAGCATCCCTTCAGACTCAGCTCCTGTAGGTGGTGGCAGGTTCGTGCTATGGTGCACACCGCTTCATCCTTCAGACCATAGATGTTCCCCAAATAAAGTGATGTCAACCTGACAAACATATAAAGAGGGCTCATAAAGTGGTCGTATCAATTTCTGCTACCGAATACTGTAACTGTAATGTACCCCAAGCTATGACTTATAAGAACTCTACTGTCATGACTGCGATGCAGTTCCCAAACTTGTCAGCATGTTGCAATGGTGAGTACGGTGTTGCAATGGTCAACTCATGCTGGTTTCCTCTCCAGTTGTATGTAAGAAGGTCTGCCAACAACCTGAAGATGGTGGTGGGTTTCCTTCAAGCTCTGCCCACTTTCCTCCCACCATAATGCTGGCTGTCATTGTATCAGTGAAATACAGAACGTATTGACTCCAATACTGCTTTACAGAGAACATCTAAAATTGGTAACACCCAGAACACATCTCAAAATATTTAACATCACACTGTCTATCATTAAAGTGAAAAAATTAAACTGAAAGGAAATCTGGTCTGGAAAACTCTGGAACACAATATCATATATGAACAAAGTTTTTAAACTAAAGTAATCCTTTACTTGCCCAGCAATTTTTACCTGAAAGGCCATGTTTATGTATAACACAACACAATAGTGTAATATGACATGTCATGCTTACTTTTGACAGAACAGGACAACGGCAATAACTGTATCATCCCCAATGTCCCAGCATCCAGTCAGATTGAGCTTTTCCAGTTTGCGACACTGCATGGCCACAGATGTGAGCCCTTCCTGGCTAACCCAATGACAGCTGCACAGACACAGGTCTCGCAGTTCTGGACAGTGACTGGCCAAGGCCTGGAGAGTCAAATTACTGATGTTATTACAGCTTGTAAGGTCTACTCTCCTCAACTGTGTGTTGCTCCCCAACACAGGCATCAGCACATCATCCGTGAGCCAATCCTTGGTGTTTTTCAACACCAGTTCTCTCAAACTTTCCACATCTTCAGTGAGAGCCACAAAGGCTGCTTTGTTAAACTTGGCACCAACTGAGCTAAGGTCGACCACAAACGCATACTTGAAATACTCTTTGACAAGCTGATTGGACTCTTTGCTGACAGCTTTCAGCTCAAACAGTTCCTTCACAGTGAGTCTGCTCAGGATCAGCTCAAACCAGACATCTTGCCACGGTAACTCCCACAGCGAGACCACCCAACTATTCTGGCCATCTCCTGAAGACCACAGGCTGTAACAACAGTGGGACTGCATACAACTCTTACATTCTCCAACAACAATATATTTGGGGGATTTGCTGACAATTAATGCAGTTCAACATGCAGAATATTAAGTGTTGGCATTGAGTAAGGTAGAGCATAAACAAACAGTAATTCCTATTAATCCTTTCTTTTTACTTTCTCTTTCTTTTTTTTTTTTTTGGATTTTTTAATGTTTTAATTTTTACCTTTCCTACTGACAAAGCCAGCCTATATGTCATCAAAGGGTTAAATATTAGAAGTGTTTGAGCCAGAGATAAATTCTACACTAAAAAAACAAACTGCATGTCATAGCTGATGAGCATGCAGATTATTTCACTTTCGCCTTAATTGTCATGAGGCATTAGCCCAGAGTTACATGAAGACTTACCGTACCTATGTTCTGAATAAGAATCCGTCATGATCTCTGTGTCATAGTTGATGAGCATGCAGATTATTTCACTTTCGCCTTAATTGTCATGAGGCATTAGCCCAGAGTTACATGAAGACTTACCGTACCTATGTTCTGAATCAGAATCTGTCATGATCTCTGTGATTTTAGGTACTTTGGAATTATCAGCAGTGGCTAATGAGAATCCATGCCAGATTGTGTGTATGCTGTTTCCAGAATTTTTCTTCTATCGTTTTCTCCACATTTCCTGGGAAAACAAAAAGCACTTTTCAAATTCAAGAATAAAACACATAAAAAGTGGAAAATTACTAGCATCAGGACTAAAAGGCCAAGGAAATTACTACTTTATGTACAATGACTTACAATTTTTTGAAGGTTTAAGGGTGGAGGAAAAAATACTACAGGCCTTGGAAAACACCAAAAAAGGAAAACTTAGAAACTTGGAAAATCCTGGCCATTAGGTAACAGTCTTAGTATAAATAGATCCACGTATGTATGATCATATCTAATCATCTGAACATGCTGAATTGACTGCCAGTCAGCCTACTATGAGAAAAATTCATGCAGTGAATATAATTGCATAAGGTCAGTTTTTACCAATGACCCCCCACCGTCTTGCTCATCTTCAGGTGTCTTTAATGGTTTTTTAATTAAATTAAACACTGATGTCTATTTTCCACATTTCTGCTATTTTCAGGCTGGTACTTCAATGGTAATGTGACTTATTCTGACTTGGGCAAATGCTTAGCCAGAGACTCCGACAGAAATCATGTAGGCCCACCTGAATGACAGAGAAGACTGTTCAACCAGTGCCCACGCACTGATGCAACAGACTATTGTTTGACATGGGTTACACTTCTCATGTTTATGACTTTGTCTTTGATGTGTCCTGTCAGTTACCTAGTCCCAGAGAGATCTTTCCAGAGCAGGCATATATCTGGCTTTAAATCCGCTACACTGGGGTTTGGAAGAGACTTCTCTTTGGGTCCCAAAAAAAAGGGGTTTAGCCACTCAGATTCTGAATCAGAAGTCAGGGGCCTCCGTGCCTCAGTTGGTGGTTAGCGCCCTAGCGCAGCGTAATGATCCAGAAACCTTCCACCAATGCGGTCACTGTGAGTTCAAGCCCAGCTCATGCTGGCTTCCTCTACGGCTGGACGTGAGAAGGTCTGCCAGCAAGCTGCGGATGGTCGTGGGTTTCCCCTGGGCTCTGTCCGGTTTTCTCCCACCATTATGCTGGTCGCCATCGTATAAGTGAAATATTCTTGAGTACGGCGTACAACACCAATCAAATAAATAAATAAATAAATCACTCAATCAGAATTGCCTAGAAGCCTTCCTTGATGACCCATCACTTATTTTGTTCCAGTTACTGCTTCGATGCACCAATATTAGCATGGTTTGAGAAAAACTGAAATGGAAAAAAACAAACGGTGAGCATCACCTCCACGCAAAGATAATCCTATTCAACGGAAGTTACCTTCTCAGACACAGTTGTGTTAACGGCTGATGGCTGACTCTTGTGAGGCCTGTCATGCGTCAGTCCTCGTAACAGCAACACCAGTCAGTTGGTGATTTTCTGAGACAAAGAAACAAATTTCTTCACCAAGACAAGTGGTAACCTGACAAGAAAATGAACATGTTCTAGGCGATGAATATAACTGCTGGGAGTCCCGCTTCAAAGAAATGCCCGACAACACAACGTTGTATGTTGATGTTGTAAGCATACGACAGTGCGGCTGTAAATAAATGGAACAAAACATCCGAGCCACATTTCGTACTTCCATTCGGGAGGTATGATGGTAACGTATCCGACCCACCTGGTCCACTGCCACCTGCAGCTGAGGTCAACGGCTTATCCACTCTCTGGACAGGTGAAATTCCTATCACGTGATCTTTTCCTTTGTAATAACTGATTACTTAACAGCTTTCAGCCATCTAAACACTCAACCTCTCTTCCTCATTTTATTTCATAACACTCACAAAATATAGGTATCATCACCCAAAATACAACTGTCTCGTGCAACGTGTTATAACGAAAACGCTAAGCCTTAGTACCCACTTTTTACAGTTTAATTTGTAACAGCTCCTGAATCATGGCATATCGAATCCGATCCAGATCAGACTGATCATTGCCACTTCTGGGAAAGTTACCTTCAAAAGAGTGGTTTTGGTGTATTTAGATCCGTAATGGAGGTCCGCCTGTCCTCCCAAATGCGAAGCAATTTCAGTAACCTCGAAATGCCATTTTTGTTCAACTAAAGGAGTTAAGCCTGATGAATGTGTAGAAATCTCCTGTGACTTGGCATCAGCACCAGTTTCGTTTCCTCACTTCCCCAAATTTTGCAGGAGGTCGGTAGTCATAGAAAACAGGTGACTTGGCAAAGTTTAGCCCGAATTTATGGTGACAGAATGGACATTTGAAGCCAAATAAACTGTGCATTATATAGTAAGTGCACTGTTCTACATATGTAGCCTATCGGTTTTTAATTCTGACCTGATTTTTGTCATGTCTTGATAAGCTACTCGTGGACGGCACATGAGGCTTGCTTACTGTGGACAGGTCCCCTTTTCTGCAAAAAGCCACAGAAAGATTACAGAAATATTTGTTATTTATTTTGTTTTAAGTAATCGTAACGCTCAGTTCGATACATTTGACACTTACTATAACGCCTGAACTCATCCAGCTTTATGATGTTTCACTTTCTCTTTCGCTTCTCTATTTCATTGTAGGTTGTTGGAAAAGTCCTTTGAGCAACCCAGTTGCAAAAGTTTCTCGTAGAAACCTCTGTCACTATGTAGAAAGTATGTTTAAACTGTTCGATTGGATTGCTCTGTACATTTGTTAAAAGGTTGAGGAATATATAACCCATATATAATGACCCAGTAACAAGGAAATTGATTATATGTATGTAAACTATTTGATTGTCGTCCAACACGATGATGAAGTTTTAAGAACAATCACCAACTTCCCTACAATACATTTATTGTATACATTTGTATATTTACGTCTGTGGACATGCCCATTCACACCACAAGGGTTATGGATATGCTACGCTTAGCATTTAGCATTAGACATGTTACAACGCCAAAAATGGCCTGAGTCTTACTATGTCATTATCATTAAGAAACTGGTCTACTATCCACGTTTTGGAAAATGGCATCCAAATCCATTGATCCTTTCGTTCAGTAGCTGGGTCAGGTTTTTAGTCAGTTGGATCCTGAGTCATTGTAAACATCCATGTAGGTTAATAACAGGAGCAGGTACTAAACATTGCAGATAAGCACTGAGAATATCATTTGGCATATTTGGCTGTTGGAAGCAGAGATCTGATAACTGACAAAAAGTATACTTTTAATGGTGTCCTACAGGGGCTGGTGTACCAGTACGTGAAGGTAATGTCCAGTGTAGGCATATATTTATAGTAACCAATGAAGAAGCACACCAATAAATACTGGTACGGGTACCAAAACTTTGAAAATTCAGCATGCAGGGCTCAGCAGAAATAAAAACCATATCTGTAATGACATGTACAGAAATCAAGTTAGCGTCTGAAATTTGACAAAATCACGATAATAGTAACAGATACCAAATCTGCATTATGTTAGGATTATTTTGTCATTAAGTTTGTCACATCTTTACTTAATATCGTCTTCCTTGTAGATCCGAAACTGTTTGGATTATTCACATTGGAAGATATGCATAATGTATATTTTGGACTACTGTGTAGGTCTGGCTTTGGCTGTGTGAGTGATTGTTTAGCAGTTACCCACTGTAAATGAATACAGGCACCTGGAAATATTCACACAGGTATGCACCATTAACCTTTACAATAATGTTTGGTTTTGTTTCAGAGCAATGCCTGTCATAGTACTGAACTGGCGTCGCCTCAACTGGAGAGTGATCAGTATAAGTGCGCTTATCCTGACTGTGTTTTTTAATGAGTACCTGGTGTACTCAATACAGAGCTGGCGGTGGCTAACGTTCCCCATATCCCAGAACAGGTGACAAAACAACCACAAGTCTTCAGTGTCTTTAGTGAAAAGTCATTTGTCTTAATGCTATCCATAGGCCAAGAGCAACCAGTATGATTGTGAGTTCAAATCCGGCCTCCAGCACTCTTTCGTTTATAGTAAGTGTGGAGGACTTTATTCACTATATGAAGTTGTAGTAGTTCCAGATTCTTTTTAAACTTCCGACTGAATGTCTGCCCTATACTGAATAGTGCTGAAGAAAATCAAACTCAGGAACCTTGTGTATGTGTGCATGTATAGCGTCATTAGCATGGGAAATAGCTGCAAGGTTTTGATGATGTTATGGGTGTAATTGATATAGCCTGCTGTATGTTTGCACCACAGGGAGCATGAGGTAGTGGCATTGCTGGTGGGGGACCCTCAGCTACAAGGGTACAGGGATGAACCTTCATTTCCTATAGGTACTCTGTCCAGATGGGATGCTGACAGGTAAGAGGTCTTCCTTAGTCATTAACATTTCAAAATGTTGATGTCAGTCTCTAGTTTTGTTTTGTTGGATTTTTTTATGCATTTGTTTTTAGCTGTTGTTGTTGCTAACTACATGTACATTTACATTGCTAAGGTCTAAGGTTATCTATCGCTCTTGTTTCTTAATATTTATTTTTGTTTGTTCATGGTTGATATTATTGCTTGCTGAATCAGGTATCTGAGGAATAACTTTTTACTGGCCTGTGGCTATGTCAAGCCAGATGTGGTCGTGTTCCTGGGAGACCTGCTAGATGAAGGAAGTATCGCCACTGATACAGAATTTTATGATTACACACGACGATTTCAGAGTATATTCTCAACTCGGGCCGGTGTTCAGGTCAGTGATTGATATCTTAACTCAAGCTTATCAGTCAAATCTTAGCCTAGGGTTATTAGAGACGATGTTACAGTGAGTCAAGGCTTATCCGCCATGGTGGTATTCATTTTTTCATTTAATTGATTGGTGTTTTACGCCATACTCAAAAATATTTCACTTATAACCGACAGCCAGCATAATGGTCAGAGGAAACTGGGCAGAGGCCAGTGAAAACCCACAACCCTCTGCAGATTGCAGGCAGGCCCTCCCACCTACAGCTGGAGAGGAAGCCAGCCTGAGCTGGGCTTGAATTCATAGCGCCCACATTTGTGAGAGGCACTGGGTCATTACACTGCACTGGCGAGCTAACCCCTCAGCCACAGAGGCCCTCGTAATGATGGTGCAACGATTCAAAGCTCAACCCAGGCTTATTAGTCATGGTGGTACAATGAGTCAAAGCTCAACCCAGACTTACCATTCATGGTGGTACAATGAGACAAAGCTCAACCAAGATTTACCATTCATGATGGTCCAATGAGTCCAAGTTCAACCAAGACTTACCATTCATGGTGGTACAATAAGACAACGCTCAACCCAGATTTACCATTCATGGTGGTACAATGAGACAAAGCTCAACCAAGACCTACCATTCATGATGGTCCAGTGAGTCAAAGTTCAACCCACACTTAACATTCATGGTGGCACAATGAGACAAAGCTCAACCAAGACTTACCATTCATGATGGTCCAATGAGACAAAGTTCAAGCCAGACTTACCATTGATGGTGTTATAGTGAGTCAAAGCTCAACCCAGACTTTTCATTGAGCTTAACTGAGGCTCATTAGTGATGGTGTTATATGTGAAAGCTTAACTGAGACTCATCAGATACAGAATTACAGTCTGTCAAAGTGTAATGGAGGCTAAGCAGTGACGCTGATGCAGTAAGTCAAAGTTTAATTTAGGCTCATCAGGGATGGTGTTGCAAGGAGTAACAGCTTAGCCCTGGCTAATCTGTGGGTGGTCAATGCATTTCTTACTGTCAACAAGGTGTGTGGCTTATGTACAAAAGTTCATTCATTTGTGTATCCATTTGTGTTTATATGCTACTAAAAAACAACCTAACTAGAAGTGAAAGCATTCATCCAGATTATCATCATTAAGGTCACATGTTGTACAAACAGTAATGTGAACAAATATGAATATTATTGTTCACTAGCCTTTGATTGATGCTAGTTAATAGCCCAGATTTTCTGTTTGTGTTGTTGTGCTCTCACCAGGTACACATGTCTGTGTAGTGTTAAACTAACAGAGTGTTCTTGTCTCTGACACAGAGAATCTATCTGCCCGGGGACAATGATATTGGAGGGGAGGGCAGAGACTTCAGAACCAAGGATAAGATGCAGCGATTTATCGACCATTTTGACCAACTAACAGGAGTAACATCTGTCAAATTTGTTGACTTTATCAAGGTAGGTGTATATGAATTTTGTTACAATGTATCTTTTGCATTTATGTGATAAAAAGGTTGTGATTTGTAAATCTGGCATTCATCCTCATTAACACACCTGAAGAGATACATGTACATGTATGGAAGAACTTCTGGATTTAAGCACTCTTGTAAACTTTTGCCTTTGTCCTCAGTAATCCATTTCAAAACCTATAGAAGAGCATCTGGACATAAATGCTGAGGCCTACAAATTCTGCAGAATATGGAAGTTCAGCCCCTTAAATATAAAA
The DNA here is from genome assembly GCA_016165875.1 of Acanthopleura granulata. Lineage (NCBI taxonomy): Eukaryota > Metazoa > Mollusca > Polyplacophora > Chitonida > Chitonidae > Acanthopleura > Acanthopleura granulata. The sequence goes on along the minus strand of JABBOT010000002.1, from coordinate 40,681,370 downwards.
ATTGTTTGCTCTAACATAATTACTAGTGGTGCAACAGCAAACAAACTATCTCTGTTCTTTAGATGGATGTGGAGTTTCACAATGGATTGACGACTGAGAAAAGGAAGACCGCTGAGTCTCTTAGCTCTGAAATGAAAGGAAAGTTCAGAGTTCTGCTGAACCATGAGTCAGTAATGCCCAAACTCAAAACCCATATTCACCCGGTAAGTCAATATTCGGGTCCATGTTCCCTGAGTAATTCAGTATCTGTGTCCATATTTACCATGTTCACGCAGCAAAGACAGTTTCCATGTCCGTCCATCTCTGTGTAATACCGGGAAATCAGAATCTGGGGCTATATTTCGCTAGTACACCAGTGTCTGGGTCCATATTCACCCAGCACATCAGTATCCAGGTCCATATTCACCCAGCACATCAGTATCCAGGTCCATATTCACCCAGCACATTTGTATCCAGGTTCATATTCACCCAGCACATCAGTATCCAGGTTGATATTCACCCAGCACATCTGTATCCAGGTTCATATTCACCCAGCATATCAGTATGCAAGTGCATATTCACCCAGCATGTCAGTATGTAGCTTCATATTCACCCAGCACATCTGTATCCAGGTTGATATTCACCCAGCACATCTGTATCCAGGTTCATATTCACCCAGCACATCAGTATCCAGGTTGATATTCACCCAGCACATCTGTATCCAGGTTCATATTCACCCAGCATATCAGTATGCAAGTGCATATTCACCCAGCATGTCAGTATGTAGCTTCATATTCACCCAGCACATCTGTATCCAGGTTCATATTCACCCAGCACATCTGTACCCAGGTTCATATTCACCCACCATATCAGTATGCAAGTGCATATTCACCCAGCATGTCAGTATCCAGGTTCATATTCACCCAGCACATCTGTATCCAGGTTCATGTTCACCCAGTATATCAGTATGCAAGTGCAAATTCACCCAGCATGTCAGTATGTAGGTTCATATTCACCCAGCACATCAATATCCAGGTTCATATTCACCCAGCACATCTGTATCCAGGTCCATATTCACCCAGCACATCAGTATCCAGGCCCATATTTACCGAGCACATCTGTATCCAGGTTCATATTCACTCAGCACATCTGTATCCAGGTTCATATTCACCCAGCATATCAGTATGCAGGTTCATATTCACCCAGCATATCAGTATCCAAGTGCATATTCACCCAGCATGTCAGTATCCAGGTCCATATTCACCCAGCACATCTGTATCCAGGTTCATATTCACCCAGTATATCAATATGCAAGTGCATATTCACCCAGCATGTAAGTATGTAGGATCATATTCATCCAGCACATCTGTATCCAGGTTCATATTCACCCAGTATATCAGTAAGCAAGTGCATATTCACCCAGCATGTAAGTATGTAGGTTCATATTCACCAAGCACATCTGTATCCAGGTTCATATTCACCCAGCACATCAGTATCCAGGTCCATATTCACCCAGCACATCAGTATCCAGGCCCATATTCACCCAGCACATCAGTATCCAGGTTCATATTCACCCAGCACATCTGTATCCAGGTTCATATTCACCCAACATATCAGTATCCATATTTACCCAGCACATATGTATCCAGGTTCCTATTCACCCAGCACATCTGTATCCAGGTTCATATTCACCCAACTTATCAGTATGCAAGTGCATATTCACCCAGCATATCAGTATGCAGGTTCATATTCACCCAGCACATCTGTATCCAGATTCGTATTCACCCAGGACATCAGTGTCCAGGTTCATATTCAACCAGCATATCAGTATCCAAGTGCATATTCACCCAGCCTGTCAGTGTGCAGGTTCCTATTCACCCAGCACATCTGTATCCAGGTTCATATTCACCTAGCACATCTGTATCCAGATTCATATTCACCCAGCATGTCAGTATGCAAGTGCATATTCACCCAGCACATCTGTATCCAGGTCCATATTCACCCAGCATATCAGTATGCAAGTGCATATTCACCCATCACATCAGTATGCAAGTCAATATTCACCCAGCACATCAGTATCCAGGTCCCTATTCACCCATCACATCAGTATCCAAGTGCATATTCACCCAGCACATCTGTATCCAGGTCCATATTCACCCAGCATATCAGTATCCAGGTCCATATTCACCCAGCACATCCGTATCCAGATCCATATTCACCCAGCACATCTGTATCCAAGTGCATATTCACCCAGCACATCTGTATCCAGGTTCATATTCACCCATCACATCAGTGTCCAGGTCCATATTCACCCAGCACATTTGTATCCAGGTTCATGTTCACCCAGCACATTTGTATCCGGGTTTATATTCACCCAGCATATCTGTATCCAAGCCCATATTCACCCAGCACAACAGTATGCAGGTTCATATTCACCCAGCACATCTGTATCCAGATTCATATTCACCCGGGACATCAGTGTCCAGTTTCATATTCAACCAGCATATCAGTATGCAAGTGCATATTCACCCAGCACATCTGTATCCAGGTCCATATTCACCCAGCATATCAGTATCCAGGTCCATATTCACCCAGCACATCAGTATCCAGGTCCATATTCACCCAGCACATCTGTATCCAGATTCATATTCACCCAGCATATCAGTATGCAAGTGCATATTCACCCAGCACATCTGTATCCAGGTCCATATTGACCCAGCATATCAGTATGCAAGTGCATATTCACCCAGCACATCAGTTTGCAAGTCCATATTCACCCAGCACATCAGTATCCAGGTCCCTATTCACCCATCACATCAGTATCCAAGTGCATATTCACCCAGCACATCAGTATGCAGGTTCATATTCACCCAGCACATCTGTATCCAGATTCGTATTCACCCAGGACATCAGTGTCCAGGTTCATATTCAACCAGCATATCAGTATGCAATTGCATATTCACCCAGCATGTCAGTATGCAGGTTCATATTCACCCAGCATATCAGTATGCAAGTGCATATTCACCCAGCATTTCAGTATCCAGGTTCATATTCACCCAGCATGTAGGTATCCAGGTCCATATTCACCCAGCACATCAGCATCCAGGTCCATATTCACCCAGCACAACAGTATCCAGGTCCATATTCACCCAGCACATCTGTATCCAGATCCATATTCACCCAGCATATCAGTATGCAAGTGCATATTCACCCATCACATCTGTATCCAGGTCCATATACACCCAGCATATCAGTATGCAAGTGCATATTCACCCAGCACATCAGTATCCAGGTCCATATTCACCCAGCACATCAGTATCCAGGTCCCTATTCACCCAACACATCAGTATGCAATTGCATATTCACCCAGCACATCTGTATCCAGGTCCGTATTCACCCAGCATATCAGTATCCAGGTCCATATTCACCCAGCACATCAGTATCCAGGTCCATATTCACCCAGCACATCTGTACCCAGGTCCATATTCACCCAGCACATCTGTATCCAGGTTCATATTCACCCAGCACATCAGTGTCCAGGTCCATATTCACCCAGCACATTTGTATCCAGGTTCATATTCACCCAGCACATTTGTATCCAGGTCCATATTCACCCAGCATATCTGTATGCAAGTGCATATTCACCCAGCACATCTGATCCAGGTTCCTATTCACCCAGCACATCTGTATCCAGGTTCATATTCACCCAGCACATCTGTATCCAGATTCATATTCACCCAGCATGTCAGGATGCAAGTGCATATTCACCCAGCACATCTGTATCCAGGTCCATATTCACCCAGCATATCAGTATGCAAGTGCATATTCACCCATCACATCAGTATGCAAGTCCATATTCACCCAGCACATCAGTATCCAGGTCCCTATTCACCCATCACATCAGTATCCAAGTGCATATTCACCCAGCACATCTGTATCCAGGTCCATATTCACCCAGCATATCAGTATCCAGGTCCATATTCACCCAGCACATCCGTATCCAGATCCATATTCACCCAGCACATCTGTATCCAAGTGCATATTCACCCAGCACATCTGTATCCAGGTTCATATTCACCCAGCACATTTGTATCCAGGTTCATATTCACCCAGCACATTTGTATCCGGGTTTATATTCACCCAGCATATCTGTATCCAAGCCCATATTCACCCAGCACATTTGTATCCAGGTTCATATTCACCCAGCACATTTGTATCCAGGTCCATATTCACCCAGCATATCTGTATGCAAGTGCATATTCACCCAGCACATCTGATCCAGGTTCCTATTCACCCAGCACATCTGTATCCAGGTTCATATTTACCCAGCACATCTGTATCCAGATTCATATTCACCCAGCATGTCAGTATGCAAGTGCATATTCACCCAGCACATCTGTATCCAGGTCCATATTCACCCAGCATATCAGTATGCAAGTGCATATTCACCCATCACATCAGTATGCAAGTCCATATTCACCCAGCACATCAGTATCCAGGTCCCTATTCACCCATCACATCAGTATCCAAGTGCATATTCACCCAGCACATCTGTATCCAGGTCCATATTCACCCAGCATATCAGTATCCAGGTCCATATTCACCCAGCACATCCGTATCCAGATCCATATTCACCCAGCACATCTGTATCCAAGTGCATATTCACCCAGCACATCTGTATCCAGGTCCATATTCACCCAGCACATTTGTATCCAGGTTCATATTCACCCAGCACATTTGTATCCGGGTTTACCCAGCATATCTGTATCCAAGCCCATATTCACCCAGCACATCTGTATCCAGGTCCATATTCACCCAGCATATCAGTATCCAGGTTTATATTCACCCAGCATATCTGTATCCAAGCCCATATTCACCCAGCACATCTGTATCCAGGTCCATATTCACCCAGCACATCTGTATCCAGATTCATATTCACCCGGGACATCAGTGTCCAGTTTCATATTCAACCAGCATATCAGTATGCAAGTGCATATTCACCCAGCACATCAGTATGCAGGTTCATATTCACCCAGCAGATCTGTATCCAGATTCATATTCACCCAGCAGATCAGTATGCAAGTGCATATTCACACAGCACATCTGTATCCAGGTCCATATTCACCCAGCATATCAGGATGCAAGTGCATATTCACCCAGCACATCAGTATGCAAGTCCCTATTCACCAAGCACATCAGTATCCGGTCCCTATTCACCCAGCACATCAGTATCCAGGTCCATATTCACCCAGCACATCTGTATCCAGATTCATATTCACCCAGCATATCAGTATGCACATCTGTATCCAGATTCATATTCACCCAGGACATCAGTGTCCAGGTTCATATTCAACCAGCATATCAGTATGCAATTGCATATTCACCCAGCATGTCAGTATGCAGGTTCATATTCACCCAGCATATCAGTATGTAAGTGCATATTCACCCAGCATGTCAGTATCCAGGTTCATATTCACCCAGCATGTAGGTATCCAGGTCCATATTCACCCAGCACATCTGATCCAGGTTCATATTCACCCAGCACATCAGCATCGAGGTCCATATTCACCCAGCACATCAGTATCCAGGTCCATATTCACCCAGCATATCAGTATGCAATTGCATATTCACCCAGCACATCAGTATCCAGGTCCATATTCACCCAGCACATCTGTACCGAGGTCCATATTCACCCAGCACATCTGTATCCAGGTTCATATTCACCCAGCACATCAGTGTCCAGGTCCATATTCATCCAGCACATTTGTATCCAGGTTCATATTCACCCAGCACATTTGTATCCAGGTCCATATTCACCCAGCATATCTGTATCCAAGTGCATATTCACCCAGCACATCTGTATCCAGGTCCATATTCACCCATCACATCAGTATGCAGGCCCATATTTACCCAGCACATCTGATCCAGGTTCCTATTCACCCAGCACATCTGTATCCAGGTCCATATTCACCCAGCACATCAGTATCCAAGTCCATATTCACCCAGCACATCAGTATCCAGGTTCATATTCACACCAATATCCAGGTGCACATTCACCCAGCACATCTGTATCCAGGTCCATATTCACCCAGCACATTTGTATCCAGGTTCATATTCACCCAGCACATCAGTACCCAGGTCCATATTCACCCAGCACATCTGTATCCAGGTCCATATTCACCCAGCACATCTGTATCCAGGTTCATATTTACCCAGTACATCAGTATGCAAGTGCATATTCACCCAGCACATCTGTATTCCGTGTCCACATTCACCGTTTATTTAGTATCTTGCTGAATATACACACAGCACATCAGTATGCAGGTCCATATTCACTATCTGCAACTGTATCCATGTTCTCCCAGTTATTTATTATCTCTCCAAGAAGTCAATATTATAGTCCTTACCGGTACTCACCCAGTAAGTCATTATCAAGAACCATATAATATTAACACCCAGGGCTTGAAAAATACAGTTGCCAACTCACCGTCAGTTGACGCTATGGCGACTAAACATAGTAATGTACATGCCAATGGCGAAAGTTTTTATTTGACTTACTGGCCACATTGGCGAGGCAAAAATATGTGGATGCAGTCATGAATGACCACGTGATTTGTCCATTTAAAAGTTTTGTCGGAGGAAAATATTCACAAGTGATATAAGTGGACTGCTACCTGTTAGTCACAAGAGATTTAAACATCGCATGCTCAGTTGGTTATCGTGCTGGTGTAGTGTGGTGTGTGGTGTGACCCAGAAGCCTCTTACCAATGTGGTCGCTGTGAGTTAAAGTCTGGCTCATGCTGGCATCCTCTCTGGCTGTAAGGGTGCCAGCAACCTGTGGATACTGGCATCTGCTCGGTTCCCTCCCACTGTAATGCTGTCCACTGTCGTATGAGTGAAATATCCGTGAGTACAGCATAAAACAATAATCAAATGAATAAATAAATAAACATTGCATAGGTCTTGTTAAACTGCCACTTCCAAATTTTCGTTTTGGCATGTATTCATTCTTGACGTTCAGTGATGTGTCATACATACTTGCCAAGTGGCTCCTGAATAAAAAACTAATCTTGGAGCACCAAACTGATGATTAAAATGAATAAGTTTAATGAAAGTAATTAAGTAAATCAGGCTGAAAACTGAACAGTGGGTGATATAGTATATCTTGTTTCAGCTGCTGACACGACTCCGTCCACAGTTAGTCATATCAGCCCACTGGCATAAGGTAAGGATATTTGTTCTGTGTATAGTTACATGTACTTACCTGTAATGAGGAGGCCACCTGTGCTTCATTTGGCTGACCATCATGGAGCAAGGTGAAATATGTTTCCATTGATTAGGCACAAAATGTGTGTGGTATTTCCAGATAAATAAGTTCTGATGGAAAATCAGGATTCAGTGTCAAATCTTGCATTTTAACTTTGCCAAGAGAAAACACAATCTGCACCTTGATGTCTTGATAAATCTTGGGTACATGTGAAAACATTGTTGCCAGGAGTGATGATGGCCTCTGGTATACATATCTTAATATTTCCACCAAACTATCCGCTATTTTTAAGATTGAAAACTACTAAAAGTTCAACAATCGCCAAAGAGTTTTCATATTCTTTATTAAAACGTAAACATGCACACACAGGGACTGTACCTGTGGTAATTTGCCCATGTATCTGTTGAGGAATTGTTTAGCACAGATGTTTGTTGATTGTTGTTGCAGTCTAATCACTATGTATGCAGTGACTGCATGTCCCACAAGTCTGATGTGGAAGTGGAGTATTGGCCAGTGCATCGCCGAGACATCACTGACGTGGGCAAGCTGATCGAGATAGATCTGACGAACAAAGACGCCATCGACGAGCTGATGGTGCCGTCCTGTAGCTACAGGATGGGCGAGGTCAATATCGGATATGGAGTGGTCGTTATCAGTAAGTATTGGCTGCCAGGGAAGTGTGTGGGGGGTGTATTGTGAGGCTGGGTTAGAGAGGAGCAAACACACACTCAGGGGGAGTAACTCTGATACCACGGGTCTCTAATGCCATTGGCTTCATGGTGACGATTTGTAAATACAGAGTACTATAGGGATAAAACTCAGCATATACAACTAAGGTTAGTTCAGCTAAATCTTGTACAGTCTCACTTTACCTACGGTCTTTACATCGACTTGTTCTGAATGTAACAAGAACAAAATACACAGGCCATTAGGTTGTGTGTATTTTAGCAATTAATAGTGGTTCCACTAGCAGACTTGTCAAATATGGTATGAGTTTATGGTCCAGAGAGGAGAGCATTATCTGATCACTTGCACAATGTAGACATGGTTGTCCTGCAGCATTTGTATGTAGCCCTTATATGCTGATCAGAGAAGCATTTGTGTGTAGCCCTTATATGGGATCAGAGAAGCATTTGTGTGTAGCCCTTTATATGGTGATCAGAGAAGCATTTGTGTGTAGCCCTTATATGGGATCAGGGAAGCATCTGTGTGTAGCCCTTATATGGTGATCAGAGAAGCATTTGTGTGTAGCCCATATATGGTGATCAGAGAAGCATTTGTGTGTAGCCCTTATATGGTGATCCGAGAAGCATTTGTGTGTAGCCCTTATATGGTGATCCGAGAAGCATGTGTGTGTAGCCCTTATATGGTGATCCGAGAAGCATGTGTGTGTAGCCCTGATATGGTGATCCGAGAAGCATGTGTGTGTAGCCCTTATATGGTGATCCGAGAAGCATTTGTGTGTAGCCCTGATATGGTGATCAGAGAAGCATTTGTGTGTAGCCCATATATGGTGATCAGAGAAGCATTTGTGTGTAGCCCTTATATGGTGATCCGAGAAGCATTTGTGTGTAGCCCTTATATGGTGATCCGAGAAGCATGTGTGTGTAGCCCTTATATGGTGATCCGAGAAGCATGTGTGTGTAGCCCTGATATGGTGATCCGAGAAGCATGTGTGTGTAGCCCTTATATGGTGATCCGAGAAGCATTTGTGTGTAGCCCTGATATGGTGATCAGAGAAGCATTTGTGTGTAGCCCTTATGGGATCCGAGAAGCATTTGTGTGTAGCCCTTATATGGTGATCAGAGAAGCATTTGTGTGTAGCCCTAATATGGTGATCCGAGAAGCATGTGTGTGTAGCCCTGATATGGTGATCCAAGTAGCATTTGTGTGTAGCCCTGATATGGTGATCCGAGAAGCATTTGTGTGTAGCCGTTATATGGGATCAGAGAAGCATGTGTGTGTAGCCCTTATATGGTGATCCGAGAAGCATTTGTATGTAGCCCTTATATGGTGATCCGAGAAGTATTTGTGTGTAGCCCTTATATGGTGATCCGAGAAGCATTTGTGTGTAGCCCTTATATGGTGATCCGAGAAGCATTTGTGTGTAGCCCTTATATGGTGATCAGAGAAGCATTTGTGTGTAGCCCTGATATGGTGATCCGAGAAGCATTTGTGTGTAGCCCTTATATGGGATCAGAGAAGCATTTGTGTGTAGCCCTTATATGGTGATCAGAGAAGCATATGTGTGTAGCCCTTATATGGTGATCAGAGAAGCATGTGTGTAGCCCTTATATGGTGATCCGAGAAGCATTTGTGTGTAGCCCTGATATGGTGATCCGAGAAGCATTTGTGTGTAGCCCTTATATGGTGATCAGAGAAGCATTTGTGTGTAGCCCTTATATGGTGATCCGAGAAGCATGTGTGTGTAGCCCTTATATGGTGATCAGAGAAGCATATGTGTGTAGCCCTAATATGGTGATCCGAGAAGCATTTGTGTGTAGCCCTTATATGGTGATCCGAGAAGCATTTGTGTGTAGCCCTTATATGGTGATCAGAGAAGCATTTGTGTGTAGCCCTTATATGGTGATCCGAGAAGCATTTGTGTGTAGCCCTTATATGGCATCAGGGAAGCATTTGTGTGTAGCCCTTATATGGTGATAAGAGAAGCATTTGTGTGTAGCCCTTATATGGGATCAGGGAAGCATTTGTGTGTAGCCCTGATATGGTGATCCGAGAAGCATTTGTGTGTAGCCCTTATATGGTGATCAGAGAAGCATTTGTGTGTAGCACTTATATGGTGATCTGAGAAGCATTTGTGTGTAGCCCTTATATGGTGATCCGAGAAGCATTTGTGTGTAGCCCTGATATGGTGATCAGAGAAGCATTTGTGTGTAGCCCTTATATGGTGATCCGAGAAGCATTTGTGTGTAGCCCTTATATGGTGATCAGAGAAGCATTTGTGTGTAGCCCTTATATGGTGATCAGAGAAGCATTTGTGTGTAGCCCTGATATGATGATCAGAGAAGCATTTGTGTGTAGCCCTTATATGGTGATCAGAGAAGCATTTGTGTGTAGCCCTTATATGGTGATCCGAGAAGCATTTGTGTGTAGCCCTTATATGGTGATCAGAGAAGCATTTGTGTGTAGCCCATATATGGTGATCCGAGAAGCATTTTTGTGTAGCCCTTATATGGTGATCAGAGAAGCATTTGTGTGTAGCCCTAATATGGTGATCCGAGAAGCATTTGTGTGTAGCCCTTATATGGTGATCAGAGAAGCATTTGTGTGTAGCCCTTATATGGTGATCCGAGAAGCATTTGTGTGTAGCCCTTATATGGTGATCAGAGAAGCATTTGTGTGTAGCCCTTATATGGTGATCAGAGAAGCATTTGTGTGTAGCCCTTATATGGTGATCCGAGAAGCATGTGTGTGTAGCCCTGATATGGTGATCCAAGAAGCATTTGTGTGTAGCCCTGATATGGTGATCAGAGAAGCACTTGTGTGTAGCCCTTATATGGTGATCCGAGAAGCATGTGTGTGTAGCCCTTATATGGTGATCAGAGAAGCATATGTGTGTAGCCCTTATATGGTGATCCGAGAAGCATTTGTGTGTAGCCCTTATATGGTGATCCGAGAAGCATTTGTGTGTAGCCCTTATATGGTGATCAGAGAAGCATTTGTGTGTAGCCCTTATATGGTGATCCGAGAAGCATTTGTGTGTAGCCCTGATATGGTGATCAGAGAAGCATTTGTGTGTAGCCCTGATATGGTGATCCGAGAAGCATTTGTGTGTAGCCCTTATATGGGATCAGAGAAGCATTTGTGTGTAGCCCTTATATGGTGATCAGAGAAGCATATGTGTGTAGCCCTTATATGGTGATCAGAGAAGCATGTGTGTAGCCCTTATATGGTGATCCGAGAAGCATTTGTGTGTAGCCCTGATATGGTGATCCGAGAAGCATTTGTGTGTAGCCCTTATATGGTGATCAGAGAAGCATTTGTGTGTAGCCCTTATATGGTGATCCGAGAAGCATGTGTGTGTAGCCCTTATATGGTGATCAGAGTAGCATATGTGTGTAGCCCTAATATGGTGATCCGAGAAGCATTTGTGTGTAGCCCTTATATGGTGATCCGAGAAGCATTTGTGTGTAGCCCTTATATGGTGATCAGAGAAGCATTTGTGTGTAGCCCTTATATGGTGATCCGAGAAGCATTTGTGTGTAGCCCTTATATGGCATCAGGGAAGCATTTGTGTGTAGCCCTTATATGGTGATAAGAGAAGCATTTGTGTGTAGCCCTTATATGGGATCAGGGAAGCATTTGTGTGTAGCCCATATATGGTGATCCGAGAAGCATTTGTGTGTAGCCCTTATATGGTGATCAGAGAAGCATTTGTGTGTAGCCCTTATATGGTGATCTGAGAAGCATTTGTGTGTAGCCCTGATATGGTGATCAGAGAAGCATTTGTGTGTAGCCCTTATATGGTGATCCGAGAAGCATTTGTGTGTAGCCCTTATATGGTGATCAGAGAAGCATTTGTGTGTAGCCCTTATATGGTGATCCGAGAAGCATTTGTGTGTAGCCCTTATATGGCATCAGGGAAGCATTTGTGTGTAGCCCTTATATGGTGATAAGAGAAGCATTTGTGTGTAGCCCTTATATGGTGATCCGAGAAGCATTTGTGTGTAGCCCTTATATGGCATCAGGGAAGCATTTGTGTGTAGCCCTTATATGGTGATAAGAGAAGCATTTGTGTGTAGCCCTTATATGGGATCAGGGAAGCATTTGTGTGTAGCCCTGATATGGTGATCCGAGAAGCATTTGTGTGTAGCCCTTATATGGTGATCCGAGAAGCATTTGTGTGTAGCCCTTATATGGTGATCCGAGAAGCATTTGTGTGTAGCCCTTATATGGTGATCAGAGAAGCATTTGTGTGTAGCCCTTATATGGTGATCAGAGAAGCATTTGTGTGTAGCCCTGATATGATGATCAGAGAAGCATTTGTGTGTAGCCCTTATATGGTGATCAGAGAAGCATTTGTGTGTAGCCCTTATATGGTGATCCGAGAAGCATTTGTGTGTAGCCCTAATATGGTGATCAGAGAAGCATTTGTGTGTAGCCCATATATGGTGATCAGAGAAGCATTTTTGTGTAGCCCTTATATGGTGATCAGAGAAGCATTTGTGTGTAGCCCTAATATGGTGATCCGAGAAGCATTTGTGTGTAGCCCTTATATGGTGATCAGAGAAGCATTTGTGTGTAGCCCTTATATGGTGATCCGAGAAGCATTTGTGTGTAGCCCTTATATGGTGATCCGAGAAGCATTTGTGTGTAGCCCTTATATGGTGATCAGAGAAGCATTTGTGTGTAGCCCTTATATGGTGATCCGAGAAGCATGTGTGTGTAGCCCTGATATGGTGATCCAAGAAGCATTTGTGTGTAGCCCTGATATGGTGATCAGAGAAGCATTTGTGTGTAGCCCTTATATGGTGATCCGAGAAGCATGTGTGTGTAGCCCTTATATGGTGATCAGAGAAGCATATGTGTGTAGCCCTAATATGGTGATCCGAGAAGCATTTGTGTGTAGCCCTTATATGGTGATCCGAGAAGCATTTGTGTGTAGCCCTTATATGGTGATCAGAGAAGCATTTGTGTGTAGCCCTTATATGGTGATCAGAGAAGCATTTGTGTGTAGCCCTGATATGGTGATCAGAGAAGCATTTGTGTGTAGCCCTTATATGGTGATCAGAGAAACATGAACCACCCTACTCCTCTTGTAGAATGGAATTTAGTCCTTAATTTCTCCATTCCATTATCCACTTTACTATGGACTATAAAGTTCGGCTTGCGGGAGAGCTTGAGACTCGACTCAACTTAACTTGAGAGTTAACTCAAGTGATTATGTGGAGTTGGCCTCATTTTTTCTCCCACATTATGCTGGCTGCAATAGTACAAAAGAAATGTTCTTGAGTGCGGCATAGAACACCAATGAAGTAAATAAATTTCTCCCAGTCGCTGATGGCCATACACACGCTGACTAGAATACAACTCCAGTTGAGTCGCGGCGTTGTATTGCATGCATGAGTGATTAGAACCTGTTACAACAGTCCACTTGGGTTGAGATCATTCTTAAGCTCCCATCTAGGCCAAGGTCAACCAGCAGCCATCAGAAAACATAAATTCCATACGTGACATCAGAGACCAGCCTCATTACTTGGTAGCATGACATGTATCTTGTTTATTTTCACAGAAGACAGTGGTGTGGCCTATCATGGCATACTGTGGCTGCCCCAGCGGTATCTCCTTCTCTACAGCTATGGGCTAATCTGCGTCATCCTGGCCTTGTTCTCAGTCTTCTTCAAGTATGCCCAGAAACGCATGGGTCCATTACAGAAACACCCAAATAGATGACTAATGACTCAAAAAGACTCCTGATAAGATAAACTTCTGAAAAAGAAAAGTCATGAGTACATGTCTCTTGTGTCCGGAAAAACACCTGATTATAGAAATACCCAAACAGATGACTCAAAAAAGAAAAAAAAACACCTTATCAGGGGACACTCAAACCTCTCTAAAATACCTGAATAGATCATTCCTTATTTAGTTCAACACTTACATGTTATTACAGAACTATCTAGGCATATGACTCCTGAATCACAAAGCACCTGATGAATTCTTCAGCTGATAACATATCCTAAAAGCTGATGACCAGACTTGGTAATTGTATTCTCAGTTGTCCAGTGTTTGTGACTTGTAGACATTTCTGTGTCCTCTGATTTAGGCTCGATCTTAGGGTGATTTTGAGAACAAAGACTGCTCTCATACTTTGAGTATACAGTCTTTATTTCTCATAGAATAACCCGCTTCATGTGGGTATCATTGCTAGATGATCATTCAAATGCATAGTCACATTAAGGCAGGAAGATAAATACATATACTGGTGCTAATCCACGCATTTGTCATCGTGTGTGTGTAATACTTCAGTATTTGATTCCATTTCATGTAATTAAAATAGTATTCACGATCGACTTTGGAAAACACAGAAAGTACAGAAACCCAATCAAGTTAACGATCAAATCCAAGAGCTTCCATGTTGTTTATAGTGTGGAAGTCATTGTAGCATTAAAACCATCAGATACATTGTCCATGTAAATAGGTATTTGTTATGACAACTCTCTATTGCACAAGAGGAGTTTCACTATTTTATTTCTGAATAACTTGTATTTTGTGGTCCATCCATTAAAGTTGTTAATGTAGATAAATGGAAAAGAAATAGAGAACTTCACCTGTTGTAAAGAGGTGGTGGTCTGTGATGAAACACCGTGTCTGAACATTGTTTCGTACCAGTTCTCAAACGAGACAGGCTGATGATAATATTCATTTAACATGATCAGCTAGAGTATACCATACAAAGAAACTTTGAAATTAACTGGCAAGCACAGCTGATGTCAAATTGCATAACACAATTATGTGGTCTTACAAACCAAATCTGATTAATAACTTGTTTTGTTCATAGGTGTGAGTTTTTATGTTCCTCATATGTTATATAATGATGTGAAAAGAATCAAATAAATCAATAATATATATGTATGTTCTTCAATCATTCCATGGAAGTATACAGGGATTTTGAACTGTGACATGTCTTATTATATATTTTATATTAGTATATATTTGTGGTGGAAATTCCATCCTGTCTTATCGGTTAATGTAGAATACTCTCTACTGCAACTAAAGCTTCATTCCTGTTTTACTGGGATTCTGTTGTCTGGTTTAGACTTCCGATAGTAATACAGCTATTTCCCAGAGTTCAGGATTCACATACAATCTTTATTAAGACGGACACCTGAGAGATGTGAGTAGCCATGGTATCACACCAATTGATTTTTCATGTTCTTAGCAATACATTTACATTTAGGTGTGGTTTTTTTATTGTCCCAAGACCTATCATTTGAGTCTGTGCACCTTGTTTCTAAATTTTAATACCATTGTTAAAGTTATTTATGTGTCGTACATATTGCTGTGTGCACGATTTTAGTTCAGTACGCATATCCTACCTATTTTGTTCTGTATTGGCATCTAATATTGGAAAGTCATTCTTCTAACGGAAGAGTAAAATGGTTTATATTTACTGGAAACATGTTTTCTTGATTGTTAATCAGTATGTCTTCCTTTTGTATTGGTTATTAGAGGGCATTGCTTAGATGTGTGTTGAAATGAGCATGGCGCAGCTTACATGTGCACATAGAAGGTACATGTAATAATGTGGACATGATACATGTGTGAGTAATAAAGGACACAGACATTGTAAATTCTTGAGTATGTCAGTATGCAAAAATCAATTTCATATCAATCATTGTGTAAGTAAAGTTTTGTTACCGTAATACTGTATTATCTGGGTAGCAGTTCAGTCTGCTCACCAAGGCCTTCGTGGGAAGGGAGGTAACCTGCACATGTATGTCTACCAGAAGTCGCATCATGATTTCCAGCTGACCGTTCCTGGCTTCTCAATGGTTTACCCAGTTCGATTTTAGATTTATTTTAACCTTCAAGACCATATTTTGAAAATATAGGTGATGATATAAATGAGTTGTCTTACTGTTGTCAGAATTATGAAGAAGGAGAGGAATTATACATGGATGCCAAGAATGATACTTACTACAGGGTTCCCCAACACAAAAAGAATTTGTTTTAAGGATTTTCAAGAACCCAGCATCTAATGTCTTTCAGCTCTTTCAAAGACCAGTCAGTTGATTAAAATTCAGACCATCCTGTCGAGATGAGTTGGTGCTATTTTGGTAGCTGCTTACTACTACTGTTACTGCTAAGGTCCAACATAATGCAATACGACTATTCAACATTGAAAAATCATATGTTTTCAAAATTCTGTTAAGCTCTTATTCAGAGACCAGAGACCTGAGTTCTGAAACCTTCCAGCTTATTTCAAATACATGTACATTGTACTTTCAAGAGCCATTAGGAACCTAGTTGCTAATGGTGACAGTGCAGTGAGCCTGAGCTAAGCATCCCTTCTCCCTTCCACTTGGCAGTTATTTATCAGGTCCATTCAAACGATGATCAAACAGTAACAATTTGGAGGTGCTTGCCTTTTAGCTAGGACAAACTCTACCTGGGCCAGCGAATTTGTAGACTTCCCTGCTTGGTGACAATAATGGGTTTGTGATGTTCATATGGCCATTTGTACAGTCTAACGGTCGTTGAATGTTATTTATCTTCCTCCGATGTTGGTTGAATGCCTGTATGTCTTTTGTGGAAAAGTTGGCCAGTAACATTTAACTTGCAATAGAGACATCAGGTCCCTTCACGTGTAAAACTAACCATTATATACATTTAAGTGAAGTATTCCTCAGTATTTCAACAAGGAAATAAATATACTCTAATTAAAATTTGGTACATTACCACTAGCCCATCAACTCAGACCACTAGCCCATCAGCTCAGACCACTAGGCCATCAGCTCAGATCAATACCCATCAGCTCAGAAAACTAGCTCATCACCTCACTGCAGAAGCTCATAAGCCACAAGATTAGATCACTAGCCCATGAGTTTGGACTGCTAGCTCATGAGCTCCGACCACTAACCCATCAGCTTAGACAACTAGCCCAACAGCTCAGACCACTAGCCCATGAGCTCAGACCGCTAGTCCATCAGCTTCGACCACTACCCCAAGAGTTTGGACCACTAAACCTGAGCTCAGACCACTAGCCTTAGAGTTCGGGCCACTAGTCCATAAGCTCAGACCACTAGCCCAAGAGTTTGGCCCACTAGCCCCGAGCTGAGACCATTAGTCCATTAGCTCAGACCACTAGCCCATCAGCTCAGATCATTACCCCATCAGATCAGAAAACTAGTTCATCAGCTCACTGCCCTAGCTCATAAGCTTAGACCACTAGCCCATCAGCTTAGACCACTAGCCCAACAGCTCAGACCACTAGCTCATCAGCTCAGACCACTAGCCCATCAGCTGATAGCACTAGCCCATAAGCTCAGACTACTAGTCCACCAGCTCAGATCACTAGCCCATGAGCTCAGACCGCTAGCCCAAGAGTTTCGACCACTAGTCTGTAAGTCCAGACCTCTAGCTGAAGAGTTCGGGCCACTAGCCCATCAGCCCAGATCACTAGTGCATCAGTTCGGACCACTAGCCCAAGTGTTCAGACCACTAGTCTGTACGCTCAGACCACTAGTGCATCAGTTCAGACCACTAGCCCAAGTGTTCGGACCACTAGTCTGTAAGCTCAGACCACTAGTCTGTAAGCTCAGACCACTAGTGCATCAGTTCAGACCACTAGCCCAAGAGTTTGGACCACCAGCTGTGAGCTCTGGTCACTAGTCCATCTGATCAGATGCCTAGCCCATCAGCCCAGACCACTAGCGCATAAGCTCAGACCACTAGTCCATCTTAGCCCTAGAGTTCACACCACTAGTCCATCAGCTCAGACCACTAGGCCATCAGCTCAGAACTCAGACCACTAGGCCATCAGCTCAGACCACTAGGCCATCAGCTCAGACCTCTTGTTCAGACCACTAGCCCTGAACTCAGACCACTAGCCCAGAGCTCAGACCTCTGACCATCTCAGGCCACTAGCCCATGAGCTCAGACCACTAGCCCCGAGATCAGACCATTAGCCCATAGGCTCAGACCTCTGACCATCTCAGGCCACTAGCCCATGAGCTCAGACCATTAGCCCATAGGCTCAGACCGCTAGCCCATGAGCTCAGGCCACTAGCCCATGAAAGTAAACCACTCACCACAAACCACGAGATTGCCAACTGATAATCTCAGTTCTTCCTAGTTTTAGTTGTATCCATGTTTTTTCTCTACTCAAAAATATGTATGTATGTATGCGTGGGTTTTATGTCATTCAACACAATTTTTCAGGCCCTTGACAAGGAGGAACTCTTAGAATGTAGATTTTAATTCTGTGTCTCATTGTGGCAGAGCAAGTCCATTCCGCCAAAATGCTGCCACCACTGGAGCATCATGCTGAAGACACCAGACATGACACCCTACCCAGTCACATTATACTGACACCAGGATGACCTCCTGTTGCTCTAACCTCTCAGTGTCATGCACCAAGTGCAACAAGTCCTGAATCTCCTGACCGCAAGGCGGACACTCTAACCACCACTGAGGCTGTCTCGAAAATATGAGCTCTGGTGCAGAGATACATTGTTCGGTATGACCTAAAACTCCAAATCACACACTATCTGACAACCCCCTCTACAGCTACAGCACTACGTCTATTTAGCTACACTTTCAATGTACAAATAAATTACATTCACGTCAGACAATACTGGCTGTTCAAACATGTTAACAGAAAGAAAAGTTACAATCATAAGAATACTCCACTTTATTATGTATAAAATATACCTGTAACATATAATAAAAGATGTCAAAGAATACTTTTTGCCAGAAATATTGACAAAGATTAAATACACAGTGATTGTGCAATTGCTGTGAAATATGAATTCACATCCAGGCACAGAATGTAGTATTCTTTCACCATGTCCAATCCTGGTGTAATTAAAGCAAACTTTATTACAACACGTGGCCTCAGTCACAACTCGGATCACAAATTACACACATGATCCGACAAGCTTTGTTTTCTAACTCTCAGAGACATCCATTTAGTGCTTGAGAATGTGTGTCTCCCCTCCAAAATGTACATTTCATATATGACCACCATGTTCATTCCAATGTGCAACACCACAACTAGGTGTATGCGACACTACAACCAGGTGTATGCGACACCACAACCAGGTGTATGCAACACCACAACTTGGTTTATGTGACACCACAACTAGGTGTATGCGACACTACAACCGGGTGTATGCGACACCACAACCAGGTGTATGCGACACCACAACTTGGTTTATGTGACACCACAACTTGGTGTTTGCCACAGGTTCCTCCTTGTAAATCTGATCCCTTATTCCATTTTCTTAACAAGAAGTTATACTATGTATTGTATTTACTTAAAGCATACATTTCAACAAAGGTGCAAATTCGGAATCTCATCCAATTTTACATATCACTTTCTGAGTAATTTCTGAAGGTTATAATTAAATTTTCCAGAAATGAAAACAAACTCATGAATTTAGGCTACATCAGATGTAAACAACAGGCTGTATAATTCATCTATAAAACACAGCACGACCTGCATGAGAAAATAAATGTCTCTTAAAGGTATGTATTTACAGGATTTATACACCACTAAATTTTGGGGGGCTGTATCGACTACTTCTAACTGCCACCAGCACACAAGGTAAGCTCGTTTCAAAACTTCATCTTCACTTGTTCTGACCTGTATACATGTGGTAAAAGCATATGCTAAAACTTGGTTCAGCACAGTCATCAAAACTTTATTTCAATGAAGTACTCCTTATTTCTGTTAGAGAACAAAAAGGCCTTTCCTTGAATTTAACAGACAACCAAACTTATATATTACTTCGCTTCATTTGTGCGCTGGCAACTTCTGATAATTAACTTTGATACATTTAAATTTCTGCATAAAACAGAACATAAAAAAACATAAAACAGAAATAAAAGGTAAAATAAACCTGCTATAGCACAGAAAGAATAAAAACCATGGTGAAAATTCAAGGGTTATATCCTGATTTCAAGTTCACCAAGCAGATATTGTGGTAGTTTACTTTGGTGTTGTGGTAGAAGTATATATATATATAAACTCACATGGATACACACATCAATGATGAAAAATTCTAAAGCAATCTGATAGTGTCAACTGTATTAAAACCATGAAACATAACAAGACTGCAAGAAGGCCTGTTGCATGTATACACTGTAAATGTTGTAATTTGTCTGACTGGTAATTCAAAAAGCATTGCACCTTGCATGTTAACACATTTTCGAAATTTCATAATTTTTCAAGTGCCCATGGAATGAGCTGTAACAAGACAGCTATTATTGTGTTTGTGAGATGGGGGAGCGGAGACAGGCGGCATGATATTTACACAATTTACACTCCCAGTCACAACAATAAACACAATCTTAATATACTAAGAATCACTTTCCAACAGACTTGAGACAGTGGTAATTTTCCCCCACGTTATACGCTCATGCATAATGAAAAAAGATCCCAACTGAAGAAGTAAGATCGAGCTGCGTTAATCAATGTAAGGGAGGCTGCTACTTGTCATGTTAGTAGAGGCGGTGACCACGCCCTCTTCGGTTCTCAAATGTGTCTGTGTTATGTGTCTGGTCCCAGGCGGCCATCTTGGTCTTGATAAACCTATGGCCTTCTCCTGAAACAAGATCAGAGTCTCCAGTTATGGAGGTAGCTTTGGTGGTTGTCACATGCCTGGAATGAATTCAAGAATTGAGATCCAAGCTGCTTTTACTCAATTACGGTGTCAAGTAAACATTTGAACTTGTTGAAAACAGGAAAAAAGACACACAGTAATGGTGGGTAAAACAGAAGTTTATAAAAAAAACATATGGCAAATTCAGCACAAAACAAGGTTGAAAGAACAAAGGAATTTTCTCCTCATGGGGAGGGAGACAGGCAAAGCTTTCTTGGATACAAATATCTGATGATTCGTAAAGAAGTCTCTTTATGTAGTGCCTTTAGCATACCACTTACAGTATGTACACTCAAACTGTCTACAGGTAATGCTACAGCAAGATGCAACCGTTCTCACAGTCAATACATTGTCATTACATGTACTAGCATGTACAAAACTGTTAATCAGGTCATAGAACACTTGCCACAACTTAATCTTAAGTATCATTGTATACACATTCCTATACCAAGGTACTCTTAAAAAGTGTCATCACAGGATGAGATATTCCCAAATCCCAAACCATTAAAAATAATGACAGATAAAACCCCAACACCTCATGCTTCTCGTGGTCAAAATCGTACTTTAACTGATAATCATGTGACCATTTGAATGCTTCTAAGGATGATAAAAGGATGCATGCAACAAAACAACCCCATGTGCATCTCTAGCTCACCCCATTGCATCTGCAAAGCCTTAGGAAAATCGATTGAACGATATATAGAAGGAGTTCAGTCAACAAATGTGGCGGGTGAAGAAAAGAATAAATGCAGGAGTAAATTTAAAGCACATGCACTCATGCTACCTTAAGTCGTGCAGCTCTCGTATTTTGCTGGGCAAGGAAGACAGTTACAAGGGACATGGCCAAACTTATGACCCATATATGTACAGTGTGCTCTAAGACTGCTGGAGGAAAACTGATGGACAACATACAGTATTTGTGACTGGCTTTCCGGTCTTGCATCACCCATAAAACTGATATATCATCATATTGATGAAAAATTCCTTTGTATGGTGCTGAACAACAGTCAAATAAAAGTCGCATCAAACTGCATCTCTCTCATTATGGATATTCGATAAATATTACATGTATATTCATGTAAAGCAGTTGTGAAGCAGATATACAAAGCTTAAGAAATGAGAGAGAGAACACAAAATTATGAATGATGCGGGGTGGGTATATACTGAGAACATTTCTAATACAGTTAGGTCAATTCAGCATGATCCTAAAATTTGGATGTGTGAGAGAAGCCGTATACATTTGACAGCCAGCCTTATTTGGTCTGACAGCACACATACCCACGGCCATACACTCAAAGTATCACAGACTAACCACTTGGACTGGAGCAAGAATCACTGAATTCAACTTCAATGATGAATTTATTTGGACTAAACAAACGAACTACATGTACTCCATGCCATTTTCATTTTGCAAATGCTAAGCCATTGCATCCTGCCAACTTTTACAAACTAATTCTGTTTACTGTTGAGCATTGCAATCTTCCAATGTTGAAGATAGACCAATGTACAAATGTACATGCATACCTACTCCCATTTTCCCGACATCCCAGCTCAATATATGGAAGGCAATTTATAAAAGCTACACAAAACTTGTACAATTCTTAAAATAAAACAAACAGCCACCATGATATATGATACACTTTCATAGGGAAAAGCAAGTCTTCACTGTCCAGCCCATTTCCTTCAGTTCCAAAATAACCTGACCCCATCACACAAGCCTGAAGCCCACCTCTCACACACCTTTTGACTGTAACCATATACATGTACATATAAGCATACATAAACCTACATAGCGCAGCCATTCACGTAGACAAGCAGTGATAAGCAGATAAACATTAAGCTCTACCAAGCTGATAATGGTCTGTGTGTAAGGTTAGCAGATGTCTGACGAGTACACTGACTAAAGCTGAACCTGGTTAGTTACCTATTGCTCCCAGGGAGCGCCTTCAGAGGATGGTCCTGCAACAAGACAGTCGGTCAGGTCAGTCTGTTCTCAAGTGGAAGAAAACCACTCAGTGTTCCTAATAATATGTGTTGGTGCTATGGCGCACAGCCCAAGTACTAATTTGCATTAGCAAAGTAAAGATTACATGTGTAATTAATGCCAGTAACAAGACAATCTCACGCACGTACATGTACACCACACATGGTAAGGCTACCCGGCCCCTGGACAACGACTCACGCAAGTGTTTACTGTTTGTTTATATGACATGTGAACCTATGCTGGTTCACAAGCTGTCTGTTGACCATGACAGTGATATGCTGCTCAATGTATGTGACCATCTAACACGAGAAGAAAACCTACAACATCATGGGTTGTCATACAGCTGTACATGTTGAAGGAGATCCTGCAATGTGACAAGTATGAAACTGATGAGGAACATGTAAGCTGGTGTTGTTATCTGATCTCCAATCATGAGACAGGCAAGTTTCAAACACAGGGAACATGGGCAGGGATGTTCCCAGTTTGTCCACACAAGCTCAACTGTTCAGCTCTCATGCTGGTGACACTCAGCAAAACTGCACCAAACCAGATACACACAGTTTCAACCAGCAATTAACAACTCACACAAGTAACAAACAGCAATACTCACACAAGTAACAAACAGCAATATTCACATAAGTAACAAATTCAAGTGGTCTGATCAATACATACAATTCACATAATTAATGAACATCAGAAATTGTGTACATTGACAATGCACAGTTAACTCTCTGTATATAAAAAAACATTTGTTGACCTTAACTCTGAAATGGATTTGCATTTCACCAACAATTAAAACATTCCAAATTCTCCAAATATTCAACATCACATTATATTAAGTACATGTACCTAAATATTTCACTTCACTGTGATAAAAGTTGTTCAAAGTCATCCTGGTGCATTAAACCTCAATAGAAAACGTCAGTCACTAAACGTATTATTTTCACCTGGAGATGAAAAGTTATTTCTCAGCAAACTACTATTACCTGCTCAAATGTACACAATAGTTTCAAATGTCCTTGCAATATTTTACTTTGACACAGTGTACATTTTGCTGTGTTAACGTTATCACATTAGCCCTATCAGCTTTGTTCTCAAGGGTTTACCTTGCTGCGGATCGTGCTGAGAACGCCTGGGTGATGATCCCACTAATGTCCCCTCAGACTTGACCCGTCGGTTTATCATCTGTAACATGTCTAACAGGTACGTCTTGTCCTTTCCCTCCTAGAACAAATTAAATGTAACAAAATATTATTTTATAATATAATTTTCAAGATACCGAAAAAAAAAAAAACAACAACATACATATGACATATGTATCTTTCACATTTCTGTATGATTACTGTTTAACGTCGCTTTCAATATTATTTCCGTCATATCATGACAGTATCTCCTTGTGGCCGACTGGACCCAATGCTCTAATGGAATGGCCTGCTGAGGACACCAGGCATAATGCTCCACCCAGTCAAAATATACCGTCGCCACGATATGGCTGCAATATTGCCGATGTGGTGTTAAGCAATAATCATTCATTCAAAATATACTGACACTGGACCGGCCAGGCCTATTCCTCTTACGTCAGGCGCCAAGAGATGTAATACCAAGGTTACTGATGCTCAAGTCTTCGGGACTGAACCCCAGATTTATCATTTAGGAGGCAGTGAGTGTGTCTTTTACATACTCCAAATCTCATGACAATGAAGAATATGTAATATTATTGTTCTTGTACGAAATGAATGACCAAATTCCAAAACAACAATAAGTACATGTGGTATTACATGCGAGAACCTACCAAAACTAGCTGGTGTTTTAAGAGTGCTACCATCTCCTTATGGCCAGTCATTATGATGTGCAGATAATAGGTCCCCACACTGCAAAAACACAAGAAAACAGGGCAATCCACAGACTCCTCTCAAAAAGAATGTTAAATCAAAGTGAGGTTACCTGGCACAGTAACAGCTGCAGGTACAGCACATGACATCTTTCTGAGATCTAAAACATTCTAAAAACAATGTCTGTTGCATTGATAAGATTCATTATTTTAGAGTGAAATGTTAAAATGATCAATGAATCAAAATCATACGCCTTTCAAATAACTTTTGAAGAAAGTTCAACAATGTCAATAAATTCACACTTTTTTAAAAAAAAGTTGCAATTTGCTATTGTTGCCTTGACCCGTAAAACGCAATTAGTCAAATGAGAATATCGCAAAATATAATGCAGAAAATTTGCACTTTTTGGTCGATCCATCAACAGTCGACATGTCAGGTAAAAACTCACCAGAGAACAATGATGATGCCGGCCACAAATCCAGGGGAGGTAACAAACTCTATGATGTCAGAGATCACTCTCTCCTTCTCTTCCCAAGAGCTAATCAATTCAATTATCACATCATACGCCTTCGACTTCCCTCGGTACGGCCCACAGTCGGCACTGGGCTTTATGCTAAAAACATATTCAAAACATTATATGTCACAAAATAGAACTACAGTATATACCACAGCTACAAAAGAAGATTTAACAATACAGCTTACAACATGACACTGCTACAACTTCCAGTGCAAAACTTACAAAATACTTAATTCCACTGCTGCCAGCAGAAATACTACACAATAATACTGCGTCCCAATGCTACCATTGCCAGCCAAAATTTACAAAACAATCATGGAAGCCACCAACATTAATAAGTGCTACTTGCAACATGCAACAAAATACTGACTTATTTTGACAGAGAACAGAATGCCACAGCTATGGCTGCCAGCAGAAAACTTACAAGATAATACTGCACACCACAGCTACAGCTCCCAACAGAAAACATACAAGATAATATTGGATGCCACAGTTACGGCTCCCAACAGAAAACTTACAAGATAATACTACATGCCACAGCTAGGGCTCCCAACAGAAAAATTACAAGATAATATTGTATGTCACAGCTAAATCACCCAACAGGAACTCACAATATTATACTGCATGCCACAGCTATGGCTGCCAGCAGGAAAAAGCAGAAGAGGAAACCCAGGAAAATCGTGTGTGTCCTGGAAGCTCTCCATGGCTTGAGGGAGGGTCGGCAGTTCTGCATCACACTGACCTGGAAAAACAAGACAGACAGATTCTCAGTACAATATTAGTAAATTGTTTGTTGAATTGCAAAATAACTGGATCCACACCACCGCATAATCCACCCGCTGCTGATTAAAACTTGTAGGCCGAAAGAACTAGAGAAAATTTCCTCCTATTAACATAGAAGCTGTTGCAAAATTACACACTGTATGAATGGAGATTATGTCCCAATCAAAGCAATTAAGAGCACAGTGACTGCCCAATGATAAATCTGCATTTCTGATGGAGAAAATGGAGGTGAGAGAGTAAAGCACAAACAACTTGTATGCACATCACTAAGTAGATAAACGGAAATTGATTTTACACCTTTAGATGAAATGCAGTGTTTAACTTTACGACTGGGCTTCTTTCATGCATGTTAAGCACCTACTTGGCACAACAATTACAACATGTAAATGTAATCTTAAAGTGAAAGACAGCATATACACAAAGCTGAGATTGCCAACAACGTTGGACAATATTGCATTTATTTCGATGATGTATTTTTTTAACAGTGGAAAAAAAAAACATTTTGGTGGAAATTTTGAATTTGACCATGTTCAGTCTGCTAACATGAAATGCAGCCATTCTGTCTGAGCTGTGATGTAATTGTTCCAAGCACAGAACACTCCTGTCACCTGAGAATATAGTAAGTTGCTATGGTTGTCACTGAAAGTATATACCTACATTTATAACATGAAATGATCAAGAAACTGACTCCTGCCACAACACAATAGTGTGGAAATACTTTTCAGCATTTTTTCACACATGTACTTTTTATAATTAAAATATATACCATTAAAAGAGTGTCATGTCCCTATGTTATTACATATTACATTGGCAGTCAACTCAGAACATTTATGTCACAGCTTACAAACAATTGGCTACATGTAGTTCTCTGATTGGTCAATCTCTCATAAGCTTATAAGCATCTGTGCCTCCAGATCCCCAGTCGGCAGTAACATACTCCACAATTAAAAACGAAGATAATTCAACAATGAATTTGCATTCAAGAGAGAATTCTGTAATCTTTTTAATGAACAGTGCCTCAATCATGAGCTGTCTTTTACTTTAAATTACATAGTTTTATAGTGAATACAGTTTTTGTTTTGACAGGATCAGAAGGAAGTGTAGTATTAACTGTGGTATAACACAATTATAGAATTATCTACTGTTAGACACACATTATGACCAATCAAATAAATATTGGGATGTTGAGCAACTCACCCTTTTCACATAAAACATGATGAACAGTTTGACGATGGTGATCAA
This sequence comes from Acanthopleura granulata, assembly GCA_016165875.1. Classification (NCBI taxonomy): domain Eukaryota; kingdom Metazoa; phylum Mollusca; class Polyplacophora; order Chitonida; family Chitonidae; genus Acanthopleura; species Acanthopleura granulata. The sequence continues at coordinate 40,654,420 of JABBOT010000002.1, read as the reverse complement.
GGAGAGAAAGGGACAATAAAAGATGCCCAGCCTGAAACATCACAATCACAATAACATCAGGCCCTCCAGAAGCCAATATCGCTGATAATTACAAACAGGATATAAAGCATGGACACCAATAAGTGGGCAACGAAATGCACTAAAGCTCACACAGAAATATATTAAAGCAAACTGCAACACTGCTTTGTGAACATTTTTAGCTGCTCAATCAGTGACCAGAGCATGAGTGTGAGAGTACAGAGATAAAGGTACATACCAGCAGAGAGTCTGCGAGTATATCAGACTCAGCGTGTTTCGTCCAATGTTAAACTCAGGATATGGCAGTTTCTTACAGCAGTACTGACCCATTAACCTTGGAGAAACAGGCACAAAAACACATAGTATAAAGTTACATGTTACATGGAACACTTTTTCAGCGCATTTTTGAATGCTGGAATTTAGCTACATAATTCAGTCATATTAAACAGACTTACTTCATTACCTGTATCAAAACTTGACCCTGGCTTGAACCATTCAGTTTTATGTTGGTGAATTGGAAGTTTTTCAAAAGTTGAAGAATCACAGGTTCAGTCTGTCAGATAACTCCCTAAGCTTGACTGATATGAACATCTTTCCTGACCAGATGCAGGTTGTTGAAGACTCTGACTTACCTCCTAACAAATTCCATTAAGAAAGTAAAGCCCAGAACAAAGATAAAATCCACAAGGACCAATCTGTAAATATGCTCTCCCATGGCAGTCTCCCAGCACTACACAAACAAATATACATGCACACCAGAAGTCTTTAAACAGGGACATTTGAAGACTGGCATCACAGACACAGCAAAAGAGAAATGACATTCCCAAGAACAATCTCACAGAACTGACAAGACGTTTCCATTAACACTTCTTCTTTGTACAAGTGCTTGAGTGAGCATCACAAAACAATTCTACCAAATTCTACTCAACACAATTATTTGGCGATTTCTGCTTTATTTACAATTTATGCACTGACTTCTTGCAGAAAAGCACTGCACATTGCAAAGAGCTAAATTTATCCCAAATTAACAACTACTCTAATGGATGATATATTCATAAAAGTAAACCCTATTCGCTCAGTCAATTAAGTTCTTCATTAACATTATAAATCTAGAATGATCTACATAAAGTACAACAACTTCCATCATGGCCAAAACCTAATGTAATACACTTCTGCGTAGAAATCACACAGGAGAAACTCACAGGTTCACAGTTATTGTTCTCCGCCTCAGTCTGACTAGACAGGGTTTCATTCCCTGTCCGTTCGTTGCGACAAGGCAACTGATTAAACCAGAAATATATCAGCACACCCAATATAGCAGCCTTCAGCAGCATTGTCCTGAAATGTAAAGTTAGCGCTTCATATTGTATTTCTATCGAAATTTGGCCTATCGAAATGCCCTTTCAGAAACACATGCAGGCCATAAAACGCTACTTTTAATGACAAGACTTCAGTAGCTCTGATACGAAAATAATCTCAAAAAAATTTTAAGTGGCCCTACAGGGTGGATGGATCAATGACAATAAAATAAAATATGCAATTTGCAAAAAATCTAAACTTGATTTGAAATATCGGTACAGACCCGTACAGCAATTCCAATATAGGCTGACATTGTGGCACTTCAATTACAGTTTCATAACACACAAAACTGTCTTGTAGCAATCTAATAATAACAGCAATCTAATGATAACACCAACATTTCAGGAGCACTTATACTTATCTATTTGCTGTCAGATTATGATTTAACTGACCAGAGGGAGGGTTTACCTGACCATGGTGATATATAGCTCTGTCTTAGGCACAACATACTGCTCTAGGGTTCCAATCACAGAGAAGGCAAATGGAATGATGATTAACATGGCAGAGATAGTCAGTGGCAGAGCCATGTCTCTCAGGAATGGAATGTCGTTCTGGAGAAGAGCATGAAAACAGGACAATCCGTCATAACTTACAACACTCACAGTGTACATGTGATCTACAAGTTATCCAACTCATTCTCCCATTTTAAATTAACATTTTAAAGCAACATTTTCTTAACAGAATATTTCCATTTTCATAAAAAAAAAATCAAAAACTATTGAACTATTCTTCTTCATCAGTATTTTTACCTTCAAACTAAGTTAAGTCTGCTGTACATGTACCTGTGAGAACCATCAAAGTGCTTACCTCTAACTATTCTAATTGAGACAGGTAATACACCAGGGTGTCGCAGCCACTGATCTGACCCATTTCAACTGGGTTAGACACGTGACACAGTGAGAACAATCAAAGAGATTACCTCTAGCTGTTCTGATTGAGACAGGTAATACACAAGGTACCCAAAGCCACTGATCAGACCAAGTACAATTAGGTTAGACATGTGACACAGTGAGAACCATCAAAGTGCTTACCTCCAGCTGTTCTGATTGAGACAGGTAATACACCCGCTAGCATGCTCCAATGATCAGATCTATTACAATTAAGTTACACAGGTGACACAGTGAGAACCATCAAAGTGCCTACCTCCAGCTGTTCTGATTGAGACAGGTAATACACAAGGTACCCAAAGCCACTGATCAGACCAAGTACAATTAGGTTAGACACAATACACAGTTAGAACCATCAAAGTGCTTACCTCCCAGCTGTTCTGATTGAGACAGGTAATACACCAGCTAGCATGCTCCAATAATCAGATCCATTACAATTAAGTTACACAGGTGACACAGTGAGAACCATCAAAGTGCCTACCTCCAGCTGTTCTAACTGACACAGGTAATACAGCAGGAAGCGGGCTCCATTGATTAGACCCAGCGCAATTAGGTTATCCAGGTGACACAGTGAGAACCATCAAAGAGCTTACCTCCAGCTGTTCTGATTGAGACAGGTAATACACCAGCTAGCCTGTTCCACTGATCAGACCCAGTACAATTAAGTTATCCAGGTGACACAGTGAGAACCATCAAAGAGCTTACCTCCAGCTGTTCTGATTGAGACAGGTAATACACCAGGTAACCTGCTCCAATGATCAGACCCAGCACAACCAGGTTAGACAGGAGACGTAGAAAAAACCACTTGAGATGATCTGACAGTGGCCTGACCTGGCTAGGGGCAAACCCTGACAGGTACTCCTGAAACACGAAGATTCAATACAACTTAAAAGCTTGTTTATATTCTAACTTTATATACATTCATTTGATGATAAAAACAAAACATCACCTTTGATGATAACCATTTCATTCACAATCAAACCCAGATCAAAAGTAAAGAAACTGATAGCGATTTTATTTTGTAACATGCACGGACATCCATACAGAGAAATACGAGCATTCGTTACACTACTCAAACCCAAACTGTATCTGTAGAGAACTTAAGCATGTATGCTAAAGGAATATAAACAGCATAATGTACGATTGTAATGTAACACTGAAATCACCACCACAGATACCTTCACATACATGGGTGCTACATATTAGTTTTTATGGTAACCTAAAACAGGTTTCATGCATTTAAAGTAAAATGTTCTTAAATCTGAATGAAAGAATTAAACTGATATGTTTTTAACTTAGTATGCACTGCATTAGTTGCATGTAAGTACAAAGGCCAATAAATTTTCCACCACAACTCATAACAGTAACCCCTTGGCAGCCTCTCAGCAGTGTTCTGGTCAGATGTTCTCTTCTGAACCAGACACTTGTGCCTGGCTCCTATCTTTGTTTCGTCTAGTAGGTTTCACACATTTTGTACCTGGTTATCCTCATAACCTGACTCCAACCTGACAAGAACAGGAATGTTTCACTGTAACATAAGCACGTTTGACCACAATCTTTCCACAGTTCTACCATGCCTTGAGCAACTGCGACTGACAGGCACATTTCCAGGATTTGAAGAATTTCCCTACATAAACATGTCCTTGATATAATTTGCATATTTCTGGTGGACAATTGTTTTCACATGTTTTCACTATCCGACCGATGTAACGCCCAACGATACTGAGTAGCAAAAGGCATCCATCATCGAGCCGAAAGTCTCTCACCAGACCACCTCGTGCCTTGCCAGGATATAGTTATTCTCTTAACCAGGAACCAGCACTATGTAGTAAAGGACTCCCAGTAAGACAAGCGATGTCTGCTAGTGATGACACACTAGCCCATCAGCTGTTCTCACTGATCTCTCACCACGGACCAGCGGACCTGCATGCGCCGTACCCACAAATAAAATAAACATAGAAACACCACCACTCTGCCAACAGTGATTCTCCCCATGGTTTTCTTTATCACTGTTAAAAATTTATGGGGAACGATTTTGTTTTTATGGTAACCCATTACAGCTCACCTGAACTCAATTTTGCGAAACCAGTACGTGCACGCGTTCAGCCGTTCACCATAATGTCTCATCACTGGCATAGAATAGTCACTGCAGAAACAGAAGCCAACAGCTTCTTGGGGTCCCTACTAGGCAACTATATGATTTTTTCTGTTATAGCTCCATTAATAGAATCCCTGTCAACAAACCTGGAATTCATTGAAGAGGCTACGATGCTTGAGTTGAGCAGCATCAAGGGAGGTAATCCCACAGGCCCATCCACCAAATACTTTGGTGGCCATGTAAAGTCCAAATTCTCCACTGCCTTCTATGTAATTCTCTCTGTAGGACTTGGACATGCTTGGAAATTAAAACATTACTTCTTGATTTAATACATGGAAGTGAAATGTACTGAAGTTTCAAATGACATCTCCATTCACAATATGGTGTCATAAAATACATTATTTTAGATATGCCTCCACATGTTTCTTCTTCAGTATTTTTAGCCGATTTGAAAGTGGTAATTAGATAACAGATAATAATCTCAGCAGGTAAGAAGATAGGCATAAAACATGTTGCAGTGGTTATCCTCCACTAAGGCGATACAACAATGTGTAACAGCTTACCTGTAAGCCAGTATAATAAGACACAACAGGTAATAACCTCCACAGGTAAACAGGTAAGCGTAAGGCATGTTGTAGTGGTGACCCTCCACTAAGGTGATATTCTGATTAATATAATAGCCATAGTACATCTCAGTCTCCTGGAACCAGCCCTGATAATATAAAATTGAAATTGTAAAGCAGAAACTGGATTCAAGTGAGCAGGTAGCCTAACTGTAACAAGATATACAGTGTAGTACTAATTCTTATAATTAGTAAATTTTTGTCTGGAATTTATCCTCCAAGCTGATCATAATAACCAGGAATACCCAATAACTACATTTTCACGTTATCAATGACTTCCACTTGATTTCATAACTTCTCCAACCAGGAGAGATCTAGAGAAACCAACCCACTGTGCAGCTCCTAATATACAACTACAGACATGGCTATAAGTTAGTCACATAAAGTTTGATAATCTTGAAGTGTCAGCACAGATCCCCAGGCATTGGTGTTTAGAAACTTTATATCACATGCTAAATATGCAAAACATACGTGCAGGTTTCAAACTTGATCTGAGATAACACAAAATACACATGCAAACAATTTATTTACCAACAATCAGATAATACTCTTACCCCGCCTGTTAAAATATCTGTTCCATTGAAGTTGGTGTTGTTGACATAGCCGGGGGGTTCTTGCTGTCTGTAACGGTACAGCACTTGAGGGATGATGACAAACGCTAACGTGACTAAGAAGACTGGAATGTTCAGCAGGAACAACCACTTGAGGAAACGGAAGTACGAGACAACTCCAGTACCAAAATGTCCTTCAATCTTCTTCATGTGGCCTTTCCACAACTTCAAGTAATACCTCACCTCTGCCATCTTGTATGTAAAATGGGTCCACCTCTGTGTGATAAATAAAACACAGTCACTTGGTGCTCCCACAGTATAGCAAAAAAGAGATTTGTTACGATCACAATAAGTACAACAAAATGACATATCTGCAACCAGAACAGTTCAATCACACTGTACACACAAACCATACTGTTTCCATTTAATTCATGTATTTGTAACTATTGTTAACATCAACTCTGTATATGTCTACAGATGTACATCAAATCATTCAGTACACGTTTTCATGTCGTCATTGCCTTGATAACTATAGGCTGATTCCTGGTTTAAACATGTTCTCATCACGATATGGCTGAAACTTTGCCAATGTGGCATTAAGCTATAATTATTCATTCATTCAATCAAATCATTCAATCTGATGATTATGTACGTAAAGGAACCCAGAAATGTGAACATGTCTACTTCACAGAATTCAGAAATGTGAACATGTCTACTTCACAGAATTCAGAAATGTGAACATGTCTACTTCACAGAATTCAGAAATGTGAACATGTCTACATCACAGAACTCAGAAATTTGAACATTTCTACATCACAGAACTCAGAAATGTGAACATGTCTACATCACAAAACCCAGAAATGTGAACATGTCTACACCACAAAACCCAGAAATGTGAACATGTCTACACCACAAAACCCAGAAATGTGAACATGTCTACACCACAAAACCCAGAAATGTGAACATGTCTACACCACAAAACCCAGAAATGTGAACATGTCTACATCACAAAACCCAGAAATGTGAACATGTCTACACCACAGACGCCAGATATGTCATCCTGTATACATCTCAGAACCCAGATGTGGCTGTAAACATTCACTCCAGCATAGGTCAGCTACAAAGGCACTTTCAAATGTAAGATTAGACCCAAATGTAGTAGATGAGAAATACCAACCAGAGAAATATTATATTTCTGATGTTTCCACCAGCTCACATGGCGAGCTTTTCGCTTGGAGGTCATTCTCCGGCTGAAAAAAACAGAAAAATAAAATCAATATAAATTTCAGATGTCTGTTACACCACCAATAGTCATGCATACCTCTTCTGTAGTCACGATGTATAAAATACAAACTCACCACCACATAATTCTCAACTTTCCCACATAAAAACATATGTATCCCTAAGACAGTTGGCATACCGTCAGTGCCTTTTTCACACCTTTATTGTGGTTTTCGATTTGTCAATTTTATTTCAATGTTCTCATCAAATTAAAAACCATTAGCTGCTTCCTGGTTTTAACATATTCTCACCAAGATATGGCTGAAATGCCACCCTGGTTTACAGCCATTAATCATTCAATCGTTCTTTCACATTCTGAGGCCTCTACTCAACAATTTTTCAATTATATGACAATGACGGAGTCCTTAGAATGTATCTGTGGCAGGGCCAGTTCATGACAAAAAGTGCTGCCACCACTGGAACCTCATGCCAAAGAAACCAGACATGACACCCCACCCAGTCACACTGAGACGACCAGTCCTGTTTTCTTTTTCTAACCGCTCACCTGCTGGGCACCACACTAGGCAGCAACAAGTACCATTTTTGAAGTCTCTAGTATGACCCGACCAGGGATTGATCCCCAATCTCCCAACCTCAAGGTGGATGGCACCTGAACACCAAGGTGGGCTGAGGCCCCCCTTGCCTAGTGGGTAGTATCCCAGTGCAGTACAATGACCCAGGAGCCGCTGATCATTGAAGTCGCTGTCAGTATAAGTCCAGCTCTAGCTGGCGTCCTCTCCAGTGGTAAGGGAAAATATCTGCCAGCAACCTGTGGATGTTTGTGGCTGTGCCCAGTTTCCTCCCAATTCAACGCTGGCCGACCTCGTATAAGTGAAATACTCTTGAGTGCAGCACAAACCTCCGATCAAACAGATCTTTCATACGTTTACCCTCACCGTAGCTGTTTCTTGTAACTGAGTGTGGCGGCAGTTGTCTCCCTTAGGACATTATTGAGCTGCACATCGTCCTCCAAATCTGCATCTGAATCCCCCGCTTCATTAGCCATCGCTGTCAGGATGTCCTCCACATCTCGGTCTTTAGGGATGCGGGACAAGGTCGCATACTTACTGCGCCTTGATTTTCGGTTTCTCACATGGTTGGTTGCCCCAGCTTTGCTGGCAAGCTCTTCTGTTCAGTAAAATTAAAAAGCCATATGATTTTATAACATAGCGGCTTTTCTAAAACTGTTATTTTAAATCTTATTTTCAGCCTTCCCTTGACGGTAAAATGTGAACAACGTACATTCTAATTTAGGTCATGCTTCATTATGTTTTTGAACCAGATGACACAAAATGTACAAATTCCTCCACTACATCATGTCAAAACACTGCATTTCTTTTCTGTCTGCAAATGGTGAGGAAGCCTTTCAAAATTCCCAAACCACAACTAGAATTTAATGGATAGGTGGTTAAGATACCAAGATTAAGTTATGAACTAAATTTCATCCAAATCTGTGTCTAACGTTATTGTGAATAGACACAAAGACACACAGACAGACAAACACAGCAACAGATTCATAGACAGACAGACAGACAGGACAGGACAAACACCAATAAAAACATATAAACTTCCTTGGCATTTACCTCTGAGGGCAATTTATACAGATTGTACTGTAAACAAGGAGAAGTTCAATCGAGTTTGACATTTGAGTGACTGTGTCTTACCTAGACGGTGGCTAGGCAGGTCCTTGATCAGTTCAGCTGCACTTCTTTCATTCTGTGTGGCCCAGGGGCGACTGTTCCCTGGTTCAATGATTTCGTAGTTACCAGTAGGATGACCACTGCTGGCCTGGCTGTTACCCAGACCAGAATCCTCCATCTCAATGCCTATTGGTTGCTGGTAGGAATCCCCAACACCACGGAAACCAGGATTCACTTCCAGACAATGCAGAATAGCCACATGAAATATGTGTACTTCAAAGGTGGTGCTGTAGTCATTTGACTATTTGACCACTGTTTGGACAACATAACATGGTAATTCCTACATAATATAACTGTAGGCTACAGAAAATATGGAATACATGAAATGCAAATTTGTTAACATGATACAAATTATACAACTACAAGTTTCCTCAAAATATAACGCCATTCATGAGCAAAGACAATTTTTGGTTTCATGGTAACCCTTCTTATGTTACTTCTGACATTGGGGAAGTAATCAAAGTACTCCAAGTACATGCATTTCACTAGTTTGGATAAAAAATGGCACTATAACAAGAAATCATGATGACGACAAACGAATTAAGTCTTGGTCGAAAAAATAAATCAAACAATCTGGATCTCAGCCATTAAATTTATCTTGCCTTATATAACAAAGTCTATAAAAACTTTAAGACTACCTTGGAGTTCCATTTGGTCAGGCTGTGGAGATTGGTTGATGAAGCTTCTCGCATTCCCGTTGGATAATGGAGCCGTGCTGTGGTCTAGGAACCCCGAGTGACCATACATTCTGTTTTCACATAAGAGCACTGGGCATCTAGCAGCAGAAGTAAGGATAACCCGGTACTGTGATCAAACAGACACAAGCCAGTGGCATCATGAGTCACAGCACACTGACATCAGACCTACAGGATAAAGGCAAAAACCATGCTATCAAATATCAAGCTGGTAACACGCAAAGTACAAACATGTAGAAATGTGATTGTTTACCTGACATTTAGCAGTATTGGTGATCACTGCCTGTCTTCAACCAGCCTGCCAGCCAGTAGCTCTCAACAGGTCTCTGTTCCAACAGCCTACAGTATACTAATGATATTGGACACTGACATCAAATAGAAGGCTCATGAACACAAACCCTGACAATATTCCCACATTGTAAAGCTGCCACAAACATATATGCAGAATCAATACTTCTAGTCAACAGTCAATAAACCACACATTCTATGTACATATTTTAAAAAATCACTGTGTTTGTGAGCAACAATGAAAGTACAGTGCACAGTGTAAGCATTTAGCACTGGTAACATTTCCATGTACATTTACTGTATGTTGTTGGTCACCCAGACAAAGTCTCACATGAAGAGGATCACCCAGACAAAGTCTCACATGAAGAGGATCACCCAGACAAAGTCTGACATGAAGAGGATCACCCAGACAAAGTTTCACATGAAGAGGATCACCCAGACAAAGTCTCACATGAAGAGGATCACCCAGACAAAGTCTCACATGAAGAGGATCACCCAGACGGATCACTCAGACAAAGTCTCACATGAAGAGGACCATGCCCACAATTTCGCTCCATTAAATGCAGCATTAAAGAGTCAGTATCTCAGGGATTTTGATTTTCTTCATTTTTTAGCAGATTATTATCAAAATTCAATATAACAAAGCAGCCTCTCCATGTGAAGGGTTTAATGCATATAAAAGTAAAAAGATTTTAGGAATTACACGTTCATAACTATAATCATATCAAACTGCCGTGTCCATTAGTCCAAAAACCAAACAATAAAAACAATTAGTCATGTTAAAAGTTATTTTAAGACTTTTTTAACTGGAATCAAATAGGAATCCATCAGGAGTAAAACAATGGTTGTCAAATATTATGCCACAGTACTTCACAATTAAAACTTTGACCAAACTTATCAGCAAAATTCTATGTGGCTTTCTAAAAAAACCACAGATGGCATTTTGCTGTCCTGGGTATTCTTCAAGAGGGATAACGTGTTTTTCACCACGAAACATTTACGACATTTTCAACAGAAGTCACCCTGCATGCTCAGTAAAAATACAAGGCTGAATGTTAGCAGATGGTAATACCATGTAGGTACCATTCTAAGATTAACACATGTTTTAAGTAAACTTGGTACTGTTTTAATAGCTTAAGCACCAACAACAAACCCAAGGTCTGGAGCTGATTTGCAGCCAAAAAAGTTCTCAACATCTGTTTTTCATGACCTATGTTAAACTTTAAATGTTCTCCACATGTAGGCCTACACCACTATACATGTAGGCACAGTGTACACAATGTCCTTATGGGGAGGTAGAAAAGAGCTGTAATTTGGACACAAAACAGTTTTCATAGGACAGCTACAGCCTGTGCATGTACATACAACAGGTTACATCAGTAGCTTCTAGACTGGCTACTAAAATACCTCAGGCACTGTGAGTACAGCAGTTGAAAACACTTAAAACATGTATTTCACAACAAAGATGAACTCATACATTATGTACACTCATGAGCCTATTTTTACCTGTACAGAAGGAATAAATAAAACAGGCACATAAAATTTTGTAAGAAAAATAACACAGATAATGGACTTTCCATATGCAGTTTTCTATACATTTTTACTTCCCTCATTTAAGAACATAATAGACAGATAAAAGATTGACTACTACATGCTGCAGCACCAGACTTTCAGGTTTGTGTTCCAAACAGGCTAATAAAGTCAGCTTTCCAGACCATCAAACCACAGCTGGGATTTACATATCAGACTCACTATCAATAGGAGTTGAAGCAAAGGGGTATGGGAGCAGAGAAGGTCCTAATTTCCGCGTTGGCTCCCAGAAGGTTTGGTGAATCCCACTTTATGCATATATCTCACGAAGCCACGCTAGGTATCAGACAGATCACTGCTTTGTTCCTGACTTATAACTCCATACCTTCGCCCTTGGACATATACATGTACTAATAGAGTAGTTGATGTCAGTGGTCAATTTGTCTTTTTTTTTTTTTCTTGGTTTGCTTTTAGGGATCTTTCTCGGGGTGGGGGAGAGGCAAGTAAAATTCATAAAATACTGGAATTACCTCAAAACACCTTTTTTAAGATGAATACGATTCTTACAATCAGGAAAATTTAAATCATGAAGGAATTTTAGGTTATCTCACTTACACACAACACTTCTTGTAACCCGACACCCAGGAATGTCTCTCAACTCAGTCAACATTAAAAATGTGAACTTCAGGACAGGTGTAGCTGATCTGGGGTACATGTATTATATCAGTTGGCCATGCATGACTTTGCACTCTGTCAAGCACTTACACAGGCCTGCTTTAATATTAGGGGATACACATCCCAGATCTAACTATTGCCCATTCCTTTCAATGCAGGTTACCTGGTCAGTTTGGGCTATCAAACAGTCTGTCTTTCACTGTCATAATGGTTACTGCATGTGTGAGGAAACCTGCATGGGTGAGGACACCTGCATGTGTGAGGAAACCTGCATGTGTGATACACAAGTAACACCTCACATGCCTACGTGGTAAAGTGTTAAGCTTTGTCTTAACATGGGCAGGATCCTCCGTGGCTCAGTCGGTTAGCGCGCTAGTGCAGCGCAATGACCCAGAAACCTCCCACCAATGTAGTCGCTGTGAGCTCATGCTGGCTTCCTCTCCAGCTGAAGATCTGCCAGCAACCTGCGAATGGTCATGTGTTTCCCCTGGGGTTTGCCCGGTTTCTTCCCACCATAATGCTGGTTGCCGTCATATAAGTGAAATATTCTTGAGTATGGTGTAAAGCACCAATCAAATTAATAAATAAATCTTAACATGGGCCATTCATTTAATGAGGCATCTGAGTGCAAGATGACATCAACTTTTACAGAATGTTGCAACAGCTGCAAAATGTCACTTGCTTTGAGTGTGGCGACCATGAATAAACTTTATCATTACCACTTTGATATTCAAAACTACTGACATTTTCACATAGCATTTAACCTACATACAAATAGCTAATACTTGTAACATGCCTGAGCCATTACCAACATGGCTAGCGAGTTATGCTATATTTGTTAAAGGAAAACAAGAGATTTAAATATTGCAAATTGGAGTGTGCCGTAAACATTTGTGCACAGAATCAGGATGCCTACAATTTAAAGTAAATGTACACGTATACTTGTATAACAAGAAAATAAAGATAATACAATTCCAAATCTTGTAAAAGTCATTACAACACACATCGTCTGGGCGAGTTACATGTGTCTTAGATGCCCGGAACTAAATAATGCATTTACAATTATATTGTAACTCTAATAATGTAACTAAAAATGTTAGGTCAGTTAAGATTGGAAGTGACTGACTTGAGTTATCCTGACTATAAACTGAACTGAGCTAGATTATAGCATGATTTAGAAACATTACTGGATGGAAGCTTAATTCATCAACAATAACAGCTGCAGGTAAACATGGTACAAGCAGCCTGTGGGGCCACTTTCAAAAAACTTTGTCCATAACTTTTCTCATAAAATGCGTCAGCTACATGTACTTTATTGCGCCACTTCAAAGGCGATGTGATTCACGAGAAAGCTAAGAGAAACGGATTTACTAAGTTTTGTGAAAGAGGCCATCTTAATCTGACCACAACTTAAGATGATACAATGTTACAGAGCATTATATGTAGACTATTGGACTTAAATATAGGGTACATACACACGTATATCAGACAGACGATGTGACCTGAATTATCAACAAACCAATGGGTGTTTGGCGAAAAACCTAAACACACTAGCATAAGACAGGTCAGACCCTAAAGCTGACCTTGCTCCTTCGTCAATCTAAATTCTGTCCCACCTCAAAGTCTCAAACTAAGAAATCTGCATACATATTCCATCTCAACTCATCCCAATGCACTTGGTCATGAACGCCCTTGGTATGCGGAATATCAAACCAATCCACTGATGAAAGCCATATATTTTCAAGCTACGTCTCCATCCAAGTCACAGTGCTACTACAATGATGGCGAAATATTGCATGAAGCCTTACATCTGAGTGGTGATCCTTCTGGTTTGATTTTCTGTACTAAAACCAAACAGGATAGTATGCTTTGGACTGAGTTGAATTGGATAGGAATCTGTGGCATTTGTTATGATTTTTTGCACAGTGAAAATATTGACAATTATCATCTGGTCTGATTTAAGCCAGTAGTGTCTCATTGGATAATAGTAAAAGTCAAACCACAGAGACACACAGTGTCAATCTCACACTCTCTTACAACACTTACATGTAATAAGTGCCGGATAGGCAGAAAGAGAGACTGTGAACACAAAAAAAAAGAGAAGAAAATGTATTCCAATATGAACTCATCCTGGTTTAGCAAGTAGAGCCTGTTAAATGAACCTATACAGGTCACAGGGTTTGAAATCAGAATTTAACAGGATATGTGAGAATGGGACATGGATAAGTGGTTACAGGCATTCGTCTTCAATTGCTTAAAGTAAAAGACAGCTCATGACTAAGGCACTGTTCACTACAAAGATTACAAAATTCTCTTTCAAATGCAAAAACCTGTTTGAATTTGTATGAATTCGTTGCTGAATTATCTTCGCCTGAATTGTGGAGTATTGTGCTGCCAACTGGGGATCTGAAGGCGCCCATGCTTTTCAGCTTATGAGAGATTAGTCAATCAGAGAACTAGGAGATATCAGCTGTTAATGAGCTGTGATGAAAATCTTCTGAGTTGACTGCCAATGTAACATGTAACAACACACGGCCAGCACACTCGCTTAATGTTATATATTTTTAATTATAACAAGCACTTGTATGAACAACGCTACAAAGTATTTTTGCAAAGTGGTGGGTGTAAGTTACTTGATCATTTCATGATATAAATTTAGATATATACTTAAAGTTTCAATCACAACCTTAGTAGCTTATTACAGTCTCAGGTGACAAGAGTGTTTGGCGCTTGGAACAATTACCTCACAGCTCACACAGCCTGAGTTTCATGTTAGCTGACAGAGCGCAGTTACATGTCAATTTCCACTGTCGTAGTAGCTGTTAGACAAAGTACTTTAGCCAAGTAAACATATTATTGTCCAACTACCTTTAGTCACATGACTACTAGCTATACTGGAGGTGAAAACAAAGCAAATTTAACAAAGGCAAGATAGGCCTTCAATAACATTTTGCCATAAAAAATGAAAAAGAAATCTATCTAAGTTAGACAACAAATTTTTCTGGAAAAGTAATCGGAATTCGTCTAGCCTTTAAATATGACAGTTTCAGTGACCTGCAGTCCATTAAACTTTATAAATTGCAACAATCAACATTTCGCCCAATTAGCCAAATGTTATTTATCACCTGTGGTCCGTTATGAAGTACCCAGATGCTCGAAATTATGAATTTACATGTGGGAAAGTTTGTCTGTATCGACAACTTGCCAAAAGTCAATGGTTTAATATGCCAAGCACTTCAGTTTTCCCCAGCCTGTTAAACTGGCAACCATCTTGAGTATGGCATTAGGCAACAAACATAAATAAATAAATAATAATCTTGAGTATGCTGTAAAACACCAATCAAATAAATAATTAAAGACATGAGATTTGTAAAGAATAGGTTGAGGTATTGTTCGTCGATGACCCACTTTTCCAATGTTCACTGAGAAAAGTACAGTTTTCAATGAACTGACGTCACTCTACCACGTGATATCACCCTCATCCTTCCACTGCAAAATTCTACATTCTACAAGTTCCGTGTACTCGAAGAAGTGATCCATGCCTAGATCAACTGGCATACTGTCTGCAGAGTATAGCCTGAAGACACCGGCCTTCCGCCTCTCCACCTGCCTACACCCTTACATCCCCGATAGGATAGTGACACCGCTGTTCGCTTGTGAAGTTTTTCAGCTTTCTCAGCGTTTACAAAGATACGAAACTTATACTGATGAAAAGACAGTTCTATTCTTACACTTACCCTTCCTATAATTCGAGTTTAACTCCCAACAAAACAACAACGTTAGAATCAACAGGTTGTTTCGGGCCGTCTACTGATGTCTCCATGTACCTTCTGCTTTCGGTTTGCTGACATTTCCGCCAGAGGGCGGAGTGATCAGCCATGAAACTCGTACATTGTCCACTGGATACATTGCTTCTCCTGACAAGAGCCTATCAACTGATAGGCTTTGGCTGACAATATCGTATCCAGTACTGTTTGTGGGGAAAACGGTTTATCTTCTAGACAGTTTTGCGAATAGTTTTGCTTTCTCGGTTTATAAATAGCGATAACCTGTACGAGACTAAGCATGATGGCAACAAGTGAAATAAACATGTCGTTTGCATTTCAAGGTTGAAAACTTCTTATTGGTCATGATAAGTAGGTCTACATGTGTAGGATACATATAAGGCCTATAGGCTTTGCTCTACATGTAGACGCGTTTCCGCTGTGTTATTTTCACTACGCAAGCTGTTTCTTCTTCTTCTTGTTTTTGTTGTCGTGGTTGTTGTTGATGGTGTTTTTTCGTTTTTTTTCTTTTTTTTTTCTACATCGTTATGTAGGCCTAGTTTAAATGCGATATCTGGGGTGTGGCCTAATGCATGTATATCAAATAGTTTTTTATTTCACGTCACTAATTACACCGCCTGTGAACGTACAAAGAAAATAGAAACCAAGTTAAGCACCAACAATCCATGTGGTTATTAACTGCGCACAGAGAAACATGAAGCGATATTAAAGATGAAATGAATGATAATTAATGTTAGCGCTAATTACATTCACGTTTCAGTCTTGTTTGCGTAAAGATTGGGATATAACTGTGTGGTAAATAATTCAGAGAACGCCCCTGAACATAAAACGTAAACAACGGCACGCTTCACTGGATCTGAATGCATGAGGTAAACACCCGATCGAATGATTGCATGGTACTCCCAAATTACACCACAGTGTTACGTCCATAAATACGGCATTTCACGGGTCTGCCTTTCTCGAGTTAACAATTGGTCCGTCTACTTGTGCTAACTTGCCCAGGTATATTTGAATACACCTGACCCATTGTCTGATTACTGTACTGACCACCACTTACAGCCTTTGTACCACTCCTGTCGAAGGGGGCATTTCAACGGTGTAGGTTCCAAATAAACGTGCAGAGTAGGCCCATACAACGCGTGTTTTTGAGTGTTGTTGGTCTGGATATACGTGGGTGTAGCCTGTAGCGAGATGGCCTGACCAGTGTGGGGAGCAGGTAAGGAAACAATATACTTCTACTTCGGCTTAAACAGGCATGTAAACAAGGATGTGTTTCTACTTGAATTGATCGTAAACAATCTTTGTCGGAAATAATAATATGTACCTCAGTGCCATTATTTCTGAAACTCGATTCCAAGTAGATATGGAATTTATATGTCTGTTTGGGTTTACCGACTTACCGATACTTCAAGTGTTTCTCGTAGCCTATACGTAGCTTATTTGATATACATGGGTGAAAAACAAACTGTTGGTGGATGACGAGTGACAGCTGCTGACAACTCCGTAACTTCATTGTCAGTTCTGGTTACTCCTTTCTGCCTTTCATATGGTTAGTTCCAAGGATACACTGAGATGAATTTATATCTGTTATAGTGTTGTGTTAAATTTAAAACAGCACGAGGGGATATAAAAGAGACACTGAAATATTCTGTGGTTGTATGAAAAACTATGTAGTGCGGAAAATCACAAATTTCAGTTTCGATCCTATAATTCTGCTGCTTGCATATTACAAATGGTGTATTCTATATGTCTTAAATACAGCCTCATGTATTAATAATTAAAACAAAAATACAAATATAAATAAATAAATTGGGACGACTCATAGAATCTTTATTATTAACTTGATACATGTGCATGTATAGCACTTTCCTTAGCTATGCACAGAATATTCTCGATACCACAAAAGTCTTAGCGAGTGGAGGAAGTAATGGTTCAATCCTCTGATCGGAAACTGTAACCCCTACTCTCGATACATCAACAGCAGCGTCCTCAAGACTAGGTGTTAATCTGTCTTGTATATGAGTGTACATACGGTGTCGTGCATGACCTAAACCATTGTAGAGTTTGGATGAAATATGCCGCGACTGAATGCAAACATGAATGAGATCATTCGCTGCTGACTTACCATTGCGTGAAGACCGTCATTGAGATGTTGATCCACATGACTAGATGCCTGTTTTAAGTGGTAGACGCCAAATGTCAGCTCTCTAATGTTATTTTCAGTCAGCGAAGGGAAGCTTGCCACCGCGTCTTTGGCATCATTGTCTTCCCACTTTTTGGAGCGGTGCTGGATTGTTTTGCCCTCTGTAGCCCGCTGTTCAACAGTGTTAGTTTCACGAAGGTCTCTCAGCTAGGTGAAAATCTCCTGTTTGGCTAGC
Organism: Acanthopleura granulata; assembly: GCA_016165875.1. NCBI lineage: Eukaryota > Metazoa > Mollusca > Polyplacophora > Chitonida > Chitonidae > Acanthopleura > Acanthopleura granulata. Next base: position 40,636,552 of record JABBOT010000002.1, on the reverse strand, counting down.
TTTTTATTTGCCGAAGATACTTACTGCAAATGGCGGCAACGATGCGAAGATTAACGCGTATGTTAGGGATCTCCACATTTGGGACAACACGATTAAAGCATTTCCATTTCTTCAGTCTGCTGTTGACGGCCTCTACTACCTATCGCACTTTTCTAACCAACCTGTTAGCAGATGTGATCGTAAACTGCTTTTGAGCTTTATTCAAAACATCTGGTGACTCTGTTTTGAAACCACATTCCCGTAGAAACGGCAGAGCATGTCGAAATCCCCTGTCCAAAATGAGGATATCCTCTCCTATTAACCAGTTTATCAGATTGTCCGCGTTTGTTTTCATCATGTGGACGGTGATCTTGGCGTCGTTGTTTTTGCCATCTGACATGTAAGATTCTATAACTGAAATGATATATGAATGGGTGGCAGTAACCGCCATTGCTTTAACCAGCGGTCTCTTTTTCTGCGTACTGGAGCAACGGCGCTGTAATGTATAGTTCTGGCTTTTCTGGATATACACATAAGTTCCATCCAAGACAAGAATGGCACATTCGGACAAACAATGACTAAAAAGGGCTGTAGCGAAATCAGAAGTTTGGGATTCAATGATTTCATGTTCGAACACAATGTTTATATGTATAAAACATCCAAGAACCTTCCTTGCTGAAGCCATTATCCTGGTCAGGTCTCAGTTTCAAAGAGTCTGGCCAAAAATTCTAAAAAGAATATGAATAAAGTTGGTTTTGCAGTATCAAACCTTCACCCATTTGTGTTTTAATTATACAGCCCGCATAACTCACATCCTGTTGTTTCATTCTTTCTGTATTGTAGCTTTTGTCAACAGAAACGATCTAACAGCGCCCATTGTTTATAGTTCTGAATAAGCCTTAATTAACTGAGCATGAATTATTTACTTATTTTCAAACTGGACATTAAATGGATAACATACCGGTGGGCAAACCCTGTGCGAAGGTTTGTCAGCAGCATCCCAATGGCTGTTCTTTGGGACCGTTGTTTTGTGTTCCGCAGAGATATTGCGTGTGACACGATGTCATCATGTTGAAGGTTGGTTTGGGCCAGTGAGAGCACAAATATCATCGTCTGACAACAATTCATCGCCAAATTCTAAACGCTTCAACCATGCTTACCACTTGCATTCACATTATTTCCAACAGGCTCTCTACCTCACTGGCCCTCATAGTTGTAATATGTTTACTCGCCGTTATCCTGGTAAGGTCAAGGCTGTCCCCGAGTTCAGGGCGCTTCCCACGTCAATGGATGTTGAAGCATCAATCGGGAACAACCCTGACGCAAGAAAACATCACGACGCTATGCAACAGGCATAACATTAAGTGTCTGGACCTTTGCTTGGCATACCACACACCTGGAATGGTTTTTTGGACACCTCATGACAGCCAATTAAACAGACGCTGTTGGACGTATTTCATTCTCAATGCGTTATTTTCTGACGCCTGTCTTGCCATTCGAAGATATCTGTGAATATTAGTATTGGTGACGATAGGAATTACATATGAATTTTCCCTCGTATTTCAACACGTCTTTTGACCATTGGTATTGATCAAAAATTAATTTTCTCATATGGCTTCTTTGTCCCCGTTTTCCACCGCGAACACACTGCGGCAAGACCATGGCGATTGCAGTGTTACATGTACAGCACGGGATGAAACGAAAGCAGTTCACACTTCACACACATAAACCTTGAAGACAGTTCAGAAGTGTCACTCGTACTCACAATGAAATGATCTTCCATCGCGTGTGTTGGTGACAAATGACCTCACGTGTTCTCAGACTGGATTCATGTGTAATTTCGCAACAATCGCCACATGTTACGCATCAGCATACCATAATATTTAACGGTACTAATTCAGGGTACTATTCTGGGCAATTTAATACTAGTAGCCATATATATATTTAGATACAAAAAGTATTTTTCCAACAAGACAAAAAATAACAACCGCTCGGATTCGAACTCTACTTCAAAAAAGCTGCATATCCTTAACAGGAGTTCGTTAACCCACTGTACTACGACGGGCATCAACAAACCCTCGATGGAAATAAGAAATTTAAAGTACCCAAAGAGAGACAAAAAGTGATCGCATAATAAAGTTTATATTTTATATTTGAAAACAAACGCTAACCAAAACAAAATTTGACAAAAAAATACAGACATGCAGAAAGTACATACGTGAAACTTTCAGTAAAAATATTTTTCTAGTCAACGTCGATCTTCATATTGAAAATGAAAAACACAGCGTCTTGTTTCAACCGAAAATTATCATTTTTTATCTCGAGCGCCCTTTTGCCTAAGCAGTCATCTCTGCTATGGTTATAAAACTTTCATATCCGCCAAGACCAAGTTTTATACATCTGGTTAGGAAATTTACAGAATTGTGCTGGTGCTTTTAAAATTTGCACTTTCTTATCGACCGATTCCTCACCTTAGCGTACCAGGTCCATTCATATTTTTGTGTTGTGTTCCTCACTTCGTTTTCTTTAACCTGTCTTTTGTGTAATTTTAATTCTATTTACACGGTATGTGTAGTATTTCAGAAAAGGACAAACACACAGAGGGTGCAGATGAGGCACCCTGTAGTCTGGTAATCAGTACAAGTCTACGTGTACATCCATCACTGTTGCCAAGCATGGCGGAGACTCCTCACTCGTACCTTACACACTGGTACATTTACAACGTGTACATTGTATAAGACACTACATTCCCCCCCCCCCCACAAAAGAGTTTCCGTTCTAAAACAAGAGACAATAATTGTAATTGTCCTTAAGGCTGAATTAAGAGAGAGCACATAGTGTAGTCATAATCAAAAGTACTCGAACAATGTTGCCTTTTTTTTCAAACGCTATTTGTTAAAAACAACCAAAGGCATATAAACTACCTTGTTACAATGCTGATCAACTGAAAAGGAAAATATTCTCAATATCTGACATAATCTCGCATCCACACCGGCTGATTTCTTGTTCGTCTTGGCCTATTACAGTTAGTTACTGCCTGTTGTGCTACATCAGATTGACAAAAATCAAGATCATTAACATTTTGATTTGGAGAAGTGATGGAAGAACGTGAAAACTGAGCTAATCTCTGAACATTCCATGTTTTTGCATCAGCAGTTACGTAAGTGTTTGGTCTTACGTTCCTAGTTATCTGTATGGGACTGGAAAATTTACTTTCACCCTTTGGAACATGTCCAGTTCTTTTTACTCTAATTAAATCACCTGGTTTGAAGGTTTGTGATTTTGCGCCTTTGTTTGTTGGTGTATGTAGTACTGTTTTCTTGTTTGGATTCCACGCGTTTGCCCACCATCCTCTCTTCGTTAAAAACAGAAGACTTAGTAGCATGGACAATGTCTAATTTAGTTTTCATGTGACGACCATGGAGTAAAACAGAAGGTTCAAATCCAGTTGTGAGATGGGGTGTGCATCTATACACAGCTAAAAACTCGCTGACTTTTTGACTGATCGTCCTAGAATCTTAGCAGTTTGAACAGCTTCACTGAGAACTTTATTAAAGCGTTCAATTTCTCCATTTCCTTCGGGATGATAAATGGCAGAATGAGTGTGTTTGATGATTTCTATTTTTAAGAAGCGTTTCAAATTCATACGAATCAAACTGTGGTCCGTGGTCGGTAACAATTTCCTCTGGGAATCTCTCGCGAGAAAATACAGACGTTAGAGAGTCAATTACTGATTCTGTTGTTGTACTTTGTGTAAAGCAAAATTCTGGACATTTACTGTAATAATCTATCAATGTAATGGCAAACCTATTTTCGTGAGAATGGTATGGTCGTACGATGTCTATCCCTAGTTTTAACCAAGGGCTAGTCGGTAATGGCACAGGTTGCATCGCACCGTTATGACAAAATACTACATTTGTCATTCATCTGACAAACAGAACAATTTCTGATAGCATTATGGACTTGTATGTCCACCTTAGGCCACCAAGACAACTCATTGCGCACAACTCATTGGTATTCGGAATGACCTAGTTCAGCAACTCTGGCGGTTAGAGATTTAGGTACAACAATGCACTCGTTGCCTCTCATGGACTGGGTGCCACGTTATCTATCACGCACAACTCATTGCGTACAGAGAAGTATGGTTTAGCATCGCTTTCAACGAATTTTGCTTTGCTCGGCCATCTATTTTAGATATAGCCTTTAACAAGACCGCTAGACTTGTCTACGGCTGTAGCTTCAATCATTTCAGCTTTCGTGATACTGGTGTCTTGTAAGAGTATTTCACAGACACGAACGACTTCGCTATCAACGTTGGTATAAAACTATCATTCATTTCGGCCGGTAAACGAGACAGAGCATCGGCTACTTTGTTTAGAGCACCAGGTTTATATTGCACTGTGTAATCGTAATAGAACGGCCTGGTGCTCTATCCAGCTATCCGCACAGGTCTGTGTCCTGGGGCTGACGTTGACAAGCGTGTAACCAGGGCTTGGTGGTCAGTTCTCAATGTGAACTTTCTACCCCACAAGTAGGTAGGCCACCTTTCTACAGCCAAAAGGCAAGCTAATGCCTCGCGTTCTCCTACTGAGTAACGTTTTTCAGCATCGTTCAGTTTACGTGAAGCCCACGCTACCGTAACTTCATCACCATGATCACGTGTTTGGCTCATGATAGCACCGATACCGTAACCGGACGCGTCACTTGTCACGATTGTTTCACTATTCCGATCAAACAAAGAGAGGGCAGAGCTATTTATGATAGCTTCCTTGATATCGAGAAAAGCTTGGTTAGAATTGGATGTCCAATTACATGGTACTGTAGCTTGTGTATCCCATCCTCATCGCCAGAAAATGATAAACACATGGAGGGTGCAGATGAGGCACCCTGTATTCTGGTTATAAGTATAAGTCTGCGTGTACATCCCTCACTGTTGCCAAGCATGGCAGAGACCCTCACTCGTACTTGACTCACTGGTACATCTACAACTTATACGCATTGTATAAGACACGACAGCATTGCTAATTTTTGGAAAAATTTGGAATCTGTGAATGTTGCGGACGCAGAACAGATACAGTTTTATATATGTGCGACAATAACAACCTGGTAAAATAATAAGTAAAAGCTAAGGATGTCTGTTTTGTCACCAAGGTTACCCACATAGTCCTTAATGAACTTAATGTAGGACCATATCGAATAAGCTCTGTCGTCTACTTAAGGCTTTGAGACCATTGGGAGCATTGAATTGTCAAGCAGATAAATTAACTACTTGTGCTTTTATGTAGTATTCATTTGGTGGAGTTTAAATGTAGATACATACATGCAAGTTTGACACCAATATTTTTCAGAGCAAATTTACATCAGAAGCTAGCCTGGCAATTTTGTCAACAATACTTGACAGTGGACATTTATAAAAGCTGTGATATATTTATGTATCATGTACGAAGCCATAAATTTGCACTATTTTGGTAATAATACCCTTCGTGTAATGTTAACTTACATCGTTTATCATTGTACGTATCTTATAGTCTGAACTTCTATGCTGTGTCGCCACGATATGGCCGAGATAGGCTACTGCCGACGTGGCGTTAAGCCGTAATCATTCATTCTATGATATGTTATATTTTACAATGAAACTGACTGTGAAGTTACAGCCTTGACGGTGTAGTCATGCTAGGCTGTCTCTGGCCCTCTATCTCGCTTGTGTTGGAAGTTCACTATAGTTCTTGTCTACGGAGATGACAGTTGCAAAAAGAGATACCATGGCAGAGTCTAATCCATACAGCTCCTTTTGGTTCAGTCTCGACCCTGCCCGTAGTTTTGTCGTGTAGCGGGCAAAGTGGTTTGTCTAGGTTTCTTCCGCCAATTAACATGGCAACCGTCATGTACATGAATTTCATAATTCATTAATGCATAATTCTTAATGCATTAAATGAGTACTGTGTATATTACTGGTGGAGTTTTTGAGATTCTTTAATTAGTTCAGAAATGCTATACTGGTCATTGGAACATGTGTTAGGATATTGTCATTTAATAGTGGTGTGCATGGGCGTCCATATAGACAACAGACTCAGATGAAATGTTAAACACTGAATAAGAGGTACTATTACGATGTCAGCGTAACATCTATTATATGGGGTTCAAGTTTGAAAAGGCTCGGTGGCAGACCCTTCATCGGCATGCTCACCACGTATTGTGGCCAAGTCCCAAGAACTACTATTGTCCGGGGAAATTGTAGTGGGCCTAAATTTCGTTCTTAAAAATTGTCAATGGACAATTTCGAACCTACCCTGAATGTAAACCTGAAAGCTGAACACCCCTTTAATATATACTCTTCGGATAAACTCCGGGCCCTGCAACTACGCGCCTCCGGGCCACACCCAGGAACCGCTAGGCGTGTGCAGTCGTGCAAGCCATTCAGGCGACATTCTCCAACAGAACCCCCATTTTATTGGAAATTATAACTTGTCATGGTTGAATCTACCTGGCCAATCTGTGCAGGATACGTTCAAGCGATTCAGATTTGAAGTCATGAATCAAGTTAAACACAGGAGACGACTTTTCACGCGGGAACTCATGCTAGGAATAGACAAGCTGATGAACACGTAAAATTTTACACACGTGGTCTTAATGGAATTAGTTATAGGCATAATATTCTATTTTAGGGCGGATAAACCCAAATCAAGAAGCGTGCATGTAGCCATACTTATTTGATGTACATAAATTTAGTTCATCGACATTCTCAAAACTTTAAAGATTTTATTTATTACAAGTATCAGTCTCAACGGGAACGTAATTACATTTACATTTTCACGTAAACATAGTTAAAAATTCATATGTCCCATTATGTTCAAATTCTTCATTCTCCGCTCCCTCCCCACCCCTGGGTGCAAAATTATCATACATTCATAGGCATGTGTAAGTGCTTACAACACATACAGGAGTATTGTAATCAATTGTCAATTAACAATTTATCATATAAGAGCCAAACATTTAAGTACAGCACTCAAAATAGCTACTTGGTGTATACCTATCAATGATGTACATAGAGTCCTCAGCGAGTAGACGTCACATGTATAAATAATACCTTAGACAAGCAGTCCAACTAGCACAGTACCTTTCTTACATGATCAATACCCGTGGTACAGATCAGTGGGGGGAAGTAACAGTTTGTCCAAGTTAACGTGTACACGAGAACCAACAACTTCGGACAAGGGCGTCAACTAGATAAACACAGAAGACACAGACTAAGTATACATTCACTTTTGTGAAATTTCTTTGAATATGGTTGATGTAAAGTACCAAAGACCCGGGTAAAACAATGGCGACAGGCAGGCGGAGCAGCTCCGCAAGATCTCTACCGGATATGATCAAAAGGCTGGCTCCCAGACCGGCAGGTAATAACTTTCCAAATGGTGTTCTCATGCTTGACGGTGGTAATCCATTAAATGTTATCGTCACACTGTAACCCAACGCAGATCTCACTCTCGGCTGTACTGGCTAGTTTCATCAATCATGCAGACATCCTTCCGTGTGGTAATCACATGTAGCATCGGCGAGATGCAAAAGGAAACAAAAACACGCCACGAGCCCCATCATTTCCTAACAGCTATATGTATCATGAGACAAAATTCAGAAGGCTCATTTCCTCTCATTAAGCCTCATGATATGAATTAAGCTGCTCTCCGTCTTTCAGTAAACAGGTCTTTTGTCAGCTTCCAAAACGTCTCACATTCTCCGTTCTTAGCTCAAAATCTCATCTGCTTATAAAAGAAAAGAAAACAAATAATACATAGTTGTTTCGGAAGAGTGACCATAGCAATTAAACATACACGGCCACAGATAATTTGTTCTCACGGGCTTGGTAACTATCAATAAGCTTATAATCTGCAATGCTTACGAGGCCATGCATGAGATACCTCAAACTGGAATGTCGCGTACCACACATCCATGCATTTGGTTAACTGGCTATCAGACAAAACAGGGACCGCGTGGCGTCAGCAGAAACAGCCGCTCGTTCTCGGAATATAAGAGTAACTCGCGCCTAATTGGTGATTCTTAATAACATGGCTGCGCTTTCGATTATCTGACTTTTACTTTTAAAAGGGGCATGCTTTTTAAACTTCAGTTGGGATGTATTATCGATGCATATATATACACTTGGTCTATATATAGTGTTCTATTTTTTATCAAGACATCCAATGGTTTCGTCTGTGACTTCCTTGCGCAGCAGACAAGACTACCTATAACCCATTTGATTCCACTACTCTAACTTCTTTTATAAACATGAAGCTTATAATAGGAGAATGACACTGTGAGTTTTATATAAATAATGATGGCAACATGCATGTGCCGGATGAAAGTGACCGACTAAGAGCTGTTTTAGTAGTTTTATTTCGACTTTATTTTTTAAAGCCATAGATAACAAAAACGGGTGTGGCCTTTTCATGAGGTGGATAGATTAAAATCATATCCTTAGTTCTGGCTGCGCTGCGCCACTGAGATCTGACACTTGGCCCTTATTTATCGTGTTCTGAGTGATTCTGATAGCCCTTCTAGAATACGTAATGTTCAGCCAATCAGCGTGCTCGTAGTATAACCTCTCGGTCATCCCGTGGATTGTGTTGCACTTTTCAACTCTAAACCCCAGCAAAAGTGCGCTTGTAATTTCGAGTGCTAACATTCAGCACGATTAACACCAGCTGGTCTCGTCGCCATGTTTACGCTGACATCGGAAATCTCTAATCTGTCAAAGCGATCATCGGCCATGTCCGGAGTTTCTGCCTCAAATCGAGAAGCAGCCCAATGACTGGTTAATTGAATGAATCCTCAGAAAACATTTAACATTGGCAGTGAGTCAGATCTTCTTAACGTAGCGGCCACACGATCTGATTATAATAACGTTGCATGGGGTAATAGGCTTACTGACCTGTACCTTCGGCGTCGGCAAACATTAACTTATCCCTGCGACCTGCAAAACTATGTACGGACCTCATGAAAAGGCCTTATCTGAATGCCAAATACGTGCTCCATTGCATGCAGAGTAACATTGCACCGCATGCATGGATAGTAATACTTATAGAAGCCGGATGCGCCCGTACTGCCTCTGCCGGCTTGACTCCATACGAGTAACAGCGATATTCGAACGCCACTGTGAGATTTAGTCTATATTCAGTCGAGATTAAGGCACCAGCGCGAGAGTCTGCACGAGATTGCAGCGAAACTCCAACGACATTCAGTCAAGATTTTCGAGTATATCTCTCTCCATTTGTCTGAATCTCTTGCTGTCGACTGAACCCCTCGCCCCCGGTGTAAGGATTCTCGCCCCCTCGTTGAATTCTCGACAAAATCTCTTCTGAATCTCGACTTTATCTCACGAAGTACAGTGAGTCTTGACTTAATCTCTTCAGAATGTCTCTTCAGAAAATTTTTGAACTCGTCTGAAGGTTACGGTCTCGCAAATGGATCACATTATGGCCAAAGTGAATTAATCAGATAGGGCTACATTTGGTCGATAATGCAATATTTGGACAAGATTTGGACGACAGCACGCCATTCCGGCGAGATTCAACCGACATTCAGTCGAGAAAGCGACATTTTAACAGAATCTGGCTCTGACGTCCGAATTGCACGCAACTCAATACTAAATCATGCTCTGTCGTTTGAATGGCACTAGAACGTTGAAATTATTTGAAACTATACTGGAACACAGTTATAAAAATGTTTTTAAAACGATATCATACCACATCAATTGATAAGCGATACATTCACCTCATTCCACTTCACTAGCGCCTTCGGTAATGAACGACGTCATCGCAGCTTTTAGCCACAGAACAATGGTAATAAAAGCCTACAGTGACGCATGCACTTGATCCTAAAACTGGCGAATCCATCCGGAACGTGAGAATATACGTAGGTCTGGTTCCTATTCCCACAGTCTTAAGTTACTTGTTATGTATTACTCGTAATCCTGAAGTGACTTGTATTACTGTGCACCCAGGGAATTCTCTTCAGTGTCATGAAATGCACCTTGGGACACATAGTTAGTTAACCTCATATCGGCGTCGATACTGTTAAAAATTAATGAAATAAGCGAACACATCAATTATCAGTAGATCGACTGATTGGCCAATCAATAAAATCACAAGAACAAAAAACATTCCACCATGTCAAACCTTAAAATCTGAAGGAAAATGAAATTTTGGAAATTGCAGTAATCTTGTCAATATTATACTGTCATGGCGGACATGGACAAGTACCAGCCGCATCACAACCAATTGGTGGAAATTTATGCTATATATAAATCAGTAATAACATTTGTGTGCCGTTAAACTCATAAACAGTTGCCCACTGGTAAGTCCCTGTCGATGATTGACAGGCGCCTCGGATAACATGGGCAATAAAGACAAGCTTATTTCGTGGATGGTGATATATAGCGGGCTATAAAAACCTGAGACTTGCGCATGTGCTTTAATCTTATTCCTGCACGATTAGCCTTCGTACATGTACTTTTGGGCGTTAGTATTGTGTCAGCGTACACTGTAATGATTAAGACCGTGTTTGTCACCTCCGTTATTCGTGATGGGTTTGAATTGGGAACAAAATCTATTACCCTTTTCTCATACGTTCTCATCGTTAGTGGTATTTAGCAGTTTGGTTTGGATTATTGACTTTTTTTTTTAAATTTTTTTTATTAATGCCATGGAAAACTACGTGTAGAATATTGAATAACTACGAATGTTTTATGCAGTGCATGAAAGTTTATTTTAGTGTTTGATGGTTGGCTGGTCAAATTGGGTGCTGTATAGGCATATACTCCAGGTCCTGAATATGCAAGGCCCTCGTAAAGCTGATGTCATTCTGTAGAGACTATAATTACACCATGTCACATGTCACATTGCAGAAACTCTACAACGTCACGCAAGAACAAGAGTTCCGTTACCAATAATGAAGGCTTATAGGGATCAACAAAGCTTATCAAAGCAGTACGAAAGTTATGGTTAAACATGAAGAACATTTAACACAGTTGAATTAGGGGAGAAATGTTTGTTTTGCAACATGCATTAATTAGTGGTTCAACTGATTTTGAAAATAATTAAACAACGAATCGTGATGTGGGTCAAGTGCTCGTCATTATGGTTTTAATCGGACGAATTCAAGTATAGTACTTGTAGAAAGGTGTATTTTTGTTGCTTTTTTTCACTTAGTACTGCTTAAGCCGTGGATCTATAGGGGGCGTTTGAGTTGTTACTCCTTAAACACTTACATGAACAGTTGGAATGAAATCGTAACTGAGGTAAATTGACAAGAGGTCGGATTTCACCTGTAACATGTGACCATTTGCCAACTATCACACTGTAGTCTGAGCTCTGTTTATACACTCTGTGCTGTAGTCTTTTAAATTATATTTCTGTTTAACAGGAGCGAACTACGAGGTTACAGCACTGGCTGAGCAAGAATCGATTCTTTCTTCAGTTACAAACCCGATTGCCTCACAGAAAACAAAGACTGCCGTGAAAGCGAGCCTCTTGTCCAGCCAACCAAGTCAGTTTGCGCTGGACTCACCTCTTGGCACCACTATCTACCGGAGAAATATGTTCAAAGCTCAGAGCGCTGTCCACCCGGTCACCGTGAGGCCGGAATCCAGGGTGGACGACGCCGTCGTCCAGAGGCAGATTGAAAAACTTTCCCTGAAAGGCGTTAATGTAAACAAAGTGGAGAACGAGGAAGAGAAATGGACAACGGATCAAATGATCAAATCCTTACCAGTGTCCCTGGCTGTGAAGAGGGCGGTCAGGTAGGTAGCCCAGGTGTGTGGGATGTACACACACATGGCCAAAAGTTAAGCGAATATAAAAGATAAAAGTAAAATTGTAAACTTAAAGAGGTGAAAAGAACTACCTGCACTAGACAACTTTTGAAAATACTTGGGATGTAGGAAGACAACATGGTTACATTCGTGAAGCCGTAGGTTAAACCCTAAAGCCACACCCCCTGGAGTTTATATCACAGGAAGACATGGAGGTAACAGATATGCAAAGTTGACAGGTTCATACTGACTTAAGATATATTTCATGTACTCTAGGGTATGTCTGATGTATGATAATAAATTTTAAGGCACGCTATGAAGCAGACGAAACGCTTTTTGCTCCATGTATAGGCTACTTGATTGAAGGCTAACACGAAGAGTAAACATGGCAGAGTGGTAAAGTGTTCTTCTAAGAATTCTTGCTGTGGTGGGCAAATTGTCTCTTTGTCTCGTCTCGCGCATTGTGTGTTGAATGTGGAAAAGATCTAACACATGTAAAGCCTTCCCTTAGGACAGATCACTGCGATCATAGCTTTACAAACACAGAGTATCTCAGGCACCATTTGTTTTTAACAAATGATGTCTGATTATCGCTGGATAGAAAGCGGGATACACGTTTCGCACATAACTCTATTTGCATAATGACCTGCGCATATTTGTACTAACCTGTTTTCTAAGAAATAAAATAGCAAATGCTTTATGTATTCTTCATTGCTTAGCTTTATATTGCCAAGGTGAGATACCAGCTGTGACTCAATATATAAATGTCAGTTTTTTAGTAAAAAAGTAGTTCAACAAACTGAGATCATTTTCTGTAAGAGTACGTAATAATCAATGTGGACCGCCCATTTATGGTCACGTTTGTGTTCTACTGCTATGTGTTTCATAAGGACGGGATGTTGTCTGTTTGCAGGTGTCTTATAAGTTACCGTGACTTGCCTCGTGTCGGTGTGATAAGCTGATAGGACGCTGTCATAAACAGTTGTAAATTAAGCAAAGATCGGAGGGGGACACTTTAATCTGACACTGAATATCTGTCTTTTTTGTTTGTGCCACTTCTATTTTGGCGTGACTGTGCATGATTATTGTGTTGATACGTCTTATGCAGGTGTAAACCCATGAAGCTTGAAACAGTACAAGTAAACAGGTACGGGTACCAACACGCTGGTGACTGTCCCTCTTACCGGGCCAATTTTCTCCCCAGTCACAATTGGAACCACGCAGGGTTAAGGGACTGACCCGTTACCTGTTCTCGCCAGGCCGTTGTTGCTTGGTCAGACCACCAATAACTATTGGCGAGGGAGGGCGGATTATGTCAGCGTGACCCGCCAGTGAACCACATCTAGTACCCACACAGGGGTTTGCAGTTAATAATTTATTAGTGTTGGTGCTGTAGATATATTACATTGGTGATATGTTTACACGGCTATCCTGGGTCCGACATAATCAAGTTGGGGAGACGGGACCCCGATAACGAAGAGAGAACACAAAAGTAAACGTTTTGAATAATAGCCGATATTGTGGAAAATATAACTAGAGCCATGTTCCGGGACTCCAATCGAGTTGCTCCCGCTCGCAGGATAAATGTGGAGAGTGTGTCTACAGGGAATTATTACGGTGAAAATGGTGCTCTGGGGATGTATGGTACGGGGAAGTCGCAGCAGGATGGCCCGCAGATTTCATGGCCCCAGTCAACAGAAACCGAGAGCAGGTTTAAGAAAACCGAGCCTTTATCAGTCAGGTAACACCCTCTGCAACAACCAGACTTCTGTTGAAAGGTTAACCTCATGTTAGCCTATCTTATGGGTCGAGTAATTTCATGTTGGCGAACATTTGTCAAGTAGGTAACATTGTCTTCGCGAACATTTGTCCAGTAGGTAACATTATCTTCGCGAGCAATTGTTCAGTGTGGGTAACATTATCTTAGCGGACATTTGTCCAGTGGATACTATTATTTTAACGACATTTGTCCAGTAGATAACATTATCTTAGCAAACATTTGCACAGTAGGTAACATGATCTTCGCCAGCAATTGTTCGGTGTGGGTAACATTAACTTAGCGGACATTTGTCTGTCTCCTAATATCCGTATGCTAATAATCGATATGTTATAGTGTATATATCCATTGCTATTGGTAATACTATCTTCCACAATAAGAACACAACCGATAATAACATCATACACAATGTCAGTTCATCTGGTAACGTCCTCTTACCAAGGGTCAGTCTATCGTGTAGCTTCCTCTTATCGCCCAGCGTCAATCCATCAGGTATAACGTCAAATTACACAAGATCAGTCAGGTAACATCTTACCATGCGTCGATACATACATCAGGAACCGTATCTTATAAAGTGGGGTCTGCATTTCCTTCCGCTATGCATGGATATGTAATGCTTCTCCAAGACCCCAGGAGCTTAACTCCAAAGCCAAAATGATCAGCTCAGGTTTTGCCATTAATAAACATCTAATCATTTTTTGGTCTTGGCCACTGTGGGTTTGTCGCGATTGGTTTTCGTGTCAATGTGGATTTCGTTACACGATAATTAAGTAACGAGATGGTCATGTGTTAAAATTAGCTATTGTACATCATAACTAAATCAGTTCTGCACCAAGGCAGTATTCCAATTCTTTAACCATTACATCAGTGAAAAGTATTTGTCTCCATTTTGGAGGTAAGATTGTAATAGTAGACAAACATACTCAATAGCTATACTTCCTGAATTTGGAACTGAGCCACCAAACGTACCGTTTACTGACATTCAGGCGGTAACCTGGTTCAGATTACATCCCTAAAAGTATAAAGGGTAGCATGCCAAATGTATGGGATCAGTGAAATTTATATACACATGGGAATCAGTTGATGAGTTGATAAATACCAAAGTTTTCGACCACAGTGCTTTTGGATGGGTATACAAGGAACCCTAAATAATGCTGCTACAGTGGTGACGGCTTGGATTATGATGAGGAATTTCACCTAACAGTCATATACTTTGATTAACAGGAACACAGGCGCATCAGATATATACATGCATGTAGACATCATGGTAACATCAAACAAAGAGGTGAGGCGTTGAATGAAATCGGCCAAATTATCTATACTGCTCCAACTGGCTGGCTTTCACAGCGTAGGTCTGGCGTAGAGCCTATACGGCCTGCACACTTGTTACGTAATACCGTAGGTTGACGGTACACGACAATAAAAGCAGCTAATATTTACAGACTGGAGTACTTATATTTAACCCCGAATTAAAATAGCTAGGGTTATTCCTGTTTACTGTGCATATTTATCTGAATAGAAACAACTCTGTATATAATAGTCAGCATTGCAAACAGTTCGGCCTCGTATAGGGATTCAAAAGGCTCATTTCGTGGCCAGGCCAATCATGATTGTATTGCTCTCTGAACGTACCTCTGAGATCTTGTCTGACTGTCTCGATTCATGCATCTATATACCTTCGTTTCATGCAGATTTGTACTCTTATATGATACACTCTAATGCAATTCAAATCACCCAGGAGCCTCTCGCCAATGTGGTCCCAGTGAATTCAAGCAGAGTTCATGCTGGCTTCTCTCCGGTCGTACGTGGGAAGGTCTACTAGCAACCTTCGAATGGTCGTGGGTTTTCCCCGGGCTCTGTCTGGTTTCTTTTCACCATAATACCGTTGTATGATTCTTAAGCATGGCATCAAACACCAATCAAATAAATATATCTATGCCATTAGAGACGTGTAAGGAGGTTCTTATAAGTCTTTCGATGTGTATATCTAATGAACACTCTAATCCTCAGCAATGAACTGTTGAAGGTTGCTTTGGTTTGTATTTCTCACTTGCTGCATTTGGCTTCTTTAAGACGGTTTTTCATGATTACAAGGACATAATTTCCTTCTCTAACCGGATCTCTATTGTAAATTCCAGGTGAATAGAGAAATGTTTAACCCTCCGCAGTTCGTCTCTTAAATTGTTGTACCGAGTAGAACCTACAGGCAGGAAATGTAAGTCTTATCTTTGGACAAAGGAATAATTTTTCACATTTGTTTGCTAGTCGATCTTTATAGAGATTTAGAGAAGGAAGTCAGTTTAACTGTCCGCTGACATCTGCAACAAATATGGTTCTGAGAGTTCTAATAGGTCTAATTCATTTGATAGGATACCGGAACTCCTTTTAAAATATGTCACCAAAAGTTATATTTTAGCAGTCATTCTTGAATTTGTGGAAACAGAAAAATGACGGCCATGTCAAGTTGTTGAGAAGATCATGAAATGTGTTTTGATATCAGTCTGTTTTCTTTATTTAATGAGCGAGTATTTCGTCTGCTGTGTCTCATGGTTCCGATGAAGGCACTTGCATAACTTAATCTCACGACAGGAAGAATAACAAGTTCCAACACTTAAAACAACCTTATAATAAGTTATAGTTCAGACATAAAAGCACCAGCGTAGCTCGTAGAACATCGTGCTTTTATCCCGGATACCAAGCTTTCCCCCTGCAATAAAACTCACCCCTGTGAACTAACATACATCTTCAGCGAGTTAAAGCTGACATCTTCTTAACCTGTAAGCGTGTCCTGATTTATAGTATTTCCCCGCCTACCGCTTTTGTAAAGATACCTTCTTCACATGAAATGTTAAGGTCAAAAGCAATTTATTATCAGATATAAATATTCTCAAGATATGTATATATCTCACGAAAGTGTCCGTATCGCTACATACAATTCATTATATGGTCACTGAATGATACCATGTCGGCAATATGTCAGCCATATCGTGGCGAATATTACCTTGTAACTGACTAGCACAATTAGGTAACTCTTCGGAAAACAACCATTTTATAAGTCAATCATCATTTCTACCCCGGACACTAAAAATGTCGGCTGGATGTTGTTATATTATATATTAATTAAGTATATCTCAACAACGTGCAAAGACTTACCTTGTATACTTTACTGTGTATAGTAATTCGGTGTGTGGTGCCCCTATGTGACCTTTAGACCTGTTTTACTGTCTTTACAGGCGCAAACTGATAGATGGTCCGGTCAAAAGAGTGTCAGGTTGTCAAGCCTACAAGCTTCGAATCAAAAGGGTAAGTCAATACTTATCACAAGGCAAAATATCGGAGCCAGGACTTAGATGAATACAGACTTGGAAAATATTACTCGTGTGCAGTTAACAGTTAAGGTAGACTAAAACAATGCATACAAGTGTAACTACTTTCTCACCATAACTTAAATAAAATTAACTATTCTATACAAATAGTTTTATAATAGGTTTATAGCCAAGATTCCTTTTTTTTCCTTGTTATTCCTTCTTTCACAATTGTCTGTATATATATGACTCTTGCGTTTCCCGTCAGAGCTGGAAGAAGTTCAGCATCGCGTGTAATGAGCTCGGTTACAAGCTGACTCTCTTTCACGACAGTTTCAAGGCAATTGAAGGTACGCTTACATTCGCATGTAGTTCATGTAATGTGAAAACCTGCTTCTCAACGTAAATCTTCTTCAAAATGATAGGATTCTCACGTGGACATGAGTCTGTCAGATTTTTATGTAACACATTTACGAAAAAAAAATTGTTCCTGACAAGGCTGAAATTATCGACGAATTTTAGAGCATTTCTCTGTAGTGCAACAACTGATAAATTTGTTAGAACTGAACGCACTTCAACCCGGAACTCTAATGTGTTTGATATTTTACTCAACTTGTGATTTAAATGTAAACAGGCCCCTAAGAATATTTTATCGCAGCGACGCAGGACTTTTTGATACCTTATTAGATATTAACTGATTGTTAACTGTATAAATAATTGCTCAGCGCTGAATGTTTTCTCTTCCAGGTTATCAAGGCGGTGGAGTTCTCTCCTACTTCGTGTTTCTTAAATGGCTTCTGAAGCTCAACTTTTACATCTTCCTCCTGATGTTTCTGTTCGCCACTTTACCCGAAGTTATATTTCCAAGCCAAGACGACTCGACGTCTATGACCAGTACTATGACAGCCAATCAAAACCTGTCAATCACATGTTCGGCTCTATATACCGTCACCACGTCAGTTTGGGCTGTGGATAACGTGCAGGACTTTCTACAAGGCACGGTAGGTATCACATGAGGAATAGAGAGATCATGACGGCCAGTCTGGAGCAATGCATCTGTAAAGGCTTAGGTTGATAAGCCTCATGGTATATTTCATGTACTGATTTTGAACATGGTCACTACCGAAATGTAACGGCTTCTGAGGCTATATCACGTGATTAATCGAGAGATCATGTCAGCCATAGTGGAGTAATTCTGCCAGGACGTGCATAGCATATCAACCCAGGTTAATAAGGCTTCAGAATGACTAACATTTGATCTAGTTTTGACCACTATCATACCCGAAACAAATAATACTACTTGGCAGGTGGCGGTTATAATGGATAGTAATTGGATGCATGGTGGGTTGGTGGTGGTGCTTGGGAGAAGAAAAAGTCGTTTGCCACTATTTTTGATTTATTTATTTATATGATTGGTGGTTTACGCCATAATTTTTGGTTGGTCATCTGTCTCTTACATTGGATTGAGACATGTCCGTGATTTAATAAATGATAATAAATTTGGATAAATACAATTAGTACATGTTTGTGTTACTGGTCCATTGTTTGACTGACCGTGTACTTATTGATGGCACGACAGGGCTGGATGGAAAAGACGCAAATGTTTTTCGGAGCCTACTCTAGCACGGAACTGTTCATCGGCACCACGTCCGACGCCACCTTCAACTACAACATGCCGCTAGCCTTCCTCACAGTCACTGTGGCGTGCTTCCTTCTCAGCCTCGTCCTGATGGCCAGCCAGTAAGTATACGTCAGTAACATGCTACCCTCTGTATCTATGTATGACATGCCAAATGCTACAATCCTCAATTCTTAGATCTTTCAATCTTTGGAAGAAATAGCTATTTTTATTCAATTTTGAACATGAAAATACTTTTGAATACTACAAGATTTATCTTGCTTTAGCTATCCTGCACGACAGTATGTCATATACTTTAAAATTGCCCGCAGTGTTTTATTTCCTTCCGAAGTTTACCATATGCGTGATAGATTAACTTGGTGAGTGTCCCATCTACACACCTGTATGTTCTGAAGATCGGTTATGGATTATTCCTTTGGAGATAAACCGCATTTGTCTTCACTCTTCACCATCAACGAGCTTTACATTTCTCGTTTTTCATTTTCTGTCCCCCCCCCCCACGTCTCCTTCGTGTGCACAGAACAGGAAAACAGTTTAGAGAGTATCTGGCCAGCAGCGAAACCGATTCTTTCGTGAACGACGTGTTTAGCGCTTGGGATTGCGCCATTGAGGATGCCGAATCCGCAGTCATAGCCCATGGGACTATATTCCGAACGTTAGAGGTGGGTCCAGGTACCGCCCATGGTAACCAAACGACCTTCATAATTTTTCCGACAATCTTTATTAAATCTGTATAACAGACCCACTCGCGTACCTCACATATCTTACTCACCCATATAACTCATGACTTTTCGCGTGTTTTTCCTTGTTGTAGTCGTGAACTTTAATTCTCACCATCATCGTGCTTTATGAATCAACACCATTTCTACACTGAATTCCATGTTGTAATCGTCGTGTTTTATGAATGTACACCATTCCTGCTGTGACATCCGTGTTGTAGTCGTGATTTGTAGCAAGATCGTCGTGTCTCATTAGCATGTATGTGAAACATCTCAATAATGCTCTCTAACCACCGTTTTTTATTTGGTTTTTGGGGAAATTTGGTGACTCAGTTGTCCAGTTTATAGTTGGGCCCAATGATTTTTAAAACAATTAAACTCTTGGCGGTATTGATCTGCAATAAATAAGGCAGGTATCTGACTCAGAAGTAGGCCAAGTGTTTTTTATAGGTTTGACCTTGACAATTAACAGCATAAACTAAATTTATACGACCGCCAGCGGATATCGCCACCCCTCGTTTATATAAAATTCCCATCACCGGATGGAAATTCGAACGAAATAACCCCAAGAGTTCTCCTGCTTGGCTGATCTCTTCTGACATCTTCCATGGCCTCTTCCAACTCCAGTTAACGTGACAAAGCCGCCGGGACTCCAACCCGCAGAGCGTAGCCCCTTCGGACTCCAACTGACCGAGCACACTCTTTCCAGACTCCAACAAACATGACACTGTCCCGGGCATAATTCATTTCTACTACTACTTACCATTGCGAAACCCACCTGACTAAGCCGCCCGATGCATCATTGGCCCTTTTACTGCAAACGGCACGGCGACGCCCTTTCCGACGTAAACCAGAAAATCTGACTCCAACCAGCAGGGCGTGGTCCTTTCCGTCCCGTTGTATCCAACTATGTTGTAATATAATGACGGCTTCCCACTTAACAATATTTGTACAAACATGTGAAAGTGCTGCAATATACATGTACATGCGGAGCTTTCTATTCCTTTTCACAAAGGGTTTAGTCAAAAACTTGTCTGTCTGTCAAAGCATAGGATTATGCTTTGGTTTCCTAGCAAGTACTATTTATCCACTTATGTACGCCAAGTGGAATGCACATATTGTAGAAAATGGCGACAGATTTTCAGTAAATGACGTCTAGCCACAAAGAGCTTGAATTCCTAGCTGCCTTTATGTGATACAGCTATACCACTTGCACAGCCATACCACATATACAGCCCTGCCACGTACACAGAAATATATATATGCAACAATATACCACACATATAGCCATACCATATATACAGCCATACCATATGTAAAGCCATAACACACATACAGCCATACCACATAAGAATGGAAGTACATGTACTTTATTATTACCCTGGCTGGGTTTCTCCTTGTAGCACTGCTGGTGCTTTAAAGGAAACCCTTTTTGCCAGTGGCGGGAGCTCTTCCACAACCATAACACTGTGTTTGGTGGATGGGACTATAGTCTGTCCGATGAGGCCGGGGCCCGGTACAAACACGGCAATCTTTATAACGAGATCAGGGTAAGTATGTACGGCTCATGGGAAAAGCCGTAAAGTCGACAGAATGGAGAAAATCATGTCCACATCATCAACCCTTGACGTAGAAGTTTTTCAAAAGGGGGTCTGGCTCATTTCATCCAGAGCTACATATATAACCTTTGCGCATACATAAACATGTATACCAGTTTCATCATGAAGATTTTTACTTGTGTATATACTTCAGATGGCCATGACCAGCTTCAAGCATTATAAATGAATAACTCGTTGGGCATATGTCTTAATGTTGTAACCTTACCCAGTAGAATGTGAACTAATGTCCACGTGATAACCCACATGATCGTGGTGGCTTTCACACGCCATGCACCAGTTGTGGCGATACCGACACCCACGTGATTTCCCTGTGCTCTGTGTGAGACTGTCCAAGCTTTAACGTGGAAGAAGCTTGATGAAGTTTGATATTATTCAAAATAGGCCTAATGTGAGGAGACAATAAGACGCAATAAATGGAGGCACTTGTGTCGCAACGTTACATCTGTAGAGAACCGCATAGTGTCACTAATTTTGTCTTGACACGTACTATATGCTACCTGTGATATAATTATAAAGTTAACGTCAAGGTAAGATTCCTTTATTTAGCTATGTTGATTCTATGCATGCATTTCTGTATTTGAAATACTTAACACAACTAAAGATACAATTCTCAACGTTTTATTTTATGTACGCCGTAACAAGCTCAGTATCCAATAATATGTTGAAGCGAATCTTTTTGAAAACTTGTTTTCTCTAAGCTGAATAATTTCCCCCTTATTTTCAACATGTCATTTCCAAGAACAACGCATTAAGGGGACGATAAGGAATAGTTTTCGTTTTTATGATCTCGTATCAGTATTTAGTATAACCGACAGGATTCTGATCAGTAGCTTTTGATCCCATTGTACTACTGTGACCTTGTCGTGGAACGCTTAGGCTAACTCTGTTTGCTGTTGTGAACAGGCTAATATTGCAGATGCGCAGTACAACCGGCATCGCACCGAGGACACGTCATGCGGTAAATGTAAACTGTACACTCTCCGGATCATTGTCAACGTGGTCGTCTTGGGCATCCTAGGCGGAGGAGGATACCTGATCTACTACGTCACCAGCTTTACCACAGAGGTAGGTCCTAAATGACAGCAGCATTAGTAACCTTCCAGAAACGTTCCCAGAAATTGACCCCTGAAAATTCATATATTTCTGAATATGAATTGAAAATATTAAGCCAATCGGTGGCATATTGCTTATCTCCTTAGTTTTAGACATCAGGTTAGAGAGGAAATAACATGTAATTCGGAGACGAAGCGGTTTTGCGATGAGCAATCGATCGAGAAACACTTCCCGCGCAATGATTTGTGGCTCCAGTCCACCATGTTGTTTTCTTTGGAGAATTGTCTAAGCAGTTTGCTCACAAAATGTCATTACAAAGGGTTGAAAGAACTACATATAGACTAATATAGCTTAAGTTCGAATTAATTTGGAAGGGAAAGGTACCCATTCGGAAACAGCAAACTACAACATCATTGTTCAGATCTAGACAAACTGTTGACCCAGCGGGTATGATTGGCCACAATTTATGATCTCTGCATTGTGGTTGGATGGAGGATTCGTTATTATTCACAAGCCCTGGATATGTCTAGGGAAAAGGTAACCGTGCAAGTGCGATCTGGTAGAGGCTTTAATCTGAATGCATGTGGTTTTCAACACACCTGTCACAAATTTTCCTTAGTATGCAATGCACATGCCATGAACTAAAGAAGCAAAGTGCTATAATTGTTGCATCAGTTTAACGAAATTACAGTTATTACTTTATTCTGATTTGAACGCATGTATTATGATAATTACGAATCCTTTTTCGTGTTTCGATAACTAAGACTAGTCGTAGCTCGTGTCGATCTCAGATCTGTAAGAATTCCTTTGTTACAGTAAAATACAAGGATGGGACTGTTGGTTATTTGATCTATTACTGACTTGTTTTTCCACATCTACTATGT
Source organism: Acanthopleura granulata (assembly GCA_016165875.1). Classification (NCBI taxonomy): domain Eukaryota; kingdom Metazoa; phylum Mollusca; class Polyplacophora; order Chitonida; family Chitonidae; genus Acanthopleura; species Acanthopleura granulata. Next base: position 40,613,768 of record JABBOT010000002.1, on the reverse strand, counting down.
GCATTATATTGCTATATAGCCTGCGGTATCTCCTTCCATCCTGTTGTGATATTCGGAAAGACATATCGTCCTGTTTTTCTGCCTTCAGTACACCAAAAGTAGTGCATACACGAGCGCTGATCGCTTCGTGCAGCTCTTGGTGGAGTTCCTGCCATCGCTGACGATCACCGGGTTGAATGTGGTCTGCCCAATCATCTTCGGCATTCTGGTCAAACTGGAGTCTTACACCCGCAGTGTGGAAATACAGCTTATGCTCGTCAGGTAAGAGCACTGGCAGTGCATTTAGCTGCCCTTATCTTGCAGAAACAGTAAAATATTACAGTATGTAACACATTATATTACCGACGTATCTTAGAACCAGTCGAATATTGCAGTATGTATGACATTATAGACATATGATACGGGGTAAGGGGCTTGTGTGGCTACTTGATCCGAGCGCAGAGTTTGTAGAGGAAGCGTTTTGAGTGGAAGTGTTTTAGGGAAACCGTCACGATGGAGCCACAGACACAACTGGGTAACACAACGTGCAGAGTGGAACTATGCGCCGAGGTTGCCACTAGCTATACCCGTAACCTTTATAAAACTATACAGTTTTATAAATAAACCTGTGGACAAAGTGACTACAACGACAAGGGGTTAAATAACAAGAAAGGAGTTCTTTAATATATACTTACTACTTATACTTACTATGTGCCGCTGTCCCGAGTTCAAAGTGGAGAGAGAGCGAACGCCAGCCAAAACAAGTCAATCCCAGTTCAATTTGGTGAAGTCCGAAAGCATAGGGTATCTCCAAAGTAGTTTCGCCCCTGCCTCCATGTAGACATGCAGTGGAAGTTAAGTTTGGCTAAAATAAATATCAAAAACCAAGTATAGCCTGATAACTTAGTTTTAGCATCCTTGTTCTCGATCCAAAACCGCCTCGGTGGTCTAGTGGTTAGAGTGTCCGCCTCGAGGTCGGGAGATCCAGGTTCAAGACCGCGGTCGGGACATAGCAAAGACTTTAAAAGACTCAGCATTGAAAGGTTAGAGCAAGGTAGCCTGACTCGTAGGCCCGGTGTCAGTATAATGTGACTGGTTGGGGTGTCATGTATGGTGTCCTCGGCATGATGTTCCAGTGGCGGCAGCCATTCGGCGGCATGGACTTGCCCTGTCATAAGAAAACACACTAAACAATGCGCACACCAGAAGAACTCCTCGTTGTCATATGACTGAAACATTTTTAAATAATACGTTAATAAACCCCAAGCACTAACTCCTCGATTACGTAATAACAATCTTCTCAATGTTACATTTGTCTCCTCAGAGTGGTGTTTTTAAAGATGGCATCCCTGGCAATGCTGGTAACTACCCTCTACTCGGAGATCACGTGCACACCGAAGGATAGTTGTTTGGTGGGGACATCGCCATGTGTGTCACTCAAGGTGAGCTCAAGGTCATTTCTAACCAAACGGGTACTAGATTCCACTTCGCTGGCTGTTTCTATCTATGTAAATAAGATGCAGTGTGAACCTGTCTGTGACGTAGCTAGCGCTTAGTCTACATTTTTTCTCCCCAGTTCGTCGACTGTATTTATTTATTGATGTTGGTATATTGATTGTCACAGTTTTGGAAAACATAGGCTGATCAGAGCATGTATAATCTATATTACTTCTTTCCAGTTTGTACCTGCATTTGTAATACTGTACTTTATTGATTTTCATAGTGTTGGGAAACATACGCTGGTCAGCAGTTCTACAAACTGATCATTACAGACTTCCTGGTTGCATTTGTGACAACGTTTTTTGTGGAATTTCCTAGAAAGTGAGTTTGCAAATGTCACAATGATTCTTTACCTTTTGTCAATCTCCGTCGAATTATTTAGAAGTGGTCATTATAGGACATGTATATACAGGTGTAAAAGTTTTCTTGGGTCCACGTAATGCTAGGTTTACATTATGTTCCCGGTGGCCACGGTAGCCCCGTTTGCCCGAAACGTTGTGCGTTGTGCGATTTGGCCCTTTTTCCTCCGCATTCAAGTTTTGTTAGGCCCCTAAATTCGACCAGTTGGGTCCAAGATGTGGCTCCGAATTGATCAATGCTAGATCACCCATTGGATAATACTGCCACACAGACAGTCTAGGTTGTTGATACACTATAAATTTCTATACTCTCATTTTACACCCAGTTAAAATATACCACAATTTTATGTGCTTTGAGTACAACTGAAAACTTTTTGCCAGGGGACTCTCCTCCCACCCCAGGTTACTAATTAATAAAATGCTATTGCGTCATTTTCAAGAGGAACAGCTAAAAAAATGGTGGTCATGCTATGTTGATGTTTTGATTTGATGTAGAGAAAAGTCCATTTGCTGATATAGCATACCACCACGAGAAAGTTTGGGTATATATATTTTGGGGGTTGAAGTTGACAAATTTGCTACATAAATAGTAAGGAAAATCAGTGCGCTCGTTTAACCTAAACGCGGCAGAACGTGACAAAACTTGAAAAGACCGTGAGATGCAAGGGAATACACATGCTTCCCGCCCAATTACGGACAGCCTCCAAGTTTTGTCACGGCCTGTTACGTACTGAAACGGTTTGTTGCTTTCACCCAGTTTTACCACGGCCTACTAGGTTTCTCATCTGCACCATGACTGCCGTTGCAAATTTTTTGACCGTTTAAAAATCCGGCCTGTCACGTTTGCCCATCCCGTCCACCCGCGTTGCATCACGCCCATCCCGTTTTGTCCACGGTAGCCTGAAACGTGACTGCCGTGTCCGCCGGGGACATAATGTAAACCTCGCATAACCGAACTTATATGTTTGACAGAATCGGTAAACATATATACCTACATGTATATCTAGATACGAAAGTAGAATTTTTTCGGATGTGGAGAAATAATAGAATGAAAACAGAATAGCTTCCTCAGTTACTGTCTGTGTCTATTATTATGTGTTTTTATGTATTTGATTAACCACTCGCCCGAATCAAGGCTGTTACTGCGATATATATACTTTGTGATCTACATTCAGACTGATCGTGACCAAATGCCAATGTTGCTTGAGCCGATTAATTGGTCGTCAGGAATACGACATCCCGAAAAATGTTCTGGATCTTGTCAACTCCCAGATGTTGCTCTGGTAAGAAACGTTTACATATAGGATTAGATATACTGGAACAAAGCGAAGCTGGTTATAACTTAGCTCATAACACTCCTCAGACATTGCATGGAAGTTTTATCAATTGTTCAGATATGGTCGTGTCGTTTTAAGACAAATTCTGTTTGAGGTATGCTTTTCTTTCCATCCCATCATCGTGTTACAAATACACCAGTTTACGGTTTGGATTTCAGGATTGGCTTCTTTTTCGCCCCCTTGATCCCAGCGGTGATCGTGCTAAAACTTTTTATCACGTTTTATATGAAAAAGGTAAGGTTTTGCTAACATCTTTATGTGAAACGTCATTTGCTTACCAACACTGATACCAACACTCAAGAACTGCGAACGCTTGCTGGTTGAGTGGCGGTCATCTTGCTTGGAGAAATGTACTTGCATCGTGCCTATTTATGGCGTTTCCCTGGTGAGCTAATTTTCTAAACATACTGACTTTACCATCTGTCATACAATTTGTACAAAACAATGTTTTCCCTAAAGTTTCCAGAATATATTTTGTATTTCTAAAAATTTGTTTAGATCATTTGACATAAATCGAAAATATTTATACGCCATTGTTTGTTCATTTCATTTCAGTTTTCCGCCCTGGTTAACTGCATTCCTCCACAACGTCCGTACAAGGCCTCCAAATCCAACATGTTCTTCATGGTCATACTGATGTTTGCTTTCTTCCTGTCATGCGTACCGGTCACGTGGTCGGTTGCTAGGTATGGGTTCCATATTTCTCTGATTTAACACAACGTGGCTTCATATGTTAGAGCGATTTTATTTTGTGTATATATCGAGGCTTCATAAAACTTTATACCAAGATTATTTGATTGAAATAAGAATGGTCCAAAAAAAAAAAATGATGTGCGTGTGTGTCCGTTGTTGGATAAACAAAGCCGCATATATTACCCTATTACTGTTTCCGCCATTGCTCAGTTAAGGCAGTCTTTTACTTTACCTGGTTTCAGCTTGACACCGTCCAAAGGGTGTGGTCCATTCCGTATCTATGACAATATGTATGACATCTACACCGTTGTGTTCGCTACGTGGCCAGCCTGGTTACAGAGTGTCATGAGCTTCCTGTCATCGGCAGCCTTCGTCCTACCATTGCTTCTGTTCCTTGGGTTGGTATTAATTGGCTACAAGAGGTTACTGAGTACACCATTCGTGCCAAAGGCTTTAGTCTTGCCATTTGATAAATCTATCAACCTCAGAAGGTCGTCCGTTGGAATTGTAGACATACCTGATCATCCCATGTTCTGAGCTTGGGAATTTGCCGTGTTAGAAAAATAACTTGTGATAGTGTTGCATGCTAGATTTATGTAAGAGCGTCTTCAGGGTAAGGATTTTTATGAAGTGCCTGTATGCTTTCCGAACAATCGGACTGGTCGCTTAATGGCGGCCCAGCGGATATGGTTGAAATTTCCGCCATTTTATGCCGTTTTCATCTAGACTTATTCTTCTTGTTTACTCATTTCTTTGCCACATCGGTTATTTTAAATTTTGTGAAATTTTGATTTCACAGATTGGTCATATATTATTTCTGGGTTGTGTCCAACACGAGCAAAGACATGGTGAAAATGCTAAAAGAGCAGCTGGTTTTGGTGAGTTGGGAGCATTTCTTTAATCTAAAGCTGTGTGAATGACAGGGAGTTTATGATATGTACTATACATAGGCTTATACATGTATGAAAGATATATGTGCAGCGTTCACAAAATCATTGAAATTCTGAAGATATATTATGTGTACTATCTGCGTTCCTAGAGTTGAGGGTTAGATCATACATATATATCGCAAAAATCGAGAACCCAATCGGTTTATAACGGGATATGTGCACCAACAACTAGGTTAATGTTTCTAGTTTCTTGCACGAACGTTAATTTTGAAATGATCACAAAACCGTGATTGGTTATGCGAAGATGTGTACACGAAGAGGAGAAAGCACGATTGGATTGTATCAAACTTCAACTGTTGTACTGACAAGGCGAACTGTAGGTGTTCTTCTCAAAATGGCCTTCAATCCCATCCCCCCCCCCCCCCCCCGCCGCCCACCACTGAAAGAAAACCAGAAAATTATATATGCATCATGTCATGATTATATTGATTATTAGATATAGGCCTATATTGACAAAGAACCAAAGAGGTTTATAAGCGGATGGGGAAAAAGTAGATAGAAGTGAGAAATCCATACTGACATTTCTAATGAATTAATTAACTTGCAGGAGGGACATGACAAACAGTATCTACTGAGACAGCTTGGACCCCAAACCAGAGGGCGCTCAAGCCGTCCCGCTCCTGCTAAAGCCCCCCCTACACGTGCTGCACTGGAAGAGTCGAAACAACCGTTACCATCAGACGATTCGTGGGTATAATAGCATCAAGTTGTAGCCGCCATCAATTCGTGACGATTTATCTGTGATATTGGCCTTATGGCGCTATTTTAGTCTGCATATTACTGTGATGTCACCACACTGTTCAAGTACAGTGTTAATGAACACCGATACTTTGACAAACATTATTCTTTTGATGCAGTGAACTATAGAATTACAACGTTCGTCTTTTGAACTGCGATGAAGTCCATGCTTTTTTCATTCCGCCCTGTTAGTATTTTTCCGTTGAATTGATGAAATACCCGTCCAAGATTTTAAATGAACTTTCAGTGCTGCCTTTTTGTACAGCTGTGATATTTTGAAGCTGTGTTTACAGTGACAGGAATAAAATATTTTCTGCCTTTATTTAGGCCTGCAGGGACATATACAGAGGTTTTTAATAAAAGATTTTCTGTCATGTCTCTTTTGAGTTTCGATTTTCTTACCTTGTTCATATATCCATGTTTATTCCAGACAGTCTCTTTCAGGTACTCCCATTGACTCTTTTCATGCTTAACATCTAAAATGGACGAAAAGGTCATGGCCATCAACATAGATCCTTCAGTCATATAGACTTTTCACCGTGAAGTATTCACTTGACAGACACATAAAGTGTTCTTTAGGAAAATTGGCAATTGTTAATTCTTATTAATGCCTAAATGCGGCATACATGGTTTCAACCGCATGTAATGAACTATTTATCGTAATGTATTTCGGTGTGAGTTAAAACTATGAAACATTTTGTATTTGCATTGACTGTATTACACAAAGGGAATGCAAATTTAAATTTATATACCAATTAAGAAACGTGTGCGTCGAACTCCGCAGATTTATTTAAATCATCAAGTCTCCTCTTGTTAAAACAAAATCTATCTATGTTTGTACAAAGAAGTTGTAATTGTGTCACATTGTTATTTTTTTTGCTATACGTGGATATAACGATCCATTTTCCCCTTTTGTGTTAGTATTACAGTATTATCGTTCTGTCCTGGGGGATTTACCTGGTGAATTTTTGTGTGCCCTTCAGTATTTCTTCATTATAGTTGTCCCTTTTAATAAGTTTTATATATATATATATATATATGTATACAGACACACACACACACACACACACACACATATATATATATGTGTGTGTGTGTGTGTATGTACGTGTGTATGTATGTATAAATCTTTGAGTATGTATAACATTGAATCCGTAAACTAATACAACTCATGTGTTGGGTAATACTGCAAGAGACTGATATATGACTGTTTTGGATCTTATGAGGATGAGAACTGTATACTGTGTTTATTCTTGTTAAGTTTCCACGAACTGGTAAATATGATGTACCTGTATGTGAGCGAGAAAGAAGCTCAAGTTGATTTTTTTTTATTTTACCTGTTCGAGGTTACACTTGACTCATGCGCGGCCAGTGGCCACTCTCATAAATGTGAGAGAAATTGTACAGGGAATGGAATTGAAAAAGGTTGATGAAGTTTTCTGTCCAAGAATTGAGATAGTCACCTTTTTATACTGGAACAATATTTTAATATATATTTATTCATATTTTGTAATTATCAAATTATAAACGAAAGAATTCCTCTTGTCATACATTTCAAGTATGTGAAGTTTCTGCAATTAAACTAAAGCTTCAGATTTTTTATCTGTTTTAACTTCAATATTCATTGAATGAAATGGTTTCACATTTCAATATCAATTCCAATTTCAGTAATGGCATGGACAAGTGACACACGCTTAAATCATAAACCAATATTTGTGACACAATCGGGGACACACTTATCAATATAAAATACTGATAGTATTAAGTGTTTACAATTTATGTTACATTTATTTTTTTTTTATTCCATTCGTCTTTAACGCCACTTTGAAGAATGTTTCACTTATATGATAGCTGCCATTTTTAAGAATGATGGAAACCGGCCTGTTCGCATAACCCACCGTGCATAACCTTTGACAACTTATTGACGAACTTTGCCACGTGTGATGCACGGATACATATGTGAACACCATATGAGTTGAAATCGAGAGGTCTTCAATGAACGTTACACTGTGCAAAGGGCCACGGGAGCGCAGAGTTGCTCTTCAGGAACAGTGAAAGCGTTCCCTGTGGAAGGCCGGAATCAACCTGTCGTAGAACATAAAGTTGAAGTATAAGAAACTTAAATGCTGGTTTTTTAACCACAGAGCTGTTGTTCTGGCTTTGGCCGATCAGCACTCAATATCGTAATTTTTCTGGTATCTTGATTGGTAGTTTACTCCAAGAATTCCGGTTTAATCCTACATGGATCCCTTGGATCTGAGTCGGTCGTTTATTTATTTATTTATTTACATATGCGTGACACAAAGGCTCGTCGAACAATGGTTGAGTCATAGCATCAACTGTTGAAGATATTTCATTTACAGAGATGCAGTCACGCTTTCATCTCACCAATGGGAAATATTTAGAAACAAGAATTCCTATACGAGGTTTAAACAGCTCTGATTTCCTAATTACAAAAGACTAACAAGCATGTAATGTAAAACCTGAGCAGCGACGACGGTATGACAGTTTGGCACGTTTCTGGTTGGTATATTCAAATAAATGTTTTACAGTACTTGTGTCATAAAGTCACACATCAATGTAAAAATACTTAACCTGTATATTTTCGTATCGGGAACAATGTAAGCCTCTTAAATTGGACAAATGTTAGGAACTTTTAGTATTGTGGAGAAAAAATAACATTATAAAACAATATTTTCTTGGAACTCTCCCGAGTGATTCAGTATACTGAAATAATATTCCAAGGATATTCGCTTGGTTAAAATTAGCATGTTTACGTCTCATTAAACCAAATATTCACGTTTGCTTTTTGCACTTACGTGACAGCTAACATTGTCACACAGATTCAGATAAGATCACAGAAACGCACCTAAATAACGAAGAGTTGTTTTTCGTTTTAGAGGTCCTCTCGATACTGAGTATACTCAAGCTAAAACATGGTTTCTTCTTTGTATCGGTAAAAGTTTGACATTCTGAAATGTTTAACTCCGAATTCCACAAACGCCCACCCTGGCAATCACTTGCAACAAGTCAAGACAACCATCCACGTTTATTTATTTATTTTTTTCATTGGTGTTTTACGTCGTATTCAAGAATATTTCACTTGCACGACGACGGCCATCATTATGGTGGGAGGAAACCGGACAGAGTCCGGCGGGAACCCACGACCATCCGCAGGTTGCTGCCAGACATTCCGATGTACGGCCGGAGAGAAAAAACCCACAGCGACCGCATAGGTGGGAGGCTTCTGGGTCATTGCGCTGTGTTAGCGCCCTAACCAAATGGGCCACGAATGCCCCCAACCGTCTATGTTTTTAATGGTTTCAAGGTTTTAAAGCAAGCACTTCAAAGTTATAGGCATAAATTGCAAAAACCGTTGACATGCACAGCGAAAAGAAGTAGGCCAAGCAGTTACCCTTGAGGTACAACGGAAATCATTGGATAAAAGCCTCAAGCATATATTATTTAATACAACACAATAAATAAGCAAAGTATTCATTTTGACGCTCTCAATATTTCGACTTTAATTAAGTCATCTTCAGGAGAAATGTGCCATGCGGAACACGTTGTAGATATATATACGCAAACATGCAGTAGGCTCCCAGAAAAGTATAGTAGAAAATCTGATAAGGATAGGGCTGCATGGTAATAAACTTTTAATGGTTTTGATTTAGAGTCATCTGAATGGGTTTGTCAGTATCAACATAGGATTACACATGGTGTATTTGATGACATAACACTATAGCCCCCTTAGTATCCCATAGCAGTTAATTGTCAGTAAAGTGCCAAATCAACATTAAGAACGAGAAGGGCAAAAGAAATTAAAAATTCAGTAAAATAAATTAAGAGTAGGTAACAGTTTGGTTATAACACAACAGTACACATGAATGTGCAATTTATACAAGAATGTCTACATATAGCAGTAAACAATTATTGAAGGCATTTAAACTGGAGGGTAGGATTTCAAAGAGTCGTGTATGGGACAGTACGGCAATTAGATGGTTCTGAAGGACCATTAGACAGGACAAGTGACCATGCACACAAGCGTCGTTGACCTCTTCTAGTCAACATGAAAGGCCAGATGGGTGAATCTACAAATTTCCGGTCCAAGACCAAGTTTGACCCCAAACTTCTGGTGTCCAATCGATTGAACAACAAGCGTTTTAATCACGCGACCGCGCCCGCCCCTTATGGAACTGATACTAGTCTTTGATCATCTGCTGTTAAAGTGGCCGTGACAGAAATCTATGAACAACTTCCTTATCTTTTATGGTGAATCCCACCTTTTGACCGTGTACAATAATTCACATTTGGTACATTTTCAGGTTCGTTTCGAATTGTGTTGAATTCATTCCAGGACCTCCAGTATGACTTCATAACCTGCATATTTACACTTACTTTGTCTTGAATTCAATACGAATTCTACATTATTATCGATCATTATTTTTACATTATAGTTTAACCTGTTATTTCCTTACAGAACAGGAGACGTGTTCCACTTCTTTATTTATGACATTAACGCAATCGACACTTGGAACAAAGAGCCCTTCACAGCCAGGAAGCATGGAGTTTCATATAAGTGATCACCTAGGCTTGACTGCGTGTCTCTATATCACAATGACAAATGCTTAAAACCTTCAGAGTAGTGTTTAAAAAAACTTAATTCTTTGATTCTTTCTATCATGCACAACATATACTTTTATATGCTTGCACTTTGCAATGCGCTTCCCAATTAGCATATGTCTGCAGAGAGAGATCATTAGATTAAACACACGGGGTTTTGCAAAGGCTAAACACATGCCTATACACGCATACAACATTGCCCATGTACAAAGGCATAACGGTCTAATACCTGATCCATGACATTCAACATCTTAATCTCTCTGTAACACAGTATTTTAATGTATGTGCGGGTGTATACCACACCAATGGCATATATGTATACGTATCCTGTGATATAGTGGACCTATAACAGTGCCAGCCTAGCCCTCTGGTCAACACTGTAGCTACAGATCCACATATATTCACACACCGCCGCTTTGACCAGCGATACGGAATTAATGACTGTTCCACGGTGACGTTTAGTAAGAGCTATATACGCTGTGTATATAGTGTACATCCTATATGGCGTCTAACTGGATACAACAGTCAGCCAAAATGGAAGGTAATTATATACCTATATCAATATGGTAGTACACCTTTGAATGTTTTCGACTGTAACAACATAACTAGGATTTGGCAGTAAACGTTTCAAGCAGCCTCTCTATATATACTTAACGCAAACCCATACTGGCCTTGTAGCATCATCAATAAACATCATGTTTATATGTAAAATAGATTCAATACAACCTGAACAGATTATTTAAGTAGTCATGGTCATTCCCACCTGTAGAACACTAGAACATCTAGAATACTGGCGGTCGTCTTATGAGTGAAGTATTCGCGTAGTCGCATGTGTGTTTCACATGGGGGGGGGGGGAATAGATGTAGTATACATGTTACAAAGATCATGCATGCGGATTTAGATGTAGTATAGATGTTACAAGGATCATGCATGCGAATTTCACAAGAAGGTATTTGGTATAAAGCACTCCGTGACACACCAGAATGATACAGAGAGTTTCACATGGAGGCATATGTTTCATGTAGCCCTACATAACTGTGTGTTGTTTTGAGGTTTCATGTATTGTGGTATTCGGTAGCTCTGATATGGCGTGGCTGCATGCATGTGAGTTTCACATAGGGTTATTTGGCAGCACGAGATGAGACGTGCATGACTGCATGTTCGTGGGTATCAGACTGTCTGATGGACTAACTGATTGGTGTCTAGCGCTCAGCTCAAGAATTCTTCAAGTATAACAATGAATGGTCAGATTCTAGGAGGAGCAGCCAGAGTGCCTTCACCAGGTATGCATATCTGCACACCACTTGACAAATATAGGCTGCAGCCAAGACAGGAAATGTTGGATTGAGCAAGTGCACTTTAAATGTCTGAGACAGCAACAGGGACATTTTGGTAACATCAGGTATATATGGCGTGGTTGTGCAAGCGGGGTTTCACATGACGGAATGTGGTATAAGCACTATACAGATGTGGAAACGCTGCCTATATGGCGGCAGCACTACAGATGTGAACCTCTGCGAATGTGGTGTTCTTTCGTTCGAGTTTCTCTTTGCGACATCTGACACATAGCTGAAAATTCTGTGTGGCTGTAAGCGGGTTTCACGTGCAAGGAGACATTTACTTAGGTGTGTCAAACGATGCGACTTGCTTGCGTCACACATCATTGGAGGAATTTCTTACACGATATGAAGTGTGTCTTTAGGCCTAGGCTTATCGATGTAACCATTTAGAATTCATTGTTCACACATGCACATATACATATATACATATATAGGATGACTCGAGTTTCGTGTTGTCTTCGTGACGCGTATACGTGTAGCCAACTTCTTTAAGATCCGTTGACGTATATACATGAGTATGTATGTATGCTTGGGGTTGCACATCGTACTCCACAATTTTTCAGTCATATGACAACGACGAGTCCTTCGCATGCATATATACTGTGTCTTTTTGTGAGGGCGAGTCCACACCGCCAAATTGATGCAGCCACTGGAATATCATGCCGAAGACACCAGACATAACACCCCATCCAGTCCCATTATACTGACACCAGGCCAACAAATCCCGTTTCCTTACTGTAACCTCTGCGTGCTGAGTTACATGTATGTGTTGAGTGAAAGAAGTACCAGGCGAATGACATCTCATGGCCAGACTCAAAAGTTGTATACGCAATCAATCAAAGTTAACCTATTCTTGATATTTTGCAATACGGAAACCCATTGCGCATGACCATTGCATCGTCGCGCCGCCAAAGCATATCGACCCTCAAATCGACAATGTAACGTACATCAGTACAATATAAATTAAAATGCCGCATCGGCACCACCGCGATAACACGACAACGGCAAAGGACAATATTATAATTAAACATGTCGCATTCGGGCCAACGATTTGCCCTTAAATTTACTTGAATTTATTGAATGTTCTTGTAACAAAGGCCTTGCAGATGACGGCACTATATACCTAAACTGTCGTTGTGTCACACCATCAGCTGTGAACCAAAAGCCAGAAAACCACGGCATTTTATATCAGAATATAGCGTGATTCTCTGAATTCGTCAGAAAGTTTAAAGCTAGTGCCTTTTTTTTTTGTCGATTTTGATCCAACAGAGTATTTCAGAAAGCAAAAGTTCAAGTTGAAGTACAGCGTAGATGGAGAGATGGCTGCACTGGGCTTTCATGAATACATACTGTATTCATTCGAAGACGATATTCCATGCATTGCTCACTGGTCTTTAAACTACGCCCATGCAGGCCCACCATGGCCAGATAATACACAGTTGCATATTTTCAAGGTCAGTGATCTATATTGGGCACTTATAAGTTCTGTCTGGCAGCAAAAGATGGACTGGGATTGCCATGGAGACTGGTTTATCATCAGTCAGTGTACATGTATATGTATAACTAGAACATTGCATGCCGAAACTATGTATAAATGCATAAAAGCATTTGCAGGCATCTAATATCCATTGTTTACATGCTATATACATGCGTCCAACTGCAAGAGAATATATGACAGTTTAGATCACAAAACAGGGCATTTAAATTAAATTGCTAAGCTGTTTAGAATATACGTGTAATATATACAATCTTGCTTTTCCAGCGGGAAATTTTAATGCAGTATTGTACTGGCGCATGCTTTATGTACAAACGCATTTCCATATAGCCACACACTCAATTAGCAACCGATTACGGGTGGCAAATTTGGCTTTTACCACGAGTTCTATGTCCCGAATGAATGACAACGGATGTCCTGGCACCGGCTGGTTAGGCCACAGCCTGAAGTCAGGGAGTTTGTTATCAGTGTGCACAGGCGCGTTGGCGTAGATCCCAATGACTCGCTCGTCATTTCAGCAAAAGAATTCTTCAAACCGGCGTTGGAGACAAATCAGATATTCTCTTGCTCTCATTATTCGCGTTGGGCTTTAACTGAACTGGTTATACACGTAATAAGCGGTTGACGACGTGCGGCAGACCGTTTGCACATGCAGTCCAATGCTTGTTGACCACTAAATTTACTTAATTATCCACTGTAATTTACATATAGCCTATATGAGTTGAAACGTCCAATCCACAGTCAATTCCTGAAATCTTTATGCATATTAGGCCTACATGCGTAAGTTTTAATTTATTTATTTGATTGCCGTTTTATACTCACTTGGACATGAAATCGTATTGGCGAGGGGCACCTGGGTCATTACGCCGCGCTGGCGCTCTAACACTCCTGCCACGGAGGCCCTAATTCTTAATTTACACATGAGCTCTATATATAGTATACTGATTATACATATGACGGAAAGTGCAGTTATGACGAACACACATATATACAAGTAGGGCCTATACCTATTACGTATATTATTATTAAAAGGTATGGGGTAGGGGTGAGGTAGGGAAGTACAAATGAAGTACATATTAATATAATTTAAGTCAGATGTAGGTCTATGCCAGAAAATGTGGGTGCAAACAACTGAGTCTTCCTGAAAAGAAGCTCAGATAATAATGTTAATATATTCAGAATAGATCGACGCTCTATAATCAGTACTTGCAGGTATCACTAATCCACAAATCACAGAAATCACAGAAATCAGTCATCCGTTTCGGAATTATAAGTGAGTACACAGTAGCTCTTTGTATATACAGTGTATGTATATTTTCAAGTTCATCCACGCATGTGCTGTATATCTTCGGGTATTTGTGGTGTGCGGGCAACATTGAAATACCTACTGAGGTTTATTGAGTCAGTGATATCTGCTGTTAGCTGGATAAAGGGGGATATATCTTGTTTTAGATATTTAATTCGCTTCTTACGGAAGCATCTGTCTATTAACCTATACAGATCATCACACAGGTAAGCTATGCTACATTTAAATTTGTGTAAATACCTGGACATGTAGCCTAATGCATCAATTTCAGTTATAAACCCTCCGTTGTCTGTATGCAGAGTTACTATTAGCGCGATGCTTTTTTCATCAAAGAGGCGAAAAATAAGGACCTTCAGAGACTGACAGTATGCATAATCAAATATTATAGCGGCTTGGCATTGCAATAAAATATAGACCTTTTTCATGCGTAAAAATTAACGGCGCTGTAGGCCTATAAATCTATGCTTTATTTTCATCACTTTTTTGTATTGTCTGGTGTTTTGAACCGTTGCAGCCATTGTATTATTCGAGTAATAAAATTACTTCACATGAGAGGTCTATTTACGACTAGATATCTGGTCATGCCCGCAGAATGTATCGTGTGCCATACCTGTACAACCTGTCTGGATCACCCCAAGTTGAAGGGAAAGCCCCATCTGACGTCATGCTGTGACGTTTCGTACCGCCATATTTGTTTTTAACATTGATACGGCTGACATTCCATTTTTACAACAATATGAACACAATGACAGGGTTGAACTTCGTGATGAATATTGAATGAGCCATGCATGCCCATTCTGCGAATACTGCTGCTGAGGAAGAGCGGGCGAGCCTTCTGCCGGATTCTGGCGACATGGCCCATCCAAACAGGGATAGGCTGGCGCAGCCACTCTATCATGGAGCCGCGGATTGCGCGGAAACCAGTCGCCGTGAGTCTAGATTTGTTTTGCCACCTTGATCACAAAACTTTGTTAATGATTAACGTCGGAATGGTCGGAGAAGAGGTACAGACGGGAATGCATCGGAAATATTCTCTTGAATATGTGGCGTGTCTGATATTAAGAGATGCCGTTTGCGGAGTGCCTAGGTAGCCGAGTCAGTACGGGGTTAACCTTTACTTAAATTAAGTTTTATCCATTTTGCACAGCATATATTGGTTTCTGTCAGCAGTCTATAAAAAAAGCAAGAAGTGATACTGCAGAAAGTGTAGAAAAAAGACAGTTTGTGGTGATAACGTTTAAAAAGTCAATTTTGTATCTACTCTTAGTGTTTTCATCATGACACGAGTCCAGATTTCAGTTGGAGACATTGTGATACATGTACATCAGTTTAAATATTATAAGTGAAGTCAGTTAAGGCTTTATCTAAAGAGATTTCCAAAGAGTGAAGATAGAACTGTGGGGATTGAATTAATAATTATTGCTGCTGTTGATCTTTGTTTGCTGCTGTAATTTCTCATAGGTAATAATTGTTTATTTCCCTCATGTCATTTGTGCATTTAGCTCTTGTGACCTTAAAAGATTTAACAATAATGATATAGTGCCATATGCTGTAAACGATGCACTACAAACACTGCACCAGTTTTGGATATACAGGTAAGATGTAGGCTGATATACATTGTAGTACATGTCCATGTACATTGTAAGACTTTGATCAGTATTAATAAGATCGAAGGTTTGGCATGTACATGTAGGTACTCAGCAGTGATATTCTGTACACACAAAGCATTGCTAGACTAAGGGCTTCACTGTAGCTAACACGAACAAAACATCCTGGGTATTCAGCATGTGGTTATCACCTGATAATACATGTAGCTTAGACTTCCTCACATTCCTGCATGGACTGCACCTATGAACATGTGTACTGGCTTTGACACTAGGGCTTGTATGAACATACTTAGTATACCAGCATGAATACCACACATAAAACTGCACATTGAGATCATCTTCCCAGTGCAGTGCCCACCATTGCCTAATTTGCATACACAATAGCATGCATTTTTGTGATTTATTTATTTATTTGATTGGTGTTTTATGCCGTACTCAAGAATGTTTCACTTATACAACGGCAGACAGCATTATGGTGGGAGGAAACTGGACAGAACCCGGCGGTAAGCCACGACCATCCGGAGGTTGCTGGCAGACGTACCCACTTATGGTCGGAGAGGACAGTTTTGTAAGTACTTAGCACTGTTCTTCTGTTGGCCCTTTGTCAAAACACCGAGCGGATGCGAAATTGATTGGATGAACAGTTCACTGTGAAAAAAAAATTATATTTAGATATGTATGATATATGTAGAGATTTCTTACATTTACATTAGATCAGATAGTGAATAAGTTTTAGGTGAGATATCAGAATGGTTTAAAGTGATCTGTAAATTTTGCATTAAAAATAAGTTACAGATAACTTGACTTCATATCTCCCTTCCTCCCAATGTCCATCACATTAATAAATACAAGAAATATATGTGATAGTGTTGCTGATATATATTTCATCAGTGTATTGTACTTGTTGAATTTTGCCAGAGCATAGTTTTTCAGGCTCAATACCACATATTCCTTCCTCAACACATGTAGCCATTAAATCGTTTATAAACGTGCAAATAGCATATGTTTACTGATGCAATATGCAAACTGTAATGTAAATTAATGTTGATATATTCATCCCCTTCATTCTGCTTGCTAAGAATTCTTAGATACGGCTATAATACTGGCCACTGAAATGGTGTTAAGTCCCTAGGTTTGAGCCTACAGAATATATGTTCATGTTATCCATATAAACTGTTCCAAGACAACTTGCTCTCTAATCCTGCATAATTCACTGACCATACTAGCACTTGTTTTTCAGTAAAGCATGTATCACTCATATGCATGCATGTACATGTGGTATCTGTTACCTAGTATGCATTAGGAGAGAGTTAATCTATTAGCTGTTATTAGTGAGCAAGGTCTGTCAGTTTATGGTGTTTATTTTTCTCCCTGTACTGCAGAGAGCTGCAGGGTAGTACCAGTGTAAGCTTTCATCACCATTTATAGTTTGCGGAGGCAGGATCAACATGGTGTAGTTTTATCTGTTTAGGGAATTAGCAGCTGGTTGATATACATGTCCCAAGAGGTAACTGCTGGCCAGTTTTCTGGTAATGCTAGTCTAGTGTAAATATGCTGAAATTTGCCAAAACATGCCCTGATCATTTCTAAATCTAATTTTTGTCAGCGTTATCAGATTTATTATTAACAGTTCTCACATCCACACTTTGCTTTCGATGAATCCACAATCATTTCATGCAATACACATATATGTAGATTTGTTCATAATGACTGGATGGAGTTTAGGTCTAAAAGTATATATTGTACATATATTAGCTATCATCAGAGACAATATTTATATTGTTGGATATGTATATGTGCTGTGTGGCACATGTAATATTTCACAGCAATGTGTGTTTTTTCATGATAAATGTATACAGGTATACACAGGTGCAATGTTGGATGTGTGCAGGTGTTCTTTGCTGTTAGATTGAACATCTTTGTTCGTGTAGGTTTAGACACACGCATTTTAGATACGCATGTAGTTGCCAGTTGTAGAGGCAGGGGCTCCGTTCTACAGCTTTTGATCTGGTACACTGTGGAAACCCAGATGCTAAATAAAGCTGTATGCTATTGTACATGGTAGCTGTGTGTGACAAAGGGGTCAGAAAGAGGGAAGCCAGGCTTACTTGATGCCTCTTTGTTTTCCCCCTGGGGATAGTGGTGGCATGTACATGTAGTATCCACACATGTTTAGCACATTAGTGATCTGTTTCCTCTATCCGCCTGCTGTCTGTATAAAGCTTCATGTATAAGAATCATACATGTGTATGCACATGTAGTGGCACATAAACTGGGTATATGTTTTATATCTGTGTATTTAAAAAAATCAACAACATGGGATTTCGTAATGATGAATGTCCACTAATTTTTTCTGTGTATTGGTGGTGTATGAAATAAACAAATCATTTTGCTGACATAAGAGCAAAGGCCTGAGAGCTAGGTTATTCTGTTGACACACTGGGCACATATTATACATATATGTGTACATCTATGTTGCATTACCATAATAGTTTCAAAACTTTATTGCCTTTCATTAAACATGTCAATTTTATTAAAATCTACAGTATTCTTTAATCATAAAATCATGTATCAACAAAAAGAGAATTAATATCACGGTTTATCAATATCTTAGTGATAAAAGTGTGCTGAATTTATCCAAAGAATCCAGCTTTTTCTTCATATGATAATAGGTTGCGTGTTTAAATCAAACTTCTGGCTGTTAACATTCCTTAGCTTATGTATGTTTTGCATTTGTAACCAGTTTTACGGACAGAGATTTGATAATTACTTTTTTAATTTCTTAGTTTGTTTTGGATTTGGAGTCGTATGTGCTTCTCAGGTGGCTGTTTGATGATAGTTTTATGTACTGTTACCTGCAGTAAGTGTTCCTTGAAATACCTCTTATTTTGTATAAATTGCTGAGTTCATATCAAACATACAGTAAGAAACCACATTCCTACATGTAGCTTGATCTGTACTGCATTTGTGTGAAAGGAATGGATGCAGGAAGTAAGATTGTGTTCGTGTATAAATCCTGAGTGACTAAAGGGGGATCACTCTCTGGTGCATGCCACAAATCACTATCAAAGACATGCTGATATGTCTGATGTGTTGGATATGTGTGGAACTGATCATATACTCATATCATGCTGGTTACAGTTCTTCAGATCAAACATTTATTTGACATTTGGCATGTGTAAAGCAAGCATGTGTCACTACTGAAGGATACATATGTTTGTCATCTGAGAAAAATACACATGTATTTTGCCCTGTTATTTTTATAGGCAGGCCATGTTCTTGAATAAAGTTAAGAAGTTTAACTTTCTCTTTTTAGTATGTTTGGTATGTGATATAACATAGTCCACTATATGTATATGTACTGCAGTGCATTTCAATGAATCGCCTTACGGAACAAGAATCTGTGACAGACCTTTTAAAAATGAAGTTGTGGTGTCAGATTGAAAATGGCATAAAAAAGTATACCTGAAAAAACCTTCACTAATTTTTTCCACCAATTTAAATGCAGTCAGATGTTTTGATTGTATGACACACTACATAGACCATATTGAAAAGGCTTTAAATATCAGTCAGGGTTATTTCAGATGCAGTTTTTTATGCTCTTTTCACTCATTATAACTTTTTTTTGGAGTGGTCTTTCACTTTATTCGAGTGATAGGAGTTGAAAAAAGGTACACATATATAACCACTATTCTGCATTTATTGAGAGTATGTAAGTACATGTATGTTCTTGTTCAGAAAGCAGTTTAGATATGATTTAAGTCAAAGAAGGAACTGAGAAAGTGTTTTTAGCAATCATTCAACATTTAGTGAGAAGGTATCTATGTTTAGGAGTTCCGAAATACATAATTGTCAACCCAAACCAGAAACGGTTGATAAGGAATCAATTCAACAATTATCTTCTACTCATGACAGATGTCACATGTTCTGTGTAAGGTCCCCTCCTCCCACTACCCCTCAAAGAACCCCAGAGGATAATCCATGTAAATAATCAACATCAATTAATATTCAGTGTCTTTAATTAGCTAAACAATTTATGCCATCCTTAAAAAATTTTGTTGGGCATAACCCATCCCTGTGAGGAAAAAAGGGTCAGTTGGTAGGCAATTATTTTTTTAGTATTCTGGCTCTTGAAAAAGAAATCAACATGATGAGAAAAATAAAAAAAGACTTTCATGAAATGCCAGTAAAAACTTTTGAGTATTGCCCTTGAAAGGGTCAGTAGGGTTACTCCTAACGAATATATTTTTAAGGATGGCCTTATGTGTACTTGTGTGACATCTATGGACATGTTAGTTATGATTTTATTGGTCACACATACGGAAACTGACTAACAAACTTGAATGCAAATTTCTAAAAGCACTTCATCCCAGAGTGGTTTCAGCCAATATCCGTCACTAAGAATCTGTGCTATAACCAGATATAATTATCTCAAAGAAAGACAGTAGTACTGTACATGTATTACTAAAGGCATTTTCTGAACAACAGATCCATCAATCTGATCTGAGTTCACACCACTACCATGTACAGGTGTGAATCCTGCTCTCTCTGGTTCAGCTGCAGCTGGTTTTGTAACAGGATTATCAGCGTTTGAGATTAATTTCTGAGTGTAGCTCAGATTAGTACTGAAAACTGTGACTAAAACCAATCTGGATTTTCAACCAACGAGACTAGGCACCCAATCACCAGCAATGGTCTAGATATTTGACTTGTATTCTCAGCAATGACGTGTACATATTGGTACCTGAGGCCAAAGTCATTGATTCTAAACCCAGATTGGTCTCACCTAAGTGTAATACTAGAAACTGTCCTTTTCCGCAAAAAGGTGAATCCAAAATAATGATAATACTATGAACTGGATGGTTGGTCAGTTGTCTGGCCAAGTGTAGTGGCTGTCACTGATTGAGTTATGGTGAAAACGATGAATTATTCTTGATTGTGGCCCAAGAAGCAAAGTGAATCAAGAGAGAAAAATTCATTGTTAGGCATAGCCATCATTTAATGTTATATGTTACCTTCCTGTTTGTGTTTCAGATGACATGGTGTTCTCCCGACTTCCAGATGCGGTCATCATATCCCAACTGCCCAGCCATGTGGCCCGTACCTCCGAACCAACAACTATGGGGCGCACCATGTCACTGCGCTACAACTCCACCTTTGACAGGCCACACCATAGAGCTGGCACCAGGGTGCGGAGACGTCACACCTTCCTGCTGCCCAGTCAGACGCCTGTCTCAATGTCGCAAGATGCTGTGGATGGAAGCATGTGTGATCTTGACAGTGTGGATGCCGATGAAGATCTGAATGAGATGAATGATGAAGAGCTGTGGAAAAGGAGGAAAACTGTCAAACGCATGGCAACAAACTTGACAGTTAAGAGAAAGTACAGGTAAATAAAGCTTAGGACATTAGGCTGTATCTAGCCTTCTACCTCGTCAAATCCTCGAATGCTGAGCAGCAGTATATAGCGATAATCATTAATTTTCATAAATTCTTTCATAATTTAAGTCAAATTGCGGCTACTGAAGAAAATTAATTATTGCGTAGACACAGAAAAGCATAGTGATACCAGTGGTGACAAGTACAGAATTTGGCTTGTCAAGGAAAACTTGAGGAAAAAGTCAAAATTTATGATGAATCTTCAGTACAGTCTCTTCGGGTGAAAGAGTGTGACATTAACCACAAATCAAATAAAGAAATCATTCTGGACAAATCTGTTTGAATGGCCAGAATAAACATGATTCATGGTGAAATGTAGGTGACTCATTATATACGTTGTGTTCAGACTGAAAGTCACCTGTGCAAACAGGATCTCGAAGAGACTTTGTGACGTGTCATCGTGTCAGGTATTTAGAGACAGATCAATAGCAGGCTTGAATGTTCCCGTAACACAGGAACCTGGTGGATCATGTGCTGTTAGGACATCCATTATGAGTACCACTTAAAACTGAGTTTGGACTATTGAGTGTAAAGGAGAAGGGTTACATGTACAAAACATATACAGCTTATCTAGTTTCATTATATGCAGGTCGAAACCTGATCGTCCTAAACACATCAGATATACACTGTGTGAAAAATGCTGTCTATTTGGCAGTGCCTCTGCTGGTACACTGGCAGCTCAAGCTGGCTTATTGGGTCAGATTCTTAGAATCAGTATTCACAGAAAATACTTTGAACATATGTGACAGATTGTTTTGGCTGTTATCTTTTAGCCCCAGAATTGATGAAGGACTTTAATGGATAAGAGTTTTTTATGCCTGGCCTTTTTCAACAGGTGTCACAAATATTTTCTGTTTGTCTACATTCAAAAGTACCTTTTCAGTTGTTGAAAAGGTTGAGGAACAGTTCTGCAGTATTGCATAGGTCACAGACCAGAGTGAGCTTGGATTTGATATTATAAATACATGTAGCTGCACCTCACTCTTCTATAAATGGGAGGAAATCGATGAAACACATGTTGACATTTTTATGGTGAGCGTTTGATTGTACTTACCTATTAAACACCTGTGGAACGCTGTGGAAAGTCATAAACCTTACATGTATAAAGCAGAATTTGGCTAAGCTTGGGAAAAATACAGCATGTCATAAATACAACCTGAGTCAGATAGCTTTACAGCATCTGTGTCATTGGTGCTGTTAGAGAAAGCTATAAATCACACTAACATAAGTACATGTACATATGGTATGTGTTTTGACGAGTAGAAGTACATGTACCTGGTTGGGTGATCTTGTACATAGGCACATACTGTAACCTGCTGCAGAACCATTCAGTGGTGAAACCTTTCATAGTGTGCATTAAGGCCTGTCTACAATAATGCTGAATAATAAATTTTAATGGGTTGATGGGTGTGGATATTGTGACATGTTTCCTTGTGCTTTGTAATAATCATCTTTATTCATTTCTATTGTAGTATATTTAAGACTCATATATTATTAAATCCATACATACATGTTATTATTACATGACAGTTAAATATTGAACAGAGATTTCCTGATCCACGTGAGCAGTCCAATAAGTACTGTCAGCACTATTGAGAAAAATAATTTTTCAACAGTTTTAAATGACACATTCCATCTTATTCTGGATTTTATGCAGTGATAGGTACAGTATGCTTACTCGAGGTCTTTACGCAGGTAAATGCGCATTGATCTGAATACCTAAAACTTTTCAGCCGCCTCGATCCGAGTATCAGTTGTTTTACACGACTGATGCCACAGTGTAAATCCAAAATGTTTTCACTGTATTAGAATCACTTGAAAGATTTTATTAACTTTGGCCACATTGACAGTTGTCATTTTTGATAATCTGATCAACAACAGCTGCACTTTCTCTAATGAGGCAGTCCCTTCCACGCATTTCCACTTGCAATGTCCAGTTCTGGTGAGTGAAAGTGGACACTGGGTGCTGCTATTTTGCAGCACAAATAGATAGGACATACATTGGCAAAGGGTGCAGACTTTCAAATGGCCTATCACCAACATGGAGTGAGGTTCTTGTAGAACAGATACTAGGCATTTGTCACGAACTATTTCTCTGACTGACTCTGGACTGTATGCCATACTAAGCAATGAAGCAGTAAGGTTTAATGCCGGGATATGAATATGAATTTCTGCATTTCTTTTAATGTTTCAGTTTCATAAAGTTATTAAATTGCAGTTGGTCAGTACATATACTTGACAATTTTAGAATGATACTGACCGTGCTTGTGACCAATCAGTGTTTATAAAAGTATGACGAAGCGGACTTAGCCTGATTTATCAGAAAAAGGTACATATATGGCGAGGCCTTCAGAAAGGCCAGTGGTCAATGCGGTAGTGGAGTTCTGTACTGGTAGAGTAGTGATGTGTCACAGGTGAAGAAGACTTGGATTTGTCATAAAATATGTCCACCTGATTTGCTATAACAGTGTCCAGATAATTCAAAATTAAACGCAAAGACTTAGAAGAGCTTTTGTGATTGATTTGTGGGCAGGGTGTGTGTTTACCTAGACTACTGGTATCTGAAGAGTTAGCCTGACACAGGAGTTAACCTACATGTAGATGTCGTGTCTACCAGTAGGTGAAGGGGAGACTTTTACCTGACAGAGGGTACTACCTGAGGACTAGGAAGTTACCTGTTATCTGTCCCCATTTTGTATAGGTCAAACTCGACAGCTTATCCAAAACCAAGCCAAATCTTTTCAAACCAGTTCAAAAAGCCAATATAAAGAATTTTTTTTTTTTTACTTAGAGAAACATTTATGAAAGCAGTAGTATTCACATATAAAAGAACTTCTTAATTGATTCTTTTGTGTCCCATCCAGCCATACATGTGTATATTTATGGTAGAAGTGTTATAAAATTGGTGAGTGCATGACAAATATGTTCATACCAAATTGTTCCATATCACTGACTTCCGCAAACTTGCTCAACCTGTTGCCCAAGATTTGGTCAGTGACCCTGCTGGGGGTCTGAGTACTGAGGAAATACTCTAGTGAAGCCATGTCTGAGACAATGCCCCAAGCTCAGGATTGTGCCCAGTTTTAGTGGCATCCCAGTGGGGGCAGAGGAAATCCTATTTGTATCCGGCCCTATTCATGTCCACTCAGGTGTTGAGAAACAGGTTGCCTTATCTCAGGTAACAGTCATTCTTCACTGGTACACCATCATTGATTGTCCCAGCACACTCTGACAACAAACACCCAGGCTATTACTTACTAATCTGAAAGGGAGAAATGTGAGGTGTACTTTACCTGGGATCAGCAAGTTCAGGGCCAGCTACATGTAGGTGGGGCTAGTCCCGGGATACTTCCCCAGCACCCATCCGTTTATTAAGGCCAGTCCACGAAAGGACAGACGGAAAGTTGTCTTTGGATATCAGGTTGTTTTGACCATTGACAGCTCAAGTTTGTCACAGTTGACATCACATGATCAGGACCTAGATAACTGCTGTGAATAGAGAAGTATCTACAGCTGAGATCAAGAACATTGCATAGCTGATATCACTTGGACTGGAGCAGTGCGAGTAACAGGTGTTGTCTGGGGTCTGTACAACCCACCCAGACAGTAATTGGTTGTGTGTACCTGTACGCGGATACACTGAGAGTCTGTGTACACATTTGTTTACAGCGCTTCTGATTACTGACAGCTATAACCTACCTGTTTTCTGTTGGAGACCTGTTTTTGCTGGATGACGTTATGGATAACTCAGTATATATCACCCACCCTTCCGGCAGCATGTATCACTACCATGCCCCTGTGGTACCTTCACATGGCCAACACGGATACCCTGGCCAAGGTAGGGGATTGGATGACCCAGGATACAGCTATAGTAACTCTGCATTCCAGGGAGACGCCCTACCCGTGCAGCCCCACCGCCAGTACCCAAGGGGTAGGAATCCTGGCCCATTTGAAAACCCAGGTCGGGATATGCCTGATAATATGTATGGGAATGCTGGATCGAATACATTTCAAGACAACATTTATGACAATGCCCGTGAACGTAGCAATCGTCCCGCTGAACAGTACAGGAGTGGTTTTGGTGGTGGGAATCCAGAGCAAGATCCAGCGGCTGATTATGAGGATCAAGAGTCTATGGTGACCTTAGATCCGACTGAAGAGAGCCACCAGCCAAATGGTGGCCACACTGACTCTGAAATACGCAACAGGCTTTACAAGAGGTCTTCCGTTAATCTGTGGGAGACAGTGAAGAAGTCACAGCAGTCTCTGGCTTACCAGGGGCTGCCCAGCCGGAGCACCATAGGAAGGAGACAAAATTTGAGCCAGCGGCTGAAGGAGAGCCGTGAGGTGGGCGATGAGGAGCTCCCAACTCTGGCAGATTACGCAGCTGACACGAGAAGGTGGTGTGTCATGTTATATGGAGGCTCTTCTACTAATGGCTAGAATACAAGAGATGGGGTCTCAATCCTGGCCGTGTGTAGGGATTTTGTGAATTTGGGTGTCGTAAATCTGAGATTACAGCCGTTTATTCATTTACCCAATTCTCCGTTTCTCATTGTGAAAAGCATAATCTTCAGTGAACAACCGCCCTACCCTCTGCCATTTGATGTAAAGTGCAACCTCGTGTTAACAAATCCTGAGGAATCCCCATTCTCACTCAGTTCATGGGGTCTTGGTGACAGTAAACTTTCAAAGATGCTCAGGTTTCTCTTTGCACAGGATTAAGTTCACTTGTCTTCAAACAACTATGTGTGCATGAATGTATAGCAAAGGTGGGAAAGTAGGTTGCCAAAGGCCTTTGGTTTAACCAAGGCACACCAGTTTCTTCCACCCATAAAACTGACCACCATATAGGTGAAAAATTCTCTATTGCATAAAACAACACTTAAATATTTAGATGAAATATCTTGTGTACTTTAGCCAAAGTTTATAGGTGTACATGTATGTATATTAGAGGTAGTTGTGCCCAGGATTTTGTGGTTAAGCTGTAAATTATGTGGCTTAGTTAGATTTACACATTGGGTAGTTACTTGGGTATGACTTACATGTATGTCTCTCAGTGGAATCTCACCTTTTTGATATTTACATGTGTCTTGTGTTGACATTCAGTAGCAGGGCCCATCTCGATGCATACACTAAGAACAATTGGTATTTTGTAGAAAGTTGCCAAAGTCACAGTTCTTATCAAAACACACAAAGTAGGGTTGACTTTAGCTTCTTGCTCCATGGCTAGTTGATTCTGAACATATTGCAGCTGCCAGCATACATGTATCTACTATGATGTAAACAAACACATACAGATTTTTGCTTGATCTTACATGGAGGTCAATGAAGACCTTTGACCGTCCACCAGTTTGGCATATGTAAGAGACGGGTAAGTTCATCAGTTACTCTCCCAGGGTCAGAGGTTTACTCCAGGCACTCAGCGTGCCCTCACCCATATTTTTCTGTAACCAACTATCACAAAAATAACTGTAAACACACAGATTTTCACTGTTTTTGTCTCTCTGCACTTTGTTTTACCAATTCTAACGATCATTTCTTAATTTAGTATTACCCTGGAAAAGGTGTGCAAGCACGAGACTGTATCTCTAGGTGTTGAGAACATTGCGCCAGGGAGTAATTTTTAGTTCATAGACCTACAGGCACCTTGACAAGGAGTAGTGTTTTCCTCATTAGTTGTCAGCATGTCTTGTGTCACTGTTTCCTGGCCCATTGGTTATCTCTACAGAAAGGTGTTCCACACCAGTGATTTCATATATTTGGTTTGCATTTATTTACAGAGAACGGGTATTGTCCCATCAGAATAAGTCTGGAACAGGCTTGTACGCTCTAAAGAGAAAGGTAAGGTAATACTTGCTCTGTTTTTAGGCTATGAAGATACCCTTAGTGCTCTGTAATCTAAGGCATTCTTGCTTGGGATCTAACTTACCTTTGATGATAGATAGTATCCTGTAGCTGACAGAGTTACAGTTCTGTGGGTTCCTCAGGAATCTCTGATTAGACCACTGACTGTAGACTTGATTCCCCACTAGTTTAATAAGTTACATGTTCATGTGTACAGACTAAATCATGATTAAAATAAACCTTTCTAATAAAAAACAAAACAAAAACATAACATGAAAAAATAACCCCACAACTGCTATGGTCAAAACCATTTTAAGTACCTGTTCATGTTTATGGCTGTCTCCACATTCTTCCTTATATCTGGCATCACAGGTAATCAGTTAATGATGACATTGGTCACTGACTTTTGTGCCCCCTTTCACAAATGCACTTAGATCTAGGTGCACATTGCGGCTGTGATGATAGACGTAATACTACCCATGATAGATACATGAGCTTTGTGGCACAGGCTCAGAGTTCTTAAGTAATAGCTGTACTGTACATATAATATACTGTACTTTACAGATAATATACATAATAGTTTAGATCTAACATTGATTTGATTGTCCTGTACATGTACACCTCCTAGGAATATGCTGTTGGGTGCCTCATGATATGTGGACTCTTTTGCAGTCATTCCATAAACTGCGTTTACAAGCAAATGAAGTTGCAGGACGGTTGGAAATTTGGGCAAAATCATTGAAAGTCATTGAAGGTATGTTCATGTTCTGCTGTAAGTAGTTAAAATTCATTTTTGATTGACGAAGAATTTGTTTGATCTTTGATCAGTTTTTGTAAATTTGACACTAATGTATTGAATACCTATTTACACTACTTAAAATGATGGAGATGCATGAGCTGAGAGAAATCTTTTGAAGATACAAGTATCTGTCATCTGTTCTGACATGCAGTGGCACAAGGAAACAAGTTACATTCAAATTTTTTGTGACCAAGATTTTTTATTTTACTCTGGAAAGCAAATTAGGGCCAATATCAGTGGTATTTTGTCAAAGTCTCTATTTATATTTGACTGAATAGTTGGGTGACTGGAAGCACGGTGCAAAATATTCTAAGTTTTATAAAATAGAGACGCTCAAAATCTAAATTTGCATGAAAATTTTTCCTTTTGCCAGTTTCATCCTTTTGTCATTGTAGGGCAGTACAGTTATAGATACCGGTGAACAGTAAATATACCTGTGAATGAAAATCACTATTATTTTCAGACTAGCATAACTTATATCATTGTCAATACAGATAGTCCTTTATTGTCCCATACAGGTCATTTTGGTTCTGCCATTCTGTCATATTTCACCTTTGTGAGATGGCTGATGTTTCTGAACCTGTTTATTTGCCTGCTGCTCTTCCTGGTTATCACACTGCCTTTCCTGGTGCTGAAGCGGAAGCAGACCTTCCCCGAGTATGCTCACAACTTGTCCATCACCACAGACGGGTTCCTGAATCAATCAGTAACGTGCTCTGAAAAATACCGGAATTTTCTTAATAACATGGTCTCTAAGCACAATGCAACTGACTACATACTGGACTTCCTGCAGGGCACGGTAAGGGCATTTCTCAGCCATTAAACACAGATCAGCACAGTGTTTCAGCTAAAGTTTGGCCTGTAAAGGTGGACTTTCAGAAAAACATAAAGGCCTTAAAACGGTACTTGTGATACCAAGACTTTTAATAAGTTTTTGTGATAAAAGGTTAATCTAATTTTGCAGAAACCTCTTGATTGACCCCTAAGTGTATAAATATGTGTGAATATGTCAGTGTGAATAAAGCTTAAAGGCCTTAAGAGATGAAATAGAGTAATCAAACAATAAGGAGATGTGAAGGGCATAAACAGCTATGTCTTCCTGCAAATGTTCTTCCTTGTCACATGAACATGTGGGTCCAACCCTCAGACAGAACATTGCGATGTGCCTGGGATGGCACTTGGCTAAGGGCCCAGTCTTGATAGTCCTGGTGTCAATATGCAGCGATGGGGTGCGGCACCATGTCACATGTCTTTGGCAAGGAGGTTGTTCCAACCAAGGGCAATGCAAATTTACATCTTTGAGATAGTCCTTCTAAAAGTAGACACTGTCGTGATATGACTAAGTAATATTGAATGCTAATGTAAAACATCATGTATCACTACATGTTCATGTATAACGTAGTATTATGTGTTGGAGGTGTGAGGGTCTCTATTATATGTCCCTGCAAGGTCACTATATAAGAATACTTGTTGGCATGTGAGAGAGGTCAAGCTAGGCTGTTGTAAAATGTAGCCATTACTTTAAATCTTCAACCTTTTTGATCATTAAAGCAGTTTTTAAAGGGTAGCTTATGTTTACAGTTATTGTAAAATTAAAGCCAAGAATGATTTGCTTGTGTCCCCATAGGTGTAAGATTCATAAAACTATAAGAATTATTTCTGTAGACCCTACAGTTCTCCAAGAAAATACTGAAATATGGCATTCAGCAGTGGTTGAAAATGTTGAAGGATTAGGGTAGTTATCTTTATGAAACATATATCTTCCTATGAAAACATAGTGAGAGCCTATAAGAGTTTGAATGAATGTGTGTTTTGTTATTTTCAGGGTTTTATGGAAAATACCATCTTGTTCTATGGGAACTATTTTAACAAGACCCTGGCTGCTTTTGACCCTGCAAGCCTGGCAGAGAACCCATGGTCCATGGTGTACAACATGTCCCTGGCTTACCTGCTGGCCACAGGCATCTACTTTATCGTCAGTTTCATCCTTATCATCAGACAGTGAGTGGAGTAGCTGGTCTGGGGAGCGTTCGAGCTGTTACTTACTCTCAGACATTTACTAACGTGTGAGAAATAAAGAGGAAATTATGTAAACTTATGTGAGATCTGAAATCTTAACATACAAGCTTCATTTGAGATTTTTTTGTTCAGTAGTGGAAAATGTAAAGTGCTTGAATTCACTCTTGTGATATATTTCATCACTCATTGAAAGCTATTTTTTTAACAGTTATAAGCAGCATGCAATAAACATTGTAGTTTGTAAATTGAAAGCGGTACTTAGATTTATATGTAAAATTATTCAGATTTGTAATAACATATTGATCCCTAATTCAGCTCAGCGGCTGGCCTGAAAGAGAGTGTGCTAAGTCAGGAGACATCATCAACCAAGTACTGTAACAAGGTACTGACAGGCTGGGATTTCTGTATCACTGACGCGTCCAAGGCCATGCTGAAACACCGCAACCTGAGGAAGGAGCTGGAGGTGGGTGTCTCCGTCTGTCCAACCTGATACAGGCTACTAATCCAGTTGGTATTTACAAAATCAGACAGGCTTTTCTGTGCATATGAAATAAGCATCTTGTGAAGTGTAATGGATTAGGTCAGTTTTTAGTCAGAAATGAATACATGGGGAAATTACAATGTTGGAAAATTAACCTGTCATGAAATGGTTGTAATATATATGTGGAAGCATGAGTGTAAACTCATGGTTTAACGGCCCACACAGCTCATAATTAAAGTGTAGGTTAGGTGATGTTTGACACGGATTATTAGATGTAGTTTGAGAAACCAATCAAGGTGCAATATTGCATTATCTGAGTGATGTGGTTTGACTTACTCAGCTCACACGCCCAATTTGATGCTGAAACATCGCTTTTCCAGACAAATCCGCGTCAGTTTGAATATGCCTTCTTTCCAGTGGAATATGATGAAATCTACGTCTCGTGATCTAGAGTGTGTATAGTATATGCACTCTGTGGGCCATCCAGGCCCTTTTCCTTGGCTTAGAATGCGGAGATAAGTTGAGGTATGTGCTGAAAAGCCTTGGAGAATGGTTAGAAGGTACACTAAAGGGGAGTAACTCCGTCACAACATACGAGTATCACATGTTTTAGTTGCTACTTAGTATTCTTCTTGATGTGATGTTTCTGGTTATCGTCTTTAGGCAGACCTGTTTGAGCAACAGATGCAGAGAGAGAGAGCCGCCCGAAGGAAGCGTGACTGGATTAAGCTCTACGTGATCCGAATCTTCATTAACATCATTGTGGTGTCCGTGTTAGGAGCATCTTTAGCCCTGATTTACCTGACCAATGATTGGTCGCTCATGGTACAGTCCATACAATTCCTAACATCATGACTTCTATCATGTTTACATAGCTGTAATGCAGTAATGAAACAGCGGTCCACTTTCGCTTGCGTAAGTTGATTTTCTCATATAAGTAACTTGTATGTCATTTACGGAAACAGATTTACCAAGAAATTTTCATTAGGTTTCCACATACATATGTGCATTCATCTGCGGATTCATTCGTAGAATGTACCAGAGTGTTTTTTTTTTATTTCTGTGAAGGGTTCACTTATTAAGCACGTACCGCTGCATAGTTAAAATTTGTGTATTTTAACAAAATGGCTGAAGGAAGATCTTTGGGAGTGGATGAGGGGGGTAATTTGTCAACATTGCACATGGTTAACATTGTCCTGCCCACAGCTTCAGAAGAATGATGCTATCACAGAGCAAATACTGAAGCTTCTGGTTCAGTTCTTACCTTCCATCACCATCACCATACTGAATATCATTGTGCCGGTATTCTTTGGTATCCTTGTGGCCCCCGAAGGCTACTCCCCAGGATTTGAGATCAAGATCACTTTGGCCAGGTAAACGTTTTCCCATATTCCTTTTATTCTTTTTGCTTGTTTTGTCTTAACCGATGTAAAATTGGCGTCATAAAAATATGCATAGACATTTTCATACACTGTTCAGTTTTAGTGTCTCCTAGAGTGAGATGTCATTTCTGATCAAAATGTAATGGTGAACCTGTAATACTATGGTTAAATGCATCTTCATCAATTTGAAAGTTATTCTTGAGTATGGCTTAAAACACCAGTCAGTTGAATAAATAATTTCATAGGAAAACTTTGGAAGATATGTGTATGTTGTTTACAAGTTCACAGTATTTTGAACATGAGTCAGTATAGGGCATCTGATGTGTTCATGCTCTGAAAATGAATAGATACATACACTTTTAATTGTAAAACCAGAGGTCAATGTTTGCAGCCTGAGTTTCAGGAATTTTACTGTTGTGTAAAATAAATATGTTGTGTAATTTCTGTGACAATTTCCTGTTGACAGGACAGTGCTGCTACGCCTGGCCTCAGTTTTTATCCTGATGATCTCTCTGTATGACCAAGTGGTGGCCACAACTGGATTTGGTGACAGCATCAGAGAGAAAACAGCTGCAGCTTTAGATTCAATAAGGGGAATGAACTCCAGTCTGAATGAACCACAGGTTGTTCAAAACAATTTTGGGGGCGATGAGTGTGGGAACAAAAATTTTAGCCAGGTCAAGGTAAGACTATCACATCTAGATGTACACCCTTCAGTTACACTTGTTGATGACACAACTGTAATGTATTCCTCCTAAAGTTTAGCTTTTTT
Organism: Acanthopleura granulata; assembly: GCA_016165875.1. NCBI lineage: Eukaryota > Metazoa > Mollusca > Polyplacophora > Chitonida > Chitonidae > Acanthopleura > Acanthopleura granulata. The sequence continues at coordinate 40,581,101 of JABBOT010000002.1, read as the reverse complement.
TTCAAGTGATGTATTTTGGTTGATTCTGAAAAATTAACCCAACTTATACGACCACTTAAGAGTATTTTGTGAGGTTTGTTGAATTTCTTGTGAAAAAAATTAAATGTTAGCATCAAAAGGCTTTCTGAAAATGCATTCAAACCTCAGGTAAAATACTGTCATGAGAGCTGGGTCTGGCTTGAATTTCATCCAACAGTTTAAAAATAGGAGTTTTAATAACCGAAACACGATTTAGTAAGGTATAAAACACCAGAATAAGTAAATATTAGCAGATAATGTGTTGACGCTTGAGTTGGTTTGTAAAATCCTTATGGTCTACATTACCAGTGTTGGGAGACCTACGTGGGACAACAGCTGTACAAACTGGTTCTCCTGGATCTCATTGTGGTGCTGGTGGTTACATTTGTTGTGGAGTTCCCTAGAAAGTAAGAGAAGACTTGACTTTTCTTTCATAGAAATCAGAAAGTGCATTAATAATAATAATAATAACCATTTTATTTCATCAGCATTTTCAATATTTTAATTTCATTATTCCATGTGGACTGACAAAATGATATTATTTGAGAAGCCCTGAAATATGCCAACCAAACTATTATAATGTGAGTTTGCCTCCAAAAACAGGTTTAATTGAAACAGTGCAAGAATCATGCTGAAAGGTGGTCTTCTATATGTAAAAAAGCTGAGGAATTAGGTTAATCAGTTTTATCTGTCTTTTCATTGTATTAAAATGCATTGATTTTTTATATACACGTACATATATTTTACAGATTATTGCACCGCCGTTTCCATTCTAAGTCCCGGCTGATCAGCTGGCTCGGGAAGCAGCAGTTTGACATACCTCAGAATGTGCTGGACATCGTCTACTGTCAGACTCTCTGCTGGTATTTGTCACCTTGTTTGTTTTTTTAATGCCGTGTACATAAAAATATGTATGTGTCATATGTCTGTATACATACTTGGATTTTATGTCATACTTAAGAATTTTTCAGTGGCATGATGACGAGGAGTCCTTAGAACACAAAAAAATGTGAGACATGCACTTGTGTTTGTACCAAGAAATACTTGGTTACTTTTGCATGGATGCCTGGAATGCGACAACCACACATGTAATTGTTCATGTTTGTGTATTCAATATAGGCATACATTTGTGGCAGAGATTGGCCATCCAGTGAGTGCTTGGTGACATGGTTGTAATGATAACGTTTGCTTCTCAATTTCCAGGCTTGGAGCTTTCTTCAGTCCGCTGATCCCATTCATTTCCATGCTGAAGTGTTTTATATTTTTCTATGTTAAGAAGGTGAGTGATGAATTAATTGATTGTAAAGCTTTATGTTTCTGTTAAGTGGTGTTTTATTTCTTGCATGAAAACAGTAGAACTCACCAAGCTTTAAGGGAAGCAAAGAAACTCCATGCATGAATACTGGTTAATATGGTTTTATGTGGGAAGTTCATGTCATTCTGTGTGCACATTGTGAGACCGTGGCTGATCACGACTCCCTGTTTCTGTTCAACTACCTTTGGAATCTTGGCCTGTATGAAAATTTTTATTTATTTACTTGTGTTTAATACCATACTGAAGAATTTTCACTGCTACAGGGCCAGTGGTCGATATAATGGAAGGTGTAGGAAGATAAAATCTCACCAATGATATGGCTGTTCTCAGTACTTTACCTGACTTGTTCTCCTCTTACAGCTGACCCTGCTTCAGAACTGTGACCCCCCGGAGAAGCCATTTCACACCTCACGCTCCAACTCCTTCTTCATGACTGTTCTCCTCATCTCATTTATCATGGCCTCTATCCCGATAGGCTACATTGTGGGCAGGTAAGTGAGCTTTGACAGGCCTAATCTGGCCTCTGAAGGGCAATCTTGTTTATCTAGACTGTCATACAAACCCAACTGACGACTTCAGAAGTGACTTCTTCTTGGAAGCGCTATATCGCTTTGCATAGGGCATGCTGAGTTTCACAAATAGTTACAAGTTTTTATCGTATTTGCAAGTATAACTGGCGCATTCATATAAGTGACACACCAATAACTAATAAGATAATTCCCTAAAAAAGCCCTTGTTCCCATAAAAGTTTTGCAGAAAGTTTGAGGAATTAGCTCTCTTTATGCCCAGCTGGTTGCTGGCGGACACTCGTTGCAACTGGCAATACAGGTGTGAAAGCTACTCTGGACTACAGATGGTCTGCCACAGTTGGCAGAGTAGGATTTCTAAGAAATAATCCGACTTCACCGTTGGTTCACCTGTGAATGGTTCACTTTGACAAATTATCTGGTTGCTTGCCTGTGGTCTGTGATTGCAGATTGAGTTGTGTTTTCATAATGGTTTTGTCATATCATGGTCTTTAAGGCTTTTATAACCGTAAAAGCCTGGTTGGCCATGTCAGTCTTGTACTGTGCATGTTGTTGTTGTTTCACTTGCGAACTTTCCTGCAACTCAGTGGTCTGTAGGCCTAATTCACAGTGCAAAACCTTGATGAGAATTCATATACTCATGTAAGTTGGCGCAGGTACTTGTATTCACTTGTAAATGAAAAAATGGGGCTGTTTTTTTGGTGTCTTTTTCTTGGAAGGGAAAGGGCACTTCGAGGGAACGGCAATTGGACGCTGAGAAAGGCCCGATTAGGCCCTGTTTGATACACCCTATACAGTGCATAGTGGGCAGCCAAGCTAGCTTTAGTGCATCAGTACTCTTCAGTACTCCAGTCAGTATGTGGAGGATTCACAGGCTTTTATGTATTAAATCCTAACAGTTTGATGCACATGCCAGTACCCTGTGATACATGCCAAACCTATAAACCCAGTGTAAACAACTTTATGATTGATAATGTTTCATATAAGAACAAAGGATCCTTTGGAAAATGACTGATAATGTTTTGCCTAGATATTGTAGTTGGTGATTGTTCATTTCAGAATCCCTCCATCACAGAGTTGCGGCCCTTTTCGTGTGTACAGTGAAACCGAGTATTATATGTTCCACGCTCTCACCAACCTAATTCAGACCTTCTCGAGCACAGGGAGAGACTTTTTCTATTTCTTCGGCTCTGTGGCTTTCTACGTCCCAGCTATAATTTTACTGTGGTAAGTGTCAGGTGCCAGGCACTTCAAGTATGTTCATATACGACTTCCAGGAATGTCTTCTTATTGTTAAATTGCAACTGATGCAGTTATTAGAGTATCAATAGAACATCATCTCATGAAGATTAAAACTGGCAGAATGCATATATATTGCTTGTACTTTGAATAGGCTTCTTGTAAAGGTCTGATCACAAAATGATACTTCGCTACTCTCAGAGCAATCAGCCATCATTTTGTCAGGCCTGGGCCTATTCAGTCTGGCCATTAACCAGTCTTGAGTTGTATGATCAGATTGAAAACTTCAAATAACTTTAATACATTTTGTGGCCTGAGACTAGGCTATTAAGTCAGGGTGTCCCGTTTGCCATCCTACCTTAAACTTTAAACGGTATTTACAGAGTGTTCATTCAGTTGACACTTGTAGATCATGAGTTGTTCTGCTTTGTTTTTCCAGCCTGTTGATGTACTACTTTTGGGCTGTGGGTCAGGGATACAAGAAGATGGGAGAACTGCTGAAAAATCAGTTAGCAATGGTGAGTCATGTTAGCAATGGTGAGTCATGTTAGCAGTGGTGAGTCATGTTAGCAATGGTGAGTCATACAGCTGAGAATTCATAGAAAATGTATTTCATCCAAAGTTTGGTGTTTGAAAATGCACTTTCAGAAGCACCTGACAAAACTTTCTCTCATCAGAAATTAATCCTCACAAAAAATCTTACGTGGCCCTACATCAAATGTAAATAAATCAGTTAGAATCGAACAAAATATGTCACTTGGTAAAACTTCCGCTGAAATGCAAGTTACAAATATTACATTCTCTGAAGTATTTCAGGAGCTACAATGTACCCTGATGGGTTTAAGTTTTGGGACAGAAATTAGTGCTGCAGCATTTCTTCCAGGTTATTTTGGAAAAATATATATATGTGGATATGTGGTTCAGATATGGACTAATTATGTGAGAGAAAAACTTATGTATTCCTCATACAATTAGATGTATAGTGGCTGAAGAGGACAGACCAGATGTCCCAAAATTAGAAGAATTAGGTTAATGTTTTAATTTGTGTGAACATTTGAAGACAAGTGCAGAGTTTATGAGGGTACATCATGTTGCTTTGAATGAATTTCTTCAGAGTTACTTTGCTTTACTATGTCATTCTAAGCTGTACAGTGGATCAACTAGGTTTCATTGTAGGGCTCTCTAAACAAATTATTCCTTTATTAAAAAGGTATTTTTTGCTCTATATTTTCAGGAGGGAAAGGATAAGCAGTACCTGTTGATGCGTGTAACAGAAGCTTTCAAGAGAGGCTGAGTACTGCACGTGCATCTGTGAAGGTGCTTTTCTGTAGGAAGACTGTCTCACAGACAGGCTGGATTCTTTGTTCACGTCAGTAATTAACCAAAGCTTTCAATTTTATAGCAAAGAAAATGCATTGATACCAATGAAGTTATGCTTTTCACCATACTTTACATTTATAACATTATACCATTATCATTTTATACCAAGTGTTGGTGCCCTCATGCAGAGGTTTTTGCATGTATTTCTGTCTCGAAATCTATATTTATAGGATTGTTTTTCTCTGTCTGATGTAACTTTATGTATTATACTTTGTATTAGATAGTTTTGTCTAACTTAAGAGGGACTTTGTATTTTTATAGTGTTGGGAATGTATTTAATGGTTTTAATGTGCAATATAGATTATTTATTTACAGCTGTATATACATATAAAGATGTGATGTGATGTACATATTATGACATGAATGTTTCAAGACCTTTTTGTTGTTGTAGCATTTGTCCTCTGGATGCAAACAAGGCTAGTACTTCAGTGTAAACAGTGTTGTGACTCTGTACCAGTATGATATGTGGAGAACGACCTTGTGTAAATCACTGGGAATTAGGCACTGCCAGCAGCTGCCTCTGAAATTTTGCAGTTGAAATTTACCAGGTTGTTGATAAATGTAGCGTTATTGGTTTTCCAAAGGCTCAGTCTAAGTTACCCAACTTATAAACCTGACCATAACAAGCTGTGTAAAGAAGTGAATGGGTGATTATGGATCAACGCCTTTTTGGGCAGTAATGTGGTGATATCGTGGTGAACCCATGTACACAAAGCTTTCAGTGGTTCCACGGTTGGATGAATGCATATGCATGGTGATGTGGTCAGGAGTTGGGACTTCTTGAGATAAACATGAGGACACAGAGGCCTCCCTCATGAAATGCTTCCTGTGTAGCATTTTGCACACAGGAAGTGTATGTCGGTATGTTGACAGAATTCTTTACCATACTAGTTACATGGTAATTTTGTATATTTCATGCTGCAGTGTCTATGAAATGTGGCCATACTGTTGAACTTGTTCATAAACTGTTTTGAATTCCAGATTTCAGTATTTTTTTGTGTGTGTAGATGTTTTATGTTAAAGAAATTATTCCCATTATTAAAGTTACAGTGTAACTGTACCTGTATGTGTATACATCAGAGTGAATAGGATATCTCGGGTTAGCTTTTTTATTGGAACAACGAAAGCTTGATGAAGCTGAGATATGTTAACTACATACACAATGTAGCTTATTTCTAATATTATATATTTATAAAAGTAACGACTTGGGAGCAACAATTGCTTCTTGACAATATGAACAGCTGTACTTTAGTTACATACATGTTTGGAGAGATTAGTTAGTAAAGGGTTAAAGAAAAGCACATGCTATTCAAGTGCAAATCATTCAAAATTACGTGCCTGTTTCCATGCATGCGTATTGTTTGTGTATATCTGTGTATTCAAACTAAAACAGGTTTTGCAAATAAATCCCTAGACCCCACCAACAACCCTAGCAAAATGATGAATATAGCTCTTTTTTTTTTTCACTTTATCTAATATTTAATGCCACTTGTAATATAAGAACCTTCAATTTTATTAACGATTCAAATATGGTGTGAAATGTTTTGATCACACGAAGTTCAGGCCTATCCATTGTAATCAGTGAATCTCTGACTCTGTTACAGTTGAAGTTTGATCAGGCTTCATCTAGTATACATGTACATCTATCATAAACCCTTAAGTGGGATTGAAACAATGACCATATTTTAACCAGGAAAGTTTTCTATTACAGTACAGTTCAGGTGTTCACATTGTGTTTCAGATGTAACATGTTTGGAATGAAAATGTTTGAACATTTTTTTGTGAAAGATGTAAACACTATGCAAATGAAAGTTGTTCAGAGTTGTTTGAATCTTCCGTGTTGGTATTTACGGATAATAAAGTTACTTACGTTTTATTTGTAATTTTTATGTTTTTACTACGTTAATATTATCCTCACAATACTTTGGCCTTATATTTTATGCTGCCAATTTTGTTATAAATCTTGAAGCATATTGAGAAGGCAGATCTAATGCTGAACGCATTAATCAAAAGCTAGAAATCAAATTTGAAATGTTCAGGAAGACTGATTTGTGACAAGCAGAGCTCCTAATGTCTGGAATTAATGTTTCACAAGGACATTCTGTTGGAGTTGATCATGCAGTTTGTGCTTTCGTTAGTCCCCTACTGGTAGAGGAGGGGACTTCACGTTTACACCTTGTCTGCTATGTTGTTGCAAATCAGTTTTCTTGAAAAGTTTGGATTTGTTGCCTTGTTTTTAAATCCAACTTGGCACATGGCTTCGCTGTGATGACTTTCAGATCAAGTTCGTGGTTTAAGTCTCTTGGTTCATTCCCAACAAAATTATGGCCATTTCATTCTGTTATGGAACAAAAGCAGTGGATCATTCTGAAATGAATACATGACAATGGTTTAATGCCACTTTGGCAGTATTGCAGCCATATTGTGATGTTACTCTGACCTGAAACTTGGCCCATGGCTTCACCAAGGTAAGCAACAGATGAAGTTGACTTTTGACAAAGTTGTTCCAATAATTCCAACCAGTAGGGGACATGTATTGCCTTCACAAACATCCTGAATGCTTATATCTAAAATACATCATGATATCTTCACATAATTTAAGTTACATGTACGAATGATAAAAAAAAGAGTAAAAAATAGCAATAATGGAAGTGATTATATCAATAACTTTATTTCTAGATATCACAAATTCACTTCATGATATCACACATTTGTTTCCATGCACTCAGAATGGTAGACAGTAAGAGGAGTCTGCCATAGGTAATTCTGGTAAAAATTAGAACTAGAGCTGTGATTGGATTGTCCTTAGTCACCCAAATTTGCAGGTCATTCAGTAACAGGGTGATGACATTTTCAAAGCACAAGTTCATTACCTTGATAACAACAGACACACAATAGTACTTCTGCCACATCATCAACTTCTGTCTGCCAGCACTTCTTTTAGTCCCCCCAAACAAACTGTTTAATAACATTAACATACATCCATACAGGCAACTCACTGACTGGTGTTCTGTGTTCTCAAGAGTATTACCATAGCATGACTGTCATAACAACACATCCCACGTGTACTAGAACTTGAAAAATGTCACTGCCTAGTGTTATTGTGCACAAGAATACTGGCTATTTCTTGAGGCTTCCTATGGGCTGTCTAGGCATATCAGACTGATCACAATACTTTCTTCACTCAAAATTTGATGTATGAGAATTGTTCAGGATGATCGCTAGTGTTCAACACTGTTGACACTAAAATCTTTGCAAACTTGCCACCACTTGAACAGCCCTTGATTCAAGGAAGCTTTCACTTTCATCCCAGCCATGTTTTTCAGGGATCACATGGCTCCTACAGATACCAATAACCATTTGAGATAAGGTACACACACACATACAAACACTAGCTGTTGATGTGTCAGACTTGAGAGACAAGTTTGAACTTTCCATGCTGGGGCACAGGAAGCACATGGAAGAACTTCTTGTAGACAGTTAGTCCCTGTGAGACTGGTTCATACAGAGGACTGTCAGGGTATGGAGATAACTTCTCACAGGTAACCATCACTTGCCCGTCTTCTTGTGCTGTCAGTGTATTGTCAAAGCCTGCTCTCACCTGTACAACCAAATAATACTGTTATTTATCATGCTTCCTAAAATTATTCTTGTATAAAAAAATAGCTTTTTTCTACATTCACTTTCACTGTTGGAAAGAGAAAAAGATAACAAGATTTAAGCCATTTCGTTAAAGTATGGACATTCTTATGAATTACATGTATTTGCTGCCAACCAGAAGTTATTTATTAGTGCCAGAAAAAACAACTGTATCTGCTTTGCTCAACTGCTCAGGAATTAATTTCTCAACTTTTTCCTTACAGAGGAAAGTCATTACAAATAGTTTCTCGGGGGTTAGCCAACTGACCCTTCAAAAAAAGGGCCCTACTTTAAAGTTTTTATTGAGCTTTTGGTGAGCCTTCTTTTTTTTAAAATTTTTTCTCTCAATGATAATTTCTTTAAAATCCAATCTTTTCTCAGCCAGAATAATAACAAAAAATTGTCCTTAGTGACCTGCCCTATTTTTCCTGATAAAGTTGTTTTAGCCAAGGAAAGAATTTTTAAAAGATGACCAAATCTGTACTGTTGCTATATATAGTACACAAGCGTAGTATCCAGGCTGGGATAAAAGCTCCTAGTTATACTTACATACTGTCCTGGGTAGTAGCGTAAACCGAGTTGGCGCACCAGGATCTCTCCAGCATGGACAAACTTGCCATCCTGTCTCTTCCAGCCCCTGTGTTTACCCTTCGTGCGACCTTTTCTGTTTTTCGTGGAACCTGCTGATTTCTTGGAAGCAGATCTCACACTCTGCCACACTGGAGAACCGAGACCTGCAGGAACAGCAATCACATATAAGAATACAACACACTTCATTACCATTAACGACTTGACAATTTCCTTGTTACTTGATTGTTGTTTCAATGTCATACTCAAGAATTTTCCACTTGGTATTATGGGTGGAAAAAACTGGAATGCCCAGAATAAACCATGGACGTTTGGCAAGTTACTGATAAACTTTCACCCAGATGATCATCAAACATGCAAATGGCAACATCAGAATGGCCACTTGACTCCGTCCCATTCTCAACTGGGCAAGAGTAAAATGATTTTAACTTCCATGAATAACTCGGCTACTACTTATTTATTCATTTCATTGGTGTTTTACATCGCACTTAAGAATATTCCACTTATTTGACGGCAGCCAGCATTATGGTGGGAGGAAACCTGGCTAAGCCTAGGGGAAACCTACAACAATCCGGAAGTTGCTGGCAGGCCTTCTGCCCAGCTTGTAAGGAAACCAGCAAGAGCTGGACTTGAACTCATAGTGATCGCATTAGTGAGGGGCTCTTGGGGTTATTATGCTATTATGCATGCTTACCAGCTGAGCCATGAAAGCCTTCAAACTGGGCTACTATGGCAGAAGTGTATATGTCACAACAATGTCAGCTGAATGGACTCCCGATAAACCAAACCATTTTTGAAGGTATATTTCCGTGTTAGGCAGATGTGATCACTGCCACTAGACACCATGGCTATACTCGTTGTGTGCTTCCGCTGGCACTTTAACAAGAACGCTTGGGTGTAATATAGAGTTAAAACCGATGAGATTGGGTCCAATTTCTTACTTACATCATGGAGTGTTGAAGATGTGAAAAACCATTTGTGAAGAAAAATCAGGATATGATCAATGAAAAGTGGCCTCTGCCTTTATTCCTAAACTGCAAAGGAACTGAGTCCTTCAAAGTCTCTGTGTACAAAATGTTGTAGTGTCTTAAATTACAAAACAAGCAGGGTTTACAAGAATTGTTGAAAAAGGCGCTTAAATTATAGTCCAAGGGAACAGAGTGTATCAGTTAAACAGCCGACAGAAGCAGGTGTTCTTATTTCGCTAGGTGGTGCTGTGTTCACGGATGTGCGCCACACAATGAGTATAGCCATGGCGTCGAGTGGCAGTGATTCCATCTGCCTAGCAAGGAAATATGTCCAGTAATGACAGCAGAAATCCCTATGAGGAAACCACAATGGCACAAACTGAGTGAATATGTACTAAAAATAATTCCTGTTTATTTATGTCAGGTGGTATTGCCCTGTCACCAACTTCATCAGTTTTTCTCATGCTTGCTTGCTTCCATGGCATTAAGGGACAGTGCAAAATATCAGAATCATCAACGTTCGATCTATATAGTGCCATAACCAGGGCTAGGCTATGCTATGCACCCATCTTCATGTATTTGCAAGTGCCACTCGAGGAAATTTAAGAGCAAGAAACCCACTTCAGCCATACATATAAAAAAAACCCCAGAGATAAAGGCTTGAAAACTGGTCCTCATATAGAATGACATGTAACTTAGTACAAAGTTCAAGGCTGACAGCCATGAATAAAGTTGTCAAAGCATACAAGATACACAGACTGATGGACACACTGACAGATTGATTTATTAGATAGGGCAACATTTACCACTACTGTATCTTTTAACTTGTCACTCGCATTGGTGACATGTTATTGGACCGATTGCACCACCCGTTTATTTCCACTGTATTGTTGTAGAACTGTGTGATTTCTCATAGATATCCACGTTTTCCAAGTGTTATTATGAAAAGCATCATGAAAGGCAGATTTCTCCAATGAATTGACAATCGCCTCACTTTATGACAGCAGTGCTAATGTTAATAGCTAGAGACAGCTGAGGGTAACTGATTTTCAGAGCTTACTTGCCACAAAATCATGTACACTCCCAAGAAAAGCTGGTAAGATGTCATTTATCCACCCACTCGCCCAGTCAAACATGCATGGCTGAGTTGTTTATGGATGCCAAAAATTTGCTTCCCCCCAATTCATTCATGATGAACATGTAATTTCACTTCTCATGAACCACTGTTAAGTTCCAGCACTGGACAGTTGTTAAACCCTAATAGAGTTATATTTAAGACTTAAACACTGGCAATCTTGATTCTCAGTGTTAGAGGACTAGGCCAATTGTTGGTTGTTCCGATGTCTGTATAAAGTGAATGGGTGAAGTGACGTGTCTTCAACACAGCATTCCTACAATTCATTTCTTTATTTATTGATAGGTGTTTTATGCTGTACTCAAGAATATTTCACTTATATGACAGTGGCCAGCATTATTCGAGACTGTGGATATCTGGGTATTAGCGGTTTTACTCGCACCAATATACTTTGCTTGCACAGACACGGCGGTGAAAACATTGTCAAAATAATATGGGAGTTAATAGGAAACTCTCCTTCACGGCCTCATAAGTCCAAAACTAGGTTTCATTAACGCTCATAATTTACACATCCTCCACAGATTGTACTGTAGTAATATATACTGTAATTTCTGGTTATTATAAGCCATAGTTCTCAGAATATTGTCCAGTCTTGTTAATTTTCCTATACCTTCCCATGTTATCTTTCACCGCGTCGTCTGCTTGCCGCTGCCTCGAGCGGGTGAAGTGAGCTGGTGAAGTATCTGGATGTCCGTGGTCTCGAATGGCTGGAGGAAACCGGGTAGAGTCTGGGGAAAGCCCATGACCATCCACATGCTGCTGGCAGACCTTCCCACATACGGCGGAGAGCAAGCCAGCATGAACTGGACTTAACTCACTGCGACCACACTGGTGACAGGCTACTGGGTTTACTAATCGCTAGCACGCTAACCAACTGAGCCACCTAAAGAGCAGCACTATAAATATGTCATCTTCGGGTCCAATCTGTCACAACGAAACAACGTCGTGATATGGCCGAAATAATGCTGAAAGCGACGGTAACTCAAAGAAACACTAAACTCTTAGATAACCCGTCTCGGTAAGTAGTAGCAGCAGCACTGTACTCTGCTGTCTGTGCAATGTCAACAATCACTAGGCCACCAGGGGCAATATATGCAAATCAGAGGAAAGTTCGGAGAATATATCAGTTATGTATAAACTGGGTTGGAAGGTTGTGTCCGTGGGATGGAAACAAAATAGAAATACTCCCTCGTACTGATATTCTTTAAAACTGCTTGGCAACTACCAAGCACCCTTCCCACGATGGGCGCTGCCATCTTGAAAATAGTCATCGTCTTATTCTTACGCACCAAATTTAATCAGCATCACATCCTCATTAGATACCTTTCTCTCAGATTTGTACTGAAAGGTGTGAGGAATTATAGCTAAGAGAGAAGTTTTCATGCGATGATGGACACTGTTAAAAGCACTCAAGAGCAACGCCCAGTGAACTATTTACCGGAAATGGAGGGACTTGTGGATGTTGTGAGGCTGTCGGCGCAAATTTCGAAATGGCTCATTCGGGAGACAGAGCAAGGGATCGTTTCGTGGAGGAAGACGTCTTGCAGGTGTCTGTCATCTGTCCCTTTGCTAGACCAGAAGATATTCGTAATGACTTACTGGTCACAAGAAATGTGGAGACAACCGTTAATAATTTTCTGGATGGAACGGTATGTGTAATAATGAATACCCAAACAGTCATATTAGTGTGCTAGTTTATTTATTTATTTATTTGATTGGTGTTTTACGCCGTGCTCAAGAATATTTCACTTATACGACTGCGGCCAGCATTATGGTGGAAGGAAACCGGGCTGCGCCCGCTGTAAACCCACGGCCACCCGCAGTTTTCTAGCAGACCTTCCCACGTACGGCCGGAGAGGAAGCCAGTACGAGCTGAACTTGAACTCACAGCGACCGCATTGGTCGGAGGCCACTAGGTCATTGCGCTGCTGTAGCCATCAGTGTTATAGATTTGAATTTACATGTTACACGTTGCTACAATCATGGCAGTGGTAATTTGGTTCATTATGAATATCTTATAATGCCATGGCATGGTCACGTCTAAGATTGTAACTCCCCGAATGAAATCAGTATGTGGTAGCAGATATAGGCCTTTCGTTAAGCCTCTTTAATGGTTTTGTGTAACACCTCATGCAGGAAACAATTAGATACCATAGGTAGTTAAGCATTTCTTTTCTTTTTTTTTTTTTTGCCCATGCAAATTGGGAAAAAGGAATTTGACTTTCTGATACTACTTTTTGAAAGCTTCGACAATTGAGAAGCAACAGACATTTAAATAAGTAAGGAATACAATTCATTTTAGGATCAGAGAAGTGCATTTAATTTTCCAGCACACACAAGTGACTCCGGCCATGGATTGTCAGATGTAAGAGCATTGTGTGTAACAAACAGCAGTGTGTAGAGCAGTTGTTTGACCTAGCCTAGGCTACTGTGCTTGAAATAATAATAGTGAAATAAATGATGAAGCCTGTAGATTGTGTCAGTAACCTTAGTTCCATCCACATACAGGTGCTCTAGTTGAGACTCACAATGTTAAGATAAACAAACATATTTGTCACTGGAAACACTCAAGTGTTCTTTGCGTTTAACAGTTTCTTCACAGTGAGCGTGGTGTTGCTGAAGATGATCAGATAAATCCAGTTAAGGAGGCTTCAAACAATGAATGCGATCTGTCACGCATAAGGAAGACTTCAAGTGACACAGGGTGCAGCTCTACTGATATAAACAGTGACAGTGACTGGGATAACCCAGTGTGCTTGCCACCAGTGAAAGACATTGCACATGAGAAGAGTGGAAGCAGTTGCACAGAGATCAACTCTGATGATGATGGTTCTGTAGTGATTGTTGGTTACAGTGAGACACGTGTGAAAAGACCCACATCTACTGCATGTGATCCTACAGTGGCCATGTATGGAGGACACGAGATATCTGACAGTTCTGAAGGAGATGAGCTCCCTAGTCCTACCAAATCCAAAGCTCTTTCCATATCCAGTGGAGATGATTCAGGTGTGGAAGAACCTAAGCCTCTGTTATCCTTACTCACTAACAGAAGTGGGGGAGCTCTGGGGAGTGCGAAACTCAAAGCCACTGTTGATATCTCTATGGACACGGATGAGTTGCCAGATCTTGACTCCTATGAACCTATGGACTACATGAACTCACATGCTTCTACTGATTCTGCTAGTATAAGGGGTTCAGACTGGTCCCAGAGATCTGCGGATACTCTATCCTGCAGCCAGTCATCAGGTATGTCCACATACTCAGGAAACACAATCGCCCCTGACGACAAAGGCAAAAAGAAACGCAGAACACCTGAGGAAATAGCACAGGGCAAACGTCAAGCTGAGGTGAGTGTAAAAAGAGAGACTGGGGAAAGGAACTGATTGTGATTATTGGTAGTGACAAGTTCATGGGTATCAGTCTATTAACATGCGCATGCTTAAGTGATGGTAGATGTATTCATTATTTTGTATTATCATGATTGATAAGCATGCATGAAGAAATGTAGCAGAATTTGACAAAAACTAGCTCTACTGTACATGAAAATCCTGTTAATTTTCAAGATTAAAGAGTTTATTTTAATCTTAGCTCCGAAAAGCCCAAAAAGAGCAGGAGAAGAAAGAAAAAGAGGAAAGAAAAAAGAGGGAGGCACAGTTAAAAAAAGCAATGCAGGAAGCCAAGAAACAACTGAGGCCAGGTGATTGTATGAAAGTGAGTTATCTCCCTTGTATTAAATCCTTCTAAAGCCACAGTATAAATCTTAGAGTTATTGTTGTGGTTTTTACATTATTGTTCTGGTCCCTGACATATTTGGAAAAGTTATCCAAATAAGGAGCTTCACATTTCTCATGTATCAAATCCCATCTTGTGAGGTACAAATTCGTACCTGGCACACTACACACAGAAAATCTTCAAAACACTGGTTGGATTTAAGGGGATTAGGAATTCCTCAGGCAGGTCTCAGAAAAGCTATTTGCAGATGTGCTTACGTTAAATTGAGAATCAACAACAGTTTTGATCATTGTAAACCTTGATACTTATAGACTTCATTTTATGGATTAACATTGTACTACAATAATTATTTACAACTTACATGGACTCGTGGAAATAACAGTGAAGAAAACATGGGAAAATAAGTTGAGAGATTTTCTTTATTCATCAAAGTATACTTTGTTACAGTACATCACGGTTGTGGTAGATCTGGGAGTGATTAACACAGGACCAGGTGCTGCAGTGCTGGCAACCTTCAATGATTCTGAGGTGAAATGTGTGGCTGAATCTCTGGCTGTACCTAACACTATTATCTGGAGGCGAAAACATCTGGAGCATCGTGTGGCAGATAACGGATCAGTAAGTAGGGCAGTATGAGTTGATGTCAGAATCCATGTGCAAAATACCACGAGGTGTCTTCATAACATAATGAAAATAATGTTGCTAGTGATTAGGTGTGAAATTCACAACCCCCAAAATTTGTTCTGTAGGTAAAGGATGTATATATGGGAAAATCAGGTTAACAAAAAACAGACAAGTGTATAAGAAAAAGTTTTGGTTATAAGTGCTAAGTGATTTGCATCCATAAATTGTTTCTTGTAGTTTGAGATGCTAGAAGGGGAGCAGACAGAGAAAGAGGTGTTGATAGTGTTGACCACACAGGATTTTGTACAGCTGGTACAGAGCACAAGGCAGGTCAGTACTTTGTGGCTGGATTCCAAGGGATACATATTTGCATTACCAACTTGTAGCCAACTTTTAGAGGACAAATGCTTTGTGTTCTTGTATCTTGTTCTCTCGATGCTAAAAGAGACAATACTGTTCTGTTTTATGCCTATCTTTATAATGCTTACAGTTTTAAAGTAAGCAGTAAAGTTCGGGAACTGAGAAAGTTTGTTTCTGGTTATGCTTTTGTGCAAGACTTTTCTTTGTGCCTATTAATATGAACAATGGATATTTATACCGAAGTGTTTGTGAATTTGATATGTACAAGCTGTCATCATGCTCAAGATGCCTTACATTGGTGTTTCTCTTTTCTGTTACTTCAACCAGGCTCAACAAGAGGGTTTTTGTAATGGGCCTACCTTGGTTAGTCATGTACAGCACATTCAGCATGTGTATGATGACAGCAGGGTGACCCTCCTGGCTCTGGGTATGACTCAGTACTTCAGGTACAGTGTAGAGTTCAGCCTCTCTTTACCTTGTCATAATTCAGCTTGTGTATGATGACAGCAGGGCGACCCTCCTGGCTCTGGGTATGGCTGAGTACTTTAGGTACAGTGTAGAGTTCAACCTCTCTTTACCTTGTCATAATTCAGCTTGTGTATGATGACAGCAGGGTGACCCTCCTGGCTCTGGGTATGGCTGAGTACTTCAGGTACAGTGTAGTTCAACCTCTCTTTACCTTGTCATAATTCAGCTTGTGTATGATGACAGCAGGGCGACCCTCCTGGCTCTGGGTATGGCTGAGTACTTCAGGTACAGTGTAGAGTTCAACCTCTCTTTACCTTGTCATAATTCAGCTTGTGTATGATGACAGCAGGGCGACCCTCCTGGCTCTGGGTATGGCTGAGTACTTCAGGTACAGTGTAGAGTTCAACCTCTCTTTACCTTGTCATAATTCAGCTTGTGTATGATGACAGCAGGGCGACCCTCCTGGCTCTGGGTATGGCTGAGTACTTCAGGTACAGTGTAGTTCAACCTCTCTTTACCTTGTCATAATTCAGCTTGTGTATGATGACAGCAGGGCGACCCTCCTGGCTCTGGGTATGGCTGAGTACTTCAGGTACAGTGTAGTTCAACCTCTCTTTACCTTGTCATAATTCAGCATGTGTATGATGACAGCAGGGTGACCCTCCTGGCTCTGGGTATGACTCAGTACTTCAGGTACAGTGTAGAGTTCAACCTCTCTTTACCTTGTCATAATTCAGCTTGTGTATGATGACAGCAGGGTGACCCTCCTGGCTCTGGGTATGGCTGAGTACTTCAGGTACAGTGTAGTTCAACCTCTCTTTACCTTGTCATAATTCAGCATGTGTATGATGACAGCAGGGTGACCCTCCTGGCTCTGGGTATGGCTGAGTACTTCAGGTACAGTGTAGAGTTCAACCTCTCTTTACCTTGTCATAATTCAGCTTGTGTATGATGACAGCAGGGTGACCCTCCTGGCTCTGGGTATGGCTGAGTACTTCAGGTACAGTGTAGTTCAACCTCTCTTTACCTTGTCATAATTCAGCATGTGTATGATGACAGCAGGGTGACCCTCCTGGCTCTGGGTATGACTCAGTACTTCAGGTGCAGTGTAGAGTTCAGCCTCTCTTTACCTTGTCATAATTCAGCTTGTGTCATATGACAGCAGGGTGACCCTCCTGGCTCTGGGTATGACTCAGTACTTCAGGTACAGTGTACAGTTCAGCCTCTTTTTACTGGTGTCATATTCAGCTCCGTGGCTTAAGGTGTCAGTGCAATGGCCCAGGAGCCTCTCACCAATTTAGGTTCAAGTTCATCTCATGCTGGCTTCCTCTCCAGTCATATGTGGGAAGGTCTCATGGTAAACTGTGGATGGTCGTGAGCTTTCCCCGTGCTCTGCCCAGTTTCGTCCCACCATAGTTCTTGCTGCTGCCGTGTAAGTGAAATATCCTTGACTATGTCATAAAACACCAGATAAATAAATAAATAATGATTCAGCATGTCTGTGATGACATTAGGGAGGGTAAAAATTATGTAATTTTCCTTCTAAAATGTTAGCAGTGCATACTTTCCATTTTTGTTGTCTGTATCAAGCATAAATCATAATTTACTTTCGTCATAACACTTTGTAGCAGAGAAGTCGGTCACATTTGATTTACTAACACCACTTCCAATTGGTCATCAGGGAGACGAGGAACTCTGTCCAGAGGCAACACAGGGAGGCTGTTAGAACAGCTGGTCAAGAAGCGCCTAGTAAGAAGCGAGTTAAACAGCAGCAGAAAGTCTTGTTATCTCGAATAGAAGTTGAAGAGGTTGGTATTATTATCAACAGTGTATGTTCTGTATGCTGTGTTTATGTGATTGCAGGACTGTTGTATGTCAGAGGTATGACCTTCATGTATGAAATTCATGTAAGCTACAAAAGAACATACATGGTGAATACTTTAACCCAGGTGACAGAATCGCCTGAACGCTATTTATACCTAATGTATATATATAACAAGGCACATAACTTCGGTGCCTGGGATATAATCCCGAACTTTACTGCACATAAAGCACAGAAAATTATTCCAATCTTAACCAAGTGACATTCACTGGATTTGTCCAGGTGAACCATAAAACTACAAACTTTCGGGTTTCCGGCTTTGTGTAGCTTAGAGAAAGCATGTTTATTTGTCGATTCATACATCAGCGTAAGCCCAGTGCGTCAGCTTTCATATGAGTGTTAACTGGTTGAGACTGGAATATTTTTCTCTGTTTTATGTCCTGTTACGTAAAGTTCAGGCTTATTTCCCAGGCATTGAAGTTACGTGCCTGGTATTATATATCAGGTATAAATAGCGTGCGAATGGTTCTGCCACCCATGCTTCAACCATGTTACCAGGCTTGAGTGTTCCATTGAACCAATCATGAAAACCTTCAGTAGTTATCGGTAACACGTGCTCTGGCTTGTAACAGGGGCAGCTCACTCTTACTTGTTGTTCAAGAGATGGGTAATATAATCAGGTTCCATGAAAAAGTTGATTAATTTATCTCAAGCTGAGCATTTCACTTATGTTTTACTTCTCATCCTCCACCTCAATGTTTCAGGTGCTTGTGGGTCTGCAGTTAGAGACAGGCTGTAACTGCCAGCTACTGGACACCAGTAAAGACCTGACAGATATAGTGAAGACCTTCACTAAGGCTGTGGCAGAGGCCCCTCTTAAGTATGTACCTATAGGTTAAATGAAGTTGCACTGTTCTCGGGGCCTTGGTGGCAGTAAGGAAATCCTTATAAATATGTTCTTTGGACGTAACCCTGACCGACCCACCGGAAACGGCCCTACTCCAATTGTTTTTACCGTTTTTTTCTTTATATTTTTCTCTCTGTGTTGATTTCTTTAAAATCCCTATATTTTCAAGAGCCAGAAAAAACAACAACAAAAAAACATGATGAACCCTATTTTTTTTCAAGGTATGCTCAACACACAGTTTTGTAAGGATGGCCTAAGCAGTGTATAGTGCTCATAAGATGATATACAGAATGATGTCTCAAATAACAAAAGGGAACAGCAACGTGCCAGCCCTTCAATTACCAGGACATCAAGAGAGCAGCTTCAAACCTGGCTGTGGAACTTGTAGATCCCCACATTAATTTTTCATCATGAAGAGTGAAAACCATAACTAATGTGGTTCTTCATGTAATGTTTTTGGAACACCGCTCGTCTGTTCTGAATGTGGTATGCACGTGCGTACATCACTTGCAGGAATGTTCATCAGTGTGTCGTAAAATGCCGGTGGTTTACACAGGGCACTCCACAGGGCTTCTTCCTTAAAACTGGCCAGCATTGTATGAGTGAAAAATTGTACAGTGTGGTGTTGAACAACAATCAGTCAAATGAACAAACAAAAGAGGTAACAACAATGCTGAGTATCCCACTTTATATGTACATGTGAATATAAGTGGGAATGATCTTTGTATGTTGATATTATTGTCTTTAATAGGCTTACATGTACTTGTTTCTGTAACAACATGTAAGCATATGTAACATTCAGGAGCTGGTGCTAGCCACGGCATTGTATGGGGTGTCCCAGACCTCACTTGTCATTCACACTTGTGTGACTGAGACATAATATCAGGCATATGGAGTGGTAAAGAGGTTTTCTGACCACCAAAACTTAGCTGGTGAGGATATATCGCTTTGTTGTTTTATTATTATGCAGGAAAGATCGCCTGGAGTCTGCCTTCTCTTTCCATTGTGAGGGAGGTACTGTGGGTAAAGTGGATAAAAATGGAGCTGGCTTATTGAAAGTGTGGAAACAGCAGCTGCAGCAGTTTAAGACAATCAGCACGGAGATGGCCAATGCTATCATCTCTGCCTACCCTTCCCCTCGTTTACTCATTGAGGTAGGCCAATCACCTTCAGTACAGCCTGAAAGCAGCTGGATTCTATTTACGTAATGCACATACAGGTGATACAAAGTTCAGTGTATGACATGTATTTGTGACACAGTAGTTTGAAGCGTTCATGTTTGTTTCCCCTATACCTATGTGGTATTGCCTTTATCGTGGTATTGACCTGTTTTTTTCTTTGGGTGTGTTTTAAGTATTGCAAATATACTCACCCTTTTGACTTAAAGGTATATAAAGTGTAAGTATATATTAATTCCTTCAGTTTATTCAGTTGCTATGTTTACTGCTTGTCATTTATAGTTTTGTCAAATAAATGCATGAAATTCTACAGTGTAAGCCTACTTCCTTTACCTTATGCACATGAAAGAATATTAAAAAATATTAATAAATAATGTCTTTGTTTTTGCTCAGGCTTACCGACAGTGCACTAGTGAAAGAGAGGCTGAAGGATTGCTAGAGGACATTGTGGTATGTGTGGGGATAGATAGGACTGGATTATGCGTTTCAAAGAGAGAGTTCCCTCCAGGAAAAATTTGCTATATGCTGATGCAGAATTTATCATACTGAGGAAAATCTTCTGCAAAGGTTCAGTGTACATTAAGATGGCATCAGTGAGCATTAGTCGTTATGTAGACAAGATAGGATGTACATACATATAGTACCTGTAAATCAATGAAGTCTGACTAGTAGCCCATAAGATGTGGAATTAACAGACCTCTAAGACCATGGTGACAGGCTCTAAACGTTCCTGTTTTTCAATGTTCGGAAGTGTTCTGGGTTTGGTTAAATAAGCTTTTAAGAACCTGCACCGTTGTTTTAACAGGTACGCCGTGGTGCAGGCGCCTTGACAACAAACCGTAGGATTGGGAAGGAATTGTCTCGGCGTGTATATCAGCTTCTGAATGTCACTGATCCGGATTTCGTCATAACCTGAGAACGTGCAAGAGAGGGCTTGTCTTGTATACCACCATTCTTCGAATAAGGGGAGGGCCTCCGTTTGCCAAGTGTTTAGCGTGCTATAGCAGTACAATGATTCAGGAGCCTCTCACCCATGCGGTTGCTGAGGGTTCACGTTCAGCAAAGGCTGGCTTCCTCTCAGGCCATGTGCGAAGGTCATCCAGCAACCAGCGGAGGGTCGTGGAGTCTGCCTGGTTTCCTCTCAAGATAATGCTGGTTGCCATTGTGAAAGTGAAATAATCTTGGGCATGGCATAAAACAACAATAAGTAAGTAGAATGTTAATGGAAAATGGAAAGAGTGGTGTACATTCTGTAACCTTTCTTTTCTAGCCCAAGTTATACCATAATAATAATAATGGAATTGCTACAGTTGGAGACGAGTTTCCAGTGCACAGTGTGGGAAAGGCTCAGCCAGCTTGTGGGCAGGGTAGAACTGGCTTCAGGACACCTGTTATGATCAGCATGTGGCTTCTGCTGTGGTCATGATGCAGCAACTGCCAGTATTTATTGCTGTATACCTGTAGTCTACCCTTTTTGTGCAGGAGATTGATGGCAAAGGATTTACGTGAAGAGACCTTAAGCATGCAGACAATGGCAATCTTAAGGTGCCAACAGGAATATAATTTCATGTTATATTTAGCTTCCCATTTTAGGGCTAAAAGAATACGTACATACATATAAAGGAATCTAGAAGATATCTTCTTAACTGTCCACACAATTATGTTCTAATTTCAGCTTTGACCTGATGGTCTGTAACAAGGGAAATATGTTTGAACCTCTAAAGATAGCTATATACATGTATGTAAAGAGTATGCATGTTTATATTGAAGTAATGAGCTGTTTGCCTTAGCACACACACGAGTCACTACGTGTGTAGTGTACATGTATTACCCATTGGGCACTTAATAAATAAATTCAGAATAAATCAATAAATAAATATAGAATGCTCAGCTGACAGTCTGGTGATTACAGACCAAATGTAAGACAGTGGGTTGCACTGTTAATTTGTCATCTACGCCTTTACGGGGTTATCATCTATCATCAGAATTTGTTGGAATATTTAACTTCACTGTTTTTATTACATATGTAGTACCCTGTACATTTAAGTGTCTAAAATCAAATCTGACATTTAATACCTGATGTATTCCCGAATTTCCAGTTTAAGGTTTTTTTCATTTTCAAGTGAACAGAGAATGCTTTTATCAACTAGATGCCCACATTGATTTGCAACAGTTAACAACCTACTAACAGAATATTGCAGACAACAGTTTAACAGAGTAACCATTGATTTCTGCCTGTGAGTAGATGTAGATACTGTATATCAGAGGATGTGCCATATTGCAGTGACAGTCATATCTTGTGCCTGGTTTCATGATGTACACTTAGAAAAGTTAGCCCTTAACTCCCATGAGAGCCTTAGAGCTTCATGAAACGAACTCCAGGTTTATGGGTGTTCATGTGACTGCAGTTTTGACATAGTGGCTGTGAGCCGTCCTCATTCATTCATTCACTCACTCTGACTCTTGTTCCATTTTAGAAAGTTTGATAATATACATGTGAACAAGCTGCCTAGACCATGGATAAAAAGCAGACTGTTTTACCTGGCATATTTAATACTCCTTGTAATGAAGCCATTGGAACACAGCATCCTGGACTGTGGTAACTGCATGTACAGTAGGCTGCTTTCTCAGAAGACATCATTTGAATTCAACGTAGTCACCAGGCAGTAGGGCTCCTATGTTTTCTGGGAAGTAATTGACTATTGAGTATTTCTTGAGTTATTCTGAAGTAGGCCAATATTCTGTGTTGTTATTTTTATTTTCATGCTATGAAGCTTAGAACACTAATTCAGGGGCCCTACATATGTGTACATATGTATGTACATGTAATAACTTTATAATAATTATATTCTAAGCAACCTGTGCATTACTTCAGTGCACGTGTGGGTTATATAGGCCTATATACATGTACGGGTGTTTAAAGATATGTGTATAGAATGTAATGTAATCCCTGAACATATGATGGAAGCTGAAGTCAGAATTGAAGATCCCTAGTTTATTACATGAGTCTCCCTACTGATAGATCAGCACTTACTGTGGGGTAACATACAGTGTATATTGTACCCGTACATGTATATCCACCCAATAAACTTGATCACAACCATACACTGAAAATGGCTAGTTTTCCTTTGTTATCACTAAGAACTGAATGACAATTACAAGGGGTATTCCGGTGCCTCTAATGAATGGTCTGCAGTGTGCACAATTCATCAACAGTGGTTAAACAGCTGCAGAATGGATGCATGAAGTATCACCTGCTGCTGTACCCCAGGCAGGTCCTGTGCATGCAGGCATATACTGTTGTTTATTACTAACAGCCCGATAACCCTGTGATTAATGATAATTATCCAGTTTCAGGTGCAACAAACTTTGCACCTCTACATTCTTTAATCATGCTGTCAGTTTCTATGACCAGGTCAGGTGTACACGAGTCAGTAGATTCATGTTTGTATCCTAGGTAACATATCCGTGAATTACATGTCTGTCATTTCATACAGGAATGAAGGAATTAAAGCTTTCCTGTCACCAACACTCAGATCGCTCCAATCTTCATGGGTCAGTTTGCTTTAGTATTAAATGTTTCAGTT
Source organism: Acanthopleura granulata (assembly GCA_016165875.1). Classification (NCBI taxonomy): domain Eukaryota; kingdom Metazoa; phylum Mollusca; class Polyplacophora; order Chitonida; family Chitonidae; genus Acanthopleura; species Acanthopleura granulata. The sequence goes on along the minus strand of JABBOT010000002.1, from coordinate 40,557,614 downwards.
TCTGAGGTCAATTTGCTGAGTTTATTTTTCAATGAAAAGGCGCAAATGATAGTAACAGACTCCGGGTCAAGAACTCAAACTTCTCTGTGAAATACATTGACATTTTCAGTATTCAGCGAACTCGAAATAAGAATGACTGTTATGAAGAACAATAGGCCTAAATATTAAATCTAGGTCCAGTTGGTGTTGTGGATAGAGTTCAGACATCATTTGATCTAAAATCACCATTGGCTTGAAGTACATTCTGTTGTCACAAGTCAAGCAAGTCAGTTTCTAGAGCTTTCAAGGCATATAATAAAGCATCAAAAACCAAACTTTTACACTTTTTCTAGGGCTTTGAAATAGTATTTTGAATAAGAAATTCCAAAAGCATTACACAACCTGTGACGAGGGTAATATGTTTGAATTGCCAAGTTATTATTCAAAGCTTAAAGTTTCAATCGAGGTGGAAAGCAATAGGTGCCTGTTGGTGTCTGGTGTTCATCTACTGCAATTTTCAATACTCCAGGGAAATCCATTTCCAATACATCGACATGCATGATCTGGCATGTACTCACTGAGTTTATTTGGAGTACGCTTATTCAAATAGTAATAAGTGCTGAAGAGATGAAGCAGGAGATGGAATTTTCCATTTTAAATCGCACAGATCAGCAAAGAAGAAGAAAACACAGTCTTCGAAGTTAGTTTAACATTAGTTTAATTTAAATAGCAATATTTAAAACATTAATACATAATCTGGAACCTTAGTTAAAAGGAATAATCACATGAGCATTGTACACAGAACATTTAACAAGTTGAACTCGCAAAATCTACCTTTGATTACAAAAACATACAACCTGAGAGAAAGTCTGCTCCCTTTAAGAGATTTGCAAGGACCAGGGTGAGCACAATACACTGAAAACACTGATCTTGTATCATTTATAACTATTTACACACCTAACACAAAACAGTTCTACAAGTATGAAAGCTAATGTGCACTGGGAGATTCAATAGTTGCTCTTGAAATCTAGAGAGTTTAACGATTCTCGGGTTTAATTTTGATTGAAAAAATAAACGTTATTATGAAATTGGTATCGACATATGATATAATATTCAATTTATGACACTGAAGGTTTTTACTCACGTGTCAAATAGATAACATCTCTTCTATTAACATTGGAATAGTCTGCTTTCAATCACTGGCGTAATTTTAATACTGGAACCATATTTGAGCACAAGTGGGAGAAAGTATGTCTTTCTGACAGGTGCAGTGTATTAGCACTTTCTGTGCGGGATCATTTTTATCAGAAGGAATTTCTATATAAAATTTAAAATTTTGGAAGAATGCTAAATGTTGTCCATTACCAATGAAAGAGGTAAAATGGGATGATAGTAACAACTTTACTGATGCATAAACCTGTAATTAAAAGTTAGTGACTTACAAAAGGAGACTAGTGGCTTTGAGAGTTTGCGTTTCATACTGATACGGGTTCAGAGGGCACCTACTACAGCATTCGGAACATCACAATCCTTACAAATCCTGTATGATATCACATAATGTATAGAATATGATCGAACGCTCCGATCAGTGGACGTGCTTCTGATAGTCAACAATTCAGTCCAGTGATATATGAAAATACAAAGTGATTAAGTACATGTAGACCTGTAAGCTCTACATGTCAACGATCAGATCACCAGCAATGAACTGAACTGAGATTTGTCCCTCATTAAACAAGTATAGTAGCTACGTTTATATCATACTAGGCATACAATTTCATTTGTTGTTTAACATCGTCCATGCTGTCTACTCCAAACTTCTCATTTTGGTCTTTCATCATGTTAAAAATGGCCTCTAACTGTTTTCTCTGCATATCTTTTTCCTCCTGTATCTGCTCGGCTGTCATTTTCTCCTCAATTTTCCGTGTGGTCACTTTGTTCTTAACTCTCTTTACTTCACCGTGAATATGCTCACAAAATTCTAGTGGATCCATTGGTGGCTCTGGCTCTATAATGTAAGATGAAAAATATTATCATAAATGTATGTTTTAAACACTTGTTCCATGCCAAGTCTCACTGTGGTATTGTGGGACAGGTACATTATGTAACAATGTATGATGTATTGGTACAAATTCAGAATTCACTACCCCAGGAGTTATTGTGTGGAATGTCTTGGCTAAGGTGGTCCACTCATGTGACACTAACTGGCAAGCTCTACGGAGTTCGGTCATGTAGCATTCTAATTTGTTGTCATAAAATATCAAAAATTTAAAAAAATACAATCGTGTAAAAGCTGTCAATCAGATGGTATACATATCTTGCAGTAAACTACCAAAAGCCAGCGCATGGAAAAGGTAACTGTAGGGCTGGTTGCTGACTAGGCCTACTGCACATACATGCGCTATAGGCATACTCTGACATGATATCAACATGCAAATTTAAGTGAAACCGTTTTTCTCCAATGAGTATGAATGATAATTTACCCAGTTTAACCGCTCTTGCAGATTCTGGGAGGGAGAGTAAAACACTAGCTCCTCTACACAAAACCATATACGTACAACTTGTTAGACTATAGATTTAACATGGGTGACTGATCGAGATCCGATCTCAGGCTGAATTATTTATAAAACCTGAGAGGAAATGTGCAAGTACACATGTAGGCCTGGTGTAAGAATAATCTATTCTGATTTGCCATGGGGATCAACTTGTATCAGTGCAGCGATGTTACCACGGATGCACCATTGCCAATCACCGTTAACAGGTTAAGAAAGGGGAAATGGACTTACACCATCCACACAAAATCTAATAAATGCATCCTTTCAAAATTCTTTGGAAACTAATCGACAGTTATTTTTGGAGAGACTGTCTGAAATGGATAGGTTCTGACCGAAAGTTCTGTCAACACTCACCGGCATCGTGCAAAGATGTGACACTTTCGTCAGATCTGTCACTGGGATTCGTCTCCGTAGCTTTTGTTTCTCTGGGTCCCTTGGCTTTCTTCCCTTTCCCGATTTCCATCGAACGAAGGGTATAATTGTATGAAACCACAAGTGCAATGAGTGTTAAAATGATTGCAACACAGATGGTTGCAAGTTCAACGTATTCTAAATACATTTTGTCCCACTGTTAAACGCACAGGTGCTCCGAAAGCGTTATCCTCAGTAACGCGTTATGGATAAATCAGGTTGAAAATACAGGGACCGTATATAAATACCAGGTTCCACCTAAGGCAGGTAAAACTCGTGTTTTCGAGAATAATTGCATAATAGCTCAACAGATGCAACGGAATTAATTTGAATTCTATTGATACCTTAAGTAAGATTGTCAAGTTATGTGCCTTCTCATAGGTGATGATTGACTTATTACATAACAATGGAAAATTGGACGTGGCCCCTTAACAATAGCCTCTCATCTCGCTGATGGCGAGAGTGGAGCAAACATGGCTGCGCCCATTGGTAAGCATGAAAAACTAGCTGAGGAATCCACCAAGGCAAAATTGCCTCGTACTTTTGAAATAGTGGAATGTATGTACATTTTACAGGTAAAGGTCTTTAGGAGAGGGCCTTCTCCAATAGTTAGACATCATGGATCAAGAATCTAAAGAGGATGTTGCATAACTTGGCTTAAGCCATACAGTGATACACTCTCTCAGTCCCCTCCCTCTACGTGACTGCCCCCAGTGTATGTACACCCCCCCCCCTCTACGTGCACCCTACCACGCCCCCACCACCAACCTCCCATACACTCAGAGATTAAGACCACCACAGTCCAACCACAGTTGCAATTTTTACACTGTCATAACAGCGACCACCCTCTAACTTATAGGCAACCAGGACGTGTAAGTGCAACAGGTATTGTGGATTAGTTATTTGTTTATTGGTGTTTTAGGCAACACTCAAAAGTATCAAAAGATACTTAAGAATATATGACTTATGCACGATGGTAGCCAGTATTGTAGTTGCAGGAAACTGGTCAGAGCCAGGGGGAAACTCATGGCCATCTGCAGATTGCTGACAGGCCTTCCCATTTATGGCCTAACATTCCTGAGAGGGAGGCAACTTGAGCTGGACTTCATCACATGTGAACTCACATCAAGCACAATGGTGAGAGGCTCCTGGGTGATTGAGCTTCACTAACAGTATAACCACTCGGTCAACCTAGCTACGATTAGGGCTGGAGAGGAAGATAAGCTGAGCTGGATTTGAACTTACAATGACCACATTGTTCAAAATCCTGTGCCATTGTGGTGTATGAGCTAGCAAACTAACCACAATGTTTCAGAAGCCCCAACCTAAACAGTAACACCACTATGGCCCTTACACAGCTACATGACCACCCCCTCCCTCACCCCATGCGGTACTGGCTTACATGTCCATCACCAGTTCGTGCACCCTCCACCCCATTGCACAGCTGCACCACCCCATGAATATTTGTCATCAGCTCTCAACCATATACAGTAGGGTATATAAAGGGAGCTCAAGGGAGACACTGCAAACGCCATCAGATGTAAAGAACTTTTAATTCAAGTGCCATACAATTCCACAAAACCATACAAACTGCATAAAGTATTCTTAAGCACACACATCACAAACATCACAGGAACCCAACATATTTGGCAGTGTCACCCATTTGTGCTGTTTGCTCTACCATTCCATGTCTACGTTCTAACTCCGCACCTGCCAGAAATGACAATATAAGTAAATTCTAGTTTCAGCAACCAGGTGAGGTTTGATGAGTGTAGAAAAATTCTGATGTTGTGTCTTGCCTGAAGTGTGTTCCAGCAAATAGGCCGTCTGCATGAACTCTACAGAGCAAACACTTGGAAGAAAAAGGCAGATTTATTCATTTATTTATTGATTGGTGTTTACGCCGTACTCAAGAATATGTCACTTGCATAACGACGGCCAGCATTATAATGAAAGGAAATCGGGCAGAGGAAAATCAACGACCATCCACAGGTTGCTGGCAGACCTTCCAATGTACAGCCGGAGAGGAAGTCAGCAAGAGCTAGACTTGAACTCAGTGACTTCATTGGTGAGAGGCACTGGATCATGATGCCTTGCTGGCGTGCCAAGCCCCCCAGCCCTGGAGGCCCTTAAGGCAGATTTAGGATGTGATATGGGCGCCAATATTACCATTGTAGACTTTATTTAGGCAGTTCTTGTACAGTTTTGTGGAAGTTCAGGCACTTTCCAGCTCCTACCACCACCCTCCACCTCCGCAATACAGCTAACTCATGTATCACTTATGTGCTTTTAATTTGTTGCGTTATTAAGAATTGTATTTCTTTCTACGTTTTGCCTGTTAAAATGTACTTTCAGAAGCTCATAATAGCCGTAAAATAATACTTCTGATGTCAGCACTTGTGGATATCTGACACGTCATAACAGGCTCATTTAAAGTGGTGCTATAGGGTGAATGAATCAATCAAAATTAAATAAAAATGTGCAACTTGATGAAAGCTAAACGTTAGAGCAAGTACATGTATTGTACAGTAATTCCGTTCCAAAATGACTGAGCTTTCACCCAGGGTTAGTCACATAAGCATGACCCAACTAATTCCCAGACTAGACTTAGTACATAGCAAGGCAGTATCAGCCGACTTGAAAGTCATGTTGGCATGATGGGCTGAGTTGAAAGTTTTATTAGCCAAAGTCACTGATTGCAGCTGTGAAGATGAGTGAATCGAAAACAGCCCCACATCACAAATGAGGATAGCAGATGGCTGCTGTCTTTGGCAGCAGAATAGCTATTCCAAATTGTGTTTACATGCAAATTGTAATGGAACACTTTTACTTAAGGACACAACAAATGCTGATGCAGATGAGGAAACCATTACAATTGCATCATGGGGTTTTGTGGCATTAAGACTTTGTGCACTAGAATAGAGAATGCATCAGGTTTAAAAATTAAAGTTAAACCTACACCTAAAAGGTTGCTTAACGATATCGAGAGAAAGTGAAAAATACCCATTATGAGCGGAGCATAATGGAGATTGTGCTCGAAACCTTGTTTCATAAGCAATTGCCACAATTACATGAGCACCACAGAATGATGTGATGGGAGGACATAACAGAAATATATTCAAACATAAATATAACACATACTTGTATCATAACATTCTCAGTCAATTAAAAAGCGTATGATTAATCAAACTTTTCTCTTCGCATTGCCTGGGGAGGGGAATCCTGTTGTGTGATCTATCCAGCAACCCTCTGGCTGAGGCCAGTACTGAAGCAGTATTCAAGCACTTATGTATGTGTATATATATATATATATACATATATACACACATGTATCTGTTAAATGATCAATGTAAAGTTGTGTATATTACATGTATATTTGTGTGTTGGACAGAGCCGCTGCAGGACCATTTGTCGACAGTGAAGCACGTTTTGTTGGTGCTCTCAGGGAAAGGAGGGGTCGGCAAGAGTACTGTCTCCACACAGATTGCTCTTGCCCTCCGCAGTGCTGGCAAAAAGGTACTTCACCTTTGCTTGTTTTTGTGCAGACAGTTTTTAATTTCCTGACATAGACAGTAGACCAAATGCAAAACCAAGTTGTAGCTGTCAGATATTTCACATTTCTCTCAGGAAAAAATAGAAGAATTGATATATGTTTGATTTCTGTTTGATAAATTTGTTGGATTTTAGTGTGATTAGTCTGTAAGGTTGTTTGATGTATACATGTAATATGTACGCATTTTATGTATGGCTAGGAATTCTGTTCAGTTTTATAATTTGCCTTTTTACATGCACTGTGATATGTAAGATAGGGGTTGTGAGCAGGTGAGGTGATAATTTATGGTGTAATTTGGTGACTAATTATCTAATTACTATAGGTACCGATATATACATGTAAGGTAATGCATGCATACTTTAAGTGTAGTGTGCTATGTAAGTTGCATGTAATAATTTGAGTGAATAGTATATAAGGTAATCGTTTGTGGAGTTTTACTTTGCTGCTAGGTGATTCCACTAATTGTACCCTTATGAGTATTACTTTCACATTCCAGCTGGCCTGCCTTACATGTATGTACTCGTTTTTCCATGCCCAGCTTAACAAATATTCTGTGATGCCTCTCCACTGAATCACGTTCAGCGGTTCAATAATCTGAAAATGGCTAGTATGCTCAAACATTCTTCTTTAACAGAATTTTATTTGAACATGTATTATAGTTACACATCAGTGTACCCTGTTTCTTCGACCTTTTCAACCACCTCTGCCATGTCTGCAACCAATGTTTTGAAATATTCAGACAGAACTATAGGGTGTAGAGAAATAATTTGCAGAGTTTTATGAAGGTTGCATTTTTAATCACACGCACAAGTCACTTTTAGTGTCATTTTGGTAATTTTTGTATGCATAAATTCCACTGAAAAAAGTGCATTTGTGGTTGAAAAAGTTGAAGATTTACAGTAAGTGTGTATACTGATCATGCATGTGTGCTCTAGGTTGGGATCCTGGATGTATAATGACCATGTGTGTGTGCTGTAGGTTGAGATCCTGGACGTATAATGACCATGTGTGTGTGCTGTAGGTTGAGATCCTGGATGTATAATGACCATGTGTGTGTGCTGTAGGTTGAGATCCTGGATGTATAATGACCATGTGTGTTTGCTCTAGGTTGGGATCCTGGATGTATAATGACCATGTGTGTGTGCTGTAGGTTGAGATCCTGGATGTATAATGACCATGTGTGTTTGCTCTAGGTTGGGATCCTGGATGTATAATGACCATGTGTGTGTGCTGTAGGTTGAGATCCTGGATGTATAATGACCATGTGTGTGTGCTGTAGGTTGAGATCCTGGATGTATAATGACCATGTGTGTTTGCTCTAGGTTGTGATCCTGAATGTATAATGACCATGTGTGTGTGCTGTAGGTTGAGATCCTGGATGTATAATGACCATGTGTGTGTGCTGTAGGTTGAGATCCTGGATGTATAATGACCATGTGTGTGTGCTGTAGGTTGAGATCCTGGATGTATAATGACCATGTGTGTGTGCTCTAGGTTGAGATCCTGGATGTATAATGACCATGTGTGTGTGTTGTAGGTTGAGATCCTGGATGTATAATGACCATGTGTATGTGCTGTAGGTTTGGATCCTGGATGTATAATGACCATGTGTGTGTGTTGTAGGTTGAGATCCTGGATGTATAATGACCATGTGTATGTGCTGTAGGTTGGGATCCTGGATGTATAATGACCATGTGTGTTTGCTCTAGGTTGGGATCCTGGATGTATAATGACCATGTGTGTGTGCTGTAGGTTGAGATCCTGGATGTATAATGACCATGTGTGTTTTTTCTAGGTTGAGATCCTGGATGTATAATGACCATGTGTGTGTGATGTAGGTTTGGATCCTGGATGTATAATGACCATGTGTGTGTGCTGTAGGTTGAGATCCTGGATGTATAATGACCATGTGTGTTTGCTCTAGGTTGGGATCCTGGATGTATAATGACCATGTGTGTGTGCTGTAGGTTGAGATCCTGGATGTATAATGACCATGTGTGTTTTTTCTAGGTTGAGATCCTGGATGTATAATGACCATGTGTGTGTGATGTAGGTTTGGATCCTGGATGTATAATGACCATGTGTGTGTGCTGTAGGTTGAGATCCTGGACGTATAATGACCATGTGTGTGTGCTGTAGGTTGGGATCCTGGATGTATAATGACCATGTGTGTGTACTGTAGGTTGGGATCCTGGATGTATAATGACCATGTGTGTGTGATGTAGGTTTGGATCCTGGATGTATAATGACCATGTGTGTGTGCTGTAGGTTGAGATCCTGGATGTATAATGACCATGTGTGTGTGCTGTAGGTTGGGATCCTGGATGTATAATGACCATGTGTATGTGCTGTAGGTTGAGATCCTGGATGTATAATGACCATGTGTGTGTGCTCTAGGTTGAGATCCTGGATGTATAATGACCATGTGTATGTGCTGTAGGTTGGGATCCTGGATGTATAATGACCATGTGTATGTGCTGTAGGTTGGGATCCTGGATGTATAATGACCATGTGTATGTGCTGTAGGTTGGGATCCTGGATGTATAATGACCATGTGTATGTGCTGTAGGTTGGGATCCTGGATGTATAATGACCATGTGTGTGTGCTGTAGGTTTGGATCCTGGATGTACATTGTCCATGTCTGTGCTGTAGGTTGAGATCCTGAATGTATAATGACCATGTGTGTGTGCTGTAGGTTGAGATCCTGGATGTATAATGACCATGTGTGTGTGATGTAGGTTTGGATCCTGGATGTATAATGACCATGTATGTGTGCTCTAGGTTGGGATCCTGGATGTATAATGACCATGTGTATGTGCTGTAGGTTGGGATCCTGGATGGATAATGACCATGTGTATGTGCTGTAGGTTGGGATCCTGGATGTATAATGACCATGTGTATGTGCTGTAGGTTTGGATCCTGGATGTATAATGACCATGTGTGTGTGCTGTAGGTTGGGATTCTGGATGTATAATGACCATGTGTGTGTGCTGTAGGTTGAGATCCTGGATGTATAATGACCATGTGTGTGTGCTCTAGGTTGGGATCCTGGATGTTGACCTCTGTGGGCCAAGCATACCTCGGATGTTAAATGTTGGCGGGAAGGACATCCATCAGTGTGCCGAGGGGTGAGTAGCATACCTTGTCTAAAGGTGGTCTCTTCCATCCAGGGTGTAATTAGCTGTACTTACATCAACTTGTGGACAGGTGTTGTCCATTGTTTGAGGAAGAGCACCTCATTAACTCTGCATGGTTTTTGTGTTGGTCAGGTGGGTACCAGTGTTTGCTGACAAGGAGCAGCGTCTGGGAGTGATGTCCATCTCATTCCTTCTCCAGGAAGAGGATGATGCCATCATTTGGAGGGGACCAAAGAAAAATGGTATTTACACAAAGTCAGCTTTTACTAAGAAGATCTTAAGCTATTTCTATATTTCTGTACATACCAAACATGGTGTTGGCTTCTAGTACAGTACTCGTGATATGAGCTTGTTTCTAAGTCTGTAAGTTTCAGTGACAATTGAAACTTGGGTGAAAGTTCAAGTGACATTTGAATGAATTTTCAAAAACAAAGGAGTTTAGAAAGAGACCATTTCACCATAAGTTCTGAACTGTACATGTAGGTGTAAAAAGCTGTTGTTGTTGAGAAGACTTTCTGTCAAAACGATGGTTGTTTAGGTGTCATCCTGGCAACCTGCTTCATTATGGAACAAAGTTATATTACGTGGCGCAGCATTGAATTGACACCAGTGCCACACATGTACAAAATCAAAAATCACTGTGATATGGTCTGTTAGTAAGATTCCTGTTGTGGAATATTGAGTGTCAGGAGTGTTGTCAGATACCTGGCAGAGGATGGTGCTGTCCCCTGGGCATTCCGTTTCTTGCACCCATAAACCCGACTGCCAATCAAATAAACAAACACACAAAATTGATGATTAGTTATACATGTACATGTATAATATCAAAGAACTGTGAAAAATCACAGTGTATGTACTGTATACATGTGTGTCATTTTGCTTGTAATGTATTTCAGCTATGATCAAGCAGTTTTTGGGTGATGTGTACTGGAAGGATATTGACTACCTGGTGATAGATACACCGCCTGGCACGTCAGATGAGCATATCACGGTTGTGGAGACGTTGAGGGGTTACAACCCTGATGGGGCTATTGTGGTAACCACCCCTCAGGTAGGCTACTCATTATCTCACCATGATCTCTCTGCACAAGGTGTATTTGCCCCTAAAGTTCCTGTGAGTTCCAGTAGGATACCACCTTACCTCCAAACCAAGTGTAAAACACTCATAAGATCAATATGAGAAACTTATTCATGGATGAGATATTAGGACATTTACAGCACATACTGACCTGCTCAAATCAGTTTTATTAGCGGGTAATAATTATTATTTTTTTTATATGTAGAAAATTACTATTTTCATCTTGTATGCAGTTCTGAACACTTTTAGGAATGTTACCTGTCTTCTTCCTTCAGCAGGCTTGCACTGTGAGAGACCATATGTAGGGAAAAGAAATGAAGTTTCTGTCAGCCATCTGGGGTAGAAAGCGTATTTGACCATGGTTAACTAAGCTTTTCCGCAGTAATGAGTACATGTCTGTTACTGTAAATGTTTTCTGAATGTACTTTCAGGCAGTGGCAATTGGTGATGTCAGAAGAGAATTGACATTCTGTAGAAAAACCCACATTCCTGTTCTTGGCCTCATTGAGAACATGAGTGGCTTTATCTGTCCTAATTGCTCAGTAAGCACGCTTTTCTAGATACGAGAGCCTTTATGTCACCTGTTTTGTGTGTATGTGAAATCTTCAGGACCAATCTGAGTGTTTGTGTTTTATTCTGTGTATATGTGGAATACAAACATGACAAATGCCTTTTTCTTTGCCGATCGCTTTGAATGTAAGCGTTTTTCTCTCTCCTGTTTACATGATTTAGTCTGAAAGTTCATGTAAAATCTTTATGTGGAACATTGAGTCTTCTCTGTCCCATTTGGTCTGTTAATAAGAATCCTATTGTGAAATGTTGAGTGTCTTCTCTATCCTGTTTGGTGTGTTAATAAGATTCCAATTGTGGAGTGTTGGGTGTCTTCTCTATTCCATTTGGTCTGTTAATAAAAATCCTATTGTGAAATATTGAGTGTCTTCTCTATCCTATTTGGTGTGTTAAAAAGATTCCTATTGTGGAATATTGAGTGTCTTCTCTATCCTATTTGGTGTGTTAATAAGATTCCTATTGTGGAATGTTGAGTGTCTTCTCTATCCTAATTGATCTGTTAATAAGACTGCTATTGTGGAATATTGAGTGTCTTTCTGTGTCGTGTTTGTATGTAAGGAGGATCATGTTAATATGGGTAGACTAGTTTTGACTGACATAATCAAACAGTAATACGCTTACACCTCATGCCAGCTGTGGTTTACTGTTAGGTGATGTTTTGTTTCATTTGCTTATAGGAGTAAATGCACTACCTTTGTTTGAGTCCTTGTTTGAACCGTTGTGGGCTTCAGTGGTATTATGGGTACATCAGCAAAACCATAACTTAGTAAATAGATATCACTGTGTTACAACGTTACAATTAATGTATGAATGTGTCTTATGTCTTCAGGAATGCACCAATGTCTTCTCCAAAGGAGGTGGAGAAGCTCTAGCTAAACAGTTCAGTGTTCCGTTCCTAGGTGAGTATTATGCAGGCAATTATGGTGAGTATTATACAGGTGGTGTCGGAATAGCCACGCTTGAGGTCAGTCTACATACAGGTGGTGCTGTTAATGTGCCCCCCGAGGTTAGGTGGGTCATCTGAATACGCATGATGGCCACATTTCGATGTTAAAGTCGTGTGAGATGTGATTTTATGATTGTACATGTGTCCAGTCAATGAGATTAGAGAACTGGTGATTTCAGCGGAAAGGTTGCTACTGGCACTTCATGGGTGAATTTTGTGTAATTGGTAGGTATGTTCTACCTCAGCTGGTATTAATCATTGACTTCATCGAAGATCTTTCACCATATGACTGGTGTCATGCGCGATGGTATATAACAGAGGGCAATAGAGCGATCAGCATGTCTGTCTGTCCATTTGTGCCACCGTCTGTCTGTCCGTCCATCCATAGACAGTTTGTGACTGTTTCCTCCGAACACTCATCTCCTACTATTTCATTGAATTTGCGTGAAACTTGGGGGACGTGACGTTGCTGTTAATGTAACGTTTTTACCCTTTCAAGAAATAACCTGGACTTCAGGAAGGAAGTGCTTGTGAATGCACAAATCCTTCCACAGTTTTTGTCAGATTTTTGTGAAACTAGATGGGCATGACCAGGATGATATTGCATGTTGGGGTTATGCTGCATCATGTAATTCTCACCCTTTCAAGATATAACCAGGATTTAAGGAGAGGAAGTGCTTTATGTGTCTCTTAATGTTCTCAGTGGAATTTCATGAGCCAGACACCTGTGTTGTAGACTTGTGCGGTTTAAGTCTCTGATTTGTTCTCCAGTATCCATTTAAAAGTAGAATTTAAACCCCAGAATGGAATTTTGCTAGAACTTGCTGCAGGTGACAACAAATTTATTTCCTTCGAGACCTTGACGTTTTGTGCAAAGCTCTTGTATATGCCACAAGAGAACACTGAATCCACCCCATGGGTCTACTCACTTAAGCCTGTAGGCCAGCATTGTAGCCAAAATAACACTTAACATTGTGTTTTGCACACTGTTCTAAGAAGATTCGTGTATTGTAATATCCAGGCTGCACTTTATGTTTATACAGTAGAATTATGTTGTTTTTTTCAGGCTGTATTCCGCTGGACCCGTTGTTAGCCCAGAGTCTTGAGAAAGGAGAGAGTTTCGTAGACGCCTTTCCACAGTCAGCCACTCGAAAGGCCTTCATGGAAATTGTAGACAGAATCGTTGCTGTGGAAAAAGATTACCCATGATATCAAAAACTGACCTCTGTTTAGTACTACACATTCCTGACTACAAAATACACGAGTGTAAGGTGGAAAGTCTTTTAATCCCTGTGAAAAATTCATCAGAAGATGATTTCACATTTAACAGTTTGTATGCTGAAACTTGAAGACTGTGGATCGCTAACATTGCATGACAGATGTAGAAGTTTATTACTGTGTTGATATACAGGGCACTATGTTCTTGAAATGTTCAAGTCATTCTCCCTCATTTCTTACTCTTGTGTGATCTGAAGTACTGATCTTCCAGCATAAAAACCTTTCGAACATTTGGTACATATTTATGTATTAAGGAGATTTTTTTGGAAAGAGAGAATCTAAAACAAAATATGTATGGATCATTTTCTTGGAGGATGAAAAAAAAATAAAAGTTTATGTGTGGATGGAATAATGCTTGAGAACAGTTCTCATAGTGTTTTTAAATATCAACATATCTACAGTACATGTATGTAATCAACGGTTGCAGGATATCTTTTGTTTTATAATGTAAAACTGCATCCGTGTTTTCGTCAAGATAGTGCTGTTCAGTGATGTGTGAAGGTTGGTTGATTTTAGTTAGGTGGAGTTTACTGTTGATGTCAACTTGAAGTTATTAATATATTTTGTGTTGTTACTGTATATGTTCATAAGATAGCCACATGCATAATTAATTTGATGGGGTTGGAAATACTCAAGGGGAATAAGCCAGTACTGCTGTGAAATCTGTTGTGTGTTAATATTTTTACCTAAATGCTATACAAGAAATATACACCTCTCTTTATTTAGCAGCATATACTGAAGCTGTACATGTAATTGAATTTCTCACTTCGCCAGCATACAAGTGCTGCTGAGAATATTCTGTCGTCATAAACCTGTGCGAAAGAGTTGTGATGATTTTCACTTCTTAGTAATTGTGTTTTTGACAGTTTTTACAGTCTTGATTAGAAAGACTAATTTGTTTGCTGTAATAGATACTGGTGCTAATTTACTAGACAGACATCTACACAGGCACCTGTAAGATGCTGTATGTGGCCTAAAACTTCATCCAAAATAAGCCGTTTAGACGCAAATGTCATGCAATATAATTTTCAGTGCTGAAAGAACTCCCATTTGTTGAGTAGGATAACCTCACTCATCCAAAAACACTTTTCCAAGCTGCATAAAACTCCTCCATGCAGGAAGAATGAGTAAGTCTAGACGTCGAGACAAGTTACTTGCACAGTGCAGCTTTGATCTCTATTGTGATGTTATCTTTACGTTTTCCATGTACATGTAAGCCAAATAGTTTCCTAGTAAAAGGAGGAAACAATGTGGATATGTTCTTAACTGCTGACAGACTGGATGATTGTTACTGGGTGCAAAGTATTTTTTTCTTTTTTTTTTTTTTTTAACCGAAAAAGGTGTGAAAACGAGATGTTCTCCAGCTGAGACTTAAAATTCTAACTGGAACCAGAAGACATGACAAAGACATTTATCAGTTTTGTCAAACTGTTTTATTATTTACTCTGGTCAATTGTAGATGGATATATGTACATTGTATAAAGGAATTAAGTCATGTAATAAACTTGTGAACAGATGGAATGTAGACAAGAATGTTTGTTCATCACAGGTTAAAAGCAGAAATCACAGATGTAACAAATCTTTCGTCACATACTAACTAGAATATACGTCAAAGAGTCAGTGTTCTTTTGATTCTACATGGGTACACACATTACCCAGTAATATATTCATGAAAATGATTTTAGTATATAGCTTTTGTGTACCAATACATTTATGACAAAAATTGTGACCAGAAGACACTGGCTGCTCTAAAATATGAAGATAATTTTGATCCACTTTTGATTGTCCGCAAAGGTCATGAATGCTTTCAGCTGGTTCACATAAAAATATCTGATCAAGCATATTTTCAGGCTTTGTTAGCTCATGAGAACATGACTTGTATCATGAGCCAAACAACTGTACAAACACAACAGGTTAAGAAAAAAAAAGCACTTCAACAAGCTGTTGTCATCCTGTAGATCCATATATACAAGGAGGTTGTGTGTCAAAACTTCAAGTTACCAAAATTCAAGGAAATTCCTGAAAACTGAGTAGTAGTACACATTCTGCTGTATAAGAAGGGTTTAAATGACATTGAAAACAAATAAAATACTTTTCTGAGGTAAAACATGAATCTTATTATCAGAAAGCAACCTGATATGGATTGTCTCATGGTAGAGTTTAATGGGGTTTTTTTTTTTGACTGATGTTTGAAGCCATATTGCAAATGACCTTAAATTTTGCCAACAAAAGGGCATTTTAAAAGGAAATAAATGTGATGAAATACATCTGGTGCTCAAAGTTACATCTTCCAGCAGCATCCAAAACAAGGTCCAAACGGATGTCAAAACAATGTCCAAACGGACGTCAAAACAGTGTCCAAAGAGACATCAAAACTGTTTTTTTAAGAACATGAAAACTCTCAGAATCGGGCAATACAGGTATGTGCAACTTTGTCATGGGTGAAAATTTGACCTTTGTCAAGTTACTGACTGGATACTATACTGCTGGAAGAGCAGTGGTCAACAACTGTGATAACTGTCCAAACCAAGCAATGAGCACTGTGTACCACTTATTTTCACCAAAGATCCATAATGAGAGTCCAATGATGAATGCTACAAATGACTTGGTTTGTGTGTCCACCAAGCAATTTATACCCCAAGTAAGATAAGTGTGCGAATCTTAGATGTTCCTGTAATAATGCAGTGCAGACACTACACGTACCCCCAAAATATATACACTACTACCTGTGCCTCAAATACAGTCTACATGTACATGTACACCCTGCATATATACCAAAATACAGTACGGTACATATCCATTGTATGTACACCTCAAAATACAGTCCACAAATACATCATACATTCATTTCAAATACACAGTACACCTTCCATGTGCCTCAAAACAGTCTACTCCCAACTTGTGTGTCATAATATGGTTGCACACACCATGTAATACAGATACAGGGATAAATTTCTTTCTTTGATTGAACTTCATGCTTTACTCGAGAATGTCCATAAGGGTGATGGTTGGAAGAAGCCTGGCAAAACTCCCGAGTCATTGTGCTTTGATGCTATTCCCTTGGCCAGAGAGACCCCATATGGATAAGCATATCTGAGTTAATATTGCAGAGGATGGGCATCATTGATAAAATATTAGGAAAAAGTGACGTAATCATATTGGGAAAGTCCATGGAGTCCATTTGTATCGAAAAGTATGCGTATTATTTTTAATCAAGAAAAGTCAACTGTTCAGATTGTACAGTCTGATTTGTGCACCGTATTTTGGTATATTAGTCTTTTCATAATATTTCTTTTCACTATAATTTGAGTACACTACATTAGCTGTTTTATAGGTTTGATTACATATATACTATTACAAGAATAGATTTTCACAAAAAGGATGTGTGGAAAGAAAACATGTTTCGATATCATTATAACAAAGTATGGCCCACCTTATGATTTGAATGATTAACAGCACTTTTTTTGACAAAAAGTTTGAACAAAACAGTCTTCAAAAATTTACAACATATCTGTTAGATACCAGATTGCATGATGCTGATCACCCTGTTTCCTCCATTTAGCTGAAATCGGTATATCACCTAGCAAAACCTGAGTAATGACAGTCACGTATTCCAAAACATGATGCAGGGGCCTCTGTGGCTCAGTCGGTTAGCACGCTATCGCAGCACAATGACCCAAAGCCTTTCACCAATGCGATCACTGTGAGTTCAAGACCAGCTCATGCTGGCTTCCTCTCCGGCCGTACATGGGAAGGTCTGCCAGCAACCTGCGGATGGTTGTGGGTTTCCCCTGGGTTCTGTCTGGTTTTCCTCCCACCATAATGCTGGCTGCCGTCGTATAAGTGAAATATTATTGAGTACGGCGTAAAACACCACTCAAATAAATAAATAAATAAACATGATGCAATTCAACACTGCATAAATAATAAGCATACTGATTTATGTATAGGCCTAGTCAATAACAATTTAAACTTTCGTCACTGAAAAAATTACAGATGGGTAAACTTCAGCTTTGGAAAATCCTGCGGTCATTTGATCTCTATGGATATTATTGCAATACATGTAATAGATAGATGTAAATGATCCATTTATAAAGCTTTCATACTTATATAAATATAAGTACACATGTAATAAATATGTTCTTAACCCTTTAGCTAGGACCTATATAAATAACCCATAAAAATAACTTAACATACATGTAATTCATGATCACTCATAGAAAAATGCAAATAGACGCTGTGATGAGAGGAACTATTTGGAGTAGGTTTCTACTCAAGCCTGCAAATATGTGATCACACCAACACTATATGCACATCTAACCTGACATCACACACAAGCATAGAACATGTACATAGATTTTCACTCAAAATCATTACATATACAGGAAGTAAATGTACAAGTTCTTATACACATGATAAAAAGATCTAAGTTGCTAAAACCCTATGTCACGTTCATACACATACAATTTTTAGTGGATGCAATGTTTTAACAGTGGCATAATGCCAAAATTTCCCCACAAATGTAGGACTTGGACTAAGTCTGGTCTCAGGAAATACAGCTGTATAAAGACAGCCTTGAAAAAAAAAGCCTTGATCTTCACCGCATAGGACGATTATGAATTGAGCACATGGTCCTGATCAGTGTAATGTTTTTTGCATTGATTCAAGAGAACTAAAGTTCCCATTAAAAACTATAATGTTAACCCTATTAAAAACAAACTACCGAGATACAGTGAAGCATTATACTGCACACTGACAGTCATATATTAGTATACCTCTATACATCTGGAGAGAGCAACAGGAACACCACCTCACATTCCACACATTCCATGCAGGGACTGATTCATGGACTCGGATTTGAACTGCTGCCTCCTAATGATTAGTTAAGTATGAATGAGACTTGTTCCACGTACTCAGCTCTTGGTAGTCAGTGTTGTATCATGAACAGAGTAGCCTGCATGGCCCACAGCAGCCCGGGTCCTGCTCCACTGGAGGCACCTGTGAGCGGGCCAGACTGATGAACACCAGCTCCAGAGTGGTCTGACTCACAGAGTAGTCCTCGATGTCGTACCTGGATTTGGCCTGCTCCATGGTGCCGAAGATCTGGGACCAGGTCATGGTCGTGGTGTCCACGTGGTAGTGTACCATACCTTCATGACGGTCCTTGAGAATGCTGCCAGGGAATGTCTGCTGGATGAAGTCCATCACAGGACCCATGTCAGGCTCCTTGCCTCCCACAGGGTAAGCCAACTTCACGATCAGCGTGTAGCCCTCTCCAAATTTGGCCTTCAGGTGTTGCGGACTGCCCAAGCACTTGAACTGGCCATTCACCATGATGGCCAGACGCGTACATAAGGCCTCACACTCTTCCATGCTGCAGACAATACAAGACTGAAGTTATTAATTTCATCAGAGGAAATTTGCATTACAAATATAATTTATAATTTCAGGTGAAATGCATTTTAATTTAAGTGAAACTGAGGGACTTAAAATTAATCTCTTCAGTCAAATTGCCATCATGTACATGGGTCATAAATGTCTACAAAGAAAGCTGTTCAGGAGGTGAGTGAGTGCTTGGGGTTTCACATCGTACTTAACAATGTTGCAATGGTATGAGGAGTCCTTCTGGTGTGTGTATATAGTGTGTCTTCTTGTGGCAGGGCGAGTCCATGTCGCCTAAGTGCTGCCGCCACTGGAACATCATGCTGAAGACACCAGACATGACACCCCACCCAGACACATGATACTGACACGGAGCTGACCTGTTTCCTTCCTCTAACCTTTCAATGTGGAGCGCAAAGCGAGGCAGCAACAAGTACCATTTTTAAAGTCTTTGGTATGGCCTCTTGAAACTGGATCTCTTGACCTCGAGGCAGACACTCTAACCACTGGACCACTGATGCGGTCTGTTCAGCATATGTGCCACGGTGTGTTACATGTAGCATATCTAAATTTATCTTCATGTTTTAACCTAAATACATGTGGATGCTTTAAACACGTCAGATTTTATAGTTGGCTTTTTCATCTAAATTGATGGGTGTATTTAGCGAGTAAAGTGGCTTTTGATTTGTATGTCCGAGACTCAGTATTTGGGTTTCAGTTTGACATGGTCAGCAGGAAGCCTCTTTAGTGAATTGCTATTTTCCCGTTGTAAGCCTGATGCACCCACCTGTGGGAAGTGAGTATCAGGGTGCGGCCACTGTCCCTGACATGGGACAGCTTGTTCCACAGAAGACGCCGTGCCACCGGGTCCATGCCAGTTGTGGGCTCATCCAGGAACACGATAGGAGGATTCCCCACCAGGGCTATGGCTGTAGATAGTTTCCTCTTGTTTCCTCCGCTGTAAAAAGACAGACGGAGAGACAAACATGAAGCAATGAAACTTGGATAGGTGTACATATTATACATGTAATGAGCAAATTTATTACATAAGCACATGGCATACTGAAATTTGTTTGCTTACTTCCTCGAGTTAAATTGCCTTACAAAATTACCTTGATCACGTCACAAAAATGTGTTCTCCTAACAATGCGAATATATTTATAGTGCTCCCTTGCTGGGAAGCTTACATATAGCTCCATTCTCAGCTTTACTTTCACATTTAACTGGTGTGAATCTTTACATTTACTGTCAAGTGGATGTCAAGTGTACGCGACTTGAAACATAGTTTCATTCACATTCCAACACTACTGTCATCATCCTTCACAAAGAATATGATATGAAGTCAGAATTATGTCACATTTACAGGGAAACGTTCATCTTTAGCATGTTGTAAACAGTAGAACAGTTCCAGGATGGTGAATGTAGGAGTACAGGTTTGTGTTTTGAAAGCCAAGCTGGGAAGAATGATCAGAAAACTCATGGTGATCAGTCATCCAGAGCACTTCACTGCCTGGTTTATACCACTTGATCGCCACCAGATCTGCTTAGCGCTGACCTATAATGCTGAGCCAGTTTGTCTGCATGCTCCTCCAATAGTAATGAGTGGATCAGCATGTCTACCACAGCAGGGATATGCTCCTCTACCACCCCACGCAGACGCGCGAACATGGTCAGTGTCTCTCGGCCCGTCAACTGATCGATAAGTGCATCAAACTGAGGACAATACCCTATCTTCTGCTGAACCTGATCAAAATAGGAGCATTCCATTACAAGTACTGGTATTCATACAAACTTTATCATCACTGACTCAAAGTAAAGACAATATCCAAGCTTCTGCTGAAATTGTATTTTCACAATATTCATTTCATTATTGCAATAATGTCTAACTCTTGCTCTTCACATAAAAGTAGAATCAAAATGCATATAGGAGTAATTAATATTCATACAAACATTCACATCATAATTGCAATATTAGTAATGGCTGACAGGATCAAAATTTACAAACTATGGTTTAATTTACTATATGGCTGAGATATTGCCAATGTGGCGTTAAGCCAAAATCATTCATTCATTCATTCCTCATTGTTACACTCACAGTTTTAATGTCGGTCTGCACATCCCTGCCATCTACATATACATTGCCGTATGTAATTGTTTCATCTCCAGTTATCATCTTAAAGGTGGTGGTTTTGCCTGCCCCATTGATGCCCAGCAGACCAAAACACTCTCCCTGTGGCACCCCTAAGGTGACCTGATCAACGGCAAGATGAGAGACAGAGTGATACTTCTTAGTGAGATCCTTCAGAATAAGGGAATCTGTCCCAGGGGTGTTAGCTATACGTGCCCTCTCCTTAGCCACATCTTCATCCTCCTGTATCCCTTCAACTGTCAGCCCCACCCAGGTCTTCCCCACCAGGGATGACCGTGGCCTCAGTTTGTACCAGAGAGTGAGCAGGACCTCTGAGTCTATGACCAGCAATAAGATGAAGAAGAACACCCCCTGTGCACAGAGGAACACCAGCTCTCTCCCTATCCCATCTGCCTCCCAGGCGAGGTAGTTCTCCTGGTAGTGGAAGCAGAATTCTGTACAGTGATCTGTAAACAGAATACACCAAACACTCTTAAACGCAGAGAAAGATTTTCAATACCAATACTGAATGTCTTGCATATAAAAATATACTTTCAGAAGTACATAAAGGCCTTACACTATACAAGCTCAACTATACCTACAGACATTTAACTAATAATAAGTTACAATTCAGAAATAATTCCATTATCAAATTGACACAATTTTATATCACAACTGACACAATTTTATATCACAACTGACACAATTTTATATCCACTAAAATCCCTGTCTCTCTCTCTCATGTCAAGTTAAGATTCATACAGATACTTACCTTTGCAGCAAGGAGTGGCCACCAAGGCACAAATAAATTTCAGTTCGTCAGGAGGTATCTTGCCACATACAGAGAGGCCCTGGTAGTTGGTGTAGTAATCAATGATGCTTTGGCCCAGACAGAAATTCGGTAAGATGGCCAGGAACACCCACTTTAGAGCTGTAGATAAGTATTCTAGCTGTAATTCGGGGATACTCAAGATACCAACAGCAAGTGTGGTGGCCACACCTGAAAATCACAACAACATACACTTTACATGTAGAATATTTATTTATTTGATTGGTGTTTTACGCCGTACTGAAGAATATTTCACTTATATGACGGCAGCCAGTATTATAGTAGGAGGAAACCTGCAACCACCCACAACCATCCACAGGTTGCTGGCTGACCTTCCCACATACAACATACAGAATAAGCAGGATGGTATACGTTTTACATGGGAGACACAGAATCTAAATGTTCCAGAATGTACTGAGCTTGCTCAACCTTCTAGTAAGAAAGGGGAGAAAACACTCTGAACATCTCTGTTCTCGTTTTTCAGGTCAATACTACGTTATTATGTTAAACTGATGAGTGGAACTACAGGTTTCTCTTCAACTTGATCCCATATCACAATTAAACCAAATCAACAGAATATTTATTACATGTATTTCAAATTATTAAGTACAACAAACCAAATACAACCACGTCTCTTCCTACATAAAAATGGGGATGAAGTCTTTTGTTGGAGACTGCTGGACTTACCTGACAGGATGTTAAACATGCTCAGCCACACCAGGCCGGAGGAAGGCACGGTGAAGATGAAGGACAGCAAGTACATGAATGGCAGCATGGCCCAGCCATACAGAAAGAACAGTAACAACATGTGCAACCAACGGCCATCGCTCACAAGCGCCTTCATATCAAAAGCTGCAAACGCTGCAATTATCAGCAGGGAGGGAATCAAGAAGTTGATCATATCCCAGCAAAAAGTAGACACCCAGAAGTTAATAGAATGAACTCCACTCACAAACTGAATGTGCTTGGCCTTGGTGGCCCTTTCTTTCACCAGGAAAAGAACAAAACTGCTGGCAAGGAAAGACATTCCAAACATCAGGTTAAAGGAAATGGTAAAGCCAGTGGTTTCCTTGGTTAGTTCATCCTGAGCTTTGTCGTTCAACGTTCTCGGCAGAGGATGGTTTATGGTGGTCAGGGAGTAGGACATATTGGTGAAGTACTTCAGGGAAGCATTGGCTAGTACAGCCAGGGTCATCCCTGGAGTATGGAAAGCTTGGTTATTGAAGAAGGCAGTGGCACTGCCATTCTCTATAGCTGCTGCCACCATGAAGTGACGGTTGTAACTGGCAAGGCCTTCCATGCCGCGAGCAAACAGATAGTTCATCATATCAGGATCTGTTCTATAGCCTGTCTGATTGTTCAGGAAAAGCACCTTGGAGGAGCAATTTTTCAGCTGATGTCTGTAGAGATGTGCTAAATCTTGACTGTCATTGTCTGCCCAGCGACCCAGGGAGTAGACGATTGTGTCCTCTGAGAACTTGTCTGGAGTAAGAGTGAGAGCTGGGGAATCCTGCGGGCCTGGAAACGTCTTGGTGACGATGAGAGCTATGATTGTGAAGAACAAGGGGATAAACAGCTGGGACAGGGTCACCAGTTTGTTCCTCCATGTGTGAAGAACTCGCTTGACAAACATGGCATAAAACTGCTGTACGTACAGGTAAATGTCGGAGTTTCGGGTCAACTCCTCATGGAAATCTGAAAATAAAAGCGGGAGTTTGATATTCAGTTAAAGTAAGCCAATAATGCTACACAGTGTGAAGCTAAAGCATCATGTTAATGAATTTCTATTCTATGTGTCACTTCAGCTGTCTACACTATCAGTACAGCTAGATCACTGCTTTGTCAATTTCACTGCCATGCAACCTTACTTCACAGTAAAAGAAATCCAATTAGGCCTTAAACTTCAAGCAGACATATCAAAGCTGCTTCCTTTTTTTACCCCCGTGAAAATAATGTACGTGTCTACCCACAGAGAGAATGGACAGCTTACCATTATCTAAGTAAGTATCCATGGGTGAGGTTGAATGTGACTGGGAAGAGTTCAGGCTCTCGTAATTTGCACTCCCTGGAACAGACTGTTTTATATCAAGTGATTCTCCAACTCTGAAACAGAATTAAATAAATGAGTCATTATGCCTGAAAACCACATCACCAGTAATGGAGCCATATCATGGAAGGAAACATACCTGGAGATACATTTTACTGGTGCTACAATCCAACATCTCAGTATGTACATGTATTACAAAACAGACACTAGCAACACACTTGCCTTCCTTTTAGACAGAGCAATTCAAAGCTGCAAACTTGTTCGGTACCCATAAAGTTCTGTCCCTACCATATATTCTGTCATGTAAGTGAAAAATTTCTTGGGTATGGCATAGAAGAACAATCACATAAATAAATAAATAAAGCCAGTCTGGTTTAGCCATGTACATACTTTCCACCACTGAGAGCCTTGTCATCTGCATACCTGAGGAAGACTTCCTCCATTGTTGTCACTGAGGCACCATAGCTAGATATTCCCAGCTGTTCTTTGCGGTTCTCCACTTGCATGAAAAGAGCCTCAAACTGACTAGAGCTCTCCTGGGGCAGAATGTAGGACAGCTCCATGCCGACGCAGCTCTCCAGGCTGGCCTGGGGCACATAATTCTGTACCAACTCCGTCACCTGCTTCACATCACAGTTTCGTGTCTTCACCATCACCATGTGGTAGCCAGCACCTGCAAACAGACAAGCCGAGGCAACTTTAGCGATCCTCTATGTCCAGGTCAAGTGAACACAGCACCTGTAACAGTCATGGGCAACTTTAGAGATCCGCTAGGTCTTTATGAAATAAACACAGCACCTGTAACAGACAGCCCTGGGCAACTTTAGTGCTCCTGATTTTTGCATGTCTGTGTAAAAGTAAACACAGAAAATCAAGACATGGGGTTTAGTTTCATCTTAAATCAACCTGTCAAAATTAGCATCCACAAGATTCATGCCTTAACCAAAGAGCTGTTTCTGTGTTCTAGTTCAGCCTGTTTAATGGCCACAATGACACAGTGAACTATTCACAAATATGGATAATTTCCTTTGAAATCAAACCATCAAAATAAAAAATCCGTACTTCAGGAGACAAGCTGCATCCTTTAACAGCAGAGATGGAATAAGGTGCAACACATCTGTGTCAGAGTTAAATTTTGGGCTATTCTATGATGGTCAGAATGAATCATTGAACTAAAAACATCACTAAGCACATAGCAGTTCATAAACTGATGAAGGCATTTGGTTCAGAGAGTAATGAACTAACATATGAATCACAAAGCCATACCATATTTTTTCTTCAGAAAGATTGATGTTCCACAACACTGTACAACTCCATTGGCCATGATGGCAATCCTGTCTCCAAGAACATCAGCTTCATCCATAAAATGAGTGGTCAAAAGTATGGTGCGCCCTTCTCGGAACTTCTGAAGGACTCCCCAAATGTGACGACGAGCGTTAGGGTCCATCCCTGATGAGGGCTCGTCCAATATGACTATCTACAATTTGACAGATTGAAAGTCAGGAACAGGCGTTCAAAACTTTTAGATGACTTCCTTCAAGGCAAGTCCAATATGACTATACAATTTGAGAGGTTAAAAGTCAGAACTAGAAATTCAGAGCTTCTCGAGAAATTCCGAAATGTGGGAACAAACTTTCACATGTGCTTCCAAGACATACTTGAGGATGGCTCATCAAAAATAACTATTAACAATTTCTTTTGATAGTCTAAGCTTGATATTTGGAACTTCTGGAGGACTCCCTAAATGTGACAACAAGCCTTGGAAGCTACATGGTGCGTGGATATTTAATGTTTTCATTCCTGATCAGTTCTTGATTGATATTTATTTTATAAATGCAAAGACAATATGTATGCTCAAATAAAACCTAACCTTTGAGTCTCCAATCAAAGCAATTCCCACAGACAGTTTTCTTTTCATTCCTCCTGACAAGGTTTTAGATCGTGCATGTCTTTTGCTCTCCAGGCCAATGGCTTCCAGTATACAATTGATTTCGTCTCGAAGTTTCCATTTGGGATAACCTTTCAACTGTAATTAAAAGGAATAAATAAAAAGTGCCAGTATGAACACTTCCTTTGCAACATGTTAAATGTGTCAACCATTCAAATCCAACAATGTTTTGTTACATAAGAGAGTAATTTCAAAAAAGAAAAAAAGAAAAAAACCTCATCAATCATATCATTTTTGACACATTTTTATTGCATTTCAAACTGCATATGGTGTTCATTTCAATGCATGTATTTCAGGAAAATAAATAACGTTACTGTAGATAACATAAATTTCATCCCCAAAAGTTTATTTTTAGAGATAAATTAATGTCAAAAAATATTACTTTGGGCGCTGAAACTTTGACTTTCTGGTGGGATGTCATCATGCCATGCAAACCTTAAAACACCTTCATACTATCGACACAACTCCCAGAATCAGGAAAAATGAGCAACTTTTTCATGGACAAAATTTTAGGTCATTTAGTGTATTTGATAACATTTCAAATTTTCTGATTCTTTCCACACAGAAGCACAGTTGTATGATATTATCATAAACTAATTTATGCTTTGAACCATATTAGGAAACATTTTCTGTTTGATTCCGATAAAACTGGTGTACCTTCCAAGGTACTATGTCATGAGTTTAAGAATACAACTGGACAATTCAGAATAATACTATACCAATCCAAAGAAAGTCAGATGTTCATCAACTGTCAAGTCGTCAAACAGCACATCGTGTTGTGGACACAATCCCAGGCTGCTTCGTACTCCAGCTATATCCTTGCGCAGGTTGTAACCATTTACCACTGCTGTACCACTGGTTGGTGGAATAAACCCTGAATAAAAGAGAGCGGTCACAGAAAGACGGGTCCATTAGATATTTGAGACTGCTGCACTTCCTTAGTAGATTCTAACAGAGTATTACAACAACAAATTTTACCATATGTTTCCTTCTTTATGCTTTATTAAGAGACCAATATGGATTTACAGGCTATGTATTTCTAATGTATCTTTCAGAGGTACAGAATTTGCCCTGACAAAGTGGAGACAAGTTATGCGGAGAGACCTGTTAACATGGACATAGTTGTGGTTTTGCCTGCTCCGTTATGACCCAACAGTACTGTGATCTGTCCTTCATACAGATTCAGGTTCATCCCATCCACAGCCACTGTACCCCCTTCAAACTCCTGAAGGAGAAAAAATAGTTGTTCTTAATTAATTACGTTACCATGCACACAATTATGCAATGTCTTATTATGCAATAGGGTTGTTGGCAAGATACCAAGAAGTGCTGCAACTAAAATGAGATTCAATAATCATACCAAAGAAAATTTCTTTTCACAATGATGTTATTGCCTCAAAAGAACCACAGACATAAGAGAAATATTATTAAATATACCAGTCAACCAATCTAAATATTGCTTTGAATTAGCAATTTCTCACTAACAGACATCCTTAACTGCTGGAGGTCATCAGTGTAGGCATGGCAGCATGAACTCACCTTCCTCAAATTTTGTATCTGGATGCCAGCTCTAAGACCCAGTGGATCCTTTTCAAAGAGTTCCTGGCTATGGCTGGGGTTCTGTAACAATGGTTCTTCTTCCTCCACCTGTACTTCCTCTGGCAGACTCCCAAACCAGTAAGTTTTCTGAAAACCAAAAACATTCCAAGAATGTAAACAGGCACATGTGCATAGAAAAAAAACCCCACCTATAAAAGGAATAATAACAGAGTCTGACCCAGAAAGATGCAAATAAACCAATTTTGAAAACTGATCAGTTCATAAACTTTTCTCCTTTTCTGCATGATAATCCAAATTACTGGTCGAATGGTTGGCAAAATAATACAGCCATAAATGAGGAATTCCTGTCCAAGGTATTAGGCACATATATGCACAGCGTATAGGAAATCATACAACAACCAAGGTATTTCAGGTCTTATAATGGACATCCACAAACCTAAACATACAGATGAAATATGGTAAATTATAGCTCTATTAAAGTCTCAATAGCTCATTTACAGCAAACATTGATTTAAATAACCTACAAGCATGTGTATACAGATTTGCCCCAGGATCACAAAGCTGACTTACACTTAATCAGATTTAGTGAAGACCTCAACACAGTTTACTACACAAAAATTGTGATTCACCTCAAGAAGTTTTATCTTAATAATAAGACAAGGACAAAAATTAGTGTTTAAGTTTGAATTTCAGTTCAGAAATAATACTACAAGTTAAGATTCAGTTTGATTTAAGTCTAAGAAAGTCTTCCTGACCCTGGTCCCCTGTGTGAATATCTGAAAATGCCTCACCAGAAATGGGAAATACCATGGCTGAGGTATACCGAACTCCCCTGGAAACACAGCCTCCACGTACCAGGCGATGAGCAGGTAGATCACAGTGTCCACCAGCAACACCAGGATCACATGTAATGTAGCAAAGTCATCATCCACTGACACACCTTGGGCTATGTTACTCCACTGGACTCCCTCCCCTGGGGAACAGACAAAGTCAGCGGTCACTTACAGGAGATCCAACACATTAACAGTGTTCAGCATTAGCCAGCTCTCCTACAACTCTTTCCAACTTGTGTATACTTTATGTGATAGCAACTGCAACATGTGCTCTTGCAAATGGGTTCTCTTTCAGTTTGAGATATCAAGATATATATATATATATATATATTCCAAGAGCAAATCATAAGATGGAACTTTTAAAGGTAATTTTAGCCATGTGGAGACCTGACAGCCATGTTACGTTTTTATCTCCAAGTATCTCTTCACCTCAGTACTTGTAACTTGCTCCCATTACAACTTATATGTTAAACTTGGCCAAAAATTAATAAAATTACCATCAATGCAACTATGTTAAGATGGTTTTAGGAAATAATCATAGCTAATATGTAATGTACGTGTAGGTTTTATTTAGACTGGGTTAGTTTATGGAAATGCTTCAAAGATGCCTACTGACAAAGATACATGTAGGCATTTCACATCAAGAATAACTTCATGAAAAGAAACAGAACAAATGTACCTGTTCCCTCAAACATGCCAATAACCTGGGCTCCCATGGCCATGCCCACATTGGAAATGAGGCTCACAGCCATCTTGAGGCCCCACGACATGGTATCATAGCGAGGCTGAATGAAGAAGTATGGGACATACGAGACGAAGAACAGAACACCGGCGGCTGCGGCAGCTGAATTAGCTGAAACATTCACACATCATATGCTAAGCACAAAGTGAACACATTCATACACAAATGGTATGCTGTGCAGCAATTTACAAGACTTACAAGACAAATACTTGCACACTGACATTTACAATCATTTGTATGACTTGCTTTGTACTTGATAATAACTTTTGCAGAAAAATCAAATCCATGTGCATAAAACTACACTAAAGGGAAAAAGAAAAACAATGGGGTATGTATGCATTTATTCACAGTGTCTTTCAGATATAACATTATTATGTCACCTGTGTTAACATCCCAATTCACATTTGGTTTTATAACGAAGATGTATAGAATTATGTATTTATTTGTTTTTAGTGCCATACTCAAAAATTTTTCACTGTACGATGACTGTTAGTATTATGGGTGGAGGAAACCACAGTGAACTGTATAAGTCACAAATCTCTGGCAAGTCTATTGACAAACTTTCCCACATGTGACACAAAGATGTACATATGTTAGATAGTGCTCACAGTCTTTCATATGAGCACAGTCGACCACTAAATCATATGACAGAGTGAAGGGAGTTTTCTCTGTCCAAGGCCAGGATTGAAGCTATACCTTGTGTGTCCTGAATGTAGTGCAAGCTTTCAACTATGCACAGTTACTTGCTATTAAAGACGTCAAATGTGGCTTGCAACATATCCCGCCTAAACCCCCATACAACATGCTTGTATAACATAATTTGTTGTAAATTTAGCTGGGCCTATAAACACAACACCAGTCCTAAAGGAAGCGCCATGTCCAGGTATTCATCCAGAAACGCTGAGGTATGAAAACAAGGACAAGAGCAATATCAAGAAAGCTTCTATGCAAAGAAACTTCTACATGACTAAATGGAAGATTCTGGCAGGCTACCCAATGGATTCCAAAACTGGAGAAGCACATCGATTTCCGTGTTGTACTTGTATATACCCTAGTGTTTTTGATTCACGCATACACTGAAAGTGTGACATAGTACAAGACAGGAAAGAATAGAAGCTCACAGCTTTGAACCGCTTTGGTAAAGGCAGGAAGGAGTTTTCACAGTTCCCCATTTCAGTATAACCTTTGACTATGGGAAAACTATTAGAGTGATTATACTGCAGTGTCTTATTGAAAACACCTTGGCAATCAGAGTTTCTGATACATATGAACGGTGAATAAACTTCTGAGCTTACCTCTAGAGAAGAAAACACTGACAGCAAAAGCAAATGCTATACTAGCCACAGCATAGACCATGAGGAAGATGAAGAGAATTGAGCTGTCAGTTTTCCCGATCACATTGCCTTTGCTGGTGAACGGCACACATAGGAATAGTGTCATGATGGCCACAGTAATCAACAGGAACAGAAAGTACTTCACAAACCATGCCAACCAATGCAGCCAGTTGTTCAACCCCATCATCTTCATTGACTCCTTGATAAACACAAGTTTAATAAGAACATGTACATTTGCTTCTATTGTCGGTACTTTTAATTCATTTACAGTTTACAGGAGGATTTGCATTTAGATTTAATCATCATAAATTCTGTTTATTCAACTTCATCTAATAGTTAAAACTCATGTGATGAAAAGGAATGAGGTAAAATTAAAAAAACACAAGACAGAAACACATCATTTGATGTAAGTACACTTCCTTAATCTGAATTCATGGTATGTAAGCCCTAGAGAACAAACAGATCAAAAGCACAATGGATTGTTGTGAAAAATCAAATTTTTGTTCTGCAAATTGTCTTCTAACTGAATGAACCACTGACTGGCTATACAATCACACATGCCAAATCTTCAGGACCAATTTAAGCACATATTTTATAGGATTTCTTGTACATGTAGGTGAAAAATGAGAATAGAAATAGGTTACCTTCAACTTTCTTTCTTTTTCATGCACCAAGTCCTTCACAATGTTAAGGGCACAGAGAACGAAGCTAAGCATGAGTATCAGGGGAAACTGCTGTTGTATGACCAGAACGAAGGGATCATCATTAAATGGTGGGTAAGGATGTCGCTTCAGCATCATATCAATATTACTTCTGTTATCTTTCATCGTACCACTGGCATCAGCAATGTACTTTGTCACTGCTTCGTTTATGGCATGCTGTAAGGACAGAAAGCCTTCGCGATAGTACCCTGCAAAACAAATCTTAACAATAACCATCTCATAGCACCATCAGAAGTAAGATACAAGAGGATTTCAATGTCCAAGCTTATATGTATATCATAGGTGTTGTTTAAATCCAAACCATTCACCCAATTATATTAGAACTTTACACTGTGATTCAAACTGAGAGAATCACACAACTAGCTGAGCTGATATGGATTTTTGATGCATGTATGGATTACATGTTTTACTATTTTCTGGGTTTGTAAAGAAATAACTGTCATCACATTCACAACTCCTCTAAACCACCTAACTATATCTGATCAGTGTTCATTGATCATTTCCGACATACCAGATGTCATTCCTACAGGACTAGACCAACACATGTGCCTGGTGAAATTAGTGTGATAAATGTTTAGTAAACCCACATACATGTAAAGACTAAGATGTTAATTCCTGACACACATACCTGGTGAGCCTCCATATATTGATGCGTTTTCACGGGGCCCTACATGCTGAAACACTGGAAACATAAACTCCGTAAACCAGTTTGTGTCACTTTTGAAAGGATTGAGAGAAAACTTTGGGGCAGTGGCATTTTTTGGAGAGGAACTCAGCCTGAGTTTGTAGGAAATTTTCTCTGGAAACATAGTCCCATTCTGATGAAAGTCATTGAGAAAAACCACACCAGCAAGAAACTGTGGAAAGTTGTGGGCAGTGGCATTGTCTGTCATGATGAAGTTGACCATGCTATCTTCTCTGCTGAAACCATTATCTGGAACAGACAAAAGTAAAATATGTCTTAAATGTGCAAACATGGTAAAAGGTATTCATACATGAGCAAGGAGAAAATCTGTTGACCCCATAAACAACTGCAACAAGAATCTATGTGAATTCATTTGTTAGCCACATATGTCACTACAAGAATTTATGTGATTTCATTTGTTAGCCACATGTCACTACAAGAATCTATGTGATATCATTTGTTAGCCACATATGTCACTACAAGAATCTATGTGAATTCATTTGTTAGCCACATATGTCACTACAAGAATCTATGTTAATTCATTTGTTAGCCACATATGTCACAACAAAAACAAATACACAATACCAGTTATATGTTATGATGAAACTTTTGTACGGTCAATGTGTTGACTACACAATTCATAGGATGAATGAACTTATATGTAACTAGAATCAAACTGTTAACAGTCCAACTTGCATTCAAAACACAGTCTAACACATTTGCTTTCACATTATAACTTTTTCTCAATGACACCTGGCAGTGCCTGGGTAAGTGCTGTCATGACAGGGCCATCTTACTGCTAGCTGGATCATCTTACTTGTGACATTGACTTTCAGCGTTTCCCCAACAGAATCCATCACAGTTCTCACAGCCATGTTGTTCGGGGTGAAGGCCACACGAGGAACCACACTGAATTGTTTTCGTAGGTCTGAAGGGAGGCTGTTTACCGCAAATGCCGACCAGTTCTGGCCATACGGCTTGGGGTTTGCTATCACTCGCTGACGAACAAGTATCAGTATGACAGCAAACAGTGTGGGAAGAAATATCTCCAACACTGTCAAAATAATTTTGCGCTTTTGTAGCAAGTAGTTCTTCCAAAGAAGCAACAGGAACTGTCTTCCCTTTGCCATGTTGTGTCGTTAGCACAGGACTGGTTTAAACATAGGGCCTGTTGTCAAGAGTCATATCTGAAAAACAAATGTAAGTACATGCAGAGTACAACGCAACCAATAATGCACATAAATAAACACCACATGTATCACTTTCTCTTCATTTTATAACACATAAATTTTAAAAAGGGTTACACAATAAAGGATGTTTCCACCTTATGGGACGAGGAAACTGATCAACCATAATGTTATT
The DNA here is from genome assembly GCA_016165875.1 of Acanthopleura granulata. Lineage (NCBI taxonomy): Eukaryota > Metazoa > Mollusca > Polyplacophora > Chitonida > Chitonidae > Acanthopleura > Acanthopleura granulata. The sequence continues at coordinate 40,524,537 of JABBOT010000002.1, read as the reverse complement.
GGTGAACTGTCCTTCATGTGACCTATGTTAACAACTTGAAGCCACCAATCATGGCAATTAAGGAATAGAAAATTGCCTCTCCAATTTGAGTTTGAACCACTAGTAATTAATGAAAACAGAAAAATAATGTCAAAATCAGGATTGTCATTTGTTAAACAATCTGATGACAATTAATATCCACAAATTGGCACACTTCAATACTGGTGTTCAACCAGTGATAACTGTCGGAAAACTGTCCATTGTCATTATGTGTTCAAGATGTCGAGAATGTTTTAAGCGAATTGAGAGGGAATCGTTTCGGATTTGCTTTAAGTGGGCAACGGAGACCGAAATAATTTAGACTGGCTAGGTAGAATGGTATGTTGTCACCAAGGTTCCCGGAGAGTAGTTTTATTACAGTTTTAGGCTCATGTTTGGCACGTTTCTTGGACATTGTAAAAGTCAGACCGCATTGCCGTACGGTAGAGTACAGGCCAGGCCTCAGACGTGGAAATCAGTGTGTGGCTGCCGACTGTGTCATCTCTAATGCAAATTTCAACGTTTAAGCAATCTCGGACTAGTCTAGGGCAAGGGTAAGAGTTCGGACATGATTTTTTGACACATTGCTACATGTACTTTCTCCTCTTATGTTTACACGAATGACTCGTATCACAAAGCCATGGCGTCTCTCGATTGGTGAGGACACCAAAAACTGCCTGGATAAACAACACACCTGTGATTATGACCAGGTGAGCTGTGTCAAAAACTAAGTACACATGCACTGAGGTTTACTGAAACACTTTCCTTACGTCTCACTCTCTCTAATTTAGATTTCCTGACTAAAACTCTCAACATTTTAGTACTTCTTCCTTTAGAGATAAAACAATACAGTATTACCCATGAAAATAAACAAACCCCAAACAAAAATCACTCAAACGGGACAAAGACTGCCGAGAGGTTCTGTTCTCCGAATCACTAGTGTTGATCACATGATTTGTCGTCTGCCAGTAAAGGGAGCTTACTCTGAATACTGATCTTCACTCCGCAGGCGCAACGTATATTTTGACCGGGTACATTTACACGTGGTCAAACTAAAGATGGCGACAGCTCGCGTCTTGTTGTGTTTTGTTGTGTTAGTTTGCAGCGTTCTTGCAAATGATGAGACCTGCTATACATACGGTGATGGACATGTTTATCCCCAGGAAACCAGGAGAACGTCTGGGCACACTATTCAGTGGAGCCAGGCGATAATTTCGAAGCCAGCACCGGATTGGAACGGTACAGCTGTTGTCGATGGAGAATTCAAAGAAATCAAATTGGCAGACTTTCTGGGGAAGTACTTGGTGTTCTTCTTCTATCCACTTGATTTCACTTTTGTTTGCCCGACAGAAATCATAGCTTTCAGTGACCGTGTTGAAGAATTCCGTGCCCTGAACGCTGAGGTTGTGGCTTGCTCAGTGGACTCTCAGTTCACGCACTTGGCATGGATCAACACTCCACGTAAGCAAGGGGGTCTGGGCCCATTGAAGATTCCCCTACTGTCTGATCTTACACATGATATCGCCAAGGCGTACGGTGTATACTTGCAAAATGTGGGCCACACACTGCGAGGTTTGTTCATTATAGACGAAAAAGGTATTCTGCGCCAGATCACGATGAACGATTTACCAGTAGGACGATCGGTAGACGAAACGTTGAGGCTGGTTCAGGCTTTTCAGTACACAGATAAACATGGGGAAGTCTGTCCGGCAGGCTGGAAACCAGGCGGTGCTACCATTATACCAAACCCAGAAGATAAACTCAAATATTTTAAAAAGATGAATGAGAAATAAACCCTCCAGTCCCGTCGAAAACTCGTCCATCAATTTGTGGATTAATTTTACTTTTTTTCTTGTCATTCCATTATGAAGTATTTAGGCACAGCACAATCATAAAATGTTTAAAAATATCATTTGTTCTGCTTTTCATTTGTCAGTTTTTGCTCACTTAGCCAGAGTTGCATATTTTATGCAGGTGTTGTTAGATGAATGCTTGTCATGTTTTAGTTAACGAATTTTGCATTAAATACAGGAACTGTAAGTGTTACTTGGGGTTGAAGGATGTTGACTGATACATGTGTGTGAATTATTTCATGTACTAATCAGTGTTCTGTACTTATCACAACCTACTTATAGTTAACAGGACATTGTGTGGTTTATCATAGAAAAACAAAACCAAAAATGGGATTTTCAAAGTTACTGCCTTTGTTGACAGTGACGATGTTTTTCAGTTCTTTGTGACAAGCAGGCCCATTACTGAAGAAGTCCCATTCTCCACCACAGGAGTCCAAAATAGCAGCATCGGTCAACAGGCCCTGATCTAGGTGTGGAAAGAGCAGATACCCTGTTATGATGGGTTAGCATATTTATTGTAAGTGGCTGAAAGCGCAAATCAACGTTACCATTTTTCCAACATTGTCGTCAAGATGAAGGACAGCATCCAGATCTGGGACTCCCTTAAATTAACCCTGGGTGTGTCTCGTGTGACAAGTTGAACTCTAGCCTCTTGGAAAACTGTGTACATGTTGACATTATCAGAATGCTGTCCAAACAATTGATTATTGCGAATTCCAGCAAAATTCATTGTTTAGGGACAAGCTTCCTATTCATATGCTACTGGATACATACCTGTCCACCTGTAAGGAAAGCCTCTGACTAATGTACATGTAAATGTAAATGCTGTACAATCATGTCTGTGGCTTAAGTATTTTTGCTTCCTGTTATCACTTTTAAAATCCCCATGACATGTACATATGTCTTAGTGCCAAGTCAATTTGAGATACAAAGAAGGAAGAATAGCAATCCATATGCATCATCTTGTTAATGTATACATTATGATCAAGAAGATTTTTAAAAAATCCCTGCTGAAAATCATGTTGCTTGCAACGAAATTGTGAAAATGATTTCATTTATTTCGTGGTTCCAAATAAAATGTTGTATGTCACAAATATTGTGTTTTAGTTGTCCTTAATATACCTGGTAACTATTTTTTGAGTGCAGAATCCCTGCTGTTTTTTGTTACAACTGTGCGGTTCCTGTACATCTGTAACCGCCTTTGCAGTTAAGACAGGATTGCAGTTTTTGTTAGACTGGGTCACATGTTTGAATGCAGCTGCTTAGGCTGCATATTTAGGTGTAGAGGTTTGTCTGGTACCTGGTGAATATCAGCATGTCGGTCTTGCACTTCACCCACAAATCTGGACTTGAAAATTCTTGGGTTGAGTGTTATGCACCAATCAATAAATTACTGAACTGGGGCACTGAGTAGTGTGTGTCTTAGCCTCCGTGTCTTCAGACTGAGTAACACTCGATTTCATATGGATAGAAGACAATCAAGTGGTCATCAAGGAGGCAAAAGTTAAAGACTGGTCAGATGGTCCAAGCTGCAACTGCATTTTGTTGCTATGACCATGGGAACAAGAGCATTAGAATATAAAAATCTACGGGCCAAGGCCAGAATGTTTGAGGGTAAGAGCCCCGCCCCTGGCAAATTCTCTGAGCTATGCCCTGAATGCACTGTATCTATTCAAGTGATGCCATCAAAATAATTTCAGCTGTGTGTGTATACTCACATGCTTGTTCAGTAAGGAGTTCTTGAGACAGCCAATCTTAACGAAAAAATGATATTGCACGCTCAATTCCAGCTCTTGCCAGGCCTGCGGCTTGAGTGGGCGAGTGCTTTGGGTTTAATGTCATACTTAAATGTTTCAGTCATATGACGACGAGGAATCCTTTTGGTGTGTGCATGTAGTGTGTCTTGTGGCAGGGCATGTCCATGCCACTTAAGTGCTGCCGCCACTGGAACATCACGCCGAAGACACCAGACAAGACAACCCACTCAGTCACATTATACTGACACCAGGCCGACCAGTCCTATTTCCTTGCTCTGTTCCGGCCTTGAACCTGGATCTCTCGACCTTTCCTGGAGCTCAAAGTTCGGCATTTGTCAGTTACCTGGTGAAGGACAATGCTTTTCTCCACCCATAAACCTCACCGTTGCATAAAGAAAAGGTTTTTGAATGAATACAGCATGATTTATTTATTTATATGATTGGTGTTTATGCCGTACTCAGGAATACTACACTTATATGACAGCGGCCAGAATTATGGTGGGAGGAAACCGAGCAGAGCCCGATGGAAATCCACGACCATGCTGTCAGACCTTCAGTACAGCACAAAGCTGAGTCCTATTGAACTTGGTTCCGTTCAAGCTGAAGGACCTAATAGTTGTCCTATCTGTGGTGCTGCCTTAGTAGAACGACTTTTGCAGAGAAAATATTTTAGAGCAGTCTCACCGGGATGCCATGCCAGTGACACTAGGCATGACATTCTACTCACATGTGCTGTAGGTCCATGGTATACCGATACCAGTCTGAATCAGTGTTTGGCATATCTCCTTATGCTGAACACTAAGCCAGGGAGTCTGCTTAATTTAATAAAGTCCTGGGTATGACTAGACTTGGGCCTGAGCCCAAGCCTTCAACTTCATCACTTCTCGGGTGAGTATTGGCTTCTACTCTGAATGGTTTACAAGAAAGCCATCGTATGCGAAACAGGAACTACCTGTACTGGGCCAGAAAGGCTGTCCATCGTAGCTGTCTGAACTAATGTTGACCGGAAACTGCTATCTCTCTAAACTGACAAAAACAAAACAGAACTTCACAATTTTCCGCTCATAATTGTTTGACACCTTTTTCATGTACAGATACAGAGTACAGCTGAGAAATTACTTCACACATAATTAGCAAGGTTGAGAATGTTCAAATGGTAAAATAAAACAATTACAATACAAATAATTAATAACAGGGTTAAAACAAAAGTACATGTAAGTAATAAAATCACATTTTGACAACATTTCTATATATTAGGATGAAACAACTCAGTCACCATCAGGAGGTATTAACATGTGGTGTCACAAAGGGACCAACGAATTTTGAACATAGACAAAAACTGCTTTTCCTGGACCATGCCCCTGCTTAATACTGACCTAACCTGACATTAAATTTGCCACACACATCTGACCATGTCAGCGCAAGCATGCTTAATGCTTGTAAGTCTTGATTCAGTGCAACAAAACATAAGTTTAGATGACAAGTCAGTGTAATGAAAGGACCCAGTCACCAGTTTCCAGGAAGTGGACAAAAGACTCTAGGGTCATCTTCCTTCACTTACGTTCATCTATATTTTTATCATAAACATAATTGTTCTAGTCTAACAATGGTCAGAGGGCTCATGGTGTTTCATGGTATTTCAATATAATTCTAAAATATAACAGACTGAGTTCTATGTAAAAGCCTGTAAACCCACAGGTGTCAATACTGGCTCCTTTCATACACAGCTATCTCCTTAATGCACCTTCAATTTATGAACAATTTAGACCCAGTGTACATTTCCCTTGTGTTCCCCGCAACCTGAAGGTTCTGTATAATTATAAACTGTATTCTTTCTCCTTCATAATATGAGAGTAAAGTCCTTCCTACAAAGCCATTAGCCAATCTCAACCTGTGTCACATGATTCACGTTTGGATTATTACTTTAGGTTACCTCAAAATGTGGTATGGTACAGCTGTATGACATTGGCACTGGAAATATCACATTTGCAAATAACTTATAATTAACAAATAGCTCCTAACTGCTGAACTCAGCTTCTGTTATATTCCATACTACACGGGTTCGTTTGCATGGACATGATTAGCTATGTAGCCTGTAACTTACCAGCAAGCTGTTTGGCCAATACCATTACAACGCTACGTCCAAATGATTGCCAATTAATGTTGCAAAATGTTATAAGCTTACTTCTTGAAAACCTTGCCAGATGAGAAAGTCATAAATTTTCGTTCTACTAAATTTGTTTACATTAACACAATAGCATAATTTTTCTGATGTATTCATCTGTATACCAATGGAGTCACTGGTTTCAAAGCCAACGGATCACGTTAACACGGCACTTCATCAGCGCAGGATGGAATGGTAATACCTCCAGCACACCTCAACAATGACAGAGCTGTCATAACCTCATGCAGCATACCATGCTGAAGTACACACACCAAAAAAGCAATCAGCAGATATATGTGTCACTGACACTCGCAAAGGACTATCACTCTCTGTGAGAAGAACATCACTCTCTGTGAGAAGAACAGAGTCTTTTAGATGATGTAGGCTCTCTAGAATTCCCCTCCTCCATTTCCGTGAAATTCCGTTTGCGAACCCCGACATTTTCGCGACATCTATCTGATGACTCTAAGGGGCTTGGTTGTAGAAGCCAGCCGACATTATTGTAGAGGAATGTACGTAACCCTGGAGGCAGAATCAAAGCCTCCAAGACGTCCTTGTGATGAGGAACAAGCTTCCGCAACACCTGGCAGCACATGAACTGGAGAGAAGTCTTAAACGACCGGCACCGGATCACCTTCATTCCTGAGCGTGCCGCGGTAGAGCACACCATTGGGAAGATAGACTTCCCCTGTAATCCCACATAGGCCACACCTGAAGACACAAAAAACACATACTCTTTTAGTAAAACTGCAGTTACTATTGCTAGAGTGGAAGACACATCTCATCTGAATGTCCTGTGAAAAGTGCTGAATAACTGTATTTTCACGAATCACTTTTCATTTCGCAACACATTTTGTGCAGAGCACTAATGATAAATTTATTTACTAATTACACACAATCAAGTTCCACATGACAATTTCGTACAACTTCATTGGGTAAATTTACCTAGAGGTTTCCTATTCTTGAAAAAGGATAGGGCCCCATGCCACATGTCCAGATGAACTCCAATAATAGTGCCCTGGCCAAACTTTGATGAGTAGGATTTCTTCAGTGACTTGTGCTGTAGGAAACCATTATACGAGAGCCCCCAGCTTTCACTGTCTTTGCCCAGCAGACTGCAGAACATGTGGCGATACTTGTTCAGGTCCACCTCAGCTGTTCCCACTCCTACCATCTGACAGCAAAGCATGAACATGCCATTTAAGTCAAAGTAATGTCAGATTTAATGAAGATTAAACATACATATATTAATCTTTGATGTAATTTAGAAGTATCTAAAAAGTATTGCAGCCCTGGTACAGCAAGTCAACAATTACATTGCTTAAACCTGTGTATGAGGCTTAACTGTCTGTATACTATAAAAATTTCCAAGAACAAATTGCACACAAGCATCAGAGAATGCTTACTGTCACTGAAAGCAGTCATTTTTAATAATAATGTACCCTTCCTTGGTTTACTACTTCCAATAAACATACATGTACATGACACATTTACACTCCCAGAACAGTTTGGATATAGATGGAAAAGTTACAGCACACACTCTATATAGGAACACATTACACTTGTAGATAAGTTTCAGGAGTCATTTTACCATGTCTGTTCCATAGACAGGTGTTGTCATTTTGACCTCCCAATAATACTGATCCTCCTTCATCACTTTGGTCCCTCGCACACCAGCCGTTCCACAGCTAAAGTCCACATGGAACAATACTTCCCGTAAATCCTGTTTCAGTAAGCTTGCCGAGGATTTGGTTTTTTCCTCCCACACCCATTCAAATACTGTGGAATAAAATTGGGAAAATAGTATGAGAAAAATTACGTAGCACTTCAGTACTTTCGCATCTGTTCTACAATTGAACAAGATTAAAATACTAGTCCAAGGTTGGAGCGTCATATATGAGATTAAATCAACCATAAAATCAAACATTCAAATGAATTTCAATGATTAAAACCGATTCTTTATATCAGCAGAATTTAATAAATATTTGCATTCAATCGCTGATGGCTGGAAACTTTCCGTTATCAACTGTTACGTGTACACATCAGCCCAGCCAATGATTTACTCTTATACAAGGCTTGGATAATTACTATCAAGATGTAAAAAATAAATTAAAAAACAAAAACTACCTGAATCTTCTTCCCCACAGGTACAATATAGACCAGAGTCCCCTCCATTCTGGTAACACGCACAGAATGATTCCCCTTTCACAGGCTTGGAGGAGAGTACTGGGAAGGGTGGGGTGGCGCATCGTTCATCTTCACTCTCCTCCACCCCTGTCTCCTCATCCACCTCCACCTCATCTCCAGATAACGCTGGGGAGGGCACAAAACCACCAGGACCAGAAGTGAACAAGTCCTCTCCTGGTCTGAACATTACATCAGTGTCTGATCGCTCAACAATCACAGCTGCTGGAGACGGAAGCTCTCCCCACAGAGTGACTGCACTACTGTTTGAGTTTGGATTGCTCAATGTTTCGCTGCGTCGTTCCACAGTGCATATACAGTTCGAGATGTGCAACTGCTCTGGGCACATCTTATCATCAGAATCGCCTTGGTCACTGTTTGCAATACTTGCCGACACTTCCCTGTCTGTTTCTGGCATCGTGTCATTTAAGCCTGTACAACAAGCGCGAGAACATTTCCTTCCGCCTTCATCACACGTGCTGGGGCCTGCTTTATCATCGGTAGAAGTCAGAACTAACGCTTCAGAAGACATGGTTAGTTAAAAAGTTAAACATCACCAGGGTAAACCGGTTTGTTTCAGAACTAAATCAGACTGACACAATGTAAACCTGTAATCATCTACTTTTGGTTGGCACTGGTCTGTGGTCACTCACTTTCTAGGTTACAACATCAACTACAAGACGTTTACCAGTTCTTCACCCTATACGCTGGTTAGAAGTCACTGAACCATACAGCATTCGCTCCACGGGGATTTACATTATTAAAGATGCTCAGAATTATACCACACACGCACACTTACGGTACGATGAGAAGTAAAACATGATCTAACTTCGCTCCTGTGTTGGCTGTATGCTGACTGGGAGGTCAAGGATACCATCATCCGGATTTTTACCTTCTACACAGAAGAGTTCCATAGCCCTTGGTTCATATCGAACGGGAAAAAGGATCTCTGCTCCAGACAGATTAAAGAATAAGGCTTTAGCCACATGTCCGTCCTCTTAATAACTCTAAAGAAGCATAGAATTTTGAATATAATGATAGAGTGTGATAAAAATGGATACCAATCAATGTAGAATGGTTTTGCACTTGTGGGATTTGAACTCCCAACTAAATATAAACAACGCCTCATTTAAGAGATGGCCGCCGATAACCTGTCTCCACAATCGGTCTCTTCATTCGGAGATGCAACGTCAACGCCTCATTTAAGAGATGGCCGCCGATAACCTGTCTCCACAATCGGTCTCTTCATTCGGAGATGCAACGTATAGACCTCGGACTATATTTCTGGATGAATAATTCTACCTGCTGGATTTGAGCAAATAGTCGCTGTGACTATTACCACGCCCTTGACCAGTGACGTCACATGTGCAAATCCAGCTCTCGCTGTTTTGGCTGTGGCTTTTAAACCAGCAAGTTGGCTAGGGACTTGGTAAAGGTAGATGGTTTACTTTTCAGTGTACAAAGTTGAACAATTCTTGATCACTGCAATAAACACCAATCAAACTTATGAATGGCTACACAGGCTTACAGACCCAAGTAACTACATAGAGGCATCTACTCTCAGGAACTCAAGGTACCACCAATTACTAGAACAGAAAGGGTAAAACTAGGCTAGGAAGATCTCTTACCATAAATCCCAGACTTGTATTTCTTACAGTGTAAACTGTATATAGTAGGCCCTCTGTAAACAATTTGCAATCTCAGTTGATATTGCCAAAGATGAGTTTAGGCCTAGATGACTGTATATGGTCTGTGATATGTGAATTCTGTACAAGATAAACACACAACCCTGGCTCAGCACTTGGTCCCTTGGGTCCTAAGCCCACTTTCACACATTTCATATATCATGCAACTTTTCAAAACCTTTATCATTTCATAACCTATAGACATCATTATGATAACTTTATGATTTATTGTAAAATTTAGTGAAAGTGTTCCCAGGAATGCATAGATGTTGCTTTTCAACCAAAAAATCCATCTCAGTTTTTAATGTAGACATGAAAGAGTCAAACTGTCTTCAGGTGATGGATTTTTTATTTCATACAAGAGGATCAGATGCAGTATCAAAATATTCAGCAAAACAAGTATAACAACTAATGGGCTAACTACTGCACAACCACTTATATCACTCACAAGACTCAGTTTCATCAAAGCATCTAGAGATGGTCAAGACATGAGGTGGAAGTTATGCCATCACATTTCCCTACAAAATCTTAAATACAATGCCATTTGTACTATAAATTACAAGCAATTGAATTCAATATACTGAGTATTTAAGTAGATTTCTTAAAATTTACCCACCTATTTTTTTTTATCAATTTGGGTTCACAAACACATATATATATACAAAAATCTCAACAATACAATCATTATATCTTTTTGGTTTACAATAGGACTACCGGTTTCTGGATCCACTGAATAGAAGGAGAATAATAATATAATATTGCAGATATTAATAATAATAATATTGCAAAGTGTCTGGAAAAAAATAAACCAGAATAAAGTTCTAACAAAATTCAATAGAATTTGTTATTAATGACTGAAGAATATGGCAAGGGCAATCAATATAAACTCAACATTTTTGCAGTAGTCATAATTTCATAAAGATAGGCAAATAATAGATATTTGTAATTAATGTAAAAAGAGGACATCATATATAAACATTAAAATGCCTATTACAAACTCAATATTCATCTTTGTTGTTGATTTAAACATTGGAAGGATTATTGAGCAAAAAAAATGTGTGGCCAAACTTTGAATCAGACAATTATGCCCTTAAAATGATGTGTAGTCAGACTTATATGCATTCAAGGTCTTAAAATGTTAAAAAATACACGATAAAAGAGAAAAATACTTTATGCTAAGAAGGATTAAGGTCATGTCATCTTGCAGAAAATATGACAATAATTAATCTTTTATTACGCGGGGCTGATCTGCATAATATTGCATTTATTAAAATTAAGCCAAATTGTATAGCATTTATGATGGCCCATTATTTCCATCAATCTCACTGATAATTAACTGATAATTTTGTAACTCAACTGAAATCTGCCTCCAAAATTAGCTACATCCTTTCAACAAAGACATGTTGTTCACACATGAAAATGCCATGCGCAGCAATCTTAAACCAAAACAGAAAGAACATGTTTTAAATGACATTCCCCTATTCTATCTGTTCAAGATCGAGTGGGGAAGAGTATTCACGAAAATATATGTGTAAATTTATACCTCAAAACAATCCAATAAATGACAAAGAGTCATGTTTTTGGAAACAGTTTCATACAACGAACCAAAAGTAGGAAAAAAAAAACCCCAACAAAACACCTCCAGATACTGATAATAAAATGAACACTAAAACACAAAAATCCAATAAAACAGATTTGTTATGTCACACACGCTGCACCTAAAGTGGAATCTCAAACCATTCATATGCAATGGTTAATTAAGTAATACATGATCTGGTTTCATAAAAATATGCAGTGGAAAGTTCTGTGGTATCAGCACTGAAAACATGTACCGTGCACACATAGTAAACAGAAGATAAAATCCTTTACAAAACTAGACATTATGCTGAACATTCCGCAGTGGAAAATAAAAAGACTATACATGCTGTGATGTACAACACAGTGTAAGACTGATAAACAATACAGCTGACAGCCGAGTTGTCTTTATGCTTCTGGAGAAAATCTCTGTAATTCTGCATATACAGGTAAGTGAATAATGCCAGGTTTGGGTATATCTTGCATGAGCTTTAGACGCCCACACATACATGGTGAACAGCCACTCTACAGGCTGAGGACCAATCTCTATTTAAAATACACCATCATGTCTACTGGCATAGCACAGGACCCTATATTATGTCAGGTTCATTATTATTATTGAGCAATCCACATTCACTGGTCACAATCATTTAGAAATATCTTAAGATGATTATTTAAAATGTATCTGGGTCTGACAAATGCAACCTGTTCACAGTTTGCCTACTCTGAAAAAAACAAGAACTGTTTCAAGAACTGGTAGTTTACCCTTGTATTTGTATAAATTAATTAGTTGTACTGTTACTTAGTGTCAAGAAGCAACAATAATTGCTTACAGCATGCGTAAAAGGTCTTGACACAAAGATCATAATTGGAGATTCCTAGTTTATGATTTACAAGCATCAGGTTATCTGCTCCTGAGCTAGGATAATAAAAACTGTAAAAATGTACGACAAATTTCAACTGAACAAGCTCTACTTTGTGATCAGAGGTTTGACTGCAGGTCTACATGTCTAACCATGACAAATAAATATCCATTAATGCAAGGGGCATTTTCCAGATTCAAGCCAGCTCATTAACATGTTAACTAGGTGAAGTTTAAGTAAAAACATTTAAGGTGACCATGATTATTAAAGGCAATGCTTTGCACTGTTGACATAAATGGGACTTCAATGAAATATAATGCTGATATCTTTTTGATGCACTAAAAATTTTACCATGACTTCTCCTGTTATTGAGGAGAAGGTATCGTTTACTAAGAACATAATATGTAAATTATATTATGATGTTAAACCAGAGTTAAACTAGAAGTATTAACCCAAGCCATGGCCGTCTACATGAAATCATGAAGTTCTGTCCTCTTTCTAAAGTCTCCTTAACAATACTCCATAATCAGAGAAGACAAATAGCACTTAAATCACAACACTAACACTCCAAGATTTCACATAATGATGCTTAACTTTTTTCTGAAACAGTTAGAGCATGTCGTCAAAACTGAAAACCTCAATAACAAACAGCAAGTATTGTGCATTACTTACAAATCTCAGCTTCAATATTTACAGGTAAGGGATGTAATCTATCACATGAAGAAAACAACGCAAGTTCGTACACGGTTATTTGGATTCTGTATTCTTCTGTGAGATGAGCCACAAAAAGCATCAGAACAGCACATTCCATCAAATGTGGGTCTTTTCGATGACACGGGCCTACTATTAGAGTCTGTGTTACCACATGTACCATGCCAAGGCCCTAGTTCTAGGCCCATGGGTACATGCTCTTGTTATTAGCCTGACCTTCACAGTCCTACATCTATGCCCATGGGTGAACATTACCACCTGCTCTTGTTGTTAGCCCCTGGTTCCTCAGGTGTATCATCTGTCGTTGCCACACATCTATTGTCCATCTCCTGTTCAGAGTACACAACCTTTTCTTCCTTGTCAGCTCTACCCTCACCCTGTTTACCATTCTCTGCTGGCTTATGTGCGCGCTCCTGTAGTCGGGGTGAACTCCGGGCGACGCTTTCATCTGAGAAGGACCGTTCCTGTTCTGCCAGGTGTGTGATGACGTCTACAGGCTCATAGGTGTTGTCTGGAGTGCTTGGTTCCTGCTCTGACAGCTCTAGCGGATCGCCGATATCGACATAGGGGACCTCCTTAGTGGCCCGGATAATCCTCTGACAATACACATCCTCAAACCTGATAGGATCCCTGTCATGTTCCCTGAAAATCAACATGTACATTTAGGAATAAAACTAGTCCTGAAGGAATACCTGTCCCTGAAAGGATCAGTTAAAAAAGGTACTGGTTTTTATGTATGGACAAACACAGATATATAATAGTAATATAAGGTAAAATATCACCACTAGAAAAGATTACTACATTCACACGAAGTCATACCAGAGCTTCAGAGAGGCTACTAATATCATTTCACAACTGTTGCACTTACACGTGGCAAACTATAACTGGGAGTGGTATCTCACCTGTTGTATATAGACACAGCTATACTGATAGGGCCGAGTATGGGGAGTGGTATCTCACCTGTTGTATATAGACACAGCTATACTGATAGGGCCGAGTATGGGGAGTGGTATCTCACCTGTTGTATATAGACACAGCTATACTGATAGGGCCGAGTATGGGGAGTGGTATCTCACCTGTTGTATATAGACACAGCTATACTGATAGGGCCGAGTATGGGGAGTGGTATCTCACCTGTTGTATACAGACACAGCTATACTGATAGGGCCGAGTATGGGGAGTGGTATCTCACCTGTTGTATACAGACACAGCTATGCTGATAGGGCCGAGTATGGGGAGTGGTATCTCACCTGTTGTATATAGACACAGCTATGCTGATAAGGCAGGGTATAGGGAGTAGTATCTCACCTGTTGTATACAGACACAGCTATACTGATAGTGCCGAGTATGGGGAGTGGTATCTCACCTGTTGTATATAGACACAGCTATACAGGCAGAGTGGGGTACTGGGAGTGGTATCTCGCCTATTGTATAAGACAGAGCTATGCTGATAGGGACGGGTATGGGGAGTGGTATCTCACCTGTTGTACACACACACAGCTGTACTGGCAGGGTGGGGCACTGGAAGTGGTATCTCACCTGTTACATATATACACAGCTTTTGGCAGAGCAGGGTAATGGGAGTGGTATCTCACCTGTTATATATAGACACAGCTATACTGGCAGGGTGGGGTACTGGAAGTGGTATCTCCAGCCTTTGACATCTCAGTTCATTTCTCAGAGGTTTCCATGGGTGAAGGCGGCGTCTATCAAAAAACATACATGACTGACTTTATGCACTGAAATGTCATCAAAGTGAGTGACTTCATTATTCAACAAGTTGATGTTCCAGTCTCACAAATGGACTCAGCCAAGGGACATAATCCAAAATGACACAACACAGGGAGATAACTGATATCTGTTCCTCCATACATGTAGCTCCACAATATTCTCGCCCATATGCTGTTCAGTTTGATTTCTAGGTAAAATTGATCAAATAAACTGATTTACCTTAGAGCTCTGTTACTTGTATGGTCACCTTTCCTTTGACTAGGGTTAAAAATAGACTCATCTAGATATGGGGCAGCCACTGAAATGTCACCTGTCAAGAAGAAAGCATTGTGATTTAACACAAACTGACACAAAGTATCAACAGATCTTACAATTATTAATTCCACTGATGATTATGTATCAAAGAGCCTTATAAAATGATATTATCTATCACTTTCAGATGTAAAAGTGTAACTTTTTAAAACACTGACAAACTGATAACTCTTACATAGATCAATTTGGAATTTAAATAACCAATGCATTTATTTGTTTTACTGAGATTTTATACTAAACCAAAAAATATCTACATAGGGCCTATGTAAAGCTATCACATAATACAGGTCAACAGGGGACCCACCTGAAGGCCTGTGTACAGCTATCACATAATACAGGTCAACCTGGTACCCCCCTGGAGGCCTGTGTACAACTATCACATAATACAGGTCAACCTGGTACCCACCTGGAGGCATGTGTACAGCTATCACATAATACAGATCCCCATGGTACTCACCTGAAGGCCTGTGTACAGCTATTACACTATCCAGGTCATCATGATATTCTCCACTCTCTAACATGTGTAAGTAACGGCCTAAATTCAGATGCTCCACCTTAATAAATAAAAGCATAGGGAAAGAATGAGATTTTCATACTTGACTGACCAAATGGTGAAATTTTGTCGAGTGTACACATATAACATTTTTCTCAACAGCTGACATGATCTTTCAATCATAGGATGTCAAAAAAGAAGAGAAAGAAAAGAAACAATGTGTCTGTCGGGCTCAATAATCACCATGATCTGTCAGTAAATTACAAGAGATAGTTCAAAATGTACTGTAATGGACACACAGGCCAAACAACACTGAAAAAAAGATAGGTCAAATTCAATGCAAAACAACTGGGTTCTTCTTCATGACCATGTGTATATAATGTACAAGTCTGATGAATATTGCTTGAAGAGTACAACAGACATTGTGTTTACAAATGTCACAAAATTTGAGTTAAATGACCTCAATGACCTTGAACAAAATGACCAAGGTCTTAGAAAAAGAATAGGGTTCTTTCTAACATCTGAGTGAACATCTGGTGCACATGTAAGTTTGCTGAAGACGGTGATAAGTGTTCAGGAGACAGAGATGTGCCAAAGAATGGATGCACGGGCAGACAGATGGACGGACCGACAACAACAACTATGACTACATGTACACTCCATGACCAACTTTGGCTGAGTTGTTAAGGAGCTGAAATTATGCTGTCAAAATGCTCAAATATACATCACTTAATACACAACAGCCGTCAGGTGTATGTGAGGAAACCAGATCTCCTAGAAAAAGAGAACAAAAACAAGAAGAAAAACTGCACCCCATACTACATACTGTACAAACATTCTTCTGTGCATTCCGTTAAATTTATTTAAATATTTATTTGATTGGTAATATTTCAATTATTTGACAGCAGCCAGCATTATAGTGGGAAGCAACTGGGTGAGGAGGAAAAACCCATGACCATCTGCTGGTTGCTGGCAGATCCTTCCATCTACGAACTGAGAGAGGAAACCAGCATGAGCTGGACTCGAACTCACAACAACCGCCTCTGTGACAGGCTCCTGGGCCATTGAGCCATACAGGCGCGTTATCACCCTCAGCCACAGAGGCCCCTCACCTCATTAATTGGGCACAAGCTAATTTCTTACATTAAATATCATTGATCCACTGTTAAATCTAGCCTGCTCGATCAGTACTACATGTCGCAATGCCTACAGGTATACAGTTCTTCGTGCAACAATTAACCTGTACTATGTAGGACGTGTTCAGACTCATTCCAAAAAGCAAGTTTTTGCATTTTTTGCTGAACAAATACTGTAGGCCTAGATGTACTCCTGAACATAACAAGCATTAAACTGGGACATGACTCCTGTCACAGAGGAAAAGATTAGACAGTTCCATGAGAAGTCCCCAATAACTGGGATCAATGGAGATTATCACATGTTTTGTTACAAACTGCCAGGTTTTCATTTGCCACTGCGGTGCAGCTGCAGGGGTATGTACACACACTATAATCTTGCTAACACTATTAGTCTGCATCCATACATCAGACACCAGTGATATTTCCATGACAAAACCTCTACTTATCTGCTTTATCAACAATTGCTGACAGTTCTCGAGATAATGCAGGATGCAAAGGTCACATGCAGACAGGAAAGATCAAGGAAACATTGTTTTACATGTATAAATTATCTGCAGCCATTCAATAACAACTGCAAGTGATGAGACAGATAAGAAGGAGGGTCTCGGGGGGGGGGGGCACTGGTTCACTCAGCATTTATGTCTGCTTCAGGCCTTTGTGTATATATGATCATTAACAATAGCTTCATTGCCTAACAATGTTTGCTATTCCCAACTGGTGATAAAAAAACACAGATAATGAGGATACCCTTTCTTTATCCAACAGTACTATCAAAATTAAAACTTTCATGCTGAATACTGCAACCTTAAAATGAATCAAATTTCTTTTGAGATTTTGTCCAAACCAATGCTTAGTCTAAATAAATACTGCAAAATACAGCTGAAGTAACTGAAAGGATTTCCAGGACAATTATCAGCCTATTATGAGACAGCGGATCAGAGATCGTGAGCACAAGCCCCCAGTTATTTGACGTGATATATCGCCTGAATTTATGAACCCCTGATGTTGTCAGTCACTGATAATGATTGATAAACATATTCAACAACAAAAGAATAGAATTTCATTGACTTTTTTGGCACACCAGCCGGAAATGGCTCATGATCTTGTTGTCTGCAGACCATGAAATCATGCTTTATTCTTTACATGGCAGTAAATGATGTAAAAAGACACACTGCCAAAAGACTGTGTAGGAAGTGATGTGCATTAGGTTACTTGTACATGCCAAACCATCTGTCAGCAAACCACCCAGTCTGATGTCAAAGATAACACCACAAAAAGTGACATCAACTTGACATTCATTAATGAATAAAAACGAAGCTAGATAATGACAACTGTATGTACCATGCATTGAAGGCCTGCAATATTCAACATGGCAGCAGTGTGCTTATTTCAACATCCAATCCTAGCATCTTGAAAATCATTAAAAAGGGATCACAATCAAACAACTATCACTTCCTGTACAATAATTCCCAATGTTAAACATGGTTTGGACAAAATTAAAGGTAAACCCTCATTTACTTTTGTACATTCTGGTTGTCAAGCAGAGCCACACTCTTAAAAGTCAATACTTGTCTTCATTTCTAATGATAAAACACATCATCTCCACAAAATCTCAGGGTGATCTTCACAAATATATATACACACCAGTGTGGCCAGTCTTGACTGACCAACCTGACCTCACTTTTTCTCATTTTCCTTATCAGGTACAAATTTGACAAAGCTGGTCCAAGATGGCCTGTCCAGGTAATTACAGGTATTAGCAACTAAGTAAGTTTGCACCCACCTTTAGCTCAAAGTGGTTGTCAGTCTCTTCTAATGGCACCAAAAATGAATTTGAAAATATCTCCATGAACAGTTTACAGGCCAATCCTGCAATAACAAAGGAAGTGGAAGTTTCTAGTCTATATTTCACTAAACTTGTATATGTCTACAAAAACTATGACAATACACAAAACAAATGCATGTACCCTTGGAAAAACTACACGTTAACTTTACTTATTTATTCCACTCCGATTTAACACTGTCCATATCAAAGACTGTTTTATTTACAGGATGGCAAACAGCTTTGGGGTTAGATAATATCAGAGTGCTATGGGTAAACCACTGGCTGTTGGTAAATAACCTTACTAACTTTGCCATATGTGACATATAGGTGGTCATATTGGTGGAACTGACTGCCACTAAACATCACTTAAAGGTGGAAAAAACATAAAAATTACATAATGTTCAGATGAAAGAACGAGTGTGGTCTTCAATATTTATTTCGACTTTTCTTTAAGGGAAAAAAACACTCAAAATTTATTTTTGTGCAGTGGGTATTTCGGACCACCTTTAGGTATTCATAGCCTTTGTATGATAATGTTATAAATGAGGATGTTACACATGTTTAATAAATATTTTTGCAACAGAATTTGTAGTTTTCAGCTAACAGATGTGTTTAACCTGGCTTTGGATCATATTTGTATTTTTAACATGTTCATTAATACTTTCACAATTCAGGTTAAATGTGTATCTTTGGATATAAACAATAAATTTGCACTGAACAAAAAATTATTAGACATCCATCACATCCTTATTTAGATCATTATTATGCAACTATCACGATAAATGCCAATAGTTGGTCCCAAATACATAAATACATAAAATACATAAATATTTTCAAATAGCTTTTTCTCCAAAAAAAAAAAATCTAAAACAATATTAAAGACCATATTTGCAAGCAAGTTTTGAGGCTCTTTCATCTGATTTTGGCATCATTTTTATGTCTTCTTCTCCTTTAAGGCCACCCAAATGGCCACTTGGGCAATTTCAACTGCTCATTGCCCTTCCCTTTCCTACCTGAAGCTCTGGGTGAGACTGAACCCACCAAAATCTTAAATAGTTTTCGTAATAAAATAATCTTTACAACAGCAATTAAGCATACAAACAATGCACTTTTAATAATAATAAAAATAACAATAATAATAACAAACAGTTTTAACAATATTACAGGTATCCCTAAAATGTACACTTCCTCTTTTAGTTTTAAATCTAATGTCATGGCATATTAACCTGTGTACTTGGGAACACTCTTGACAAAATACACATACTACAGCTACACCTGACCTTTCCAGTCCTTGACTTGTAACTGTTGCTTCTCCCAGAACTCTGCCTCTGTCTCATCTAGTCTGCTCAAAACATGGACTGGGTAAAATACTTCCAGAAGCTTGGCACCTGAGGATACCACCATCTGAAATATTGTACAGAAGGTTAGCAGCTGAGGATACAGCCCTTTGAAATATTGTACAGAAGTTTAGCAGCTGAGGATACTGCCATCTGAAATATCGTACTGAAGGTTAGCAGCTGAGGACACTGCCATCTGATATATTGTACATAAGCTTGGCACCCGAGGATACCACCACCTGAAATATTGTACAGAAGGTTAGCAGCAGAGGATACTGCCATTTGAAATATTGTACAGAAGTTTAGCAGCTGAGGATACTGCCATCTGAAATATCATACTGAAGGTTAGCAGCTGAGGACACTGCCATCTGATATATTGTACATAAGCTTGGCACCCGAGGATACCACCACCTGAAATATTGTACAGAAGGTTAGCAGCAGAGGATACTGCCATTTGAAACATTGTACAGAAGTTTAGCAGCAGAGGATACCGCCATCTGAAATATTGTACTGAAGGTTAGCAGCTGAGGATACTGCCATCTGAAATATTGTACAGAAGTTTAGCAGCAGAGGATACTGCCATCTGAAATATTGTACTGAAGGTTAGCATCTGAGAATACTGCCATCTGATATATTGTACAGAAGCTTGGTGCCTGAGGACACCGCCATCTGAAATATTGTACTGAAAGTTGGAAGCTGAAGACACTGCCATCTGAAATATCTCAGTTGCTACTGAAAATATCTGAAATATTGTACAGGTATCAATGTATACAGGAGAAATCCCAATACAGTATGTAACAGTTTATGTTTGATCAGCTAAAACCAGGTAAACATCACCTTAACTAAAATCAGTGATTTTAATAGGCAGAATGCAGGCTTAGTCGGTTATAAATGTAAGGAAAACAATTACATGTACATGTGGAAGAGCCAGCTACTGATGTATCTTAGGTGAAATGAATGCAATGTATTTATCACTTTTGGCCATTTATATTTACAGTAAATGATCTAAAGTGTGAATAAATTAATTTTAGTATTTACCTCTGAAGAAGTTTTTCTAGCCACTTTTCTTGTTGTGGTAACCACAAAGAGAAATATGGGAAAATTGAAGTTTAGACAAATTTTGCATTCAGTTTTCATGAAATAAATTAGATTATTTATACATTGGTAATGCAAATATATTGAGTTTTCTGATTTGTTCACACTGAGTTTCTAAAAAGAAACTGGCTAGAAAAACCTCTTTTCTTGTGAGCAATCATAACAAAAGATCTCAAATTTTGTCCATTACTAACTTAATCACATTTCAGATTCTGATACTGATCTGAAACATGTGTTATTGATCTCAGAAATGTGTTTTGAGGTAATTATTTGTTTGATATCTTTAAGGAAAGATCTAAGTTTCAGCACCACATATAATATTTTATCACCTTTATTAACATGTGAGGACAACATAACATGTGATGTGCAAATATCAGTCCATGGAGAAAATGTTGACGCTTTGATAGTGTACAACAGAACTTGAAGACAGGCTTCATGTACTGATTAATCAAGCATGCCCAAAGCAAACCATTCCACATGAACATCCAGGTGGTCACTGTAAATGAGCCAATAGATACAGAGGCTGTTATTAATAATTGACACTGATAAACTGGCAATACAGGTGGCAGGCAGAACACAGAGTCATGAATAATAAATCACGCCACTACTTGGCTAGTAAAAAATGAACACTTTTTGTGAAAAACGTACACAGGACATTGTATAAATGTGTAATGCTGAAGATAAATAAATGGACACATCCAAAGGTGAAAATAACTGGACTAACCAGTCAGATAATCACAGTTCCACTATTTAGGTTCTGACCTATTATTTTTCTTTCACTATACTGGCTTACCTTCAGTTCTTTTTCGGATAGTTTAACCCTGGGTCGTAAATTAAGTGTCACCCCTGTGTGGAGCCTCATTGCACGTCTGTCAACCAGCAAACACAGATTAATTATGAATTGAAATGAATGTAAAATTAGAAACAAAAACGATAACATAAAGGTAGAGGTGGGACAGTGGAGAGAGCACATTGTCACCTGTCCAGGAAATGAGCAATGCCATCTGCCACAGAGGCCATGGATAGGGATAGCTCCTACACACCAGGTAAATAACAAGCTTTTCTACTCAGCACGCTGGGCTTATTCACTCTTCACGTCAACTCCCTTCTTACCTAAAACTGTCTATTGGAGTAAGTGATGTAGATTAAAAGTCAAACCTGAAACCTCTTTTTACCAATGCATACACCAAAATTTAATGCAAAATGACTTTTAGTCACACACATTTATGTAACAAAGGATTATAAACCAATGCACCTAGTAAACAAGATTAAAGCTACATTGTATAACACTGGCTACATATGTTTAGCAAAGGAAATGATTTGGTAAAATTGGGAAATTTACAATGCAATCTGTTCAAATTTTCTCTTATAGCACATCTATCAGTATTTTCTTTGCAACAGTTGACAACAAAAAAAAAAAGTGTATGATTAATCAATGAAATGACAGCACTGAGTCTGCAAGGCATATCATAAATCCTCAACATGGTCACCAGTAAAGTATTACTTCAAATGTAATTTGAAAGTATCATTCACATTATTTTGAAGACTACAATATATTGTTCAGATTCGGGCATAAACTTCACAGATATTTTCATAATTAATGTCCAGATCAGATAAACATTCTCTAAAATGCCAAAATATAAACTACCTGTACATAAGTGGTCATATTTACTGACGCTTTAGTGTACATATACCTTAAGGGTGTTACCATAAACTGATAAACACTTCTGCACCGTGGTAGGCAGAGATGTGTATTGTGAACACAAAAGCCTAAATACACATGTAGGCCAAATGTAATAAAATAATTGCTGAAGAAAGTCTTGCTTTGGGTACCACATGTGATTATACGGGATTATTATAAGAGAGTCACTCACTTTTTCACTTTTGTCTTCAGCTCTTCTTCATACTGATGAGTCTCCTCCTGCAGACGTTTATAAACCCCTTCCTCTTCTACACCTGCAGAAAATGGCTGGAAACACTTCCGAGTAAATTCCCTGAAATCAAATTAACTAATGTTGACACTCACTAACTTCAACTGATTATGTGTGATTAATTTCAGTGTAAAATAAAACAAAACCTTTTGATGCATCATGGTAATTTCAACTGTTTCTAAATTCACTCCAACAGACAACAACACACCATCTGAAAAGGATCCAGTTCACAGTATAACACCATCATGGTTCAGTCATTCATAAATCAATTATGTATGGTAGAATATTTTTGTATCAGGAAACATATTGGTGTATAGCTTCAAATTCAGACTTTCTTACCAGCCTACTTCATAATTGTAACTGGTTTCCCTACTGCATATCTAAAAGACAAGCAGATTCTGATGTGAGCTGTACATACGTGTTACATGTATGCTATGTGATAACAACCAACGTCTTCCTTTCGTCTAAACATGTCAAATCAACTTAAAAAGTAAAAACTAAATGTCGCTCAGGAGCAACAAACATCAAAGCGGAATTCGCCGAGCCGCAACGATGTTTGCACTCTCCTGTTAAATAATTTAACATTTTTCACATTCATGGTGCATCGTGCCAGTTGTCTTTATCCTCAGTATATACTCAACCATGTGGTGGTCGGAAGAAGGGACAGCTGACACGTGTGGTTAGCTTCTCCGGCTGGTGCGGAGAATACAGAGCACAGTTAACTCCCCTTGCCGGCGCCGCGATGCCGGGGATGTAAGGCGCCATGAATACAAAATCTCCCCTCACACCGTGTGACCCCGAACCCGGGCATGAGAACTCTCAACGGCCCAACTGAAACTTGGCCAAAGTTACTGTAGCCAGGAATACAGCACGTTACGATGCTTAAAAAAGTTCACGCGATTCTTAATTGAGAAGTGTGCCATTCTTGAAGCTCTGAGAAAGTACCGTCTGTGATCGAAACCAAAAAAAAAATTTGTTGAAACATCAGTCAGGTGGTCTGTAAAGTTTACCTCTTAACAACAACAACAGGCTGTCGTAGCGAAGTCTAGCGTGAGTATGTCTTTGATGTTTACAAGTTTTCATTTGTTATGTATGTTTGGTATGCCCATGTTTCGGCAGGGTGTGAAAGTTTGTTCAGTTAGGGGTTTGTAGCTTGTCGTGGCCATTCCTTACATGACAATGCGCCTAGCGGGCACGAGTTACGACTCCAAACGGCAGACAACGTTGCCTCTCCCATGGTTTATCGTGTCTGGTTATCTGGCGTCAGTGAAGTCTTCAGCAGGCTACCGCCTCTCCGACTCCTACTCAACCAAGGTGAACCTTTCTAACCATCTGCTTCAGCCCGAAAGTGGTCTAAACCTGACCCATCTTCCTAAACACAACCTTTATCAGCAATTTTTGTTGTTTTTTTTTGGGGGGGGGAGGGGTTGTGAAGGCTCTAGTCCTCCTACGCACACCCCTTTCACGTATACATTTAGGAGTAGTCGGATGGATTGGTAGAAAGTTAAAGTATTTCATCATTGTTTTCAAGATAATACCTGATGATGTAATGGATTAATCATATTAATTACTGGAAAAATTGCACTCTTAACATGTAAATCTGGAAGTGTAACAGTAATTTTGTAATTTTTATTTCACTGTTACAACATAAGTACTGAAGTATTATATGATCAAATGTGATAGGGAAAAATATTGTGAGATAAACCTTCTAGCACATAAAAAAAAAAAAAATTGTACCAGGATTCGTGAAGTTCAGGTTGATGGACTTGTCGCTTCTGTATGACGTTATTATTTTCTCATGGTCATGTGCCTGTGCTGTGTTTTCATTGGGTAAGAAATGGAATTTTTGTTGTCATGTGTTTAACTCGCCGATCACACATTGTTGTATGTTGTGTTCCTGTATGTGATGTCTTGAAATTTCTGAAGACAATCCCTGGGTTTGAACTCCTCGCACACATCAATGTTGGATCTTTGGGCACACGTCTATACCACTACACCTTTCGGTTTGTTGTGTCAAAACATGTTTTTTAGACATGGTGAAGATTGATGAATTTAGTCAGTCAGTATGTGCTTATCTCACATGATTTTGTCATGTGGACAACGTTTGAAAAGGGGATTCTCTACGCTACAATCAACGTTAACCAAGACTCATTCAGGGAAGCATGAATGAACTAACGTCACATGCCGCTTGGAAAGCAACACGTCCATCAACCTCATCTTAACTATACCCAATTGTACCAAAAAAGTTGTGCTTTATTTTCTAATTATGGAGAGTGTGTAGTTGAGCTCTGACAGTAAGACATACCACTCTTAATCACAAGAGGGGGTTCAATTCCAGCCTTGAAATCCCTTAGATGAATTTGTAGTTTTCTCTAAATATGGAAATTCTCCTGCTCTTACTGTTCATAACGGCTTTGTTGACAGTAAGTGGTCGTCTTCACTTGGAAGGACATTTGCGCAGACTAAACGTTCGTCGAAGACTACTTGTTACTTGTGAAAATTTGTTAGCAGGTTGCCAAAAGTCAGTGGCTTAAACTGGTCACACCAGTTTCCTCCACCTATAACACTGACCTCCATCCTCTAAGTGATAAGTTCTTGAGTATGCGGTTACACAAGAATCAAAGCGATAAATAAATCACTTGCTAGGGAAAGAAAACTGCAAACTCAGTGAATGACACTTGTATGTATGGTAAAAAGTAAATAGAGGTGGATTTCTTTCTTGTGTGCACGCAAAGGCAATCAGCAGGTTAGTGTCTAGATGGTTATTTAATACAGCTGATGTACAGTCATCCTGGTAATACTTTAAATCTTTCTGTCAGATGTTTTATGTAAGTTGAACCAAAGAAGAAAACAGGTAGGTTATTCAGTGAAAAAGACTTGGATTGTAGATGTGTGTACAAGGCTGGTGAACTAATGCCTGTTGACTAACCAGGCTGTTTAATATGCATGGGCATGACCTAACTGATTGTTGACAAGACCACTCTAACTATTACTGTCAATAAATCAGCAATTCAGATCTGAACATCAAATAATGGGTACATTGCGACAGGTTCCCTGAACTAGGGAATGGTTATTTATCTATTCCTGATCCAGGTGAGTCAACAAACCCCCAGGCATAAATGCCAGGTACGGGTGGGTAGACTCCATGGGGCAAATGGCAGACTGTGTCCTGTTTGGCTAGCGAAATAAGCAGATGTTTTTGATCTAACAAATCTAAACGACGTTTGGTTCATATCCAGCCTTTTTTATGCAGAAACCATTCTTTGGATCTTCATGATTTTTTTTTCTTTGGGAATGTAGGAGTTAAGTTGTATGGTCCATGTTATCATTTTAAGTTCTACTGACAGGTTTTTGTTTGATATAGCTTAACGCCATTTTGAAAATATTGCAGTAATCCATTACAGTGAGTTTTGGAAAAAAAAAACGTCACTGAAGTTGCTTGATTGCACATTATCCACCAAAAAGGAAAGAGACAAGTGTGTTAAAGATGGGATCATCTACCTTTTTGATTTGGATGGGATTTAGAGTACCTGTACAAACATATTTGGTGCAAGTATGTATCTTAGTGTTCGAAAAGAGATTAACTCTTTTCTTAGCTTGATCAGTATGTTATTACATGGATTATGGAAAGCCATGGTTCCAGCTGTGTTGTATGGCAGAGTGAAGAGGTCCCCAGGGCTAAGACCATTCAAACAGGACAGAGCTATTTAATTAAGTCGTCACTGATTGTGCCCAGACAAAAGCTGTACCATTTCCACAGACGAACTGTTTTAGCCCCAGGAGGTGTGGCTTTCACTGACATGTGATGTATTTGGGCAAAGGCTAACACAGCAGTTGTCTTTGGGCTCATAGGTGCTTAAGTGTGCTTTCTGGGAAAACTGAAGTGGTGCCACAAACAATTGCATTTATTTAGTGCACTCTCAGTGGGGTACTAAGGTAAAACTAGAGGGCACCAGGGACAAGGGCTGTCTCCACCCTGTGGCCTGTCCAGCACGCGCTCCCCTAATCCCTATGAAGTACCTGTAAGGGTCACCCCACAGAGTCCAGTGGTCATTTCTTAGTGACCACTGATGTGGAAAATGGGTTGTATTCTGCTGTTGGATTAAGACAGTGGCTCCCGGCTGACTGACAGTGCGGGTATACACAGACAACTGGCTGGTCATTATCTGACCTGTTGATCAGTCAGACTCCAACTGTTCAATACATATATACATGAAGGCTAGGCTAGGCTTGCTCAGTGCCAGGCTATATATACAGCAGCGTCAGGTAGAGAGAGGCTCACTGCTGGCTGCAGTCGCTTACTCTACCCACAGCAGGTTGTAATTCTCCTGGCGGGACCACCACGAGAACGATCCTGTTCTAGTCCATGAACCAATGTGACACTATCATCACGCACATGGGTCCTTAACTGGGAGGTGCTTTTGACCTGTGCTGCTCAACACTGATAAATAATTCAACCAGAGTGTTTTACTGGTCTCAAACAGCGCAAATATGCTGCCAGGTAAGTCTGAAAGTTAACAGTGTAAAGTCAGTGTCACCAAGTTTTGTTTTTTGTTTTTTTCTGACCATGGAGGTGAATCACCCGTCAAGATCAAATTCTCACAAAACCCGTTGCTTTTATTTCTTACATGATTTCTCTCATTTATTAGGGCATTTGTGTACATATACATGAATGCACTTTTGAAGGACATAACATACATGTGGATGAAAGATTTTAACTGCTGTTTAGCGTAAATTCCACAAACTTCCTGTATCAGGAAAGTTGTGATACAATGTTTATTTTATAATTTTTGCCTTGAAGTCAAGGGTATGTGATATTTTTATCTCCAATACGTTTTTAAATCTCTTGCATAGTCATGGAGCTGTGTAGTGGTATAGGTGTGTTAGCTCAGGTAGTGTTGGTCAGGTACCCCCAGCCACTAGCTCCCCGATGCACTCAGCTCACATCTACAGGTAACACTACCCTCTACACTGTTATCTGTAATCAAATAGTCCTCCTCGCTTCTACAATTTCACTTATTGAGTCAATATAAAAGCTTGGTTCATTCAGGTATTTCTGGTAGTCGTTAGGATCCGGGGGATGAGGAGGCGTTATTACCTGTACACCCACGAGCCTAAAGCCACTGGGTTTAATTCCTTATTTATTACAGATTCTTACAGGGTATAGCTGAGTAAACAGGTTATGACATTATAGAGTTTGGCAAGGAGCTGCGTATTATTAAAACATATACACCAGCGAGTGTATACATAAATATATCTGCACGCATATTGTCAACAGGTTGGCCTGCCTTCCCTTGAGTGGAAAAATGACATAGTTCATTAGGTGGAAAACTGTCTAGGCCTCAGACTGGCCTGACATCCAGGACTTCACAAAAACACATGAGTGAACCCACAGTGTGATAGCCATTTCCTGACAACACCCTGGATATATGTAAGCTAAAGTACATGTATGCAATAGGAAATGAATAATGTAAGCTGATATCTCTTAATTAAATTATGATAACTTCTGGGTTATGTGTAACAATTCTCCAAAATCAAGACCGCTAAAATTCACAGGCCTAACTGGTTCCTTAGAGTTATGGAAGAGCCAATAAAACAGGTACTTAACATTCACTTCTTGTCTCCATACTAACAATGCAGTATATAATGAACAAAATTAACATGTTTAAATGGGACATTTCAGTGATTTATTTATTTATTGAGTTGAGCCATACTCAGTCATTTTTCACTCATACAATGGCTGTCATTTTTATGGATGAAGGATACCAGAGTGCCTGATCCAAACCACCAACCCTTGACAAGTTACTAGCAAACTTTCCCATGTGTGACAAACTTGCACACCACAAGTGCACTTCCACACATGTAACAGGCAAATGACACCACGAGCATGGTAGACCAAATTTCCTGTCTATTAAAGGCTGAGACTGATTAATGAACCTGCACCTTGTGGATGAAGAGGTCACCACACCTCACCTCACCTCAAGCTCTGCTTCCTCTCTTCAATTAGAAGCGCTTTATGTTTTTATGTAGCGTAAATATAATGTTTATCATACAACCGTTATTGTCTTCAGGGATATATGTGGATAGTCAGATTAAGAGTCTGTATCGATTACAGTGTGATATGAACACCAAGCCACATGAACATTTTCTGCACAAGGGGATATACATGTATATGCCTGTGTCTACAAAACAGGAATTTACAGTTATAACCTGACACCTGGAAACAAGCCAGACTTTTTCAGATGACATGACTGGGTGGAGAGAATTTCATAATATTTTCCATTCTGACAGAAGTGTGCAGTGAGATAATGGGAGATTTGTGTAACCAGGGCAGCAGGGGTAAATGGTTGCTGACCCCTGGGGCTGATAAGTTCTCCCCTCTCTCCCAATCTGGGCACTACAGCAGCTTGTTAGGCCACTGGGGTGTCCCTGTCAGCTAACATTACATTTTTTCTTACCCTCCGTGATAGGTGTAATTAGTTAGTCTGTAACCATTGGAAAAGTTTCAGGCTTGCTTCACTGCAGGCTTTCTCCCTCAAATTTACCACAATCTAACGATGACGATGACATACATGTATAATGTAGGAACACTTGGAGCAAATATAATTTCTGTGTCGGACGGCAAAGGCACACTGGTGTGTAAAATTAGTGTGATGGAAAGATGTAAGAAATTAGACTGTGAGCTAACATTGACATGGGCACCGACACAGTACACAAGCAAGTTGTGTTGTAGTTAGCCCTCAGTTGTAAGTGGTGTGCGGCTCGGGGTATCGGTGAGATTAGAGACAGCCGGCGAGCAGCCAGCCAGTTGTAATATGATAATTACAACCTACCTGTGTGTTCCCAGCTAACAGATCTGTTTGTATAAGGAAACCCATGCCTTCTAACCAAATCTGTTTAACTTACAGTGCTTGTTTAGGAACCTGCAAAAAAACCTGGCAAATCTCTAGACAGAGGAGCCAGACTCTGGCCCTGGCAGCACAACTGCCCAATCTGGCCACCAGTTAGCCCCTGGTCTTTAGGCCTAACCTCTGGGATTTTTTCTAGACAAAAATTTTTCATCAAACTCAATTTGAAAAATATAAAACTCAATTTTTTCTGTGTGCCCATGGTGTGGAATTCCCCCAAATAACCAAAATACTCAATTTAGTTTGAAAAAATTTACATTTGTTTCTCATTGGGGTTACCCTGCGAAAGTGTATTGAAAACCCCTGGACGTACACATGATCTGGATCATGTACCATGAACCCTTAGATCCACATTCTGACTGTGACTTCAAATAATGATACTTTGGGATTGGTAAATGTTGATAGTCTCTTCAATACACATAGGTCATCTTTGATGCTGCCTGTGAGTTATTGTAACATTGTTTATTTGTGTGTATTTCTTTCCTCGTTACATATGAGTTGAAATCTTTAATCTCAATTCTGGAGTATTCTCCAAATCAGAAATTACTGCATTTCATCGGAAACCTGACCTGTAAAAATGCACTTTCAAAGGCACATAAAGGTAAAAGGATACTTCTGATACCAATGCTTAAGTTTTTCTGATAAAATATAAATCAAACTTAATAAAAAAACTCCAAGAGGTCTGACATGTAAGATGTGGATGATTCGGTCAAAATGAAGAAAATGTGTCACATGAAATTGAAAAAAGCTAGATGTCTGGTGACATGCAGTTGTTCTGACCATGCTTGTCTGCTGAAGAAGTCAGCAAGACGTGAATGAGGTGGGGGGGGGGGGGGGCATCCTTAGATCACCCAGACAACAAACTGCTGTATTAGGGACAGAATAGGTCTGGCTCCAGCCCATGAGCATTGTTAAGCCAAGTACACAGCAGAGTTATTTCAACTTTCTCAGTAATTTGTTTGCGCCAAACTGAGGAGCCTGGCTACAGAAGACTGGTGGTTGGGTCCTATATAGCAGTTCTCCTGAGCCAGTATCATAACAACGAACTGGACATGTCAAGGAGATGTATATCAAGAGTCTGATGACCCTAACATCCTTCACACCTATCACGGTGGACACTGTGGTATACTGGGGTGAAAGGATATTACGAGAGGCATCAGTAAACCAGTGTAATAGGTTATGAGGGTGTTGATGTTTATGTGAGAGGTCCTCTTAGATGACCATACACTCTAGTCCTGTCACATAACTCTCAGGTGATGTAAGGCAATCTTTGTGAGGTGCGTGCATGGCACACTCGAAGTTTAGCATGATTGAACACTAGCAGGGTAGGGATCTAGGGCGAGGGTAGACTGATGCATTGGGGGTGTAATGAGGTGGGAGGGACGGCCCTTGTTCAGAGTGTACTCCCAATTGTGTGGACTTATTGAGATGACAGGACACCAGCAGTTATAGGCCTCAGTTTACTGGCTGTGTGTCAAGCTGATACACTCCAGCAGCTCTTCACCTCAACTCAAATAATCACAGCCTAACATGCAAGCCCTAAAACACTCCAACAACAGCTCTGGACACAAATACACCTACAAGTACTTCCCTTTAGTTGCTACTGTTTCTTACAGGCTTAAACCATATGAAACAAAACTGTAGTTTCATACAACAGTTCTACTGAAATTTTCCACTTTGGTATGTGTATGCTGTGTGAAACACTAGGGCTTGCAAGGATGAAATCCCAAAATGGAGCTTTCAGGAAGTAGTCTGTAGGGCCACAGTAACTAAAGGTATTCTAAACTAAATTTTCACAGTATACAATGTCCATATTTATTGATAATATATTTTCATGTAGATATAGACTTAAAATTGCAACAAGTTCTTTTTTCCTGGGTATACTTAAACAAAAGAACAGAAGCCCACATATACTGAAATCAAAATGTGCCATGAATCAGTGTTACAGAGTTCCATATCTTTAGGGGTATATGATAGCAGATTTGGACACAGTGCACTATGCCCATGTATGATACAGCAATAGATCAGATTTATTCTGAACCTTGTCCTAATGTATTTAGTTATTCATGTACAGGAGCGGTTGGTCTATCTGATGCTCTCAACCCCAATAAGTAAGGTTTTGATGTTGCCTATATCAGTGTCAGCAGAACCCCATCAGTTGATGCTCTGATGCTGTGTGTGCCCAGGTTAAAGTTAATTCCCCTCTGGAAGGGCCTGCCCTGTTCTCTGAATATCTGATCAAACTACAGTTGATGGCAATCTTGTCCCTATCCTTTTTTATGGCATCCAATCTTGTAAATGGTAGAGATGTGTACGCTCAGCCTTGCATCCAGCCCTTCCATTATTTATAGGCACACACGCAGTTTCAGTTCTGCTACCAATCTGAAGTTTATGAAAGATAACATTGTGGATTATCCTTTTTGGCCTCTAAGTAGTTTTTATGTACTATTCGGCTTCATCTCATTTACATTATTATTTTTTGTCTTGGACTCCGTTCACATCCAAAGATGAAAGATGTATGCAGTGGTACATTACTGTAAGTGACATTCCTGATCTCACCTTATCTCTGTGATTCTGCCTATTGTATATCGCATTAATAGGCATCAGGCCCTGGTATCTAACACAAGCGGATTCTCGATGATGACCACAGCTCTTGCTCCCCACTAACTGTGAGTGTTCGCAAAAACAGTGTCTTGGTGGTGTAGTTCCATGTAGTTCCGACTGTTCACAGTTTCCACTAGAGCTGAAGTCAGAGTGTTCACAGTTTCCACTAGAGCTGAAGTCAGACATCCCTTAAGTGTGTTTTCATATCAGAAGGAGGAGGAGGAAGGAAGTGGTCTCACTAATCCCTGTCTGTGGCAGGAGAATGAGAACATGAACAGGAGATATACTGACTTAATGGGCGCCTCACTGGGTGACCAATTTACAAAAAGCATGCAGCCTTGTATGTATTGTAGCTATGTCAGGTAAATGATGAGTTAGTTTTGAAAGTAGTGTAGGGTGGCTGAGGTGGAGTAGTGGTTGATGATAAGATTTCATCAGGCAGATTGGAGGCAGGATGATGGAGAGACTGATGCGGGGATAGCTGTTGTAGCACAGTAGCCCCCTCTGACCTTCTACTCTAGCAGGAATGCCAGTTGTTCACACCACCAAACTGTGGGTCAAGCCATGAGGCCATGTGCTTTTACAGCCTAGCCAATCCCATTTAACATTTCCCAACCTCACCAAACCTAAACACTTCGCCCAGGCCCAGGGCTTGGTCCAGGTCACTGACATGACAGAGTTGTACACAGTGTATCTCTGTAATGTCAGCAATTAGATACACTGTTGTACACAGCAATGTGGAGAAGAGACCCAAATTACCTCCCTGGTGTGCTTTTTTCACCCTGGCTGAATTATGCCCCTTTGTTTGAAGTTACCCAATTATCAACCAGCCTGGTTACAAATGTACGAGAAAACTGAAAGCTCAAATACAAGAGTTTCTAACAACAGTAAAGACTCTTAGGATGTAAGGCTGCCCCCAGGTGTTTACAAGGGGAATAAACTGCCTAAGTGTCTTCTACTTTGGTATAAACATTAAACTGGGCAGAGCAGAAGAAATGACAGTAAGGAAATGACTCCTGTGCTGGAACATCCGGCCATGTGTGGTCCCAGATTAACTGTGGCAAAATCTCCACTCAGAAGACTGGAGACTGTAAAACTTGCTTACTGACAGAAGTGGCAATTACTGCCAGTCTCTGTAACTGATAAGAGTGCCGGACACTGTCAATGACAGCTGTCCACTGTTCTTCCTTCACCTTGAAGTCTTGAAGAAGATATCTACTTTTATGACTCATTCATAGTTTATTAGAAGAGATGAGGTGATGTGAGAATGAAACTTGGCCTGGACTTGCTCTGTAAACACTATCAAAGGCTAGAGTTACCTGTTGGTAATGGAGAGTGGAGGCTCATGCCATACACCATGCCTCATAAAATTTACCTCCTCTGGCTTTCCCATTGGCTCATCTACTTTGATAGTTCTGCTTGAAAGACTTTGCTAACATTTCCGTATTGATTTACAATATTGATACTGTCAAAGAAGAGAAGTCTGTATGTGCCTGTGATCACCGAGGTTGTTACGTAGAGGACAGGCTAGATATGGTTGCAAACCTCTACGTGCAATGGTGCAATGGACGTCCTTTCAGAACTAAAAGGTATGTCGGGAAATCATGCCCATTTACAACTGTTAACAAAACTGTCATGAAAGCTTCATGCACATAAATGGAGCTTTCATGTTTTTCTTATCAAACATGCTTGCGCAAGTTGTTACATTGTGTACATGTTACAGTTTATGGATGAAACAATACTGCTTTGGGGTTTTATAAAAAATAGGCACACTTAATAAATGCTTCAATTTTCTGGGGTTTTTTTGTTTTTTTTCTCAGATCGGCTTGAATTCTGCACTAGTTTCCTGACCGGTAAGGACCCAGTAAAATGTCGCGGGGACTTGCCAGTGGACGGGAAAATGAAGCGCTTCAGTGGACAAAACCAGCAGTATCCTGATCCAAGTCAACCTCCTGATCAAAGCCAGAACAGCTTTAACACAGGCGGAAGCAAAAAATGTAAAACCAGCCAGTCGTTTGAGTCACTGTTTGACAGCGAATCCCTGAGTGACGTCAAAATCAGCATCAACGATGGCATTTACACTTTCCACGGACACAAGATGATCATTGGGCTGAAGAGTCCAATACTTGCAGCCGTCATGAACGATTTGCCCACAACAGGGGAGGAAACTCCGATTTTACATCTGACTGAGACAGACGAGTGCAGCCATGTTTTCCACCGATTCCTGTACTTTGTGTACAGCGGAGCAGTGTGGCTACACAGAGATTACGTGGTGCCTCTTCAGAAGTTGGCAGTCAAGTATGACGTGGTGCCACTTATACAACACTGCGAGAACTATATCCTGCAGATTCTGAACAGTACATTGAGCAGTGTGCGATCTCCCTCCAGGGGAGAAGACCATGGGGACCAGACCGGCTTCTCGGTTGAAGTTACGTGTGATTTACATGAGAGTGACTCTATGGGGGAACATGTAAAAAATGTGGCCTTCATGGTCTTGTGTACTAGAGCCAAAGAAATCATCCACTCTCCACGGTGGAGGACGTGTGGCTATGATGTTGTGTGTGAACTACTTAAAAACGATGAGTGTCAAGCTGTGGAGAATGCTCTCTTGACAGCTGCTACGAACTGGATGAAATCAAACAATCTCCAAGACAAATCCAAAATAGAAGGCATTCTAACAAACATTCGATACCCTCTTCTGCACAGGAGGGTGCTCTACCATTTGCAGAAAAACAATGCCTTTAAGAATTTCCCTCCTGTTCAGGATCTAGTCAATGCTGCCATCAGGTACCACTGTTTTAAGGACTTGCCCGAAGCCAGAGGGGACTTCAAGGGGATACAGTACACCCCACGAGTGCCTCGGACACCAGATGGTGCCAGGGAAACAACCACTGTTGTGCCAAACCCTGATCCAGACCCAGGTCCCCAGGAGTACGAAAACACACCCAGCTCCCCTCAACACTGAGACAACATCACCCACACAGTGTACTCAAATGTTCTTCTTTGTAACTTCACAGCCATTAAGGGCTGAAACATACGGTCTGCAGTTCTTTTACTCTTCAGCCTTAGCCACATTTATTTTTCTAATAAGTAACTGAGTGGTAACATTTCTGTGGCAAGTAAACATAGTGCAATAGTTAAGGACTGAGCGTCTGATTTCAGACAGAACTGTTCATGTCGGACTTACAGTACATGTAGCCCAGGCTTGGAGACCAGAACTATATCAAACTAAGCCTTAGATGAGCATTCTTCTTAAATCTTAAGAATTATTCTTCCTTTCAGTGCATCCTGTGTAATGCAGATACACAAATATCCAAATTTATATGTGTACATAGTTTATATCAGAGATGAAAGAGGACGCTTATCAAGGAGTTGCACAATAATACTTGTACAATAAGATACTTGTATAATGAAATTCTTTTACAATAAAATTATGTAATTATAACCAGCACAATATCTCTGTGAATAGAGAAACAGTCTAAAACTTTGAATCCATGTTTTTGTGTGCTTTCCTAAAACAACTCTGAGCATACGCCTGTATGTATTGAATGGGGAGAACACTAGTGGCCACTCAAAATTTGTCGTTACCTATTTGCTGTTTGAGACTATTGCATTCTTAAAATAATTCACACATTTTCTTGAAAACTGGCACATCTCTAGGGCAAGTACATGCTGAATGTAAATTAAGAGACAATGTGAATTACAGAAAGGACAACTTTTTTGCCCCTCTGCCAGCTGGAATATTTCCATTCATGATGCAGAGAATATTTAATGTATTCATGGACAATCTGTTCTTCTCAGCACTGTATTATTAAACCCAAGAATGGATAAGGCCACTTCCTGGTTCACTTCCTGCACTTTCTATTTTTTTCTTTTTTTTTCAAATAATCCTGACTTTACACTTTGTATCTCAGACAAACATGTAGAAATGAACAGACAAGGAGCTGTTTAAAGTAGTGCTTAAAAGAATCTGCCAAACAGCGTTGTTTCTGAGACCAAAGTGGTATAAGATTTGCACTAGTACAGTTTAACACAAAATATTGAAAGTATTCATGGCCAAAGTTGTTACAGGCAATTATCATCAAAAACCACAAACTCCTGTCCCAAGTCAGAGTAGCTAAGCTGAGAAAGACAGTTATGTTTGTTACAATAACAAGAGTGTATCAGTCCATGCTACATCCTGGACATGTGATAAGTGACATAGCAGAGGTCTTGGGTGACAGGATAACACACACCATGTGACACAAAACTGCTGATAACAAACGGGCTGGGATCCCATCACAGTCCCGCTACCATCTGTTCTGTGCTTCTTCACCGCTAAAGCCATTGTGTAAGAATTCCATCTTCGCAGGATGCATAAATCAAAAATCACAGCTGTACAAAAAAGAGCTATGTTTTACTTCATTGTACATGTTCTTATGTACATGTGATATACATATAGGCAAGCACAGAACAGAGATTACATGGAGTAAAAAACTATTGCCTTTGCTTCACTTGTAAAAATGCAACAGCTGTAGCTCAGACCTCAGGAGAGTAATAAAGTAATGAAACTTATCCCAAATGCTCAGATTTATCACCCCTCTCTTCATCTGATAACTCAGCAGGTAAGGCAGGATATCAACGCCAATCTTAATGGGGCAGAAACTGTTGATTACATTTTATTCTCAGGTAGACCAAACGATAAGATGCCAAGAAACATTGCCACTTCACAAAACTACAACTGACACCTGCACATGTTTTACCCCACAGGTGAGAGGCTTCTTATGAAAAAAGCAGTTACATGCACAAGGCCTATACAGAGGCATGCTTGAAACACATATTGCGTTCAGCACATGTAGTTGTTTCACACACACATCAATTAATGCATGAACGGCTTTTAAGCTCAGGAAATGAGCTACTTTCCCTACAGGGTGTTGTGCCTATCTTGCATCAGTGGCAGGCATAATGGTTGTACTACATGCACCCCCTGCTGATAATCACTTTCTTCTGGAGCTTTGGTGTTCATGACCACAGGGAAATGGCTGGGTGTCAGTAACCAGTGCACGCATATCATATCCAGTGCAAGCTATCATATTACAGACTGTTTTCCAGAACACCCATGACTGACTGATTGATTTATTTACCTATATTCATATGGCTGGGATTTAACTGCCATATTGTACACCTAAATGAGCGATAAGAGCACTTGATCCCTGAAGTCAGCATATATACTCTCAAACAAAGGAAGCCAAGCCAGTTTCCAAGCGTAGCTGACAGGGAGAATGTCAATGGTCTCTTCTAATCACTGACGTAATTACACTCTTATTATCAACATATGAATTGTTGTTCAACATGAAAGGGCATACTCATCCAAGGTAAGGGAAGCAATTGCCATAGTAACTGATACAACAGGTGTAGTGCAGTGATTCTGAACATTGCAGTCCAAAGACTTTGCCAGAAATAGGGTACATATAATTAGTAATCATGTTCACATCTTAATTACCCGAAATGACCTAAAATTTCATTCATGAGGAAGTTACTCATTTTTCCTGCGAGTTCTGAGAGATCTACTGATCTTTCACAGGGGTTTGGAGGTTTGTTTGGAAGGTGGGGTGATATCCTGCTAGTAAAATGTTCATTTCAGGGCCAAATACAATAATTTATGATATTTTTATGCCTCTAAAAATGCCCTTTTAAGGATGACATTTTAGGTCATTTACAGTGTGCATAATGTCAAAACTCTAGAAAGACTTTTTTTTTCATGTAGATGTTCGCATGAACAATTATTGTTTAATACGTAATAAAAACAGTTATGTAGTACCTGTAGTATGTAAACTAAGGTGTACAAACTTTTTAACAAAAAACTTTTGTCATGAAGGAATTGTTCAGCAGTACTAGATAATCAGTGTAACAGAAACCTGTTAGGCAGGGAACTATAGGACAGATATTAATGCAGGGTCTCTGGAACAGGTACTTTCTCCATCAATCACATGGAAATGCCAGCACAGAAAATCCATACCTGTCAACTGTACATGAGAAATGACCAGGGCCTAAGGCAGACAAAAGAGTGGATGCTGAGTAAAGAAACAAATTTGTGCCTGTATTAAAACTACACATAACAGCTTCCCGGAGAGCATGTTTACAAGAATTGATTTTATGCAGGATCTGCAAAATGATAGTCTGTATTAATATTATGGACTATATTTTTAAAGTGATCTCAATAATACAAATGTAACAAGTGATATTCTATTCACATGAGAACCCTAATCACGACACAAGTAACACGAATTTCAGTTATATCATGCCGGAAGAAATTTATCAACTTTTGAGATGCTTTCTAAATGATTCTTTCATTTAGGAACAAAGTAAAACGGAAACATCACCAGTTAACAGGTTTATGTTTCGGATTAACCCTGTCTACAGCTAGGAGTCACACCTGTACTCCAACTCACCTCAGCGGAGACTAGACTACAGGTAACATTCTACAATGTCAACAATCAGATTCTCTTCACTCAACCACTCCAAACATGCCAAACAAACTTGATACAAGTTAGAGGAGAAATTGGTGGCTACCAATGACAAAATACATCAGATCTGCCATGTCTATTCAAACCTCCATTTCAAGGGATTATCTTAAATCACAATAACGGCTATTCAATAGCCAAAATCAATTCAGACACAGGTGGTGCTATGGGTTTGGTCCAATGCTAGATTAGCTAACCACTGATTACCTGTGAGGAACTTTTACAGTAAAAAGCAGTTAACAATGACACATTTGGGGATTTCTATGGTTTGTAAAACCATCCATTAACCAGGGGGATGTACGGAGCGGAGTCTGCACTTGGAATAAGTCAGAGGGGCTTCCCAGTGAAGGCAGTCGATATTTAACCTGAGGTATATCACAGGATTTCTGCTTGATACGGCAGCTTCAGTGCTGAATGTATGAATTATAAAAGAAAGACTGGGGCCAAGTCAAGCCTGTGTAAGCAATGGAAAAGTCATAAATCTTTTCCTGGAACTCTGGCTTGCCTTACCCTCACAGCATAGTTGCTAATACCAACAAAACAAGCCATATATCAGACCTTCACTTGACACAGCCATGTTTTAATAGCAATTACACCCTCAGACAGGGGAAACTATTTGCCTAACTGTCACCTGCCTACTTTCCATACAACAGACCAGATAAGCTTTGCCAGAAGATTAACCCATTGTTTTATTACCACCTGGGTTAACCCTTTCTATTGCCTCAGGGGATGCATGGATTGACATAATGGACTTCATATGCAAACATCTGCTAGGGCAAATGTATGAATATCCAAGATAAAGTGAACAAAGGCTAATTCCTTTATCAGGTAGAACCAATGTCACAATCCAGTATCTGGTGGATTCATGTAACAGTAACTAGCAGTATATATTCCAGCCAGTATCATTCCGTGCTATCAGGAAGTCTACAGACTGAGACACAAAATGACAGATTAAAAAGCAAATGTTATCTAACTGAATAACTGTACTTAATCTAAATCTTCACCAGGCCTGTATAAATGCACTGTCAGCAGCACTTAAAGGCTTTAAAGGGATAATTCAAATTATAAGTTTTTCCGACTGGAAATTAATTAAGCTTAACAAAAAGTGGCCCTGTAAGGTGATGAATTCATCAGAAACATGTAAAATGTGTCACAAGAGAAAAGAAATCCAAACTTATATTAATGAATTTGTATATTTAAATCCCAGCATGCATGCCTCTATTTTATTTTAAAAAAAATTCTACACTTTATTAAAGTAATTATTTTATTTTTTCATACCTGCAGCCATAAAGAACAGTTTCTGACTTAATAAGATTCATTCCAACATGTATTTTATAAGTTCTCTGCATTCCAATAGTATAAAGCTATATGTCTATCTGTCCACTACATAGAAAACTACTGAGTAAAAACAACTTTACATGTCATGACATTTACAAATCTAGTCCATCAGTGTTAAATTCTAAATATATCAACAATAATACCCTAATTACTTCACCACATGGTGCTATAATTGACGTGATTTTTACAAATAATTTATACAAATACACACAGATAATGAAGGAATATTAGAAGAGGACGTCACTTCCTATTGTTTATTTTTTGAACCACTGCCTGCACCCTGGGCAAGTAGTCAGTTCCCAGAGTCGTTGAAATTGAGGTACCTTGATACAGCACATACAAATCACAAACACCATAACGATACCATCAGAGGGCTGCTCTCAGCCCTGTTATCCCTACCACTACAGGTATGCAGAAATGTGATCAGGTGCTAGTACATGAGAAACTTAAACTGAGGGATTAGCTGAATTCATATCTAAAGACTCTTAACAGAGGGACGGTGGTTGACAATAAGGTATCTAGTAGTGGAGTTGGCCCTGAGTGACCTGGTAAACAGTACTGTATAAACATGGGGTTGACAGGGAGTCAACCTGGCCCCACTCCTCTTTACCAGCCTCTTACAGTACAAACAGCACTTCAATAAACATTTACAACTTATAGCAGAGAAAAAGTCCAAAAAGCAAGAAGACAAGTACACAGCTGAAAAGCAGGGAAAGTTTGGTTACCCGGACTGAAAGATCACATGAGCATGTGAAAAAAAAAAAAACGACTGGTTGGCTGCATTATTTCACCATGTCTCTGTGTACTTGCTTTGTAGAGTGAAAAACATCCTTAACAGATGGTAGTGGTAAGAACTATATGTCAGCTAGTGCCCAGTGTGCAGAGGAAGCACAGCTATCAGCTTACCCCAAACCACTATTAGTTTACAGAAGGAGTGGTGATTATGATTTTAGCAACAAAATTGCATGTTTAATAGTTAAATGGTCTGTAATAGAGGGTCCAAAGACAATTTACTACAGTTATCAAATTCCACAACTCCATCTGATCAATAAAATGGTACCAAAAAGTATGAATTACATTTACATGTATATATTGCCTAAAAGGTTTTATAAACATATAGTATTATTCAAAATAATTATGTATTTCCATCTGAAACATAAATTACACCAATTAATACTTTATCATAAAGAGACTTGCCCTGATGGTTTCAGATAACACTAATTTGTAAACAGGAAATTCTGAAGGTCATGCTCTTTTTTTTCAATAACATAAACCTAGAGGCCTATCTGTAGTTGCTGACTCATGGTGAACACCCTGGACAGAGGATTCTTAGAGTCTTAGAGCCTTGGTCACAACAAGACATCCACAGTGTCCCTAGAAAAGTATGATAATAGTTTTCCAAGGGTTGATGGTTTACCTACAGCACTCTCATTTCCTTAAGTTACCTATAACAAACACTGCAATCATCTTATAATTCTTGTGTCTTGCACAACAATCAAATAAATAAATGAACACAGAAAAAAAATATCAATGTTAGGTAAGGCTGGCATGTATGTATATATTGTTGTCAGTTAAGTGCATGTTTGCCAAGTCTATCTAATACACCCCATCGAAAAATTCTCTTCCTCATATTTACTACATGTGACCTAACTTTTCACCCATGACAATGTTTCTTATTTTGGTGGCTTCTGACAATTACCTTGATCTTACAGAAAGGTGCTTTGGGGTTTGTTTGGAAGATACTTTAGGAAGATACCATACTAGAAATTTATAGGTAATATTTTATTACCTACATGTGTCTCTAAAAATGAGCGTTTTGGGGTGAATTTGTAGAAACTAGTGAGGTCACATGAGGAGATCATAGGCAACCAGGAACAGACTTCAGGCTTTTACCTCTCAGTATGTCTTGTAGGAACAGCCTAAGATCATTTAACTGACTTGTAATTGCAGGACGTATACACAGATTGTTAGCGAGTGCTGGAGGGCTGTATTAACTGCCTGACTGACCAGAGATCTTCTGATACCCTCAAATCCTGTAGCAGGCACAGGATTAAATAAAAGTCCTTACACTTTACCGGTATTACAGGTGTAACTTCCTATCAGAGGTTAAGATATAGTGACTTTTCAAATTTATAAAAATGCACTACACACAAAAGGCAATAGAAAAGGAAATCAGTGACCTGAAAGAAGAGCAATAAGGAATTTAACAAGCACTCGATGGTAAGGACTGGTCACTTCTCTGGGTAGCTAAGAGGACAATGGTGTCCTTATGTCCACTCTAAGCCCACAATACTGACCACTGAGACCTCACTGTCCACATCTGGAGTGCATGGTCAGGGCAAACATGTCTATTTCAGGTGCATATCTGGATACAATGTATACACAAGAGAATGCTGAATGGATACATCTTGGAATGAGTAAGTCCCGCCCCAGAATGTTCCTAAGCTCCCTGAGCCTCACACTGGCCCATTCCCCTTCCCCTCACAGTTACAGATCAGTAATGGGCCCAGAGCATTGTTTCAGAGACAGCTAATTGAAGCCAGATTTGGCAGGAAAGGCCGCGTCTGCGGGTCCAGCAGAAAACACTTCGCTCAACATAGCATGGATTCCTACACATACACACGAGGAACGCTCTCAAAACAATCAGTAGGAAAAAAGTTGCCTTGTTTGTTGTCCAACCCAGGTAAAAAATGTCTTAAAACATTGTTAACAAGACTGTGGGTAGAGGAATATCATAACATATGCCTGACTGAGGAATAACAGGGTTCAGTGTTTGGATCACTGATGTCGTAAACAGGATATCACACTCGCAGAAAAAGTATACTGAGCACTGTCAATTATGAACTAAATGTACTGCATCTCACACAATTTTACATCCTTTGCAATTGGTTTTATATACAAAGACATAAGGACGTGACAGTTTCAGTTGTTCCAGAGCTTCACCCAGGCTAACAATGCGTATGTGGTGCCTATGAGCCCATGGTATTTTTTTTTTGATAAATCATACTATTCCAGGAGGGTTCACATGCTAAGCACAAAGAAAGTACCCTTTCCAACTCTCTTTAAACACGAGCTTTTTGCACACTTAGAAAATTACTTACAACGAAAGAGGCAGCATGTTATTAACTTTTAAATGATTCTACTTCACTTCCCAAATGGTTCTATGAAACACGGCTTTAGCTAGTTCCTAATTAAACCTGGCCTCTCAGCTTAAAAGCATAGATATGGTACCTAAAACCTACCTCTCAGATCCCCATAAGAAGTCAAAGATTATACATATAGCCAATATCTTGAATTTATAAACTCTTTTCTTTCTTTTGATAAATTCAACATAAAATGCTTGATATATAGTCCGCTTTCAATATTTCTTGTATAACTGTTCTAAGTTATCAGACAAGATGATGATGAAACTTGGATGCATGCGAGACAGACATTAATAACCAAGAAGCTTTGCATTCCTGTATTAACTATAGCTTTTAATGTACCAGTCGTACACCTCTCCAGTGTTCTGGGGGTTAACCCCTGACATGACGCTAGGCATTCTCAAGACAGCATCAGAATAACACCAATGTCCACCACGTATACACCAGAGCCTGGACGATTTCCACTCCAGACTGAATGCAACACCAGCATAAGAGAAAAGAATACAACACACCATTTCTCTCCTCGGATTTAAGTTACGTGGCCAGTCATGTTTTCATTGGTTAAGATTCTCACAAAATAAAGCCATTTCCACGAATACCAAAGATGTCTGCTATGGTCCTGTTCCAATTTAGTTTAATACAAGCTTATGTTTGTGCATTCTATCAGCCAGTTACACATAAAGGCCTGCAGTGAAATGAAACTGTAAACTCAATACTGTACACTGCAATAATCACTTTAGGCTTTCTGAATAGTGAATCAGAATGTATGACACATGCCTGATTGATTTCGAAGCTATGTGACCTTTTTCTGTACACAATATTATGATTGATGGATGTATATATTTGGTATTAATCTCACAGATAAAGCTAAATGTGTTTATGATCAATCAACTGATCCAGGCTTGAGCCAGCAACGATTTACATCATACGCATTGGCATGAAGCGGTCAAAATATTGCTGTTGCCTGTGTAGTAAGGCTATAGTTAGGATGTTGTCGTTTCCCTCCCTTTTACTAGATTGGTGTGTTACGTTTCACATTTTTAAGGACTAAATTCATAACCAGTTTATAATATTAGGTAAGGATGTTACATATGAGTGTGTTCCTACTATAATGTGCTTTAACTTGGTCACTATTATATTATAGCTTGGTAAATGGCCTGGAAGTTATGACAGATTTAAAATAGAATTAAATATGACTGAGTTGCTTCTTAGGGATTAAATGGTGTGTAGTTAGAAAAGTAGATCTGGACAATTCAGTAGTGGTTAAAAGTTATTAGATGTATGCATTATAGCCGCTG
This sequence comes from Acanthopleura granulata, assembly GCA_016165875.1. Classification (NCBI taxonomy): domain Eukaryota; kingdom Metazoa; phylum Mollusca; class Polyplacophora; order Chitonida; family Chitonidae; genus Acanthopleura; species Acanthopleura granulata. Next base: position 40,480,073 of record JABBOT010000002.1, on the reverse strand, counting down.
TAAATGCAGTGTTTTTGACGCTATAAAAACACAAATCCTACTTATCCTTGTGCTGATTGGAACACTAACAGCTGGGCAAATAATTGTTTTCTGTGAGGTGGTCAGTTTTGCAGCCAGTCTTGCAGTTAGAGTCTTCAAGGCAGAGTCATCAGGAGTTACAGTTACAGAGTTATGGTATTGTGTTTCCAGACAGTACAAGATGCCAAGAATACAAAACAATGTCTCCACTTCTGTGTTATGTTCCTTTTCTGTCGGTCCTACCTAGCTAGCCTCCCCAAAGCTTAGACAACTGGTGGTCAAGAAACACCAACAACCCACACGGTTACACCTGGCAATGCTATAATCATTCATTGATTCATTACAAGTGAATAAGCAAACAATAAAAATGACAATCTAATCAAGCATTCTGAAAGAATATATGCATTACTTTTGTCATCCAAATATAAATAACTATGGACAAACCAAAACGGCAAGAACTGTGTAAAAAAAAAAAAATGGTGAAAAAGCTCCAAAGGAATTTGTTCTGTAACTTGGCTTGGTGAAGACACAACCAAATTTCAGTTCAGATAAAACAAATCATTTTTAAAGAAAAACAAGAAAAACAGTGCAAGAAAAATGATTTTGTTGGAACAGGAACAGTTGACGAAAACTGTTGATCTGTAACTTTCCATGGTGAAACCATATACCAAGTTTACACTCAACACGACGAATAAAGATGAAAAAGTCCAAAAAACTGTTTTGTGATGGATTGACAGAGGGGATGTATTCTTGCAGTTCCCACTGGGACACAAAAAGGGTGCAAAGCTATTTAAAACACAACCACCATGGTAGTGTATGTTCAGAGTATATGTCCTCATGACAGATACATTTGACATAAGATACCCTCTCTTTGCAAAAAAACTCCAATGAGCAGGGCGCTGATAACAGTGAGATAATTTTTCCCGTGCAATGGCAATTCGGTCCCAAGTTCACCCTTGTTCTCTTGCACTGCACACGTAATATGTGATCATTTTGCCCACAAAACGTTCTCATAAACGTGGGAATTGTCTTTGGTGAAAAAGGAGGCCCATTACAGGCCTTGTTATGAGAGCTGAACATTTATTCACCCACATCTCGCTCTCCATAAACACGATTTCTAGGGGAGTTCAGATCTGCTCACCACAAATTTTAGTGTTTTCCCTCATGGATGTGGGACACCTAACAGTCTGCTTTCCTGGGACAACTGATTATTACAAAACTTCACACACATGTACTTAGATATTTCTCCATAAATGCTATCCCTTAGACGGATTTCACACCACAGAGACCTTCGTACATATGGAAAATAATTGACTTCCATACAAGATTTTTTCACAATAGACCTAACTCTTTCGCATTTAGGTCAGTCAGTACATGATCGACCACTAATAAAAGGTAAGGTGTGAAAAATTGGACAGAACAACTGACTGACTGACTGACGAAGTGACTTTATATATAGCTGCTGGTCTCACTTTAAACATACTTTAAGCCAATGATGAATTGGGTTCCACACACCTTGATGTAGGACTTCCACAAATGTATGGGCTCAACATCCATAAAGGGATTCACGATTAAAGGGCCATAACTCCATTAATAAGAGTTAGCTTTTAGTAAGGCATCACAGAAAACTCCGGTACCATCATATATATATATGTGTATGTATATCGATTTGCCAAACTTGTCTCAAAACTGCTTCAAAATTTTGTACGAGAAAACCCCTACCAGAGTATTGATAAACTCACCTCACATAGTCCTGCATAGGCTGTTTCATTATTAACTGTGAGTAAAAACTCTACTGGAGAAGGGGTAAACTCACGTCAAAAGCTCTTGCATAGGCTGTTTCATTACTCTGCAGGAGTAAAACCTATCCAGAGTACGTTCGCCTCAAAAGCTCTTGCATTGGCTGTTTCATTACTCGGTGAGTAAAACCTTTACTAGAGTAGGGATTGATTCACCTCACAAACTCCTGCACAGGCTGTTTCATTACTCAGCGTGGATAAAACCTCTACTGGAGGAGGCATAGGCTCACCTCACAAACTCTTGTGTAGGCTGTTTCATTACTCGGTGAGTAAAACCTCTACTGGAGGAGGCTTAGGCTCACCTCACAAACTCTTGTGTAGGCTGTTTCATTACTCGGTGAGTAAAACCTCTACTGGAGGAGGCTTAGGCTCACCTCACAAACTCTTGTGTAGGCTGTTTCATTACTCGGTGAGTAAAACCTTTACTGGAGTAGGCTTAGGCTCACCTCACAAACTCTTGTGTAGGCTGTTTCATTACTCGGTGAGTAAAACCTCTACTGGAGGAGGCATAGGCTCACCTCACAAACTGTTGTGTAGGCTGTTTCATTACTCGGTGAGTAAAACCTCTACTGGAGGAGGCTTAGGCTCACCTCACAAACTCTTGTGTAGGCTGTTTCATTACTCTGTGAGTAAAATCTCTACTATAGTAGGAATAAACTCACCTCACAATCTCATAAATAAATGTGAACTGCTTCATTATTCTCTATGAGTTAAATATCTACCACAATACAGGGAAAAACTCACACCATACACTCTTGTAGTTACATGTAGGCTGCTTCATTGGTCTGTGTAAGTTAGGTAAATCCTCCACCAGAGTAGGGATGGACTCACCTGACATTCAGACTCACCTGTTTTGTACTCTTCACATGTTTAGGCATATCTCTTAACTAGGGTGAGATAGACCCATTGTATGTTGACTCATAAAGTGTTTTTCAGGAACACCTAAAATGGAATATGATGCTCACAAGATTGTTGGTACCTGCTGCTCCAGTTTAGGAGAAAGTCAACTCCCCTAAACTTTTGTACCTGCTCCTTCAGTTTAGGTAATATCTTCACAAACAGATGAAAGTGAACTCACCTGAATTCCTGAACTGGCTGCTCCAATACTTTCTGAGTATTAATTTCCCAGGCCTGTAGTTCATCCAACTCCATCTTAGCCTCTAAAGCTGCCAAGGCCTGCTCTGGATTCATCTGAAATTACATCAAACAGTTGAGTGTATTAGACAAGTCTATAATACTGGCCATGGTTGGATGTTGTCAAGGCAATAGCAGGGAAAATTGTGGCGGCAACTGTTGTTTGAGGCATTTTTATTCAGTCACTGAGCTACTTAGAGTCAGACTCATCTTTCACTAACAGAGGGACTAAACCCTGATCTCCACAGGAGGTAGGGCACAGTATTAAGACAGGAGATCACCACCTGCTGAAGTGGGCAGAGTTCACATAAGCAGATTATCTCCCTTCCCACTGATCTTCAATCAGCTGGCCAGCAGGCAAGTTGAAGCCAAACTCGGACTACGTCAGATTTCGTGTGACACACTGTGTCAGATTAGACAAGACAGATTAACCCTCACTGGAAATGTTTGTACAACAAACCACTGTCGGTGTTCAGAATAGACAAGAGTCGGTTTATTGAAGGCAATTAACATTACTGTCAAATGGAGCAGAAAACAGACCACGAAATGTCGGTTTTGACGAGATTAAGGTGTCGGTGTTGAGAGAGTCCACTGTATTATTTATTTATTTATTTGAATGTTGTTCAACACAATGCTCACTTATCTATTTCTAAGAATTTCTCTCCTGTACAATGATGGTCAGATTATTGGTGGAGAAGTGCCCAGGGCAATACACCCACCTTTGATGAGTATAATACTGGCAAACATTCCAGCAGATTTGTGCCCCAAATTGGTGATTGCATTTGATGGCTTCATCTATAATGAATGAATGACTGACAGATGTTTAATACCAACAGCTCACACAAATGTTTACTGATAGCAGGGGAATTCAGAAATTCCCTGCCCAATGCACCTGCATTTCATGCTCTAAAGGTGTGAGAGTTGTGTACCTTCCTTACCAGTGATCCATATGCCACACCAAATCAGGTAAAAATGTGAGAAATGAAAATGTAACAAAGAAGACATGGTCTAAATGTTACTTGTAGATGGCAAGGTAACTATTTTCAAGTGTTTAATATTCACATCAAATGTTTCTTTCTTGCTATCCCTTCTTCACAACACATCTTAGCTGTTTATAAAAATCATCTCACATCTCCTGCAATAAAACATGACTACAACAGCTCAAACAGCAGGTGTCAAAATCCACGATCAAAGACATCCCTGTTCTGGCATTAAACTGACATAATTCTATGAAATAAAACTCACATGAAAGAAGTAGTTAGATGCCAGTCCTGGTCCAGCAATTCGTCGCGCCACAAATCCATTGCTGGAAGGAACACGACCCCGTTTCTTGATGACAGCATGGAACATGACTGTATCCCACAACCCACGGCTGCCGCGCCGTAACACAGCAACTAGACAACAGCACCAAACAAAGACCATCATGAATGACACATAATAAAATAGTTTAAAAATGAACTGACACATTCGTTTTCACATACATTTAAAACCAGAGTGCACTTGTACCTGTAAAATGTCCAAAATAATCTTGCACATGTAATAATTCATCAAAACACTCTAAGACATTCAGTATGACCATAAGAAATTCAACACAATAATCAGTCCTAAAGCAATAAAGAAAAGGCCACAGACAGAAAAAAATTCTAAATTTTGAAAAAGGAAAACAGATGTTATTGAAATATAGTCCCCAGTTGTCAATAGAAAAATTTATGAAAACTGGCTTTGAAAAAGGCCTAGTTTTACCTGGGTTACAGATTCTGCAAGGGGGTAATCAGAACACTTGGCCATTTTGCATGAATGAACATGGTCTGCTGATATTATGATCTGATTTGCATATACGCTGCGAACCACGTACTTTAACATTTGCAGCATTTCAATAATAGAGTTTAATGAGTGAACAGACAAGACCCACAACTAGAGCAGCTAAAGGTTGTAGACATCCCTGTGGCACTATACTAAACAACACCGCCTTAAACAGGACAACAGAAGGAGTCCCTACACAAACTATCAAACAAGACTGCCACAGGACAACAGAATGAGTACTTACACAGACTAACAAGCAACACTGCCACAGGACAACAGAATGAGTACTTACACAGGCTAACAAACAGTGCTGCCACAGGACAACTGAAGGAGTATTTACACAGACTAACAAACAACGCTGCCACTGGACAACTGAAGGAGTACTTACACAGACTAACAAACAGTGCTGCCACAGGACAACTGAAGAAGTACTTACACAGACTAACAAACAACGCTGCCACAGAACAACAGAAGGAGTACTTACTCAGACTAACAAACAATGCGGCCACAGGACAACTGAAGGAGTACTTACACAGACTAACAAACAACGCTGCCACAGGACAACAGAAGGAGTACTTACACAGACTAACAAACAGTGCTGCCACAGGACAGCAGAAGGAGTACTTACACAGACTAACAAACAGTGCTGCCACTGGACAACAGAAGGAGTACTTACACAGACTAACAAACAACGCTGCCACAGGACAACAGAAGGAGTACTTACACAGACTAACAAACAGTGCTGCCACAGGACAACTGAAGGAGTACTTACACAGACTAACAAGCAACGCCGCCACAGGACAACAGAAGGAGTACTTACACAGACTAACAAACAACAGTGCCACAGGACAACAGAAGGAGTACTTACACAGACTAACAAGCAACGCCGCCACAGGACAACAGAAGGAGTACTTACACAGACTAACAAACAGTGCTGCCACAGGACAACAGAAGGAGTACTTACACAGACTAACAAACAGTGCTGCCACAGGACAACAGAAGGAGTACTTACACAGACTAACAAACAACGCTGCCACTGGACAACAGAAGGAGTACTTACACAGACTAACAAACAACGGTGCCACAGAACAACAGAAGGAGTACTTACACAGACTAACAAACAGTGCTGCCACAGGACAGCAGAAGGAGTACTTACACAGACTAACAAACAACCCTGCCACAGGACAGCAGAAGGAGTGCTTACACAGATTAACAAGCAATGCCGCTACAGGACAACAGAAGGAGTACTTACACAGACTAACAAACAGTGCTGCCACAGCACAACAGAAGGAGTACTTACACAGACTAACAAACAGTGCTGCCACAGGACAACAGAAGGAGTAGTTACACAGACTAACAAACAACGGTGCCACAGGACAACTGAAGGAGTACTTACACAGACTAACAAACAACGGTGCCACAGAACAACAGAAGGAGTACTTACACAGACTAACAAACAATGGTGCCACAGGACAACTGAAGGAGTACTTACACAGACTAACAAACAGTGCTGCCACAGGACAACAGATGGAGTACTTACACAGACTAACAAACAACGGTGCTACAGGACAACTGAAGGAGTACTTACAGAGACTAACAAACAACGCTGCCACAGAACAACAGAAGGAGTACTTACACAGACTAACAAACAACGGTGCCACAGGACAACTGAAGGAGTACTTACACAGACTAACAAACAGTGCTGCCACAGGACAACTGAAGGAGTACTTACACAGACTAACAAACAGTGCTGCCACAGGACAACATACAAGACCCACAACCACAGTAGCCACAGGTTGTAGACATCCCTGTAGCAGTATCCTGAACAACACTGCTTCCAACAGAATGGTAAACGCATTGCCTTCTTCCTCTGAAACACCAATTAAATCTGAACAAAATAATAGTAATGCATGGGCAGGAAAGTTGACACATGTTGCTTGCCTTTTTTATGGTTAAAGTATTTCAGGAAAAAAAAAGCAGAGCAAAGAATTATTACAATACTTGAATGGATGAATTAAACCTTGAAATATTCCATTTTTCAAAGAGAACTGTATCTTTCTATCATCAATTAAACTCAAAGTTTTACCACAATACAAGCTAAGATGAATTTCATAACAGGTAATGTAATACCAGTAACGTAATGGTAAATGTGATAATTGAAATATCATCATGAAATATCACTAGTATCTTTGACGGAAATAGTGCACTAATCCTGTTTAGATAAAGTATGTGGCGGCAATGATTGTCCCTTACCTGGAGAATCCACATCATAGAACAAGAAAAACCCAATATGAGCAACTAGAGTGATGACAGGTACCCTGCAGACATGAAACAAATTGTGACAATATACACACAAGAAAAGAGTCAGAAAATTTAAAAGTTTAATTCTTCACATTTCAGCATTACTTTCTTATACAATCCCCCAAAACATGTCAAAACTACTGAAACTTTCACCAACATCTTTTTAACATTCTGATCAGATATTACCAACCCAGCTGATTACTAACAGTGTACAGGTCTATTGCCTTACAAACCACTCACCAAAGGGGAGATAATACAGCAATGATGAACGATCCCAGAGAGACACACACGCAGAGCACTGGGAACACCGTCACTATGATTACACTACCCAGGGCACCTTTTATCACATAGTTCCACAGTCGGTTAAGGTGACGTGTGAATGACTTCCCCAGGAACCCTGCAATTGTATCACAGAGACATGTAATGGATGTTAAGCATATTACACATCCAACTGGACGAATAACATGTCTACATATATTAATCTGAATGGGACGTTACCCAAAATATTTCACTCATACGACAGCAGTTAGGTCTATGGGCAGAGTATACTGGGCTCAGAAAAAAGCAGAAATCCACTCCTTTACCAGATACCTTCCAGATGTTGAGGTATATTTATACTACAAGCATTTCAGAAGCTTGAATTAGTATTTTCAGGTAACAGTGCAAATAAGTCAGGCGTTTGAGTACAAATGGACCAGAGGTTTCTCACCAGTGTCTGGCTCCTCTTCAAACTTTGATCTTGATGCATGCACGTTATTCCACAGGGCACGAAGACGGGACACCAAAGTATGTGTGAGAGATGACTGAGCTGGGTACAGCGCCCCCTAAAGTCAAACATAAATACGTGCATGGTCATGAAAACTGGGAAAAACAATCAGTTACCCACTAGCAAAATTGAGTTCTAATAAAGGTAATATAAAAGTAACGAACAATACCCATTATGTACATGTAGTTGTTGTTTAACCGGTGAAGAAGTTACAGAGCTAGTAGTTAGGCAACAACTACATCTAACATAAACCCTTCATCCAACGTATCAGTAAACTACCATTAATTTCACGGACTTTTTTCACCTGCTGATCACTTTGCTTTAAAAGCTGAAGTATAGACGGTTATTGGTTGGTGAAAAAAAAAATTTGTCATGAGATTTTAAATACTGATAATCATATCAAATTTTAAGTGATATTTCAGCAAAAGAATAACAACCTGGATGATTATTTGGTGCAAAAATTCCATGAAATTCCGGGTGATTTATTCTATGTACTCACATCTGTTTGGCTGAGCTTGTAGTCTGGCATAAAAGGTTTGACAAGGACAAGAGCTCGTAGACTGAGCGGACTGCACCATGGCACAACCACCTGAAATCACAGGTAAATACACCTTAGCCTACTCTTATCTACCTCAAGTAACACAGAATTCATACATATATTTTGCTGAGATGAGATGATTTCGTTATCAAAACATACATGTAAAGGACCAAGGAAAAGACAAAAGTCTCGACCAATAATTTTAACACTATTGCTTTATACGCCTTTATCTGATGAACATGTGTGTACAGTTAAGGCCAAGTAACAAATATCACATGTGTGTACAGTTAAGGCCAAGTAACAAATATCACATGTGTGTACAGTTAAGGCCAAGTAACAAATATCACATGTGTGTACAGTTAAGGCCAAGTAACAAATATCACATGTGTGTACAGTTAAGGCCAAGTAACAAATATCACATGTGTGTACAGTTAAGGCCAAGTAACAAATATCACATGTGTGTACAGTTAAGGCCAAGTAACAAATATCACATGTGTATACAGTTAAGGCCAAGTAACAAATATCACATGTGTGTATAGTTAAGGCCAAGTAACAAATATCACATGTGTATACAGTTAAGGCCAAGTAACAAATATCACATGTGTGTATAGTTAAGGCCAAGTAACAAATATAGCATGTGTGTACAGTTAAGGCCAAGTAACAAATATCACATGTGTATACAGTTAAGGCCAAGTAACAAATATCACATGTGTGTATAGTTAAGGCCAAGTAACAAATATAGCATGTGTGTGCAGTTAAGGCCAAGTAACAAATATAGCATGTGTGTACAGTTAAGGACAAGTAACAAATATCACATGTGTATACAGTTAAGGCCAAGTAACAAATATAGCATGTGTGTGCAGTTAAGGCCAAGTAACAAATATAGCATGTGTGTACAGTTAAGGCCAAGTAACAAATATCACATGTGTATACAGTTATGGCCAAGTAACAAATATCACATGTGTGTACAGTTAAGGCTAAGTAACAACTATAATGTGTGCACAGTTAAGGCCAAGTAACAAATATAACATGTATGTACAGTTAAGGCCAAGTAACAAATATCACATGTGTGTACAGTTAAGGCTAAGTAACAAATATAATGTGTGTACTGTTAAGGCCAAGTAACAAATATCACATGTGTATACAGTTATGGCCAAGTAACAAATATCACATGTGTGTACAGTTAAGGCTAAGTAACAACTATAATGTGTGTACTGTTAAGACCAAGTAACAATTATAACATGTATGTACAGTTAAGGCCAAGTAACAAATATCACATGTGTACAGTTAAGGCCAAGCAACAAATATAATATGTGTGTAGCTAAGGCCAAGTAACAACTATAATGTGTGTACAGTTAAGATCAAGTAACAACTATAACGTGTGTACAGTTAAGGCCAAGTAACAAATATCACATGTATGTACAGTTAAGGCCAAGTAACAAATATAACGTGTGTTCAGTTAAGGCCAAGTAACAATTATAATATGTGTCTAGCTAAGGCCAAGTAACAACTATAACGTGTGGACAATTAAGGTCAAGTAGCACTTATAACGTGTGTACAGTTAAGGCCAAGTAACAAATATAAAATGTGTGTACAGTTAAGGCCAAGTAACAAATATAACATGTGTAGAACAAAACAAGAGGAGGAGGATGAATAAATCTGGAACTCCTTTTACAGACCCATGCCACCCATGCATGGTTAACCCTACATGTACTTAAACCAGCACTCACCGCTGCTAAATGCTGTTTTAGATGAACATACTAACTTGTTACCTTATGACCAATGATCATTAAAGACGTGTGCATGCCAGGAAAACCACAGAACTGTCATATAGATGACAGTTGTTACCTGTATGTACAGGTACATACCCCAAGCCAGAACATGATGTTCCACGTCCAGGCCCAGGTGCGGTGACTGTAATTCCACCACCTCCAGAACGGGTAGCGGGTAGTCGTCTTCCTATGCTGGTTCTTCTCCACTGTGTAACTCTCCTAGGGAAGAACAACAACCACAGTGTCAGCCTCACCTGAGACTTCAAATGAAGAACTTTCCCAGAGAAGTACAATTTACTTTTTTATTTCATTGATGTATGATGCTGTACTCCAGAAGTTTTGAATATCTGGCAGTCAGAATGACAGGTAAAGGCAACCAGAGTGAGAAGAGTAATGTTATTACTCTTAGCCAGGTACAAGTACCTGACAAACCATGTCATCAGTGTTAGAGCTGGACAAACTCAATGATCAAGGATCTGGCAGTTTGTAGCAAGTAAGGCAACAATATCTTAGCACCTTCTCTGATGTACAGAGGCAATAAACATCCCTATGTAACAGTACCTATCTTTGCTTAACTCTTTGATAATGTATTGAGGCCCATGTGCTACTGTGGCTTTCTTTAAGCAAGTACCACCAACTTTATGCCAAATTGTTCATGTTGCATGGTTTTATACAGGTTTTCCTGGCTAAAACCCAACGTTCAAAACTCCAGTAGTACCTCAATTTAAGATAAATTTAAGAGCTGAGGGGAAAGCAGCAAGCCACTTACTTCCCTGGGACTAGTTCGGGTCGGTGAGCCCATGGCTGGTTTGGACGTCAGAAATGTGGGCACAATCTCTGTCTCCCCGCGATAGTGACGAAGGACGATCCAATTCCGTGGAAACCAAATACGTGTGGAAAACGTAAACACTCTATTGGGGATTTTCACTTTTCCAAACTCCTTCTTCAGAATTGGTTCTCTCTAAAATGGAAAGTACATTAACTGTATTCATAATGCTATACGCTGTGTGTGGCATGGAATCCATGTGTACAGAAGTAAGACCCTTGGTGCCTGCTCTGTGATCTCTCACACAGCATTCATTATATCAGACAGGTATCCCTTCATTAATGCAATCCTCAACACTCACACTGTTTGTCATTATTCAACTAATCATCTGTTGTAGCAGATTACATTTACCTACAAATATGCCTTTCAAAACTGTTTCTGATCGTCCATGAACAGTTATGGAAATGACTTGTGTATGGGGTCATCTCACAGAAAAACAGTTAAAACAACAGATATCCAACAGTATGACAGTGCAAAGATACATACAGACAAAAACCAATACACACGCATGCATCATGATTTTAGACTGAATTATCTACTTTTGTCTTGAATGCTCGGTTCACTTTCCCACCACACTTAGGAGTGGAGTTTCTAAAAACACTCTTCATCCGTCCAGAGTGCTCCGGCATTGTCAAATAAGGATTAAATAAGGAATGTCTTCAAAATAACAAGCTACCCTTTGATTAACAAAGCATTAAGACAGCACTTTACCTCTTTGATAAAAGCCAGATCTCTCTTCAGAAAGTAGATGGTTTGTTCCAGGTTCTCCTCCTCACAGATGCTGATGGCAGCTTCATGAGCAGACCACAGGTTCTGATTGATAAACTCCTCCTACAACAGGGCATCAACAGCAATGAACAAATGAATGAACAACTCATATCTGGCAAACACAGGATGGAACTTTGACCAAACACTTCTGCACTGCAATCTCATTTCCTTTATAGGACAGTATGTTTCAATGAACAGCAAAGTTTTTCATCAAGGTCTATAGATTTTTATTTCTATTACATGACAAGTTGTTTTCATTTTAATTTTGAGGCAGGAATCAGGACTCATAGAAAAACTACATGTGGATTAACCTCTCCAATGATGAAGATTTGAGGTTTATATCACTAAAACAAAACAAAAGTGTGAACATATCCGTGAGCAAGTCGGTAGAAGACAGGTACAAATAACTGAGAACCCATCACTCAGTGTTTCCATACTGACATAAGGTGTGGGTAAAATTATACACGGAACACAAGATGTTTTAGTCTGAAACTTGGCCTAAGGACTACTCCCTTAGAGAAGAACAGAACAGAAAGAAGAACAGAAAGAACAGAATTTCCAGAAATAAAACATTAGAGAAAGACGATGAAACAAAACAGAGCCAGGATATAGAGGACCTTGGTACAACTATGTCAGTTTTAACAAAATGTATACCGAGTTTTTCCTCTGTACAACACCTGTCCAAAAATATATATTTACAAAATTGAAATGGGTGAACCGTGTTTTTTTCTCATAAAGATTCAGTGTAATTTTTCACAAAATGACCTCGGGTTTCAATAAGAGTGCATACATATGGTTTCACAAAATTGTAAATCCATGCGTATGTACATCAGAGTGAAATATGTCAACGACTCGATACAGACTGACCATAATGTGCATTCGTATTTCTCGGTGCAAGTGAATTCTTTTAAACCTGAATCAAATGTGCACTGAATCTGTACACTGATCCTTCATCTAGCTTGTACTGTATAGTGACAGAGAGAAGAAATGCATTTGGTGGAGGCTTGTGATCGTGTGATGTAGAGGTTCCAATAAACACAACAAAGTTGCCAATTCAGCACAATCTCAGAAGGGCAATTGGCTTGGAAGCTTTGAAACTCTGCTGCCAGGGTTTATGTCACCATGTGTCCACTGAACTCAGCCATTTCTAATGATGTATGTTACAATACTCTTCCAACATGGTCGGTGTGTCTGCAGGCCCTGATTTATGGTCTTTCCCAATACAAAATACTCACTCATACAATTACCAGCAACACCTTAGGAAAAAAATATTAAAGGCTTTCAGGATTTCCATGAAGACCTCTGTGCAATGAAGGAATACAACTCATCTCTTCTTGACAGGTAATTTGTATAACAATGCGACTCGGCGCAGCCACGGGAAACCTTCACACCTGTGTCAGTTCATTCTAGGGGAGGTAATGTATTGCAAATATATAGATTCGATTGTATCCTAAAACTGTGATTTTGCAGTGTTTATAGAATTCAGGCTTGGATATACCTGTGAAAAAATGAAATTTTGTCGCTAATAAATGGACTTTATGAGGTTGTGCATGAAGTATTTTTTTTTTGTACCATGACAGTTCTGAGTCTGAATTTCTGTGTATAACCTGCAGAACACGGATATGGATGAACAAACAATGGCACGATTTTATGTTGACAGTGACAGATTAATTATTAAATAGCAAGGGATTATCACTCGACACTTGAGATCTTCGCTTCCAGTACATGTGCCTGCTGGTAAGTGTTTCTCTTTGACTTGCCAGTTTCATATGAACTGTAGATGGAGAAAAGTCAGTTAAAGCAACTTAGATTACTATCGAGAAAATTACGACTATGCATAACAACAACAACTACAGCTTCCCATCCCAGCATTCAACGAAATTACCCAGCCGTCGGCTTGATATAATATGATGTAAATTCATAAACTGGACAAATGCACCAAGGTCAATGTACTGCCAGTGTAATTAATTTGAGGTCTATTAGTAAATTTAACGAGGCTGAAGGCGAAAACCATTGCACGTGCTGTGAAATAGGAGCCAATTTGAAAATATTATCAGGTGTGTATTTTTGTGCCAACACTGTGTCGTTGTGGAGTTCAATTTTCATCAGGCTATTTCTTTTTTTGGCATATATATATATTGACTATATCTTGCCTGGAAAAATTGAGCTGTTGTGTTGGCCAGTGTTTATAGTCTTGCTGGCAGTCCAATACCACCCCTGATGAGCGGGAAACCTTTGTAACCTTCTCAGCTCACTTCAGGGTGTCTCAATTATAGAGTGTCCCATTTTATGGAGAAATTACAGTAAGTACTTTTTATTCACTTGGCCAGAGAAGACCTCTGTTATTCACTGGCGTCGGAATGTGAGTGAAAAGCCTATGGTACAGTACGATGTTTACTGGATACTGTGCTGTGCTCTTAATTACCAGTTTAACATGTCAGCCTATTAACAATACTCTCTTGTGTTGCACATGAACACAATTGTCTCCCTTGTTTATAACAGTAACAGCTCTGGAACATGTTCATCCCATTCTCATAACACTATCTTTGAATAGACAAGCCTCTCACCCAGAATGCATCTTACCTTACACCAATCTCTCTACACCAAACCAAATGAGAAATCAGAATGTCCTTTAAACTTATATCATGTACAATCAGCTTTCCAGGTATGTTTCAATTGATCAAACAGGTAAACAATGTTTACGTATGAATTGAAAACAACAACACATACATCCACGTATGCCTCACAGAAGGTGTCTAGCAATTTTGAGCTCAAATACAGAATAAATGAGAAGTCCATGACATGCCGACAAACTTGCCAGTACAAGGAAAGATGAAAGGAGATGAATTGACAGCTGTAACACAGGGTCTCACCTCAAACGTGCGCAGCTGTTCATTCATCCAGGGGGTGATACGGGACATCACAGGATACGACTTCTTCAGGTGGACAATCAGCTGAACAACAGAGCAGACAAGGTTTTCTAGTCATTTTAAGTGGCCCTATAAGTTGGATAAATCAATCAGAACAATGCAAAATGTGTCACTTGAAAAAGCTTAACTCTGGATGAAATAGAGTAATTTAACTCAACATTAACTGACATGAACACAGCTAACTGCATATTATAAGCTCTAGTTAGAAATTCCTGCGAGCCTTCCAATGAAAGGCTGAATTCTTATAGTCCTCTGATCATAATTAAATAATCCAACTGAAGGTAAGATCATCAAGTTCTCTGCTTTGACTGGTTGTTTATATACATGCTAATATCTTTACCTCATCTTTGTGTTTCTTCATTTTAAGGTTTACATTTTTGACAGCTTCCTCCATGGCGAGGACAGACTTGGCCTGGTTCACCAACAGTCGACCTGCACACAGGCACAAATCAGTATTACACAGTACTCGTTCTGCACACAAAGTGGTTACACAATCAAGAACATAACTGACCTGCACACAAAGTGGTCACACATCAGTAGTACACAGTAGTCGATCTGTACATAAAGTTGTCATACAACAGAAACTCTGCCATTGACCTGCACACAAAGCTGTCACACAATCAAGAACACAGCAATCGACCTGCACACAAAGTGGTTACACATCAGCAACTCAGCAAGCGACTTGCACACAAAGTGGTCACACATCAGCAACTCAGCAAGCGACTTGCACACAAAGTGGTCACACATCAGCAACTCAGCGATCAACCTGAACACAAAGTGGTCACACATCAGTAACTCAGCAATCATGTAATCATTTGTACAGTACCATGCAGAGGGTGTCGAGTTTTTCTGGACGCTACTGTAACTAGCATGGAATCTAGTTTGGAAATCTGAAAATGAGAGAGATTCTCTATCTATTGCAGACTGAGAGCATAAGCTTTCTATGAACACTGACCAAGCCAAAATACATTTCTCATTATTTAGTTGGAATCCGAAAATTTAACCACAGGTATAACAGCACTACATGGAGAGTTGTTGTGTGATAATGGTACAACATGTCCCACTGTTAACTCACCAATGCCTTTCTGCCTATCCTCCAGCTCACTGTTGGTGAGGACAGCCTCCAATACTCGCTTCACATACTCGTCCATAATCGCTCGTGTTACTCGCTGACAACAAGAACAGTGGGCACCATTAATGCATTACACCATGCAAATTAATGAACCCAGGGAAAAAGTGGTCATTGCAGATATGAACTGAAAAGTTATGCCTTTTACGCTTTATCACAGTTACCATAATAATGAAAAATTTGTCAAAATCTTGTAAATGATGAAGCACAAAATTATTCCTCACTATCATCTGATTTATTCACATAGCAACTGTTCAGAAGCTCACCTCTGAAATCACCTCACTTGTAAGCCCTTTCTCTAAAATTAAGAAAACAAACAAACAGACCATCATGACATCATCATGAGTCAAATACCATGTACTTCAAGTAAGCTTTGTAAAGTCAGCCTATGACATACACAATGACAGCTTGTAAATTTGGGGCCTGTGTCATCAAATATGCAGTTGAAAAGGGAGAAGAATTTATATCCAAAAAACAATTCAGCATTGCATATTTGTGAGAAAAGCCAGTACACTGACACTCGGTTCTACATGCAGGAAACAAAAGGTGCAACCCTGAAATCAGATGATTGAAACAGACACTCTCCAAAAATGTGGCCTCTCAAAAGAATAAAATTCCAGCATGAATTTCAAAGCAAATGTAGGGCATTTGTATGGGAATAGTACCAAACATAAACATATTATATTTATGAATCGGCCTTTAGACTGTGAATAAGTTTTCACCAGAAGAAGCCTGACTCACCTTTCAGTTCCCTGACTTGCCTTAGTGTGTACTCCACATGCCGACCCCATATCGACTCATCTTTTAGATCCCCTAATAGCTTCACTCTGCACTTCACATACCCCCATTTACACTATGAATAAGCAAGTTCTCATGATAGAAGTCTGACTCACCTTTTCTGTTCCCTGACTAGCTTTTGCTTGTACTCTATGTACCAGCCTTTAGACTACAAACAAGCAAGTTCTCAGAGTAAGTTCTCATGAAAGAAGCCTGACTCACCTTTCAGTTCCCTGACCAGCTTTTGCCTGTACTCTATGTACCAGCCTTTAGACTGGTCTTCCAACACAGTTTGTAGAATGGGCAAGCACTTGTTCATCAGATCTGTCAAACAAAATTTCAATCAAAGCCAATTTTGTTTCTGATTCACTCTGGAAGAATATACCGAACTTTTCAATTGGTAAAGAAGATTATTTATTAATTTTCTTAGCAAACTTCTCCAAAAAAGTTTTATTCACATGTTGACAGCATTACACTTATGTATGTATGTGTTGGAAGCCACAGCACCTTCATGGTACCAGACAAACTCTTGTAATACACCAACAACAATTAATTACAATTTCCTGAGATAAAAAACCATATAAAAACTGGGTGGCGCTTGATTTAAATACACAACACCGCTGGTCAAGTGCTCGTTATCTTTCAGTCGGACGTTTTACAAATAGACAACAAGGTCTTACTGTACATAGTGAAGTTTTGTTTTACCTTTATTAAATAGTCTCAGATCTATATCTTGCCCTTTGGGGGTCTGGTAGGAATAAGGAATTGGAGGTGGGCGAAGATCTGTTGTCTGAAAAGAACAGCAGACAAATAATGATTCAGTTGGATGCAAGCGGCAGGGTATTACTACAAATGCTGAAATGCACGCACAGTGAACTGAAAACAAATCACTTGCCCTTGTGAATGTCAAACTAGACCAAACTATTATCAATCCTCTATGTGTAGATGTCTGCTGTCTCAACAGGATGGGTCTGTAATGAATTGGGGTGTTAGGCACTACAAAGGCTTATTCTTTCAGGAGGAATTTCATTCCATTATTACATGAGGTAATGCGACAATTATGACATAAGAATTACAAGATTAGATACAAGATTTTAAGAATTAAAAAAAAACAGCAGCAACCCAACCCAAATTACTTAGTTGGCAGATTTGGAGCATGGGTAAAGTTACTGCCTGTTGTAGTACAATATCAAAATATTTACCAGGATCCAATTCAGCAGATGGACATACACCCTAACATTCATCAATTCTTTAAGAATAATGATGTTAAGATTACCGACTGACAAAATGTCAAAATACTGATGAAGAGACAAACTAGTGGTCGCATGTATATATGCCATAAGATTCTATCATTAGTGGAGGCAAATGTCATCAACCTTCAAGAAAACTTTAGCAGAGATCATCTAAAAATTTCTGGACATATTTTGCAAACAAGGTTATAATTTTCAATGAATATCAGGGAGGAGACCACAAACATACATGTAAAAACGTACCTTGTGTTTCTCCTCTCTTAACATGACACATTTCTCCTTAACATAAGCACAAAATGTATTGAACTCTCTTCTACAGTTGGGCTACAAAGAAAATATTTTCAAGTGATAACATTTTAGTAACAACCTAATTTAACAAATCATCCTAAGTTAAATCTGCTCAAGAGGTGGATGGTATTTCCATTAGTATACTTAAAAGTATCGAAACCAAAACTACACCCCTTGATCACATTTATATTTTGAACCTAATCTAATAAAATGCAGAGCAATCACATACCAAGCTATGGTATGTCAGCTAGGCATTAGATAGCTTTGCTTCTATAAAACCGGACCGCCTCGGTGGTCTAGTGATTAGGGTGTCCACCTTGAGGCCGGGAGATCCAGGGTCAGGCCTGGGTCGAGTCATACCAAAAACTTTAAAAATGGTACTTGTTGCTGCCTCACAAGGAAACAGAACTAGTTGGCCTGGTGTCAGTATAATGTGACTTTGTGGGGTGTCATGTCTGGTGTCTTTGGCATGATGTTCCAGTGGCGGCAGAACTTTGGCACCATGGACTTGCTCTGCCACAAGTACACACCAGAAGGACTCCTCGTCACCATATGACTGAAACACTGTTAAGTACAACATCAAACCCCAAGCACTCATTCACTCTATAAAACCGTTTAGTCGGTTTTTTTCAAAGCATGTTTGTGCTGGTCAGCTACAAATGAAGCCTAGCAGACTAACTGTCTTCGGCTGGCTGTGAAAGTTTTGTGAAGTAGGCCCCCTGGTGGGAGTTTAGTGGGTGTATTTTACTTTGGTGTATCTGTAATTTACAGTAATTATCAATGCAATAAACATTTATGACGCATACAACTTACAGTGATGTCCAGCTCGGCCACCAGATACCTCATATGCTCTTCTCTGACGTCACTCATGATGTTCCCAGAGGAGGTGGAAGGCATCCCCACCAGTATATCTGAAAATATCACCATCAAACTCTGATGATCTCTTTATCTGAGAACAATTCAACATTCACACAGCAGAGAAAAAGAATATGAAATAAAAAGACAAATTTCCCCATGTAGAGTATCACTAGTCATCAGTCAGCTGGGTACAGTATAATACAATCAACCTCTTCACTCCGTTCATGAAGAGATAGACTGTAATTCTTCAACTTTTCGCATGTTTGTAAGGCATTCATTCAAGCATATTCTGAAGGCATTTTTCTGTGCTGACTCATAATACTATACTTTTTGTGAAGCCCTGAAACTTGCGAATTCACCCAATGTAGTTTTGTCCCCAATTTAAAAAGTGCATAAATTGTACTGAAAGTTGCCCTTTCAAGTAAAAATGTCCAAAAATTAGGGCAAGTACAAATGAGGACAAAAATTACAACTAAGGTGCAACTGTACTGCCAAGCAAAAATTTACATACAATAAATCCTCATTTATTTCAAGATTAATGCGAGTGAGACCATCTGTTCAAATATTACGACAACAAACTGGCAGCTTGATATCTACGCACACCGTACAATGTGGCTGCTTCCTACCTAGGAGTTTCCATAGGCCCTTGTACCAGCCCGTGAGGCCGTTGGACAGGCTGAAGAAATGGGAGTAGAGACGATTTCTGGCTGTGATGATGATCAGACGAAGAGCTAGAGCCGCATCCTGCAGGACGATCAGAAACAATAGATACTAATATGTAAATGATTACATTTACAACTTCACCTGGCCTGATTACTCTGTGATTTCATAAACTGTAAATAAGTGTAAAAAAATATCAGTGAAAGTCTTCAAATATCACCAATGATTCCACGAGTATAAAATCTTTAGCATACTACCCTCGTTCCATTGTTTGAAATAACTAGTGAAAGCAGGCACAAATAAACGTGACTTTTATGCTGTGTTTGTACAAGCCTTACATACAGAATGGTGGCACGAGTTATGTTATCCTAGCTTAGAGTATGACCTGACAAATAACAAATGAAGGCACTAATCTCCTGAATCAACAGTCATGATATGGCGTGTCCTTGAGAACAGATATGGCAAACCATTATGCTGTGAAGACTTTGAGACCAGTCTACTTGGAACTGAACCACAACATGATACAATACAAATTCTGCAGTGGTAACACAGGTACACAGGTACTTACACTGAGCAGGGTCTCTCGTGCTCTTTGGGAGCCTTTCTGGAGAAGCTGGGTCAGCCGCCATCGATGCACCTGACCTTTAAAGTGAATACTGTCCACTTCGAACTCCCTAAAAGTCATAATAAAAAGCCCCTGGTAACAACAAATCTATGTTATCCCGGCCCAACATTAATTATGTAACAGAGGAGCACAAATCACGCCATGAAGGGCTTTATGTGTATTGTACAACCAACAAGGGCTTTATGTGTATTGTACAACCAACAAGGGCTTTATGTGTATTGTACATCCAACAACTTCCACAATGTAATGCTTCACCCTTTCGCTACAAAATAAGACGTTTGTTCCTCATCTACTGCTTATTTCTCAACATGATGCGACAACATGTCAATGAATGCTCACTATCTGATGAGGGTTACCTGAGGCAATCAAAGCAATCATAATATATAAATTTCTGTCTGATTTCTGGTCAATCACCCACTGACCATTCACAACAGAAGATTGTTTATGACTCTCTTGCAGTCTCCTGTTTTGGACAATGGCAGATGTTCCATGACCTGTCAGAAGTGACATTTAACTTCTACATATCTTCTACATATCTCAGTGTAGGCTTATTACTGATAAATCACACAATGCCTGGTTCACACGAGCCTTATGTCAGATGATGAGGTGATGAAAAATGATCAGTGACCATTCAGAAAGAGGCATTATTACGTTGTGTATGAAATTGGGAGCAATCAGATAGATGCATAGTTACCGTGTGTCATAGATGGTGACCAATCAGAGAAGATGTCTATTTACCCTGTGTCCCAGATGGTGACCAATCAGAGAAGATGTCTATTTACCCTGTGTCCCAGATGGTGACCAATCAGAGAAGATGTCTATTTACCCTGTGTCCCAGATGGTGAGCAGCTGTTTGTCGACCAGCCTTTTCTGGTTCCCTGACTCGTCTTTACTCACTTCCTCCAGTTCATCAAA
Organism: Acanthopleura granulata; assembly: GCA_016165875.1. Lineage (NCBI taxonomy): Eukaryota > Metazoa > Mollusca > Polyplacophora > Chitonida > Chitonidae > Acanthopleura > Acanthopleura granulata. The sequence goes on along the minus strand of JABBOT010000002.1, from coordinate 40,458,916 downwards.
TGTTGGGGCCACAAACAGGTCTTTGAAGCTTACCTGCTATCAAAGATGGACAAATATTATAATATCTACCAACATGTACATATCAGCCAAGCAATAAAATGAACTTCATTTGATCACCAATTCATCTCAGCATTGCTAGAAAAATGCAAGATTGTTGCAACTGTATTTGCTGGCCAATTGGTGCCTGGTTCTGAGGTTGTTGTTCAAAACCTGGACTGGTCTCCGCCAATTTTCAGCACTAGAATTTGTACTATATCCAGGAAGTGTAAGTCCTGATAAGGACAATACGGTTAACACATGGAAAAGTGTAAGTCCTGATAACGACAATACGGTTAACACATGGAAAAGTGTAAGTCCTGATAACGACAATACAGTTAACCCATGGAAAAGCATCTGAATGTGCATGTCTACTATGAGGATTCAAAAACATTTAATAAAGTCAAACCATTCCTAAAGGAACAATTGCTCTCAGAAATCCTGGATCATCCATATGTATATGTTTGGTCTATTGTTTTTCTTTCAATAACATCAATTCAATATCTCGTAATTACATATCTAGTAAAAGATAGATATACAATATCAATGTCCATACCTGCACTTGTATTAAGGGTAATTTCCTGCCATTTCTGACATAGTTCAGGGGTACGTAATTATTCAAAGGGTACAGCAGAATGAATGAAAGGAGACACACAGGCACAGTGACACTCGTCATGATAATGGCTGAAACATTGCTAAAGTGGCCATAATCATTCGGATGGACAACATACCGTTTTAGACAATGCATCTCCCTCCCCAGCCTCTGTAGCCACACCCTCTGTCACCGATCGGGGCAGGATAATGGGGAAAGTCTTCCAGTGATACAGCATTTTCTCTGCCAACTACAACAAAGTGAACTATTTACTTGTTTACCAGTTAATTTTATAGGTGTTTCACATGACACAGATGAATTTTCATCTTCCATGATGGATTAGTGAGCTATGGGTTGAGGAGCGTGCTAGGGAGCAGTTTATGTTGTGTCTGGAGTAAACCATCAGTCTTACATAGATATTAAACCTCCTGACTTAAACCACATGCAAACCAGCACGAGCTGTGTCTGAACCCTCAGCCTCACTGGTCAGAGGCCAGTCACAGACCAATGCTTTAGCCAAATGAACATGGAAGGCTTCCCAAAACAAAGAAGAAAATCCAAATACCATATACTATGGCGATTTACGACCAAGGACCAACATCTTAATGGTCACGTGACTCACCCACTGGTGGCGAGATTGATCACAGCAGGAGTGCGGCAGACTGTTCCGGAAGTCTCCGCTGATGACAGAGGGCCCCTCCGATCAAAGAAACGTCATATTTAAGCCAACAGAATTCCACATTAGAGATTAATTATATTTGTATTCTATATCACTTTTTGTAAGTAACATGCGGCCTTTTGAAATATATATGGGAATACTGTTATATCGGCATGGTATTCGTCATGTTGTTGTAGTTTCAAACAACAATCTGCTTTCCTTGTTACCTGGTGGCAATGCCGAAAAAATAGCTTGCTCGTCAGTTGAACTTGGTCATTATGTTGTTTTCTTCATTTTCACTATGTCATCAAGAACACCACCAACAACGACCACTACCCAAAGACTCTTTTCAGAGCCAACAGTTGTCCCAAAACTGAATTTTCTAATCAAGTACATTCCATTACAGGCATACATGACTGAATGAATCTTCAAGCAATCAGCCAACTTTCGGAAATACCATGCTAGGAGATCCATAGCAAATGTTTTTTTATACATTATTACCAAGGGATGCCCGTAGGAGGAATATGGACTGTTTGTTTGAAGACTGCCGCCGGTCGAATACATCATCTGGTTTTCTTCAGTCGTAAATTGTCATAGATTACGCTATAAATGTGTCATGTCCCAATAGACTGCACGATGGTGCTCATGTCTATGTTCAATAGTCTTTTCTTTCACAGCATCACACTCACACATCATTAATCTGATAGGTGATCAAAATAAGTTACCAATTTTGACTCAAGGCACAAAACCTGTACTACTTCATAGGTGTCAGAAGTTGTCATGACCTGGGGGGAGTAGATCGACTATCACAGCCAACTTGGGGCAACGGTCCAGGGGCCACCTAAGCTACGGAAGCCCTGCTCAGCCAGATGACTAGAGATGCATTCTGAACAATATTACGCCACTTAAGTGAAGAGCTGAAAATGTCTTGTGTATTTAGAGTTGACCTATTTGTAGTTGGTTATGTCCACAATGTTAAAACAATTCAGTTTTATGACTGTTCAATCAATCAAGGCCTATGACACCTGATTTCTCGTTTTCTGTCATAAATTTTTGGAAAACTGGTTCAGGCGAGAAAAAATGTTTTGCATTGTCACCATTTGGATAGATTTTGTGACAATCTCTTCTTTTGTGACAATTTCTGGCAAAGAAAGAAATAATGAGTTCTGATGTGAGATGTATAATGATGTGATGAGAAACAAGGAAGGCTGTGATGGGAAACAAGGAATCAAGTGTGAATCACCTAACAGAATGAGTGCCACCCCAAATAAAAGCTTGCCTGTTTAATGCCCTCCATGACCTTCCCCATCTCAGCATCCACACTCGCAGGATCAAACAGAAACAGTAATGGCTCCTTGATGGGCTCCTCCTGAAACAAACAAACACCAGATACAAGTCGAATGCATTCTGTGAATTAAAATGAAAATTCATGCTGGAGGAAACTGTACACTATATATGGAAAAAGACTTCTTTTAACTGATGGTAAGATACTGTGGTGATTAGGGCCAGCCCACCAGGTGACTAGGCATGATTTATTTATTTGATTGGTGTTTTACGCCGTACTCAAGAATATTTCACTTATACGACGGTGGCCAGCATTGTGGTGGGAGGAAACACCGGGCAGAGCCCGGGAGAAACCTACGACCATCCACAGGCGGTGGGAGGAAAGCAGGTAGAGAGCCCGGGGGGAAACCCACGACCATCTGCAAGTTACTGGCAGACCTTCCCATGTACAGCCGGAAAGGAAGCCAGCATGAGTTGGACTTAAACTCACAGCGATTGCTATGGTGGGAGGGTTCGGGTCATTGCGCTGCGGTAGTGCGCTAACCCCACTGAGCCACAGATGCCCCAACCAGGCATGATAGACAGCAGATATACAGTACCAGAACAGATTTAACAAGAATTTGAAACCAGAGTGTTTCATTTCCAATTTTTATCCCGCTTTCCCTATCTCTTCCATGTTAATTTTGTGAAACAGGTCGTATCAAACACACTGAAACACTCACCTGGCTAAACCTATATGCATGGTATAATATACAGGTTATGTGTTGGGAAAGGTAAATATGTACTGTATTTCGCCTAAATGAGGTACGTCTTCAGTAAGTAACTGTCTGTCTGTAGTTCAGTTTTACAACTAAAGAAATAATAAAATATATTACAAACATGAAGGATATGACAAGGTCTACAACTCACCTGGTCAATGATGGCTGTGGTGGGCTCAGTCTCAGGCGCCACCTCACTCTCCTCTTTGTCTGTGCTTTTATCACTCACATCAGCCACCTCCAGGATCACATCGTTGTGTGTCACAGTTGGAATGTGAGCAGGAGAGGCATTAGGCGAAATGTCAGGTGAGACCTCTGGTGTACTTCCTGGGTCCTCCCCCAATGGCATCTCAAACACACCTTCCTCTGCCTCCATCATGTTTGCGCTGTCACTGTTGAAACCCTGAAATTGGACACCCGAGAAGGGTTTTGTAATATATTCTGGCACAGCTGGTAATGGGATGGCAGCATATTTTTTCACTTCATGAAGTGGCGTTAGTGTGAAGTAGGACCTTTAGCAATTCCTACGTCAAAAATGGATTGTGGCGCAACGTCTACAATGCTACAATGTATTAGTTTCTATAGTAACGTCATGCTGTTTTTACTGTGTCGTCATTATGATGAGTCAGGAAAGGAACATTTGACGTTAATAAAATGACATCAAGGTCCTGCTGCCAGGCATTTAATGGGCCCCCATTGACTTGTTACTGATGTAGCATAGGATTGACAAACAGCTTAAAACATTATTCCCTTCAACTGTGTTCAATAACAAAATGCCTAGTATCAGGTTGCTGCATGTCAACTTGACACACCATCCATGATCAGTTGGGGCACACAGACACAAACTTCAAGATTAGCACATGCTGATTAGAGCCTGCTTAACCACCAATATATTGGAATGATGCAGTAAAGACGATAATTTGAACCATGTAGCTCTGCATTGAGGCAGCCTGGTGCAGGCTTGTCATCTGACTTTGTTATCACGTGGTCTAAATCAGATCATGGAGGTTTTTAAAATTTGATCAGGCATTCAATTTTGAAATGTGTAAGAGAACCATCGTATCTTGACATATAATATGCAACGTACAGGTTATAAATACGTTGAACATTACATATCAATACTACCCACTTCACTGGCCCTACACCACAATGACTGAGTTACTTGTGATGATCATCCAAAAGAAATCAAGGACAATATGTCTCATACAAGGTATCATAATTCAAGTACATATACTATCACAATAAACATGCATTGTCACTTACAGGGGAGATAGGAGCAGATATAATTTGTTGGTTACAGTCGTATCTATTCAGCTTGCATGCATCCAGACGAAGTAAAAGTCTAGCTACTGCAAAACCTATCCCAGAAGTTGCTTAAGTGTAACTTGATCAACTCTGTGTGTTCAACGGCTGTCAGCACAATGGTGGAGAGTTTTACTGCCTTGCTCGAGTGATCATCACTCATCTAGGCCTACACTACAGCACATTCGCTGCAACTGACAGCTCCGGTAAGCAGTCAGAACCTCTGACATACAGGGAAAAAAAATCTGCATGGTTATTATTACCAACTACATCCACCACAGAGATGAAGGCAGTTCATCAACACAGAAATCAGGCCATCGTCGAATATAGAAATCACTGTACATGTAAATCTACATGACACTTAAACACTCAATTGATGCGATTTTTCTTCCATCGGTGTGCTTGTTGATGTTGTTGTAATACATTTTCGTTTTAAAAATCTTGACTGCATAAAGAGACGAGAATCAATTTTTGATATCGTACACAAAACATTAAAAAAAAATCTGCCAAATACCGTTTTGTTTAATATTGTAGGCTTTCAAAAGAATGATACGCATGAGAATTTGCAAAATATGACTACTATTTACTAAAACGACAGCTAAATAGGAAACCATTTTTATGTCTTCTGTGGTTCCGGACTAGGCATTGGAACCCACACAGGTCTGTGTCGCAGTCTACGAGAAATAACGTGACTTCTCGTCAAAAGGGCATGTGATGGGCCTCTTAAACGTTATCACGTAAGTGAAGTAGGACGTGTTTCATGTTGTCAGCGAGAAGCCGTGGCAAATCCATGTCATCCCGAATCATTGTTTTCAATTTCGATAGAATAAATCCTTGTGATGGACGTTTTACTCTGTTATTCTCATCGCGTGTCATTATTTTTACAGAACCGTGTTTCGAAATCAAAATATGAATGTGATATAAGTCATGGGTATACAACAACAACAACAACAAATGCCCCGTCTGTTCGATATGAAGATATTTTTAGGCGCACATTCTTCGATTTTACCTGTGATAGTCGACAAACAAGAACTGACCGAACATATTCATAAAATGGCCGGGACTTGACCTAATACTTTCATTCTTGCTCTCGGCGAAACCCAAAGTATACACCATGAGTACAGTGGAAAACACCAATTAAATAAATCAAACTATATACCCTTAAATTTCTGAAGTAGTCTTAGGCTAAGCCTTACATTACACCTCCTGTTTTTGCTAGTCATCCGTAAGTAGTCTTATGGAATATGACTCTGTTCTAACTGAAGTCCTATATCCTTGTCTACGATGACTGGGCGAAAATACTTGCCTGTCAACGACAGCATTTGCCCATGACACTGCCTAAACCATAAATTTGGTGCAGGAGTAAAGCCAGCTAGTGATACAGGCTAAAGGTCCACCCTCATAACACCCTAGGAGAAAATCCGCCTCGGACAGAATATATACCCATGCCTTATGTCAAAAGGGGACAATATACCTACCTTCCAAATGAATAAAACAAAATAAATGTTGATTTTTAGCATTATTTGATGAATTCAGATATTAGTTGGAAATAACTCTTAAATGGAAATGTATGTAAATTCCAAACAACTTTTGTGTATTATTTTGCAACTTATCATGCCTTGTAGTACAATGCTGTATTGCATGGGGTATGTGTCTTTTTGTAGGAATACCCAAATGGGATTTTATATTATGAACAAAAAAAAAAAGTCTAATGCAGTAATTATGGTAAAATTATATTTGGGTATTACAAAATAAATACCTTTAATATAAAATTTTCTTTAATTTTTAGCCTCTCTTCCTGAATAATTTTACTTGTTTCAACATGGCTTTGAACATTCATGTACATTGAATACAAGTCATGGAGAGCTTATGTCACTCACCCCATGTGGAAATAATCCCCTATTAACACCCCTGCTGATAACTGTTCAATCCAATCCCTTACATTGATATCTTTTTGTTTTGTTAATGGCCAAAGTTTAAGGAGCCTTCTCAGTCTGATTGGCCCATTTCTGTTGGCAACCCGTTTGAACATACCTGACACACAGGTTGCATCAAAGTAGTCCAGTACATCCTGAAGGCCTTTGGGCATGTTGGCCTTGAGGAAATCCATTCCCTCCATAACTTGATCAAGTGGTAAATAGGCCAATCCGTTCAGCATTCCACAAAAGTGCTGATGTCCGCATCTTCCTTGTAGTGATTGGTGAGTCCTATGGTCTGTATCTTGCGCTGCATACTTTGATTCAAATGGAAGAAACATCCCCTTCGATTTACACGAGGACCGAACTTGGAATTTATTGCATTCGTTGCAGCTTGCTGGAAGTCTGTGACGATTGTTGTAGGATCCATATCAACTCCTAGTTCAGCGGCCTTGTACAGGGTTCCAGGCAGTAATTCTTCATATACCTCTTGGGACTTCACACACAAAAAGGCATAAACACAACTAACTGCAGAATCACCCAAAGGGGAACGAATCTTGTAAACCTGATCAAAAAGAGCTGATGCGATATACCAGGTCCCATCCATGAAACAGGTGTAATGAAATAGTGCTGAAAATCAACATTTATTTTGTTTTATTCTTTTGGGCAGTGGGTGTTTTGTCCACTTTTGACATAAGGCATGGGCATTCTGTCCTAGGGTCTTTTAGAGGTGGATCTTTTGTCCTACACCCAGCCACATAGCTATGGAACCGATGCCTGTAAGCCTTTTCTTCTGCCATAAACATGCATAAACATGCCAATGAAATCCTTCGTTTTGGAAACGTCGAACTTGAGAATAATTTCAAATTGCACATATTGTCCTATAACAGGTTGGGTAAAGTAGCTCGATCAGGGTATTATAGCTGTATTGGGTTATTATAGTGAGGTATTCCCCTATAACGCGTTCGAGGCATTGCACCGCTACAAAAGGCAAACTTGCTCCACAAATCCCCCCTGGTTCAACCTCGCCAGTAAAAGTGAGTCAACAACATAGGTTTTTCCATATAATTTGGTCCCGTTTAAAACTGTTTTAAGTTTAAATGACGTACTTCACTGTGTCATTTCTTAGTTCGCTACCATTACAAGTACACTTCTCACTTAATTTACTGATATTTTTCTCATTTTGTCTCACCCACGTGTGTTTACTTCACCATGTTGGAATTAACAGATCAGTTAGCTGAATTGAAATCTGTCTTGAATGCAAATCTTCAGGTAGCTCATGTTGCTTTGATTTTGAATCTGGCCATTAATTATTTTGAGACATCCAGCTAAACCACAGCCTTCACCTAAAAGGTTACATGAGAGCATTTATTTTCTTTACTTATATGTAGTACACTCATCTTTGACTTTTCCCTACATCATGTCAAGAAATCAACCTAACATGGACTTTGTAGGTGGGGGAATGACCCTGGCAAAAAATTTTCAGTTGTGTACAAAGCAGACAAAATTTAACTAGATGCAGAATGACAGTCTGGAACTCAAACTGTATGGCAGTATTATCCATCCAGTGCCCCAGCAGTCTTCAATTAAGAGCCAAATTTTCAGACCCAATTGCTCAAATTGCACACATATAATCTAAAAAGCTCTCTGTAAATGGGACACTAATCTCAAGGGCGGAAATTCAGTGCTGCCCATTTTCATCCCAAAATAAGAATGCCTCTCCCACCAGTGAAAACAACCAAATGTTGATCACATGCCAGTCATGCAAGCTTGCTTAGTGTGTGTGATCTCCAACCTTGCATCATTCTTATTGGAAGAGTAGCCTCTCTTCACCGAAAGATTTCAACTGGATTTTATATAGGGTTTAAAAACTAGTATTAACGAATGTGACTGGAAAATAACTTTCTCAACTCTCTTTTATCCAGAATCTTCTGTGCTTTATACATCCATTCCATGTATATTTTGCCCCAGAAAAGAAAGACAGTTTGGGGACCTTTAACCTTGCATTGTCATTAGACAGAAATAATATAAGATACTGGCAATCATTGTAGGAGTGAAAACTTCTTCAGTGTTGTGTAAGACAGTCAGATCAAGTCCTTGACAGATGACATGGACTAGATTTGCAGAATGCATGCTAATGGACGTCCACTGTGTACATAACTTCATTTTACTGCGTGACCAGAAGGTTCTCTGAGACACTATCTGGCATCTGATCTCATCCATATAACTTGGGTCATATTATGATGGTATCGCATTTCTGCCTGTTCGTTCCAGCTTACTTTTGCATGTGAAGATTTATTCTTTGGTTGGTGCATGGGTGACCGTGCTGCCATTTCCATGGGAACCAAGTTGCCAATATGTCTGACATACTGAGTACATTTCTCTTGAATGTTTTGTCTGGTTGATTGCAGCAATGGCGGACGCAGCACCAGCCGGTGGTAGAGGAGGTTTCCGTGGGGGGTTTGGCTCCGGTGACCGGGGGAGGGGACGCGGTCGAGGGCGGGGCCGAGGCAGAGGAAGAGGACGAGGACGGGGTTCGAAGGAAGAGAAGGAATGGATACCAGTAACAAAACTGGGCAGGCTGGTGAAGGATAATAAGATCAAGTCTTTGGAGGAGATCTACCTGTTTTCCTTACCTATTAAGGTGGGTTTGCATTATACATATAGTCAGTGTGGACGCTTACGGCTTTTATTTGAATTGTTTACCTGCGGATGATCCTGGGTTTTCCCTGGGCTCTGCCTAGTCTCCTCACATCACAATGCTGGCCACGGTCATATAAGTAAATATTCTTGAGTTCATCGTAAAACACCAGTCAAATAAATAAATATATAAATATCTTAGTTTTTAATATTCATTTTTGTCCAGCTTCTGCTGATTTGGCTTGGAATTGGTCAGTATTGTTGGGTACCTTCTCAAGCAAGGTGATGGTTTCCGAGCTCTGCCCAGTTTACTCAAGCCATCAGCCATCAACCCAACAGCCACTCTATAAATGAAATACTCTGGACTGTAGTATGAAATAATCATACAGAGTACATGTGTGATCGAGGGTAATGTATTTTCAAGAGGTTGTCAGAAGCTTATACTGCATTAATGTCCCTTTCAGGAGAGTGAAATCATTGATTTCTTTTTGGGAGCCTCTCTGAAGGATGAAGTTTTGAAGATCATGCCTGTTCAGAAGCAGACAAGAGCTGGTCAGAGAACCAGGTTTAAGGTTTGTGCTCTGAAAACACTGTGCTGTACATTAGTAAACAGGAAGGATATCCATAGTGAAGTGTGTGTATATGACCAGACTATGTTTACTTGTGTACTGTAATTCTTCAACCCTTTCAGGTGTTGGCAAAACATTTATTTAACCTTATTCTGAAGGCATTATTCTATGTTCACTGATAATATTATACTTTCTGTGAAGCCCTAAAACTGGCCAATCCAACCGATGAAGTTTTGTCACAGAATCAAATGAAGAAGGTACCTAAATTGCACTGAAAGTTGGATATGCAAAAAGGTTGAGGAATCAGGATATACAGATTTATTTGTAATACATAAGTTTAACTTTTCATTTGAAGTAAATTAAAATTAACCTGGGCCACTGAGATATACGGATACCACTACAAAAGTTCAGTTTGCATATTATATTACGGCAGATGATTTTGGCCATCTGGAAATGTTATTCATGATATATCATGTTCTGTTTTTACTGGTATTTTGGACGTAACTGGCCAGAAAGTATCTTCAGATGTTCAGTAGAATAGATTTGTAGTAGTACAAAGTCTGTGGAGATGATTGAATCTCAGTCAGCCAGTGACTGAAGACTACAGCAGACAGTAGTCGCAATGAGTGTTCATGCATTGTGTGTTATAGCCTTTCCTTTGAATCCACAGGCATTTGTAGCTATTGGGGACTACAGCGGACACGTTGGTCTGGGTGTAAAGTGCTCCAAGGAGGTAGCCACGGCTATCAGGGGTGCAATCATACTGGCCAAACTGTCAGTTATTCCAGTCAGACGAGGCTACTGGGGAAACAAGATCGGCAAGCCCCACACTGTACCCACCAAGGTAATGGCAGTTCTGTTCACCCTGCTCAGAAATGAAGAGTGCTTAGATTGTGTGGAGGTTGACTCTCTTCATACCTTCAAGTATCAAGTCCAGCAGCTGTAGTTCATTGGTCAAGTTATTGACTTTTCACAAGACATCACAGCTAAATATTGCAAATTTGCTATGTTTACAATATTCCCCAGCAGATAGAGATAGGCCTTTCTCGTGATCTGTTCTCATTGTGTATATGGTGTTAACATTGAAACTATCTGGTTTCCTAGGTAACGGGGAAGTGTGGCAGTGTCCTGGTCCGTCTGATCCCAGCCCCCAGAGGCACTGGCATCGTCAGTGCACCTGTACCCAAGAAGCTTTTGACGATGGCTGGTATAGAAGACTGTTACACTTCGGCTCGTGGACAGACGGCTACCCTTGGCAACTTCGGTGAGAACACCTGTCTTCATACAGCACATTACAACTTTAACTTTTTATAGGACCTAGTTTGACATGCTAAATGCACTAATTTGTGTGTACCCTTTTACCAACAAAAGTGTATCAAATCAGTTTTGAACACTGTAGTGTTACTTCAGTACACACTTAACGCCAGATTACGACTAAAGATGAATTTCTTATGCAGTGGTGAGGTGAGTAAACCATGGTTTGTGTTTTTGCAGCCAAAGCCACCTACGCAGCCGTGTCCAAGACGTATTCGTACCTGACCCCTGACCTGTGGAAGGAGACCATCTTCTCCAAGTCCCCGTACCAGGAGTTCACAGATTATTTGGCGAAAAACCATCAGCGCGTACCAGTGAACCGACAGGAGCAGAAGCAGTACTGAGCCTCACTGCTATGTACAACTAGGCTCGGCAAATAAATGTCAGACAGATCAACTTATTGCTTTGTTGTTTGTACAGAGTTTTACAAGAAATTACGTGAAAGTTGTCCACTGCTGGTTGCGAGGAAAGGGGAAGGGACTCCGTTCCCCCACTTTTTGCGAGAATATTTTGAAGTGGAACATGGTGTATGGTTCATTAGAAATTACCAGTCAGTGCTGAATTTCTTCCATTTTAAAATTGCGAAATCGATAAAAGGAAGAAGGGGTCAATTGTGAAGCATCCGCACTTCCATCAGTCTGGTTTGCTTTAGCCTGATGCATGTGTCAGGGAACCTGTGTTCAGGTATAGAGCACACAATCTCGTCTAAAAACATTTCCCTTGTGTGTTCTTCAGCGTCAAGACCGAATTCTTGACTTTATTGTCTGCAAAACAAGTGTATGAGGTGTACTGCACGGCATACACGAATGTTAAAGGCGCAGCTCAAACCAACTCCGTCCCTGCACGACTCTACGGGAGTTGTATTCCAGTCGTGTATCCCGGTCAGTCTTAGGGTTGTATAGCAATCGACGACCAAGACCGTTCGACCATTAGTCACTTGTCAAGCTCTCGTCTATGCCAAGCTTTTGTTCTACAGACGGCGGCTTCTGACGCATTTGCGCGTTTGAAAAGGTGGAGGAATACTGACTATGGTCTGACTCCAACCGCGTCGTCACCATGAAAATCACTGGGAATCACTTGTCTTCATGCGACATTCAAATCTGTTCGATCATAAGAAGATAAACCGGGCAACGGTCGTCAGCTCTTTTTCATAGGCTGTTTGTGGACAGTGGACATGCTGGTCACTCATTGCACTTCGCAGATTCATATCTTACCTCTTAACGTTGTTGAATATAGTTTGCTGTTATACAGGTTGCCGGTGGAATTAGGAATTTTATTGTTCTTTACCCGACGTCAATTCCATTTGCGAATTCATACAAACAGAAAGCGGTTGGTCAAGAGCTGAACTGCCTTCTTCTCAATGTCTTGTTAGTAATAGTCCGCAGGCTACTGGAGGTTTATCGGTCAAGTCGCATACGAAAGATTTGACATAAGGAACTTGCAGAATTATGGCTGAAAGCCCCAAAACGGTGATTCTGAAGAGGCACCCATGCACGGCCCATAGGGGTGAAGTTGAAAGTACTGGCCTACACCAAATCTCAACCGTGGCCAATAACATAAGTTTGGGGTGCTTTCAACCCCACCCCAGGCAAGGGGTTGTGTATGAGTGCATCACGTAAGAATCACCATTTTAGGGCTTTGAGACATATTTCTATATGTTTCTTGTGTTAAAACTTCCGTTCGCGACTTGACCGATAAATCTTCGCTAGTTCCGGGAATATAAGCGGACCACGTCAACTTACATGAGTCGAGCTATCGAGTGCAGGTCAAGGGCGGGGAATTACATGTATAACATGCCATCCCAGCTCTACTGAGCTAAGTCTATAAGAAATCTTCTTAAGAAGACAAAGTGTTTCTAATTGGCCTACAATGACGTCACGATTGTGTGAGTTGTTTTCGGTCATGTGAATGTAATGGGCCGTGAACTTTTGAGGTTAGTGGAGGACATGAAGTTATAGCGTGATCAATGAAGTGCCAAAACACCTGCATGGGGTTACCATATACGGATATTCATCCGCATATGGTAAATATATTGTCGACTTGCGCAAATTCCTGGGCATGACGAGGGCACATGGTACTGACGTAACTGAACCTCCCCAAAGTGTGTTGTATAATGTTATTTGCGTCGTTTAAAATGGTAGAAACACTGATGAGGGGGTGGGGGTGGGTGGAATTATTTGATTTGAATAACTTTTCGGAATATTCAGCATAGCCTTTCATCTTATGCACCAAACGTTCAAATCTAAATACCGGTACCTCGATTTGTTTGTTCTGCTTTGTTTCAATGCAATGTGTTATTAATTCAGGACCGTAATGATTAAAGCTACCTGGAATTAAGATGAGTGTCTTAATCTCAGCAACTAAGAACAAATTCGCGGTCGCAAGTTTTTATATATCACATGAAAATCACATAAGACTTAAAATACATTAATACTGGACATAAGGTACACTTACATGCTTGCCATGTAATTGTACGTGTCTCTTTAGTAAACTTGACACTTGAAGTGGTGTTACTATTATCGTTAATGTAGACGGAGATATCTATCTGCATACAAGCGTACTGATTGGGCGAGTGAAATCGACCGCTGCCTCTTCGCCAGCCTGGCATCCTTAATGAGAGGACAAATCTAATTGCTTAATAGTTCTTGCTCAATTGATCGACAACAACCCTGCGTTGCCGTGCGTCGGTCGATACGACCACTTGGACATTTACCTACGAAGCCAGATAGCCAACAATAGCTGGAAGTTCCTATCGTAGAGCAATAAATTGATTGCCTTTTCATCTGGTCGCCAATCGTATTGACCACCATACTCCAAGCCTTTAAAGCATTCTTGTTCACCTCTATTTTGTACAGGATAGTAATGGGTGTTAGATCCCAAGGCTTTCGTACTGCTATTGGTTGACCTGTGCATGTTTCCATACACGAGTGTGTTCTCATATTTTTGTTTTGCTTATATATATATATATATATATATATATATATATATATATATATATATATATATATATATATATATATAAATAGATATAGATATATATATATATATATATATACCAAGTGAGGACGTACACGGAGTTAAGATGGCATAGGTACGTCGGAGAGCAACACGATATCCATGCCACTATCCATAGCCAGCGGGCTTTTTATCATGCGGACTCCCTCTAGATGACTTCAAATTGTTCTATATATCATACAATTTTTTTAATAAACCAATCTAAGTTTCCAGCATTTTTAGTCTACATCAAAAGAAGTATGCAAGGGTTGTCAGTTTAAAACAAATTCAACAATTTTCGAAAATATTTTTTTCGGATTTGTGTAACCACTGTGGCTTACTTGTGCGATACACTCTAAAGTCCCCGAATATTACCCTTCGATACCTTCTCGCCACCCCAATGGTAATGTATTCCTACTAAAATTCAATACTCGACGGACACCTACATGCTAACATTCGAACTTATTTACCAATATTCGAAAGCAAAAAAAAAAATGTATTCTTTTAATAGAGGTTTGTGTAACATTAATTACTCTGCTTAATCCTATATTAAATTAGATCGTATGAAAGGTTATGTAAGAAATATTTGTGGGTATCGGCGCCATGTCGCTAATTTGGTCATGGAGCCCTATCTTAAAGGCCTGAAGTTATGACATTAGATGACAATCCTAAAGATCTCGACTTCATGAAACTACCTGTTTTTATACCTATTTCTGTATTTCTGTGAAAGCTTGTTTTATACTGAGGACACAACGCAACTTTCAGCAAGTATGTTGAAACCATACATACCATCTCTAACGTTATATCATTCCCCAAAATACATTACAAAAGATCAAACAAGCACTAACACTGACGTTTCAAACAATGGCATGTTATCAGGATTAATCAAATTGATGAATTCATAATATATAAGCACGGGGATATTGATGTTATGCATACTCGAATTTACCACTTTATTCAATGTCATGCGAGAGGCACCAAAGAACGTTTACATTTGCTATTTCATAACTCCGTTACTGTAGTTGTTTGTGCAAAGGAATTTCCCGATCTGAACAGTTCTGATGTTGTAAAACAACTTCACGCTCTGCTAGCTAAGCACGATTCAACGCCGCGCTGAGTTCGACAGTCAGGTGGCATAAGCGGGTTATGGTTAGGGAAGCATTAAGTACAAACGCTTTCATTGTCATTGGTTATTCCTGCTGCGACACCAGGTCGAGCCACCACGTATGGCCGAGGGTAGGGCTCTCTTTTATAAAAACAGCGACAAACAAGCAGTGGCGTATCTGAGCAAGCTATAATCTGCATTTCCAGGCAAGAGGACAGCAAATGGCGTTAGCCAATTTCGACAATGCTACCTGACTATGTTTCTAGCTGTAGTACCTTTGCATCGTTCTAGAATTGCTCTCTTTCGCTTTCAAACCAGCTCGCCTGGGCTCGGTAACAAATATTGGGAGTGAGGAGGAGATATAATTGATGGTTTGGTCTTGATACTATCGACAAAGGGCTACAGGACTTTGTGTGTGTGTGTGTGTGTGTGTGTGTGTGTGTGTGTGTCTTATAGCTCATGCTTGTTGTCTTGTAGCTTCGTCGTGGAGCATAACCAGTTTGTGACAGGACAAACACGGCTGTCCCTACGCAGGCATTCCTGTGGACATCATGAGCCATACACAGTCTCAACACGGACATAAATGGTACGGGAGATTACCACACTTGGAAATGACCCTACTGCAATTAAGCCTAATCTGGCTGTGCATAGGTGAGTTAAAATACATTAATACTGGACATCCGAAGTTATGTTGTCTAAAGGATAGAGACTGTTTCAAAGAGTGCTGTGTTAATACTGCTTTTCAATTTGGTCATTTCCACGAGAGATGTTTAAGATATAGCCTTTCACGTTCGTCATGATTTGAAAAAAGGGCTAATATCATCCCAGATCTAATGTCACAAAACTTGTGAAGCTCTATCAATACATGTGGGCTTAAAAATACAAGATTGCTGGAATATTTTATCGGTCACTTTATAATTCACACCAGTGCTTGAGACAATGTAAAGCTGACATTATAACAGGTCTAACAGAACTTTCTCATGACAGACAGCGAACAGAAAATTTGTTTTCTTGGCACAACCAAAATACTGAGACTCGCCACAGAAGGATTCCAGTACTCTTGGGCATTATCCTTGTTATTTCCTTCAGATTTACTGACTCTAATTACATGCATGTAGCATAGCGTAATTCTCAGATCCATATATGTTGAAGTCACTGCAATAATGTCAAAGAATGAAATGGGAGTTGTTATTTAATTCTTCATATCTTCAAGCATACCCATGTTAATTTTGCTTCCTGCCCAGATTTAAACCCAGCGCAACTTCTTTAATCACGTAGCTAAAATGTACAGAGGATGCTTACGTCTTGTTCACTGCAAGCAACTAGTGCTTTGAAACTGAGGTATAGTTAACATATCTGATGTTGTAAAGGGCAGAGAAAGGGTCAGTGAAGGGCTTCCAATGGATAAGCCTAGATGTTTAGCAGTCGCCACGTACAGATGAACTAAAAACTCTGGCATTAAGACCATAATTTGTCCACTAGGATATTGATTGGCTCAGCGCTGTTATCAAAGTGTTAACCTGGCAGCTGGCTGAGCACAAGGCAGCAATTGTGCAGCGACAGTTCACAATGGCTCTGGGACAGATGTGCAGCTCGTTTACCACTAGGGCCTACGTATTTAAAGTGAAAGAAAACTAAAAACAAGGTAAAATTCATCAATTGGACGGCTGAAAATGGGCAAAAACTACATCATTTAGTTTTATATTTATTCACTTTTTAAGCAGAAGTGTTTGAATTATTTGGTACTTTTTCTTTGTATGCATTAACAGGGAATTTTGGTGCCCTGTAGTACGATATCTTGTAACACTGGTTATATTTTTCATATGACCCACCATAGTGTTCAAAGACTGAGTAAAAAAAAGAGTAAACGAATGTATTTTTACACCTAGTTTAAAGTCGTTCGTCTAACGAACCTTACCGTCACTGAGGGCAGTCTTTCGTTTGGCACCACGTGTGCAAGGCCAAAAATAGGCCCCCGCTCCCACCGACAGACGCATCCATGTGTGGAAAATGGTTATGGGGGCTTTCATCAAGGAAACTCCCTGAGATGGTAATGGAATTCAAACGAAGGTGTTTACTACTTCCCGAGCATGCATGCAAGACCGGGCGACGGAACAAAGTAAACCGTGTTGTGAAACTGTGCATTCTCATCCGAATCAAACAAATAATTGCGCTTGCGCGGCTTGTTCACCCTGGCTAAACTGTTCAAGTTTCAAAATTAGGGGAAAACTAAATTATTTAAAGAACATATTTAAATGAATGCCTAAAGATTCCACTCTGTGTTCTCGGAACAGTTAAATTGTTATGGCTATATCGAGATTGATGATAATTCATCTTGGAAATGTATTGCATTTTGGTCAGTTGTTGAACTACATTTATGCACTTCGACACTCCACCGCCCCAAACTGGGGTATATACTTCACAGATCGTGACCAACACTGGCACCGCCGGAATTCTCAGTATAGACATGGTAGAATAAGTGATGTAAGGCATCTTGATTATTATCTGATTCAATCGATAGAAATGTCACGGTGCATCCCCCTGTTTTCACTTGATCCCTTGCCTATCTAATGACTGATCGCCAATAAAGCCTTCTTCAGTATTGACTTTTCTGTACCAGTATTTGTATTAATATGCATGTAAAATACATCAGCCTATATATTTATTCATCAATCTGTGATATTCAATGTTTTTAATAACATTTTGACAGCAAACAGAAAATGTGTCATTATATATTATAGCATATATTTCATCCAATAATAATGTATCTAGTGGATATCCGACAGATTAGTTTCCATTCAGTCTTTCTTGCATATCTACCCTTTCACGTCCAGAACTGAAGATACTTTGTATACTAACCGGAGAAACTTTTTCTTTTGTTCTTAAATTGTGTGCGGGTCTCCGTGGCTCTATCGGTTAGCGCGATATCGCAGCACAATGACCCGAAGCCTCCCACCAATGCGGTCGCTGTGAGTTCGTCCAGCTCATGCTGGCTTCCTCTCCGGCCGTACGTGGGAAGGTCTGCCAGCAGCCTGCGGTGGGTCGTGGGTTTCCCTCGGGCTCTGCACGGTTTCCTCCCACTATAATGCTGGCCGCCGTCGTATAAGTGAAATATTCTTGAGTACGGCGTAAAACACCAATCAAATAAATAAATAAATAAAATTAAACTGTGTGTCTTTCTCTGAGACTGATAATGTGTCTAGCGTTTTTCATCCCTTAGATCCATTATTTCATAAATACAGGTATATTTTAATGTAGTTTGGTAGCTTCTTTCAGTATGTGACGACTTTGGTAGAGAAATAACTAATAACAGATGTCGTCATCTGCAGGTGTTGAAATTTAACAATAATAATATTTCCATGTTATGATAAAATCCTGATTTTCCACTTCTCGACTTTTTAGCTCTACTTTTCTTACCATTGCTTTCGCTTGACATCAAACATATCGTAAATTGAAATGTAAAATTATCCTCCCCTTGTCTTTTGTTTCATGTTATGGTGAGCTATTACTTAGTTCTTATGGACTGATCTCGCCTCCTGAAATATCAGCTCTACGTTTGGTATATTTTCTCAGTTTCATATACTTTAAAGCTTCTTTAATATTGAATTTTTTAGGCCAGCATTTGTATTAATATACCTGAAAATACACAATTCTATATTTTTATCCATCAGTTTATAACATATAATGATGGTAATATTCCATGCCCTTTGTTTAAAGAGGATTTAATTTTTTCTCATGATAAAATATACTTAGCCGGTCCTTTTTCGTTCAACCCAGTTTGCTTCAGTTCTACCTTTAACATCCGTATTAGCTCATTTTACTCAGCTGTCACATACCCCTATTATATTTTCTGACCTGTTTATCTCTTCATTCATGTTAACATAAATGGATCTCCATTTTCCATTCTTTGAAATATGTTCTCAAATTCAGTTTCCCTCAGTCTGCTTATTTGTTCCTTAATCGAATCACATTACATTATTTCTCCTCGTATTTTCAATGACAAGGTCTCCGGAAACAGTGTGAGCCCCTATCATTTTATGGAGAGCCTGTCCTATACACGGTTTCCCGATGAGAAAAACTACACCTAAATGATTATTAACATGGACACATTCCCTTTACTGTACACAGCAACCAGCCGCTTTAGCCCGGGTGTTGCTGGCGAAGAACTACTGCCATCAGATGCCATTGTGAACGAAACCAACGAACACATTTTCTCTCAGATGTTAAATGGCACACAGAGAGAAATTTTCGACCTCATTCGTATGACAGAAGGTAAGACTTTTCAGAGATAGGAACCCGCCATATGAGATGTTAATGAATTGAAAAACTTGCTTAAACCGAATAAATTCGTCAGACAATTTCGAACTCTTCATATAAAACTGGCTACCAAATATGTGCATTAACTGTAGTTTAACCATAATGCCAGAGATAAAATTCAATCCAAACGTTTATCCAAATTAATGTTATTCCCTTTTAAAAGCTTTTGACTGGTCACTCAATGCCTTTGATTTAAATGATTTTACTATATCATACGTCATCAACCTAAATTTTCTCCGCTTTAATCGGTGACGTACATAATTATCCATTCATTTACATCAGAAACAGAAAAACGAGACAACAATTTTCTTGAAAAAATTCCTAAACAGATAAAAATCCCAAAAATTCAAAATCGTCTCATTTTCTGATTATCAGAATTTACATATGAAGAAGGACTTCCGATGTGGGAAGCAGAAAGGGTACTGTCAGAGCTATCCATGCTGAGTAAGCAAACAATGGAGGCATTTATCCACCTTGGCGATAATCCTTTTGCACTGAGTCCAGGGATGATTCTGCAAATCCCTGCAAGAATGTTTTACTTTCACAAGGTGAGTTCGTCAGTTGCGTTTATGATAGATTTGTAGCGTTTATATCAGAGTAACAAAGATGTCAAGGGGATAAAGAAGTGGCGATGATTTTATGTGATGCATGTGTTAATCGTAGCGCTATAGAGTACTTACTTTTTTGTTTCAGATGGACAATCTGATGTCAGCCGGGGCTGCTTTTAGCCCAGAACAAAGAGCTGCTCTTTGTTGCCGACTGAATGGAAGTCGGGCCTTTGAGCAAATGGTAGGAAAGTTTGAGAGGGCGAACATGAGCTGCATTGAGGTGTTTCCCTTCGCAGATTGCCATATGTTGTATGGCCTGTTAGAGATGCCATGGAACACAACCCTGAACTATTCCACAGAGGAAGCTTTCTACCATATGGTGAACGACGAAGTGAGAAGAGTGTTCCGTCTGATTGCTGACAGCGATGGTGAGAATGGCGTGTGAACAAAGGCTATCGTACATATTGTATAACACAATTGGAGATGAGACGCTTTGGTTCATAATCACAATTGAGAAAACATTTGGTTTTAGACATGGAGATATTGTGTAAATGAGATAATTTATATTAGAATTGATGTAGGGACATAGAAAAGTACCGGGTGCATATATTTTGCTTGATTAGCTGCTTTCACTGATTTGGTTTCAATGACGTGATAGGACACAGCGACCATAGTCATAATAGAATAGAGAGAGGACGCTTAACTGTGTGGTGAGAATAAATTGTAAATATGAAGCTTTACAAAGAGAAATCGAAGAGGAGATTTGCGAGGACATGAAATGGATGCAGGAGTATTTTTGAGAACAGTCAGTGCATGTATGTGCAGGCAGTGGCTAAGTTGTATAGTTCTGCAAAGAGGATAAGTTTTTGGTATTTTGTGGATTTTAGAGTTTACGTACGAAGAAGGACTCCCGATGTGGGAAGCAGAAATGGTACTGTCAGAGCTATCCATGCTGAGTAAGCAAACAATGGAGGCATTTATCCACCTTGGCGATAATCCTTTTGCACTGAGTCCAGAGATGATTCTGCAAATCCCTGCAAGAATGTTTTACTTTCACAAGGTGAGTTCGTCAGTTGCGTTTATGATAGATTTGTAGCGTTTATATCAGAGTAACAAAGATGTCAAGGGGATAAAGAAGTGGCGATGATTTTATGTGATGCATGTGTTAATCGTAGCGCTATAGAGTACTTACTTTTTTGTTTCAGATGGACAATCTGATGTCAGCCGGGGCTGCTTTTAGCCCAGAACAAAGAGCTGCTCTTTGTTGCCGACTGAATGGAAGTCGGGCCTTTGAGCAAATGGTAGGAAAGTTTGAGAGGGCGAACATGAGCTGCATTGAGGTGTTCCCCTTCGCAGATTGCCATATGTTGTATGGCCTGTTAGAGATGCCATGGAACACAACCCTGAACTATTCCACAGAGGAAGCTTTCTACCATATGGTGAACGACGAAGTGAGAAGAGTGTTCCGTCTGATTGCTGACAGCGATGGTGAGAATGGCGTGTGAACAAAGGCTATCGTACATATTGTATAACACAATTGGAGATGAGACGCTTTGGTTCATAATCACAATTGAGAAAACATTTGGTTTTAGACATGGAGATATTGTGTAAATGAGATAATTTATATTAGAATTGATGTAGGGACATAGAAAAGTACCGGGTGCATATATTTTGCTTGATTAGCTGCTTTCACTGATTTGGTTTCAATGACGTGATAGGACACAGCGACCATAGTCATAATAGAATAGAGAGAGGACGCTTAACTGTGTGGTGAGAATAAATTGTAAATATGAAGTTTACAAAGAGAAATCGAAGAGGAGATTTGCGAGGACATGAAATGGATGCAGGAGTATTTTTGAGAACAGTCAGTGCATGTATGTGCAGGCAGTGGCTAAGTTGTATAGTTCTGCAAAGAGGATAAGTTTTTGGTATTTTGTGGATTTTAGAGTTTACGTACGAAGAAGGACTCCCGATGTGGGAAGCAGAAATGGTACTGTCAGAGCTATCCATGCTGAGTAAGCAAACAATGGAGGCATTTATCCACCTTGGCGATAATCCTTTTGCACTGAGTCCAGAGATGATTCTGCAAATCCCTGCAAGAATGTTTTACTTTCACAAGGTGAGTTCGTCATTTGCGTTTATGATAGATTTGTAGCGTTTATATCAGAGTAACAAAGATGTCAAGGGGATAAAGAAGTGGCGATGATTTTATGTGATGCATGTGTTAATCGTAGCGATATAGAGTACTTACTTTTTCGTTTCAGATGGACAATCTGATGTCAGCCGGGGCTGCTTTTAGCCCAGAACAAAGAGCTGCTCTTTGTTGCCGACTGAATGGAAGTCGGGCCTTTGAGCAAATGGTAGGAAAGTTTGAGAGGGCGAACATGAGCTGCATTAAAGTGTTCCCCTTCGCAGATTGCCATATGTTGTATGGCCTGTTAGAGATGCCATGGAACACAACCCTGAACTATTCCACAGAGGAAGCTTTCTACCATATGGTGAACGACGAAGTGAGAAGAGTGTTCCGTCTGATTGCTGACAGCGATGGTGAGAATGGCGTGTGAACAAAGGCATCGTATATTGTATAACACAATTGGAGATGAGACGCTTTGGTTCATAATCACAATTGAGAAAACATTTGGTTTTAGACATGGAGATATTGTGTAAATGAGATAATTTATATTAGAATTGATGTAGGGACATAGAAAAGTACCGGGTGCATATATTTTGCTTGATTAGCTGCTTTCACTGATTTGGTTTCAATGACGTGATAGGACACAGCGACCATAGTCATAATAGAATAGAGAGAGGACGCTTAACTGTGTGGTGAGAATAAATTGTAAATATGAAGTTTACAAAGAGAAATCGAAGAGGAGATTTGCGAGGACATGAAATGGATGCAGGAGTATTTTTGAGAACAGTCAGTGCATGTATGTGCAGGCAGTGGCTAAGTTGTATAGTTCTGCAAAGAGGATAAGTTTTTGGTATTTTGTGGATTTTAGAGTTTACGTACGAAGAAGGACTCCCGATGTGGGAAGCAGAAATGGTACTGTCAGAGCTATCCATGCTGAGTAAGCAAACAATGGAGGCATTTATCCACCTTGGCGATAATCCTTTTGCACTGAGTCCAGAGATGATTCTGCAAATCCCTGCAAGAATGTTTTACTTTCACAAGGTGAGTTCGTCATTTGCGTTTATGATAGATTTGTAACGTTTATATCAGAGTAACAAAGATGTCAAGGGGATAAAGAAGTGGCGATGATTTTATGTGATGCATGTGTTAATCGTAGCGCTATAGAGTACTTACTTTTTTGTTTCAGATGGACAATCTGATGTCAGCCGGGGCTGCTTTTAGCCCAGAACAAAGAGCTGCTCTTTGTTGCCGACTGAATGGAAGTCGGGCCTTTGAGCAAATGGTAGGAAAGTTTGAGAGGGCGAACATGAGCTGCATTGAGGTGTTCCCCTTCGCAGATTGCCATATGTTGTATGGCCTGTTAGAGATGCCATGGAACACAACCCTGAACTATTCCACAGAGGAAGCTTTCTACCATATGGTGAACGACGAAGTGAGAAGAGTGTTCCGTCTGATTGCTGACAGCGATGGTGAGAATGGCGTGTGAACAAAGGCTATCGTACATATTGTATAACACAATTGGAGATGAGACGCTTTGGTTCATAATCACAATTGAGAAAACATTTGGTTTTAGACATGGAGATATTGTGTAAATGAGATAATTTATATTAGAATTGATGTAGGGACATAGAAAAGTACCGGGTGCATATATTTTGCTTGATTAGCTGCTTTCACTGATTTGGTTTCAATGACGTGATAGGACACAGCGACCATAGTCATAATAGAATAGAGAGAGGACGCTTAACTGTGTGGTGAGAATAAATTGTAAATATGAAGCTTTACAAAGAGAAATCGAAGAGGAGATTTGCGAGGACATGAAATGGATGCAGGAGTATTTTTGAGAACAGTCAGTGCATGTATGTGCAGGCAGTGGCTAAGTTGTATAGTTCTGCAAAGAGGATAAGTTTTTGGTATTTTGTGGATTTTAGAGTTTACGTACGAAGAAGGACTCCCGATGTGGGAAGCAGAAATGGTACTGTCAGAGCTATCCATGCTGAGTAAGCAAACAATGGAGGCATTTATCCACCTTGGCGATAATCCTTTTGCACTGAGTCCAGAGATGATTCTGCAAATCCCTGCAAGAATGTTTTACTTTCACAAGGTGAGTTCGTCAATTGCGTTTATGATAGATTTGTAGCGTTTATATCAGAGTAACAAAGATGTCAAGGGGATAAAGAAGTGGCGATGATTTTATGTGATGCATGTGTTAATCGTAGCGCTATAGAGTACTTACTTTTTTGTTTCAGATGGACAATCTGATGTCAGCCGGGGCTGCTTTTAGCCCAGAGCAAAGAGCTGCTCTTTGTTGCCGACTGAATGGAAGTCGGGCCTTTGAGCAAATGGTAGGAAAGTTTGAGAGGGCGAACATGAGCTGCATTGAGGTGTTCCCCTTCGCAGATTGCCATATGTTGTATGGCCTGTTAGAGATGCCATGGAACACAACCCTGAACTATTCCACAGAGGAAGCTTTCTACCATATGGTGAACGACGAAGTGAGAAGAGTGTTCCGTCTGATTGCTGACAGCGATGGTGAGAATGGCGTGTGAACAAAGGCTATCGTACATATTGTATAACACAATTGGAGATGAGACGCTTTGGTTCATAATCACAATTGAGAAAACATTTGGTTTTAGACATGGAGATATTGTGTAAATGAGATAATTTATATTAGAATTGATGTAGGGACATAGAAAAGTACCGGGTGCATATATTTTGCTTGATTAGCTGCTTTCACTGATTTGGTTTCAATGACGTGATAGGACACAGCGACCATACTCATAATAGAATAGAGAGAGGACGCTTGACTGTGTGGTGAGAATAAATTGTAAATATGAAGCTTTACAAAGAGAAATCGAAGAGGAGATTTGCGAGGACATGAAATGGATGCAGGAGTATTTTTGAGAACAGTCAGTGCATGTATGTGCAGGCAGTGGCTAAGTTGTATAGTTCTGCAAAGAGGATAAGTTTTTGGTATTTTGTGGATTTTAGAGTTTACGTACGAAGAAGGACTCCCGATGTGGGAAGCAGAAATGGTACTGTCAAAGCTATCCATGCTGAGTAAGCAAACAATGGAGGCATTTATCCACCTTGGCGATAATCCTTTTGCACTGAGTCCAGAGATGATTCTGCAAATCCCTGCAAGAATGTTTTACTTTCACAAGGTGAGTTCGTCATTTGCGTTTATGATAGATTTGTAGCGTTTATATCAGAGTAACAAAGATGTCAAGGGGATAAAGAAGTGGCGATGATTTTATGTGATGCATGTGTTAATCGTAGCGCTATAGAGTACTTACTTTTTTGTTTCAGATGGACAATCTGATGTCAGCCGGGGCTGCTTTTAGCCCAGAACAAAGAGCTGCTCTTTGTTGCCGACTGAATGGAAGTCGGGCCTTTGAGCAAATGGTAGGAAAGTTTGAGAGGGCGAACATGAGCTGCATTGAGGTGTTCCCCTTCGCAGATTGCCATATGTTGTATGGCCTGTTAGAGATGCCATGGAACACAACCCTGAACTATTCCACAGAGGAAGCTTTCTACCATATGGTGAACGACGAAGTGAGAAGAGTGTTCCGTCTGATTGCTGACAGCGATGGTGAGAATGGCGTGTGAACAAAGGCTATCGTACATATTGTATAACACAATTGGAGATGAGACGCTTTGGTTCATAATCACAATTGAGAAAACATTTGGTTTTAGACATGGAGATATTGTGTAAATGAGATAATTTATATTAGAATTGATGTAGGGACATAGAAAAGTACCGGGTGCATATATTTTGCTTGATTAGCTGCTTTCACTGATTTGGTTTCAATGACGTGATAGGACCCAGCGACCATAGTCATAATAGAATAGAGAGAGGACGCTTAACTGTGTGGTGAGAATAAATTGTAAATATGAAGTTTACAAAGAGAAATCGAAGAGGAGATTTGCGAGGACATGAAATGGATGCAGGAGTACTTTTGAGAACAGTCAGTGCATGTATGTGCAGGCAGTGGCTAAGTTGTATAGTTCTGCAAAGAGGATAAGTTTTTGGTATTTTGTGGATTTTAGAGTTTACGTACGAAGAAGGACTCCCGATGTGGGAAGCAGAAAGGGTACTATCAGAGCTATCCATGCTGAGTAAGCAAACAATGGAGGCATTTATCCACCTTGGCGATAATCCTTTTGCACTGAGTCCAGAGATGATTCTGCAAATCCCTGCAAGAATGTTTTACTTTCACAAGGTGAGTTCGTCAGTTGCGTTTATGATAGATTTGTAGCGTTTATATCAGAGTAACAAAGATGTCAAGGGGATAAAGAAGTGGCGATGATTTTATGTGATGCATGTGTTAATCGTAGCGCTATAGAGTACTTACTTTTTATTTCAGATGGACAATCTGGATGTCAGCCGGGCTGCTTTTAGCCCAGCCCAGAGCTGTTCTCGTTGCCGACCGAATGGAAGTCGGGCCTTTGAGCAAAATGGTAGGAAAGTTTGAGAGGGCGAAACATGAGCTGCATTGAGGTGTTCCCTCGCAGATTGCCATATGTTGTATGGCCTGGGTTAGAGATGCCATGAACACAACCGAACTATTCCAATAGAGGAAGCTTTCACCATAAGGCAACTAATGAAAGTGAGAAGAGTGCGTTCCGTCTGATTTGTTTACCAGCGATGGTGAGAATGGCGTGTGAACAAAGGCTATCAAAATATATATTGTATAATACAATTGGAGATGAGACGCTTTGACCATAATCACAATTGAGAAAACATTTGGTTTTAGACATGGAGATATTGTGTAAATGAGATAATTTATATTAGAATTGATGTAGGGACATAGAAAAGTACCGGGTGCAGATATTTTGCTTGATTAGCTGCTTTCACTGATTTTGCCCCTAATGACGATAGGACACAAAGGACCATAGTCATAATAGAGAATAGAGAGAGAGTTAACTGTGTGGTGAGAATAAATTGTAAAATATGAAGTTTTACAAAGAGAAATCGAAGAGATTTATGAGGACATGAAATGGATGCAGTGAGCACTTTTGAGAACAGTCAGTGCATGCATGTGCAGGCAGTGGCTAGTTGTATAGTTCTGCAAAGTGATAAGTTTTGGTATTTGTGGATTTTAGAGCTTACGTACGAAGAAGGACCTCCTGATGTGGGAAGCAGAAAGGGTACTATCAGAGCTATCCATGCTGAGTAAGCAAAACAATGGAGGCATTTATCCACCTTGGCGATAATCCTTTTGCACTGAGTCCAGATGATTCTGCAAAATCCCCTGCAAGAATGTTTACTTTCACAAGGTGGAAACGTCAAGCTGGGTGCTTATGACATAGATTTGTAGCGTTCATATCAGAGTAACAAAGATGTCAAGGGGATAAAGAAGTGGCGATGATTTTATGTGATGCATGTGTTAATCGTAGCGCTATAGAGTACTTACTTTTTTATTTCAGATGGACAATCTGATGTCAGCCGGGGCTGCTTTTAGCCCAGAACAAAGAGCTGCTCTTTGTTGCCGACTGAATGGAAGTCGGGCCTTTGAGCAAATGGTAGGAAAGTTTGAGAGGGCGAACATGAGCTGCATTGAGGTGTTCCCCTTCGCAGATTGCCATATGTTGTATGGCCTGTTAGAGATGCCATGGAACACAACCCTGAACTATTCCACAGAGGAAGCTTTCTACCATATGGTGAACGACGAAGTGAGAAGAGTGTTCCGTCTGATTGCTGACAGCGATGGTGAGAATGGCGTGTGAACAAAGGCTATCGTACATATTGTATAACACAATTGGAGATGAGACGCTTTGGTTCATAATCACAATTGAGAAAACATTTGGTTTTAGACATGGAGATATTGTGTAAATGAGATAATTTATATTAGAATTGATGTAGGGACATAGAAAAGTACCGGGTGCATATATTTTGCTTGATTAGCTGCTTTCACTGATTTGGTTTCAATGACGTGATAGGACACAGCGACCATAGTCATAATAGAATAGAGAGAGGACGCTTGACTGTGTGGTGAGAATAAATTGTAAATATGAAGTTTACAAAGAGAAATCGAAGAGGAGATTTGCGAGGACATGAAATGGATGCAGGAGTATTTTTGAGAACAGTCAGTGCATGTATGTGCAGGCAGTGGCTAAGTTGTATAGTTCTGCAAAGAGGATAAGTTTTTGGTATTTTGTGGATTTTAGAGTTTACGTACGAAGAAGGACTCCCGATGTGGGAAGCAGAAAGGGTACTGTCAGAGCTATCCATGCTGAGTAAGCAAACAATGGAGGCATTTATCCACCTTGGCGATAATCCTTTTGCACTGAGTCCAGAGATGATTCTGCAAATCCCTGCAAGAATGTTTTACTTTCACAAGGTGAGTTCGTCATTTGCGTTTATGATAGATTTGTAGCGTTTATATCAGAGTAACAAAGATGTCAAGGGGATAAAGAAGTGGCGATGATTTTATGTGATGCATGTGTTAATCGTAGCGATATAGAGTACTTACTTTTTCGTTTCAGATGGACAATCTGATGTCAGCCGGGGCTGCTTTTAGCCCAGAACAAAGAGCTGCTCTTTGTTGCCGACTGAATGGAAGTCGGGCCTTTGAGCAAATGGTAGGAAAGTTTGAGAGGGCGAACATGAGCTGCATTGAGGTGTTCCCCTTCGCAGATTGCCATATGTTGTATGGCCTGTTAGAGATGCCATGGAACACAACCCTGAACTATTCCACAGAGGAAGCTTTCTACCATATGGTGAACGACGAAGTGAGAAGAGTGTTTCGTCTGATTGCTGACAGCGATGGTGAGAATGGCGTGTGAACAAAGGCCATCGTACATATTGTATAACACAATTGGAGATGAGACGCTTTGGTTCATAATCACAATTGAGAAAACATTTGGTTTTAGATATGGAGATATTGTGTAAATGAGATAATTTATATTAGAATTGATGTAGGGACATAGAAAAGTACCGGGTGCATATATTTTGCTTGATTAGCTGCTTTCACTGATTTGGTTTCAATGACGTGATAGGACACAGCGACCATAGTCATAATAGAATAGAGAGAGGACGCTTAACTGTGTGGTGAGAATAAATTGTAAATATGAAGTTTACAAAGAGAAATCGAAGAGGAGATTTGCGAGGACATGAAATGGATGCAGGAGTATTTTTGAGAACAGTCAGTGCATGTATGTGCAGGCAGTGGCTAAGTTGTATAGTTCTGCAAAGAGGATAAGTTTTTGGTATTTTGTGGATTTTAGAGTTTACGTACGAAGAAGGACTCCCGATGTGGGAAGCAGAAATGGTACTGTCAGAGCTATCCATGCTGAGTAAGCAAACAATGGAGGCATTTATCCACCTTGGCGATAATCCTTTTGCACTGAGTCCAGAGATGATTCTGCAAATCCCTGCAAGAATGTTTTACTTTCACAAGGTGAGTTCGTCATTTGCGTTTATGATAGATTTGTAGCGTTTATAACATAGTAACAAAGATGTCAAGGGGATAAAGAAGTGGCGATGATTTTATGTGATGCATGTGTTAATCGTAGCGCTATAGAGTACTTACTTTTTTGTTTCAGATGGACAATCTGATGTCAGCCGGGGCTGCTTTTAGCCCAGAACAAAGAGCTGCTCTTTGTTGCCGACTGAATGGAAGTCGGGCCTTTGAGCAAATGGTAGGAAAGTTTGAGAGGGCGAACATGAGCTGCATTGAGGTGTTCCCCTTCGCAGATTGCCATATGTTGTATGGCCTGTTAGAGATGCCATGGAACACAACCCTGAACTATTCCACAGAGGAAGCTTTCTACCATATGGTGAACGACGAAGTGAGAAGAGTGTTTCGTCTGATTGCTGACAGCGATGGTGAGAATGGCGTGTGAACAAAGGCCATCGTACATATTGTATAACACAATTGGAGATGAGACGCTTTGGTTCATAATCACAATTGAGAAAACATTTGGTTTTAGATATGGAGATATTGTGTAAATGAGATAATTTATATTAGAATTGATGTAGGGACATAGAAAAGTACCGGGTGCATATATTTTGCTTGATTAGCTGCTTTCACTGATTTGGTTTCAATGACGTGATAGGACACAGCGACCATAGTCATAATAGAATAGAGAGAGGACGCTTAACTGTGTGGTGAGAATAAATTGTAAATATGAAGCTTTACAAAGAGAAATCGAAGAGGAGATTTGCGAGGACATGAAATGGATGCAGGAGTATTTTTGAGAACAGTCAGTGCATGTATGTGCAGGCAGTGGCTAAGTTGTATAGTTCTGCAAAGAGGATAAGTTTTTGGTATTTTGTGGATTTTAGAGTTTACGTACGAAGAAGGACTCCCGATGTGGGAAGCAGAAAGGGTACTGTCAGAGCTATCCATGCTGAGTAAGCAAACAATGGAGGCATTTATCCACCTTGGCGATAATCCTTTTGCACTGAGTCCAGAGATGATTCTGCAAATCCCTGCAAGAATGTTTTACTTTCACAAGGTGAGTTCGTCAGTTGCGTTTATGATAGATTTGTAGCGTTTATATCAGAGTAACAAAGATGTCAAGGGGATAAAGAAGTGGCGATGATTTTATGTGATGCATGTGTTAATCGTAGCGCTATAGAGTACTTACTTTTTTGTTTCAGATGGACAATCTGATGTCAGCCGGGGCTGCTTTTAGCCCAGAACAAAGAGCTGCTCTTTGTTGCCGACTGAATGGAAGTCGGGCCTTTGAGCAAATGGTAGGAAAGTTTGAGAGGGCGAACATGAGCTGCATTGAGGTGTTCCCCTTCGCAGATTGCCATATGTTGTATGGCCTGTTAGAGATGCCATGGAACACAACCCTGAACTATTCCACAGAGGAAGCTTTCTACCATATGGTGAACGACGAAGTGAGAAGAGTGTTCCGTCTGATTGCTGACAGCGATGGTGAGAATGGCGTGTGAACAAAGGCTATCGTACATATTGTATAACACAATTGGAGATGAGACGCTTTGGTTCATAATCACAATTGAGAAAACATTTGGTTTTAGACATGGAGATATTGTGTAAATGAGATAATTTATATTAGAATTGATGTAGGGACATAGAAAAGTACCGGGTGCATATATTTTGCTTGATTAGCTGCTTTCACTGATTTGGTTTCAATGACGTGATAGGACACAGCGACCATAGTCATAATAGAATAGAGAGAGGACGCTTAACTGTGTGGTGAGAATAAATTGTAAATATGAAGTTTACAAAGAGAAATCGAAGAGGAGATTTGCGAGGACATGAAATGGATGCAGGAGTATTTTTGAGAACAGTCAGTGCATGTATGTGCAGGCAGTGGCTAAGTTGTATAGTTCTGCAAAGAGGATAAGTTTTTGGTATTTTGTGGATTTTAGAGTTTACGTACGAAGAAGGACTCCCGATGTGGGAAGCAGAAATGGTACTGTCAGAGCTATCCATGCTGAGTAAGCAAACAATGGAGGCATTTATCCACCTTGGCGATAATCCTTTTGCACTGAGTCCAGAGATGATTCTGCAAATCCCTGCAAGAATGTTTTACTTTCACAAGGTGAGTTCGTCATTTGCGTTTATGATAGATTTGTAGCGTTTATATCAGAGTAACAAAGATGTCAAGGGGATAAAGAAGTGGCGATGATTTTATGTGATGCATGTGTTAATCGTAGCGCTATAGAGTACTTACTTTTTTGTTTCAGATGGACAATCTGATGTCAGCCGGGGCTGCTTTTAGCCCAGAACAAAGAGCTGCTCTTTGTTGCCGACTGAATGGAAGTCGGGCCTTTGAGCAAATGGTAGGAAAGTTTGAGAGGGCGAACATGAGCTGCATTGAGGTGTTCCCCTTCGCAGATTGCCATATGTTGTATGGCCTGTTAGAGATGCCATGGAACACAACCCTGAACTATTCCACAGAGGAAGCTTTCTACCATATGGTGAACGACGAAGTGAGAAGAGTGTTCCGTCTGATTGCTGACAGCGATGGTGAGAATGGCGTGTGAACAAAGGCAATTGTATAACACAATTGGAGATGAGACGCTTTGGTTCATAATCACAATTGAGAAAACATTTGGTTTTAGACATGGAGATATTGTGTAAATGAGATAATTTATATTAGAATTGATGTAGGGACATAGAAAAGTACCGGGTGCATATATTTTGCTTGATTAGCTGCTTTCACTGATTTGGTTTCAATGACGTGATAGGACACAGCGACCATAGTCATAATAGAATAGAGAGAGGACGCTTAACTGTGTGGTGAGAATAAATTGTAAATATGAAGTTTACAAAGAGAAATCGAAGAGGAGATTTGCGAGGACATGAAATGGATGCAGGAGTATTTTTGAGAACAGTCAGTGCATGTATGTGCAGGCAGTGGCTAAGTTGTATAGTTCTGCAAAGAGGATAAGTTTTTGGTATTTTGTGGATTTTAGAGTTTACGTACGAAGAAGGACTCCCGATGTGGGAAGCAGAAATGGTACTGTCAGAGCTATCCATGCTGAGTAAGCAAACAATGGAGGCATTTATCCACCTTGGCGATAATCCTTTTGCACTGAGTCCAGAGATGATTCTGCAAATCCCTGCAAGAATGTTTTACTTTCACAAGGTGAGTTCGTCATTTGCGTTTATGATAGATTTGTAGCGTTTATATCAGAGTAACAAAGATGTCAAGGGGATAAAGAAGTGGCGATGATTTTATGTGATGCATGTGTTAATCGTAGCGCTATAGAGTACTTACTTTTTTGTTTCAGATGGACAATCTGATGTCAGCCGGGGCTGCTTTTAGCCCAGAACAAAGAGCTGCTCTTTGTTGCCGACTGAATGGAAGTCGGGCCTTTGAGCAAATGGTAGGAAAGTTTGAGAGGGCCAACATGAGCTGCATTGAAGTGTTCCCCTTCGCAGATTGCCATATGTTGTATGGCCTGTTAGAGATGCCATGGAACACAACCCTGAACTATTCCACAGAGGAAGCTTTCTACCATATGGTGAACGACGAAGTGAGAAGAGTGTTTCGTCTGATTGCTGACAGCGATGGTGAGAATGGCGTGTGAACAAAGGCTATCGTATGTATTGTATAACACAATTGGAGATGAGACGCTTTGGTTCATAATCACAATTGAGAAAACATTTGGTTTTAGACATGGAGATATTGTGTAAATGAGATAATTTATATTAGAATTGATGTAGGGACATAGAAAAGTACCGGGTGCATATATTTTGCTTGATTAGCTGCTTTCACTGATTTGGTTTCAATGACGTGATAGGACACAGCGACCATAGTCATAATAGAATAGAGAGAGGACGCTTAACTGTGTGGTGAGAATAAATTGTAAATATGAAGCTTTACAAAGAGAAATCGAAGAGGAGATTTGCGAGGACATGAAATGGATGCAGGAGTATTTTTGAGAACAGTCAGTGCATGTATGTGCAGGCAGTGGCTAAGTTGTATAGTTCTGCAAAGAGGATAAGTTTTTGGTATTTTGTGGATTTTAGAGTTTACGTACGAAGAAGGACTCCCGATGTGGGAAGCAGAAATGGTACTGTCAGAGCTATCCATGCTGAGTAAGCAAACAATGGAGGCATTTATCCACCTTGGCGATAATCCTTTTGCACTGAGTCCAGAGATGATTCTGCAAATCCCTGCAAGAATGTTTTACTTTCACAAGGTGAGTTCGTCATTTGCGTTTATGATAGATTTGTAGCGTTTATATCAGAGTAACAAAGATGTCAAGGGGATAAAGAAGTGGCGATGATTTTATGTGATGCATGTGTTAATCGTAGCGCTATAGAGTACTTACTTTTTTGTTTCAGATGGACAATCTGATGTCAGCCGGGGCTGCTTTTAGCCCAGAACAAAGAGCTGCTCTTTGTTGCCGACTGAATGGAAGTCGGGCCTTTGAGCAAATGGTAGGAAAGTTTGAGAGGGCGAACATGAGCTGCATTGAGGTGTTCCCCTTCGCAGATTGCCATATGTTGTATGGCCTGTTAGAGATGCCATGGAACACAACCCTGAACTATTCCACAGAGGAAGCTTTCTACCATATGGTGAACGACGAAGTGAGAAGAGTGTTCCGTCTGATTGCTGACAGCGATGGTGAGAATGGCGTGTGAACAAAGGCAATTGTATAACACAATTGGAGATGAGACGCTTTGGTTCATAATCACAATTGAGAAAACATTTGGTTTTAGACATGGAGATATTGTGTAAATGAGATAATTTATATTAGAATTGATGTAGGGACATAGAAAAGTACCGGGTGCATATATTTTGCTTGATTAGCTACTTTCACTGATTTGGTTTCAATGACGTGATAGGACACAGCGACCATAGTCATAATAGAATAGAGAGAGGACGCTTAACTGTGTGGTGAGAATAAATTGTAAATATGAAGCTTTACAAAGAGAAATCGAAGAGGAGATTTGCGAGGACATGAAATGGATGCAGGAGTATTTTTGAGAATAGTAAGTGGATGTATGTGCAGGCAGTGGCCAAATTGTATAGTTCTGCACAAAGGATATCTTTTGGGTATTTTTTGGTTTTTAGAGTTTACGTACGAAGAAGGACTCCCGATGTGGGAAGCAGAAATGGTACTGTCAGAGCTATCCATGCTGAGTAAGCAAACAATGGAGGCATTTATCCACCTTGGCGATAATCCTTTTGCACTGAGTCCAGAGATGATTCTGCAAATCCCTGCAAGAATGTTTTACTTTCACAAGGTGAGTTCGTCATTTGCGTTCATGATAGATTTGTAGCGTTTATAACAGAGTAACAAAGATGTCAAGGGGATAAAGAAGTGGCGATGATTTTATGTGATGCATGTGTTAATCGTAGCACTATAGAGTACTTACTTTTTTGTTTCAGATGGACAATCTGATGTCAGCCGGGGCTGCTTTTAGCCCAGAACAAAGAGCTGCTCTTTGTTGCCGACTGAATGGAAGTCGGGCCTTTGAGCAAATGGTAGGAAAGTTTGAGAGGGCAAACATGAGTTGCTCCGAAATTTTGTTCTTCGGTGAGTGCTTCGCTTTGGATGTGATTAGAAATGATACCACTATTGTATATACTGTGTCTTCCGTATTCTCAACTGAAGAGACCCCATCTGGTGATAGAAATTACGTTGCTACTCAAGAAGAACCCTCTTCTACAGGAATCTTCCCGATCGGATCTACAGGTTATTTGTCAGACGGATTGACATCCTCAGAAATCTCTCATTCAGTATCCATATCTGATTTATCAGGTGGATTCACACCCACAGTAGTCACACGTAAAGGATCCACAACCGATTTGACAAGCGAATTCACATCCACAGGAGTTCCGCGTGCAGGATCCACAGACTATCCTCCACAGACGTCCATATCTGCAACAGTTCTGTACAGAAACCCCTTAACTTACAATGTGGATCATCAAGTAACAACTCCATCTGAAAGCGGTTTGCCAACTCTTCAGAGTTATGTTATCCTAACAATTGATAACCTTGATGAATTTAGGACGTCTCTCGGGAAGTCAGAAGAAGCCATTTTGGATCAGGTTATTGCAAGTAAGTTCGTCTTCGTAATCTATTCTAGGCTACAGGTTAAAATATCTTTGAAGTACCGTTTTGCTTCACTCAAAAAAGAATCGAGTACAAGTATAAATACAGGATCAGAATGCAGGCCTCAGTCTGGACAAGAATATATTCAGGGGTAGAATGCGGGTCGCATTCTTGACAAACATAGACACATTGACTGAGTCCACGTTTCATTTCAGAGCTTGATATTTACGGACTGACTGTGAACGAAGGTAAGACGCTGCTGTATCGACTCAGCCAGCTTGATAATGCCACCGTCCAAGCCGCCTTGTCTTTGGGCACCCATAGCGCCTCGGTGACACCGGAGATGATTGCCATGCTGCCCGCTCGAATGCTTGCCTTATACCCGGTGAGTAGCATAAGTCTTACCATCTTTCGAGGTGGGAAACTGGAGTAGCTGACTGTTCCGTTCACATGTATCCACTCACAGATAGCACCACATGTTCTGAGATATAAGGCTTGCCTCTTAATAAAAAGATAGCGAAGATCCGTACTCACTGAAGTACATGGTTGTACGAGGTGTTGGGTGAATCCCAGTCTTGAACAGAGCATTTTGCCAATACCTCCCCCCTCCTGTCCTGTGTAGGTCTTAGGGCCTTGTTCACAAGAAATGGTTGACATTGCTAGTAGGACCGATTATAGTTAGTGTAACGTAAAGTGCATTGGAGATCACTTGTCTTCTGCGAGTATGATATGCTGCTGTTGGAGATCACTTGTCTTCTACCAGTATGAAATACCGTTGTTGGAGATCGCTTGTCTTCTACCAGTATGACATACCGTTGTTGGAGATCACTTGTATCTACCAGTATGAAATACCGTTGTTGGAGATCGCTTGTCTTCTACCAGTATGGCATACCGTTGTTGGAGATCTCTTGTCTTCTACCACCTTCACATACCGTTGCTGGAGATCATTTGTTTTCTACCAGTATGACATACCGTTGTTGGAGATCTCTTGTCTTCTACCAGTATGACATACTGTTGTTGGAGATCGCTTGTCTTCTACCAGTATGACATACCGTTGTTGGCGACCATTTGTTTTCTACCAGTATGACATACCGTTGTTGGAGATCTCTTGTCTTCTACCAGTATGACATACCGTTGTTGGAGATCTCTTGTCTTCTACCAGTATGACATACCGTTGTTGGAGATCTCTTGTCTTCTACCAGTATAACATACCGTTGTTGGAGATCTCTTGTCTTCTACCAGTATGGCATACCGTTGTGGTAGATCTCTTGTCTTCTACCACCTTCACATACCGTTGCTGGAGATCATTTGTTTTCTACCAGTATGACATACCGTTGTTGGAGATCTCTTGTCTTCTACCAGTATGACATACTGTTGTTGGAGATCGCTTGTCCTCTACCAGTATGACATACCGTTGTTGGTGACCATTTGTCTTCTGTCAGTATGACATACCGTTGTTGGAGATCGCTTGTCGTCTACTAGTATGACATACCGTTGTGGGAGATCTCTTGTCTTCTACCAGTATGACATACTGTTGTTGGAGATCGCTTGTTTTCTACCAGTATGACATACCGTTGTTGGCGACCATTTGTCTTCTGTCAGTATGACATACTGTTGTTGGAGATCGCTTGTCGTCTACTAGTATGACATACCGTTGTGGGAGATCTCTTGTCTTCTACCAGTATGACATACCGTTGTTGGAGATCGCTTGTCTTCTACCAGTATGATGTATTGTTGTTGGAGATCACTTGTCTCTTACCAGTATTACATACCTCTGATCAGTTAGAGATCAGTTGCCTTCAGCAGTGTTATATATGGGCTGTCGGAGATCACTTGTGTTCTTCTATTGTGATATACCAATTGTTGGAATTCACTTGCCTTCTGACAATACAATGTATTCACTCTATGGGAACCGATAAAGCACCTTTTGCCACTTGGTTGTATCGCTGACATGGCCTGTATCACATCGAAAGGCCCTCTATTGTCTTCCATAACACACTGACAGCGCATGTTCAAAGTTAAGATTGCCGAAAAGGTTGGACAGTATTATGTTTATTTCGGTAAAGTATTTTTTTTCTAAGAGCGACTACGACAGGGGAAATTGACAACTGGCCGTGCTCCGTCGGCTAGCATGAAACGCAGCCATTCTGTGTGAGCTGTGACGTAATTGTTCCAAGCGCGGAACACTCCTGTCACCTGAACCTGTAGTTAGCTGCTAGGGCTGTCGTTGAAACTTAAGCATATAGGTAAATTTATACTACGAAGTGAGGAAGAAACTTACTCTCTCCCAAACACAATGGTGTGGAAATATTTTACGGTGGTCTTCACGCATATACTTGTTATAATTAAAATATGTAACATTAAAACAGTGTTCTGTCCCTGTGTTATTACATGTTACATCGACAGTCAACTCAGAGCATTTACGTCACAGGTTATAGACAGATGATATCTCCTATCTCTCGGATTGGTCAGCATAGGCTCCTCCAGATCCCCAGTCGGCAGCAACATACTCCACACTTCAAACGAAGATAATTCAGCAACGAATTCATACAAATTCAAACAGGTTTTTGCATTCAAGAAAGAATTTTGTAATCTTCTTAATGAAGAGTGCCTCATTCATGAGCTGTCTTTTACTTTAAGGACAAAAATGAAGCCTAAAAATTGTACGGTTAGTGGCCGCTTGAATTAGATGTACGGGATGTGTAATCCTCAGTTATAATAATAATAATAATAATCCTCAATAATAATAATAATAATAATAATAATAATAATAATAATAATAACAACAACAACAACAACAACAACAACAATAATAATAATAACAACAGTGGTAACAAGCTTCAGGATTATAATTTTAAGTTTGTCGCACCTCTAAATGGTCTGCTTCTTTCTCTTCTCAGAACACAACCATGGCCTCAGCTGCATCATCTTTGGGAAACCCTCAGAGAGATGCTTTTTGCTGTAAGGCAATAGAGGGCGGTACACTGAGCCTGATGAGGATGTTGGTGTCTTCTGGCTTTGATTGTCATGCCGTGGTCGCCCAAAAACTGTGCTCCGTAAGTGTCACAGCAGCTGAGCGTACTTTGTTGTACTCTGCAACAAAACATCAATTTTTCTACTACATTTCGCCAAACTGTAACAGAAATCTTTCCATGTTAAACCAAGGCTGTCGATGGTTAAAGTCTGAGCTGATTGCGACTTTATGTAGCTCTTGACCAATGAGGTCCCCCGTTCGAAGCAACAGGTTTTTCAGGCGCCTGGCGTTTAACACCAATCAATGAAAACTTTTATAACTAGGCTCAACATTTATGATCTTTTTACCTGAAATGACAGACTTTCGAGGAGAATGCATATACGTATTGTTCGCTTCTTGTTGGGAAACTGAGCACCATAATACTGGTGAAAAAATTCTTGAGTATGGCGTCAGAAAGAGTCAACACAATGAATAAATAAATAAATAAAAACCGTGTGCATGTGCTGTGTGCAAACGAACAGGTGACACCGTCGGACGAGATTGGCCGCTTCCTGATGTCAGCCATTAGAGGCAACAAGACAGCTAACAGCTGGTCCGTGGACGATGTACGAGTCTTGCTTAACTCAGCAGCAGAGGACCTCACCACTGACGACATCTCTTCTATGGACGACCAAGTGTTCCTTCAGTCGTAAGTCTGCTGCTCACTGGATGTAGCAAAACAGATCAACTGTGAGCAAAACTCCAAGAGTTGTCGGTTTGTTCATTTTATTGCCGAATTCATCCGGATGAAATAATACATTCCTTTATTCAAACAAATCTAGACGGGAGGAATATAGCAACCCGGAGAGCTAAGCGACCAGAGGACAACTAACCTCGAAAAGATATACTCTTCACTTTAATTTTACTAAAAATTTAAAACATTTTGATTTTTTCCCATTTTTGTTTTATTATGAATTTCAGTCTAAAGTAAAAACAAAAAACCACAGGAAACAACAACGAACAAACAAAGAATACTGTCTCGAGCAATGTAAATCCAACGGGGAGCATGAGTTTACATGCTTGTCTTTTTCTTCCTTAGGTTATCCAATTTCCAGGAAGTTGAGTTTGAGGACAGCTCTCAACAACTTGCCATAGCTTCAAAGATCAAATCAGTGGTTGGTGATTCGTCTTCCTGGAATGCCAGCACGTTTTCCACCGTAGCGAGCTCTCTGGACAACTTCGAGATCGATGACTTACAGGAAATTTCATCGGACGCTGTAAGTTTAGCTCTCTGGGCCTTGCATGAGATATTACCTACTTGGTTGGAATAGTGCACTCCATTTTTGACCCACCACAACCTTGACTTTTATACATTAAATTTGCAGAGCGTGATTCACCTGTTCTGATTTAATGGAGTTAATATTTTATTCATTTTTTTCTTTTTTGTTTTGACGATGAATTTTCTTGTCCGCCGTCATGTTAATGCAGATGAGATGCATCACTTTACATGAATGGTTATCTCACATAACGTGACAATTATTTTGTAATGTGCGTATTTTAGATTGCAAAAAGCCTGGATGTTTTACAAGACCAGCAGTTCTCAGACAAGGCTACCCAGAATGTTTTGGCCAGGAAGATTAAGGAAGGTCTAGGATCGTCCAATGTCTCGAGCTGGAGTGTGGACAGCGTGAAGAAGTAAGTGTCAACAACGAGAAACATCGTCTCAACATGACTTGCCCATTTAAGGCGTAATAATACTTTTGAATGGGCAGAAAAAGCGATTGGTGCAATTTTGCAGACTTTCAAATTCAAATCTGATATATATCCATTCAATATTCGAACGGAACATCGTTCCAGCTTAGCTTTTTCATGTGTGAATTGTAACCATACTCTCAGTCGGATTGCAGGACCTGATCTGAGCAGCCATATTCAAATAAAACGACCTCATTG
The DNA here is from genome assembly GCA_016165875.1 of Acanthopleura granulata. Lineage (NCBI taxonomy): Eukaryota > Metazoa > Mollusca > Polyplacophora > Chitonida > Chitonidae > Acanthopleura > Acanthopleura granulata. The sequence continues at coordinate 40,418,354 of JABBOT010000002.1, read as the reverse complement.
TTGCCGACAGGGTACTGTTGTTCTAAGGCAATCTTCCCACAAGACTTAAATAAGTATTAAAACTTAAATATGTACATAAGCTGCAGGCAATACTGTTTGGAGAAAGTATACCATGGATGTTTTGCCAACATTTACAGCATGTTTGCTATATGTCACCAGGGTGGCCAAGTTTCTGAAGAGTGACCGTGACACAATCAGCGGCCTAAGTGACGAGGGGATCATTGGTGCAGTAGAGGCCCTACAGAACGAGAGTTTCTCCACAGGAGAGGTAAGCCCCGGCTAAGGATCACCAAACTCTCTGAGACTTAACCTTGGCTTAGCCTTCAAAACATTTCACTGCGTTAAAAGTGTGATTTACCCGAAGAGATTTTGTTTCAATATGGATACTCAGTGATGTGTTAAGCTTTCATGAAGAAATGTGGAAATATAGAAATGAAGGAAATCAATCATTTTCCAGCATTGTTTATTGTGGAAACTCACCAAATATCTGATCTGTCAATGCACCTTGTTTTTTTCTTAAATTCTTGATCAGATTACTAGCGGAAAGAACACATTGTAATTTTAGTAGACAGAAATTGGAACACATCTGAACAGCAAAAGCCAGGATTAATGGTTAAAAGTGAGAATTGATACAGAGGTTGTTTTATTACGTGAATTCTGTAAATGAAACACCGTTTTGTGTGTAGGTTGTGTTTCCGGTGAACGTTTCCCGTCTGCATTGCCTGTGTTTTTGTTGTCTGTCGTCAGGCGGGACCCCTTGTTAAGCGCCTCCTTCAGACAGATGCCTTCAGCGATCCGACCAACTTCAGCTCATCTGACCTGAAGACGATTGGAACGCTGGCCTCTGGGTTCGGGGTGTCTCTCTTGGACTCTATCCCAGACTCAGCCTTTGCCGGGGCTATCGATAGCCTGAAAACTGTCACATTTACTGGAAAATCCGAGGTAATGATTATGTTAACCGTGGCCTAAGCTCTTGAAACTGGCAAGAAGGAATATTTACAAATCCTGTGGTAGTTTTAAAATGCCAATCAGTTTTTACCGCGAAAACACTCTTTGTATTGTTTTTTTCTTGCCATTACCAGCAAATATTGATTTCTGACATCTTACATTTTATAATTTTATCCAACAGGCGAAAAAAGTCTTGGAAAAGGTCAAATCTAGCCTAGGATCGGTAAGTGTTTGTCATATTTGTCTTCAATCTCATAATAGGTGTTGTAATCTTCTAAACGTCCACAAGTGATTATTGCTCTCTTGTACAGTAAAGTCATTAGCACAGTTTGGCACACATAACTGTAATGTAGTTCTGCATTCTCTTCATAAACAGGTCAGTAATTTTACAGCGTCCACACTGGAGAACCTGGGAAACATTGTCGACGGTTTCTCGTCGGACGATTTTGATAACATGCCTGCCTCGGCATTGGCAGACAGTCTGGATACCGTCCTCAACGACAAAACGTTCAACACTGCACAGGCCCGAAAAATTGTGGACAAGGTAGAAATACCTTAGGTTATTGGTTTTCTTAATTGAAAAGATCGCGTAAAACTGGAACATTATTTAATCTATTACTCATGGGTAATAAGGTCTATTCCAACTTTAAAAACCGGGTTTAGAGAGGGAAGTCGGAGAACCTAAACCATAGATACAAAACATTTGTATACATTTTACTGTCTTGAAATATCTTTAAAATAACTTTAAAAGTATTTTTACACAAAATTTTCAGTGATTCACCCGATGAGCCTGACTTAGGTTTTTCTTTCTTTTTAATAGTAAATACGAACTTATTAAAGACACATCAAAAGCTGTTGGATGTAATAGCCAATCCTATAACTTGACCAGAAATCTAAACCATTTCCGGTAAAATTATCCTGTTAATTTCCTACCTGTCATCAACAAAAGCAAAAGTGTTTTTGATAATACTAATGTTTACATTTATTACAGATTAAGACCCAAAGCAGCGGGTCCCTAGCGGCCTACGCGTCAAAACTTGGGAACCTGTTAGCGCAGATCTCCGTGGTGGACCTGTATGGTCTGACAGCGGCAGACCTGAATCTGGAAGACCCCAGTGTTGTCCACGCATTACAGCCGTCAGTTAGTCAGGTAATTCAGCTGTTGTCTACACATTACAGCCATCAGTTAGGTAATCCAGCTGTTGTCCACACATAACAGCCATCAGTTAGGTAATCCGGCTTGTGTCCACACATAACAGCCATCAGTTAGGTAATCCGGCAGTTGTCCACACAGAATAGCCATCCGTAAGTGAACCGTCAGTTGGTCAGGTCAATCAGATTGTCGGTACTGCAGCTGTTGTCTACACTTTACACCCGTCAATCAGTTTGCTCCTCTAATGTCCATGTGCTATAGCCGTCATTCAAGTTAGCTGTTGTAAACCGAATTGAAGCAGGCAGTGGGTAACCAGTCAGCTGATAGTCAGATCATTACAGCCCATAAGCTACTCGGGAAAGTGCTAAAGTTTTGGTTATTATTAAATTTCGAACGACTGCTGGGAGTCCAAGAAACCTTGAAATTTTATATTACCACATACATTATATAGATGTCTAGTGATATTTGTGTGCATGTAATGTTCTCCGATCGCAGAGAGATCGTCAGTGCTTGTGCTTTCCTCTGTTATCAAGTCACAAGAAGCAGAAATATTTTAAATAGCCAGAGTTTGCCGGTCTTTAGTACTACATGCCACTGATGCTTTGCTATGACTTGTTGTGTGTGCGTGACAGAGTTACTATCCATAAACACCACTTGATGTCTCAACTGACCGGACCCAAAGTGATTTAGTTACCATCTATAAACACAACATCATGTCTCAACTGGCCAGACCCAAAGTGATAGAGTTACTATCGATAAACTTTTACGTATGTATGTTTTCAGGCTTCTTACATGTTTGGGACAATTCCTGATGCCCTAGGTCCCCTCACTCCAGACAATCCTAACTACACACCCCAGAGATTCGCCAACTGGGGACTCATCGCTGCACTTGGCCTGAAAATAACACACATTGAAAATCTCCCGATGGACAGCTCATTCGAGTCGATTACTAACGCCTTACAGACTCATGAAGACTCCATGTCTTCAGCTCAGGTATTCCATGTTTGTTTTTCACATGTATCTGGCCGTAATGAACGTAGGGGGAGTCCATCGGTTCATTATGTCGTAATAGCTCCATGTCTTCAGCTCAGGTACTCCATGTTTGCTGTCTACATGTCTTCAGCTCAGGTACACCATGTTTGTTCTCTACCTGTCTTCAGCTCATTTACTCCATGTTTATTCTCTACATGTCTTCAGCTCAGGTGCTCCATGTTTATTCTCTACATGTCTTCAGCTCAGGTGCTCCATGTTTGGTCTCTGCATATCTTCAGCTCAGGAACTCCATGTTTGTTCTCTACATGTCTTCAGCTCAGGTACTCCTTGTTTGTTCTGTACACGTCTTCATCTCAGGTACTCCATGTTTGTTCTCAACATGTCTTCAGCTCAGGTACTCCATGTTTGTTCTCTTCGACTCAGGTACTCCATGTTTGTCCTCTACATGTCTTCAGCTCAGGTACTCCATGTTTATTCTCTACATGTCTTCAGCTCAGGTGCTCCATGTTTATTCTCTACATGTCTTCAGCTCAGGTGCTCCATGTTTATTCTCTACATGTCTTCAGCTCAGGTACTCCATGTTTGTTCTCTACATGTCTTCAGCTCAGGTACTGCTTGTTTGTTCTGTACACGTCTTCATCTCAGGTACTCCATGTTTGTTCTCAACATGTCTTTAGCTCAGGTACTCCATGTTTGTTCTCTTCGACTCAGGTACTCCATGTTTGTCCTCTACATGTCTTCAGCTCAGGTACTCCATGTCTGTTCTCCACATGTCTGACCATAATGAACATAGGGACATTCCATATGTTCAGTATCTATACTTGACCTTTCTCCACCTTAACCAGTCCAGTTTCAGTCCATACTGTACACTAACTAACTGTTAGTTCAGTGTGATCAGTCTGTGGACAACGAGATCGTGGGTTCGAATGAAGATTTTGTCGTTACTTGTTTTTTCAGGGTTTGTTCCTCCACCTGTAAGTTCCACTGACCTCACTCTCTACTTGTTCGCATTTCTGCCTATCATGTATAGACCCAGTCTAATTACTATCTTACTTCATCAGCATATAGTCTACATCTCCTGTACTGTTTTGTTCTAATTTTAACATTACATTATTAACATATAGGAAGGATTTTCATTGTTCTTCCCTAAAAGTGAAAGGAATGTTGTGGAATAAGACCGTGGATTTCTGTTTCAGGTGAAAGGGATTTACCAAAGGTTTAAGACAAAGTACAGTCTGGACAGTGTGTCTTCTTTGTCTACTTCTGACATCAGCGTGGACACTTTGAAGATGACGGCCCGCTTCTTACAGGATGCGGAGTAAGTATTCTATATGTGCCACGGTATTGGGAGAGAGGGGATACGCAACCAGTGTTCATCTGATAGATTTCTTACTCTGCTCAAGAAATTAGGCCTAAAACCACTCAACATCAATGTACCAGACAAACTTTCGTCCCATGTAGCTGTTGCATCTGAGCGATTTGAGCCTCAAATTACATGGCTCAAGGATCAGTCGGTCCTCACTAATATAGCATGCTCCAGCGTTCAGTCGGTGCGGGCGAAACATTTTGCCAAATTATATTGAAATATATGGTCCACGTTTTGCTATCTCAGACTGGAAAACATTTAATGGTATATCAAGGTGTATAACGGTTCATAAGTCCACAAGTATAGGCTTTAACAGATGTCAAATGAACTCGACAACTCTGTGAACTGTAAATGTGCCAATAACTGTTTATCTTCTTCGTCTTACTACTCTGTTCACTAATAACCAGTGGTTACCAGTCTGTCCATAGCGCCTTGAGAGCACGCTACTTTCCTTACCACGACTACAGCCTTTCATCCACTTCTGTCACATAATAAGAAAATTTCTTTTGGAAACACAAATGTGCCTTGCTGTGTAATTAATGCTGTCGATTTCTGTTTCAGTGTGGACAAGGACCTTAAAAAGTTTTCAAAGACGCTGATATCCGCTCTTGTGAAAGAAATGGGAAAATCTCGGCTATCTAAAGTCAGCTCCAATCAGCTGGCCAAGCTGTTTGAGCTCGCCCTGACGGCTGTGGTAAGTGGTGACTTCTCCCTGTAATCGGTCCTAGCCGTGCTCAAGTAGCTAGAGGTGCCCGCCTTTCCATACCGGGGACAAATGAGGTGGGGGTTCCAAATCAGTCTTGGACAGGGTATTTGTAAATTTTGGGATCTTGCAATAAGTGGCCGGTATTGATTGGCCGTTCGCTAAGATCACATATCTTTCACCGATATGATGTACATATCTGTACTTCTTAAGTGGAAAAGTTGGCCAGTATCGTGATAAAAGTGGGGTGGTTTACCTAGCGCATTCGGGACCGATTTGCTACACTCATAATACTGACCACACTCAAATATTACGGTTCGTGAGTATTAAACAGCCACCAGATCATTCAGTAAACAAATATGAAAAATGTAAGTTATCACTGATTTCAGGAACAATAGCTCTTACGCGTTTAAACCTGTGGTATAAATGTATAATTCGCGATGAATCGTTGTTTATGGCTTTATTACTTTACCCCATATGTTGTCTGAACACAGTGGTTGTTTTCATATACGTGTCATTGGCATCGTTTAAGAACCGAGGCGGTAATGAACTGGTGGACAGACTACAGGCAGCGCAGCTGGACTTCACCGACTTCCAAGACATGGGCAATGTGATTTGCGGGATGACGTCATCGTACGTGGACCGCATTCAGCCAGGCGTCATCAAGCGACTGTTGAGTAGGCTGGGTCAGTGCGGGTCACTCTCCAAACAAACCATGAAGAAACTTGTTACCAGTGCCTTGTCAAATGACGCGTAAGTCTCATGTCTTGGCAAATTTATTTTAGATTTTCATCTAATACTAATTTAAATAATTTTAGTGGAAAATGAGAAAATCAGTGACCGTGTCATCCTTAAAAGCGTGTTCTTGTCCGTAATTTTCGTTATCACCCTTATACTGAGCGGCTTGGAATTGTTGCTGAGTGATAAAATGGGCCATTTCCAAGGGCTTGTATGCCAGAAATATGGGTCCAGTGCCGAACTGAGTCATGAAATTTCTAGCTTCAGTCAGTGTCATTCATTGTGCGACATTGATGACAATGAGCGGTAGGTGGTAGTGAAGGCGCCGCTTGTGCAGCCTCGCTGAGGATCAACACGGCATGAAAAATTTTACTCGGGAAAACTGGTCAGTAACTTGCCAATTGTCGGTCATTTTAGCCCGGTCTTTCTGGTATCGTCAGGTGACATACGTCTCCACCATGACACCATGTCACACACGCAATTCATGTCATCAGTTTCGGATGTCAGGGTCAGTAAGCTGTCTAAGGCTTCGGTCGAACTTGGTCACTTTTGTCCTTATTCAAGCTCTCAAGTCCGTGGCTCAGTCCGTTAGCCCGCTAGTGCAGCCCAATGACCTGACGCTTCCCACCAATGCGAACGCTGTGAGTTCAAGTCCAGCTCACACTGACTTCCTCTCCGGCCGTACTTGGGAAGGTCTGCCAGCAACCTGCGGATGGCCGTGGTTTCCCCCGGGCTTTGCCCGGTTTCCTCCTACCATAATGCTGGCCGCCGTGGTATAGGTGAAATATTCTTGAGTATGGCGTAAAATGCCAATCAAATAAATAAATAAATATTCAAGCTCTCAATTTTTACCTAAACCACTAAACAAAGTAACATTGAACTCCTTGTTTCATTTTCATGATGATGCTTTTGTTTTTTAGGTCGCTGTTTACGTACAGAGAAACCATTCTAGCAGCCGGCGGCCTTATAACAGAATTGTCCGATGTTCAGTGGATGTTTGTTAATGAAGTAAGGCAAAATGCATGCTTTCAAGATGGCCTTAGATTTATTAGGTTCTTTTCAAAAATCAAATTTCGCTGAATGGCGTAAAAAGTCTAATTATGTGGGGCATAGATTTTCATATAATGGGTAGTATAAGTTATCACATGGCAACAAAAAGAGTATTGTAAATCTGCATGAATTTGTCCGTGGCATGGGACACAAGTTTTTCCATTGGATCACATAGCATCGTCTTATTCAGTTTTGCATTTGCATATAATGCCCAAATAAAACCACGTGAACTGAACATCATGCATTCTTAATTAAGCTTTGGGGATGTTAGAACAATGGCGACTGTTGATTTCTTGTAATAATTTCACGGAATAATTTGGTGTGGTAAATCATGATTTTAAAAGTTTGTTGATGTCTTCATTTGTTTTTTGATCTTGTTTTAAACTCGGTTTTGTTTTTAATTTTAAACTCGGTTTTGTACCTCCAGGACGAATTCGCGGCTGTTATATCAGATTTGACCTCTGTCATCGATTTGAGATCTCAACTGATGACGTCACGCATGAACAACGGGTTTTGGCGGGAGCGGTCTGACGCCGATCGTACTGAACTGGCCACGGACTTGAAGCGTTTTGGAACGAGCGCATTGGCTGCTTTGAGTCGGTCAGCCAGCAACCGGCGGAGGAGGTCGTCACGTGAGTGATACATTAAAAACAAATTCATGTCTAGGTGTAGATGTCACGTGTTTTCGTGTTCTAACATCATTGCCATTATTCCCACGCAAACCAACAAGTCTGCCGACACTATCCTCCCAATGTTTTCTGATACTATTCCCTACCAAGTCTTCTTACACTATCCCCCAAGTTTTCCGATACTATATCCCCCCCAGCTCAAGTCTGCGGAAACTATCCCCGCATGTCTCCTGACACTATCCCCCCCTCAACTACTGATACCATCCCCCATATTCTGTATCTTGCTGTGTTTCTGCCTTCCAGCGGGTGTGACCTGTGCTGACATCAAGTCCTTGGGGTCAGCAGCCTCCTCCCTCAGTACGTCTCAGATAGCCGGACTCTCCTCGTCGGATTGGACAGACTGCCGAGAAACCCTGGGTGCCATGGCCTCATGGACAACAGAGCAGTTGTCTGCCTTAGCTTCAAAGGCCAAATCAGAAGTAAGAGAACTGAATATGTCCAGGTGCTAAACATTGGCGGATGATAAAAATAAACTGCCTAAGTTATTCAGAAATATTGATGAAGTGATTCCTAATCGCTCTCGACAACGCCACGCAAAGCCCAGCCATTCTAAGGAGGATTAATTGACAAAAGGTAGTTTATGCTAGATCCTAGCAACAGCGAGAACAACAAAAATGACTGTCAAAAGAGAGTACTTAGATTAGGAAAAAAATGAACAAGACCTCTATTGATAATTATCAAATTTTGCTTTGAACTGATGAAACTTAAGCACTTACCCCATGTTTCAGAGCGGTAACCCCAGCAGCTGGAGTAGTTCGGTCATTGAACAATCTGGAAGCATAGTGGCCGGCTTATCCGTGAGTGATATTGGAACTCTGGACCTCTCTAACATTGACGCAATGGCAGCCATAGGACAGTTCAATCTGTACTCCAGCCAACAGGTAAATCCTCATCAATGGACAGTATTCAGCAGAACTCTTGAAATAACAGATATATCAGAAAGGCCAAACAAACTGAAACTTTCGATTAGTTGCCCACTTATAGTGCAGATTAATGATCCATTCACAGAAGTGTTGTCAGAGTTTTCTCCATGCGAGTGCTTCTGTGCAGTGTAGGCAGACAATGCCATACTGTCTTGCCAATCCCGCCGTAACAGATATATTTCGTCGATATCGAAAGGTTTAGTGGAAGTTAAGTTGAAATTAACAGCTCACTGCAACACTCTCACGAAGCTAATCCAATCTGACTGAACCGTGTTCTTTGCGAGTTCATTAGGCAAATTTCTAAAATAGTTTCCATTGATTGCACTTGGGATGAATGAACGATTGCGGCTTAAAGCCACTGTCGCAATATTGCGAATATAGACATTTGACGTTTTTCTTGACTTCCTCATTTTCAGTTGTCTGCCGGGTTCACACGCTGGCTGACACAGGTGCACGGGGGTAACGCAGCGAACGTCACGGCTATACAGCTGGCCTCAATCGGCCACTGGGCATGCGGGGCCTCAGATGCTCAAATCAAAAGCTTTTCCGCTGATGTCGTCAGGTAACGTACACAGCTGTACTGTCATTTCCGTAAAACTGATAATAGAAAGTAACTAGAGCTCAAGTACTGTGAAATAAATTTATTGCTCTTCTGTTTGATTCTTCTTGTAACTAGTGACCAGTTGTCTTCCAGTACAATTCGTTAGTCTTCTCCACGCAGAAAGTGCTTATCCGTTATTGTGTCCGTAATGGGGAACCCGGTAGCAGCACTTTGCACCATTTTATGTCAATCTTTTCTTCCCCTGCTCCTGACATTAGCTTATTAGAGAATTGCACTAGAACGTCATATTGTGATATACTGTAAGACTGAAGATATTTTCCCTAACAAAAGTTTGCAACTTATCTTTTGCTGGTCCTTACCATTTCCTTTTGTTCGGTTAGTGTGAGCACCAACTAAGCCCAAAATATCTTCATTATTTGTACCACTACTGTCGTGGCAATAGGTCAAGGCAACACATTATATTACAATAACTGTTTATTACAAATTTTTGTCAAGCTTGTATTTTGGAAAATTTTCGGTTCGATGCTAGCTGGAGGCTTTGGACCCTTCGAATATACCACCACTGCTTGTAACTGGTAAGGAGAATCAGTTAAATGCACTTTGCCAACAGAAAACAGGCCCCACTTAATGGATCACTCAGCTGCACGTGTACAGAAATTACTCTCAAATAAAATGAAATATAATTTTGAAAAAAATTTACAGATTTATCATTCAACATCAGAGCTAACAGTTAGGTATATTCCGTATGTTGAAATTGCTAATTTGAATCAGACACTTCATTTGTGAGGATTGGGAAGGGTCATTTTCAAGAAGCATATACATGTATACTAAACCGAAAATGCAGCAGCCTGCGGAGATCGTGGATTTTTCCCGGGTTCTCTCCGGATTCCTCCTACCATAATGTTGGTCGCCGTCGTATAAGGGAAATATTCTTGAGTACGGCGTAAAATACTAATCAAATAAATAAGTAAACGAATCGAAAATCACATATTTCTTTAACACTCAACATTTAAAATCATATGACGCTGGGTAACACATTTCTTTCAATACTGAATTAAGATTGTCCACAAAGCTGCAAATGTTTCAGGATATTTGTTTAATAATATGCTCAGGAAAATTTTATAACAGCAAATAAATGCCTGCAGACGCTCATATGCACAGAACCACTGTTAAAGTTACCCGGAAACATGCTATATCTTGTGTTTATCATTTAGATGACAGTACTTTGTTTCGTGTGACAAATTTGATTACTTAACCTTGTTGCATTACAAAACGTGCATGCTTTCCAACCGTAAGAGATACTTCCTGTGTGACTTGTACATTGCCTGGAAATTTGCACATGTTGTAAATGCGGCAGGCAAAGTACCTGTCCGTTATATATTCTTGGGCAGTATTCTCGTGTCACATGTGTGACACCAGCGCAGACCTCATCGATAACAGCGCCGATTTTTTGGAGTAAGGGTGATGGACTCAGGGTTGCGATGAATGTCAGGTATTTAAAACAACACCCTGAGTCCATCAAGATAGACTAACACCCCCTCTATTTCGGTTTTTACTCCAGTCCAGTTCGTTATTCTTGGGCAGTAACCCAAGGGGTCAGGTCAAATGACATACCCGCCGCCTGATAATTAATTTCCACATTATTCTTTATTTCCACCATTTTAATGACTACACAAGCACTTGGTTGCAGCAAGGTATACCTAAATACAATTAGAAACTGTTAAATACATCCTTGTAGGCTGTCTTACATGATGTAAAACTTTTCCGTGCATACGATACCATAGGGAGTCAAGGTACGGACCGGTATGTGACATTTACCGTTACCATACTCAAAATAGCGCAAGCCCATTCGATGACCTTTCGGGACATAAAAGAATAATAAATGAAAGCACTATTCCAGACAGAATTAAAAGCTTTATTCAATGCATATTCATTGCACATAAATGCCAGCAAAACAATGAAGAAAACATCACTAAAGGAAGCTAATATTTGACCATAACACATAACACTCTATTTCGTTAAACGCACTGACTCTGAGTTCTTCGATGAAATTACTTCCGGAAATTTCTCAACATTCTTTATGCTTCTGTATTGGGCCTCTGGCGATTCTCACCAATAGGCCCACAAAAAATAGCCAAGAAATTATTTTTCAAACAAAACACTAAACGTGAACTGTTTTCACCTTTACAGAATGAAGATCACACTCGATTTATACGATATTAAAATTTGAGCATTTGTTTTAACCCGAAACTCATATTATCCATAGCTCATATTTTCAGAGATGTTTTATGGTATAATTTGTTTTCAGTCAGTCTGTCAGTAGCGAAGGTAATCTAACTTAAGGTGAACTGATTCAGTGGTATTTGATGGTATGTTTTATTTTCAGCCAGTCTGCAAGTAATGTGGGTACTCTTACCTCCTGTGAACTGATGCAGTGGACGGCCTATGCCGGGAAGACGGTCGAATATTACGGGGAGCCTGTAGATAGCTGGAGTATTTCCACAGTCAGCGATATCAAGGCTGTCATAGGTAAGACAATCTAAGCGTTACGCCCTACATTCAAAATCCATTCGTAAACCAGACACTTAACTTGTCTATGGAAAGGGCGAAGCGATGTCTAAATTGCACTCCGTTAGTCATGGCAGTCGTACAGGGATGTTTCCCTAGTATTTTTATCACCATAATTCTAGTCAATATCCCAATACATGTACAAGAATTAGAACAAGTATATCCATATATAATTACGTATACACCACTGATATATGCCAAAGGATAGAAGCATGTGTGAATTTCAACTCCACCGAATAACTTTTCCATGGGATATGATTACGTTGACATGATCATTTGTTCACTGGCAATGTGTTAATATATTGTACGTCATCAATCACAATATGTGTTATCGAGTTAAAAGTGTTCCTGTGAGTTATTATGTTGAAAATATTCACTGGCAATGTGTTATTGTGTAGAATGTCTTCAATCACAACATGTGTTATCGAATTAAAAATCTTCAGTGACAATGAGTTATTGTGTTGAAAATATTCACTGACAATGTGTTATTTTGTTGAATGTCTTCAATCACAATATGTGTCACTAAGATAAAAGTCTTCATTGACATTGAGTTTTGTGATGAAAATCTTCATTGACAATGAGTTATTGTGTTGAAAATATTCAATGACAATGTGTTAACTGTGCTGAGCGTCTTCAGTCAGAGTGTGTCACTGAGTTGAAAATTTACAATGACCGTGGCTTTTATGTTGAAAATCTTCTTTGACAATGGGTTATTGTGTTAAAAATATTCACTGGCGATGTGCCTCTGCGTTGAAAATCTTCACTGGCAATGTATTATAGTGCTGGAAAACACTGTTGTGTAGCTGTGTTCTCCGTGACTGTTCTGTTATGGTACACTGTTATATTTCCAGGCGGTCTCAGCAAGGTCCAGATGTCTGCCCTTACCACTGACCAGATCGCGGTGATCTCCACAACAACAATACCAATCATCCCGCCCATAAACTTTGCTGTAAGTTACATCACCTTTCTTGTTACCTTATATTGCATTTATCAGTACTGTTATCGGCAAGAACAAAGACCAGTTTGAAGCCTACAGATGGCGATCACTTATTTTGATTTAAGTTTGGATGTTTCTCCTGCTTCGATATGGCTTCCGCTGTTTATGTTTTGATTGGATTTCTGTGAAAACAGTGTCCAAGGTCTTCTGGTTAGCTAATCAGTTGCATGTTTTCATGTGTTTTGACAAAGTAGAGTCCCTTGACGTTAGAAATGTCAACTCTGTAAACTATTTAAAATAAAAAGAGGTTACGTAAAGTAATGGAAATGTTCAAAGAGAGAAATGTTCAAAAACGTTGTTCTGTTTGTAGAGTTTCACGGTATCCCAGCTGACGTCGTTTAGCATAGCTCAAGCCAATGCGGTGACCAGCAGCCAGCTGTTGTCTCTGAGTGATGACCAGATAGTCGCTCTGCAGAGTGTGGCTAGCACCATTAACACCAGCAACGATTCGGATGACGAGGACAATGGTAAGCTATGCTATATCCGCCTCCGCAGTGTGACGTAAAGTTTTGTTATAACAAAAAGGCAAAGAAGTGACATGCTATAACTACACTAACGAGGTGATAACATGCTCTAACCACACTGACGACATGATGACCTGCTCTAACCACACTGATGACGAGATGGCATGCTATAATCAGACCGACAACGTGATGACATGCTGTAACCACACTGACGACGTGACAACAGTCGATGTGAAGACATGCTCTAACCACACAAACGATGTAATGACATGCTATAACCACACTGGCTAGGCGATGACGTGCCATAATCACACTGACGACGTGATGACATGCTACAACCAAACTGACGACGTGATAACATGCTATAACCAAACTGACGACGTGATGACTTGCTGTAACCACGCTGACGACATGCTGTAATCACACTGACTACTTGGTGACATGCTGTAATCACACTGACGACGTGTCGACATGCTGTGACCAAGCTGACGGCCTGATGACGTGCTGTAACCATCCTGGCGACGTGATGACGTGCTGTAACCATCCTGACGACGTGATGATGTGCCGTAACCACACTGACGACGTGATGACGTGCTGTAAACATCCTGACGACGTGATGACGTGCTGTAACCACGCCGACGACGTGATGACAGGCAATAAACGCTACATGCTCTATTTACATTTGTTTACATGTGGTTTTGATCGTTTACAAAAGCGTTAAGAACGCTTCTCCAGACGTATATAAGCTTCCGGTGCATATTGGACCCCTGGAGATAGTCGTTTCGCTCGCGTTTGTACGAAGTCTTCCGCTCTGAACGCTGGCTTCGGGCCTGATGTAGGTAAACACCATGCTGGGTTGTCTCGCTGGTTTCACTGATACTGACTATGTCTTTGCCTTACAGGTGTCGGGGTTATTGCTGCTTGTCTGGCGACTATGCTGCTGGGATTCGTTACCACGCTTTTCCTAGTGCTTTAACAACTACACTATAACGCAAACATAGCCTGCGGGAAGTGCAAACTTTCCCTCATGATATTAAGATAGTGTACAGTGTCGTTTATATTCTAATGTAAATTATTTATGTGTAATATAGTATTGTCTAATTTTCCACAGAAACTATATTTATTATGTGTCCGAGAATATACGCTCTAATGTTGAAGTGTCAACAGATTCCCTGTCCCCTCTAGTCCCGCCGTCGAGTATTACAAGAAATCAAATGCTTTGTGATATATAGGCTGTGATACAGGTAAACACAATAGTATACACAGATAACCTGCCTTTAGCATACTTATATATACTATATATTTATATACACAGTTGTTTGTACATATCGTAATTGACAAGCTGTGATATCTATATACCTTGAAACATGTTTATCCATACTTTGTGACTAAATATTTTGGAAATGCCTTTAATATACCATGTTTGTTAAACCTTTGTTATCTGAAGTCTGTGTTTGTTCTGGGTTATTATGTCTCACCCATAGCTTGTTCAGTAATACAAGGATCATAGCGACATAGCTGTACTGTGATATTACCAGAAGGATCATGGCGACATAGCCATACTGTAAAATCACCAGAATGATCATGGCGATATAACCCCATCGTGATGTCACCAGAAGGGTCATGGCGTACTGTAAAATATCATCAGAATGATCATGACGACATAGTCGTACTGTAAAATCGCCAGTAGTTTCATGACGATACAGCCGTACTGTGATACCACCAGAATCATCATGGGGACATAATCGTACTGTAAAATCACCAGAAGGATCAAGGCGACATAGAGCTATGACGATATAGCCGTATGTGATATCACCAAAAGGGTCATGACGATATAGCTGTACTGTGTTATTACCAGAAGCATCATGACGATATGGCCGTATTGTGATATCACCAGAAGGTTCATAACGATACACGTATAGCTGAACTGTGATATCATCAGAACGTTAATGACAATATAACTGTACTGTAACATCACCAGTAGGGTCATGACGATATAACCCTACTGTGATATCTCCAGAAGTGTCGTTATTTATCGGCTCTAAACGCCAATGGTTAAATAAATGGGTCATTTAATAAATGAAGACACGTGCAACGGAGTGAGTAAATTAGTACTTGGGATTGAACGTCGTACTTAAAGCGACTATACCGGAGAATTGTCTTAAATTTTCGGTTCAATCAATCAAGTTAAACCTACAGTTCAACTGCAAGGGGAAAACAATTGTGACATCATGACGCCAAATAGAGATGTGTTACCAATGTTTGCGTCATTCGGTTGACACGTTGGAACAAAATTGACATCACATGAGTGTTGTTGAGTAATATTTCAGGCTGCTCTAAAGTTGAAAATTTATGAGCTTATACATATTGCGAAAATGTTCGGAAAAACGCGACTCCTCAACCCAGTTTGTCATCAGGTACTTATTTTTAAGCCTACAGCAGGCAAAGCCACTTCACTACTTCAAGAGTATAAACAAACCACGATATAGAAATTCTACGGTATAGTCTCTTTAAAATGTGTTAGTCATATGACGATGAGGAGGCCTGGTGTGTACGTATAGTGTGTCTTCTTGTGGCAGGGCGAGTCCATGCCGCCAATGTACTAGAACATCGCGCCGGAGACACCAGACTTGACACCCCATCCGGTCACATTATGCTAACACCGGGTCGACCAGTCATGCCTCCTTGCTCTTACGTCTGAATGTTGAACTCAAAGCGAGGCAGCAACAAGTACAATTAACGTCTTTGGTATAACTTGACAAGGGCTTGAACCTGATCTCTCGACCTCATCGAGGATGCTCTAACCACTAGGCCACCGAGTCGGTCGTCCATTTGCATCAGATGTTTGCGCAAAATGTGATCCTACATACATGTCATTCCGGGTCGGACAACTGTAAACTGGCCTACACAGTGAGAGTGTGTGCTGCTCAACATGAATATGGTGTTCCAGTTAGGCGCTATAAAGTTGTTGGACTCAGTTGGTTAGCGCGCTAGAGCAGCGTAATGACCCAGAAGCCTTCCACCAATGCCGTAGTTGTGAGTTCAAGTCCAGCTCATGTTGGCTTCTTCCAGCCGTGCGTGGGAAGGTCTGCGAACAACCTGCGGATGATCGTGGTTTCCTCCCACCGCAGTGGTGGCCGCCGTGGTATAAGTGAAATATTCTTGAGTACGACGCAAAACATCAATCAAATAAATAAACAAATAAATAAATTTGTTGGTTTTGTCTGTCTCACCTTCATTTCAGCGAAGTCATGGGAAACTGATGTCAAATCAAACAGAACGAAACAATCTAATAGCAAATCAACCTTTGTTACCATTTCAACAGATCTGCTCACTCAATGAGATGTTTATATGATAAAATACCCAGAAATATGTAAGTAAGCATAGGAGCGATGGTCGTTTTATATCCGAGTCTGCCTTTATTTATATTTTAAGATTTTTTTATGATAAAATGCAGTTGAAAGATTGCAATCTATGGTGTTTTTTACCCTACGAATTACACTACTTATAACAAATCATGCATTCGTGTCAGCCATAATATGAGCAGATCTAAATCTGGGTTAGCTATGATTGACAGCCCAAACTATATACTGGCAGATTGAATGATTGATACTGAGTTTACATCACAACGGTCGGTTGTTTTAAGGTGGATTAAACCTTCCGAGTGCCTAGAGCGTGCGTTTGTGGCACAGACTTAAAGTACTGGTATCAGGGCCAAATCAATGATACGCCATGGTGATGGATGGAGAATGACCTCAGGTGAATATCATCCCCCGATGACTGCCACCAAGACAACCTCCCTTCCTCTAAAGGACAATTGAGATGGTGAAGCTCTAAACACTTCTTGCTTGAATGTGAAACAAAGAGTTGCGTTTCAGAGGAATGACAATACAAGTACCTATGTTGTGCGGCCTATGCCGTGCCTATGTTACTGTTATAGGCCGTTATACAAGCACAATCAGTTATCAAGCGCCTCACAACTCACTCCATTCCCATACTGGATCGTTCTTACATAAAAACTCTTCGAATGCAACCTACAAATAAACAGTTTTGGTAAGCCTCATAATTAAAAATATGTGACTTTTCTGTGAGATATATACATCTGAAGACCCTACTCTTTGCAGGCCATTATTACAGGCTACCATGTCAAAAAACATAAATAACACGTATTTTCTGTCTTTTTCTAGTGATATGAGCCGTTTACTTTTCTGACTTACTGTTAACCCTTCCCTTGTCACACCCCGACACACCAGAAGAACTTACAGACGGTTCCGCAACGCCCTTAGAAGAGTTTCATACGGCAGAATACAGAATTTATACACTTCAGTTTCTAGATATGTTCTATAACTGAACTATACTGCTCATCGCAAATATGAATGTGTAAACGCATTCAGTATCGAATTATGTTGTGTAGTCGTGTTTTAAAATGTTTTGAAAACAACACACTTATATTGTTATTACTGTCTTACGTGTCAGCAGTCGCTTGGTGTATGCACGAATAAATAAAAACAAACTATTTACAAAAAGCAAATAAAATAAAACTATGTACTCGATGTTGCTACCAACAACTCGTGAATAATGCAAGACTTTCCTCGTGACTGTATTGTTTCTACGGTTTGTTGACGTCCACTCTGTACTGAGAACAAAGGCTCCCCGATGTAGGCTACCTGTCGTCTCACTCATTATTAAATATTGACCTTTCCAGACAGTTCTGCTAGCATAACTAACAATTTAAGTTGTAGAATTCTTAGGTATATTTATCCCAGGGGTGCTGTATCACTGCTAGTAAAATAAATAGTACACAGAATACACAAAATGATATCACTCGGAACAGTCAAAAATTGGTTTTAAAGGTATTTTTGCAGTGGTGTTTGACAAGTTTCAGCATGTCCGTATAAAATATATATGTCGAATAAAACAGATCTTTTGCCAAGAGCTATTAGTATGTTCAATATACGTGACTGTAAGTTCGTTAACGTCATTTCATTAAAATTTTATTTTGCTCTCTCTAGGGCGATATTTGACTGGAGGTCATTTCACAACACGGTCACTTCCCCTGTCGATGTTGGACTGACGATGTTCTGTTTTAAGTCCCTGCCCTGAAGAGTCTGAGATAAGAGAAATAGCACGACTCTTGGGATGATGTGGGTTCACACCCCGACCGTGCGCTTAGCGTGGATAACGCTGGGTAAGTTCTCTTCTTATATCAAATGGATTTCTGAGCCTTTTGTCTTTTTTCATAATGAAAAACAGGTGGGTAGATTGACCCGGAAAGTTCATATCGGTTGACGGCTGGTATATGAATATCGGCTTCGACGATTAGATTCTGATAAATATATAGGCGTGTGTAAAAGTCGAAAAAATAGTCCCTTATACACTGCAAGAGAGCAATAAGCTTTTACGTTATATTAAACACTGCTTATATATGCCATCGCTCTTGAAGCCTTCGTGAACAGAAACGGCCGGTGGCGGTCGTGTCTTTTCTCACGTTCCAAGAAGACTGATCGCCATGGTACAAGTTAAAATTTCCTAAGCATGGAGTTAACAGCAATCATATAAATAAGTAAGTAAATAAATACACAAACAAATAAATAAATACATTTTGACATCGCTGTTTTATCTGTTACAGGGATGTTGGTCCTGAGTGCCCAATTTACTAACGGAGTGTGTAAGTACATTTCTCCAACATCATATTTAGTTCTAAAAAACTATGCATAAATACATTTTTTTCTTACCAATCCTTGGTTTTTGAGAAGGGAAGTATTTTATAACTCAGAGTAGCCCATTTCAAGCCCATGACCAACTTTTCTATAAACATTTCTGAGAAAAACCTCCTGACACTTTTATGACATTACGTCTTAATATCACAGGGTTTCTGCAAAACAACCCTTACGATA
This sequence comes from Acanthopleura granulata, assembly GCA_016165875.1. Classification (NCBI taxonomy): domain Eukaryota; kingdom Metazoa; phylum Mollusca; class Polyplacophora; order Chitonida; family Chitonidae; genus Acanthopleura; species Acanthopleura granulata. Next base: position 40,399,303 of record JABBOT010000002.1, on the reverse strand, counting down.
AGAAAAGTGAAACTGAAAATGAAAAAGAGAAGCCTGGCTTCGGCTTCTGGGGAAAGAATGGGATTCCGAAGAAGTCAGAGCCTACGCCATCTCCGAACGACGACAAGGCCACAGCCTACAAGAAAGCTGTCCTTAAAACAACTGAGAACTCAAAGGAAGCAGTGAATAAAGCGACAGAAAAAATTCAGGACGCTACGAAGAAAGTCAATTCTAACACTAAAGACTCGGTGCAAGAAACAATTGCAATCGTCAAGAAGACTTCATCGGAAACCATTCAAAATGTCAAAAAGGCTGTAGATGAAGTGAAACATAGTGTTGCGAAAACGATGGAAAATCGAAACGCTGTAATCGAGGAGGTGAAACCTGCAGTACAGAAAGTAACTTCGGATGTGATGAAAGGCGGGTGGTGGTTTACTAAAAAGAAGGCGTCAAGTTTTTGGAAAACTTCGGTGAAGTGGACTTCCATTCTTAAACCCAAAACAGAAAGGCTAAAACTATACTTAGAAAAGACATTCTCCACCAACAATTTCGACGATCTCTGTTCTGGCAGAGTTTCGGAACTGAGTGCAGAACTGAAAGGAATGTCTAACGAATTTGTCAAAGAAATACCACAAAAATGTGTAAGTATTTTTATCACCAGCACCAGAAAGCCTGACATTCAAACCTAAATATTCAATTCTGCGGTCACACGGCTCGTCAGTCAATTCCTCTTTAAAATATTTTTACAAGGTGTATTGGACAAAATTGCTTTTAACAAAGACAGTTCCCATATTAAAGTCAGTAAGGAGATAATGAAATGTGAATCAAGTATAAAGACTGTTGTATGCGGGATGACAAACGGTTTTATCAGGATAGATACGGTATCTATTCTCAGATCACGGTTGGACTTCTTGAAAGGGCGGAAGGTCTGGGATTTTTGAAGAAACTGTCCCTGAGGAAAAAATTCGAGGAAGTCCTCCCTGAAATGTCATCAGCAGACAAAGTCCAAGTCATTTCTCAGTAAGTGAAAGAAAAATCGATTTGGCGTAAACAAAGCATGGTCTCCACCATGATGACACAGTGAAAGTTTTAGAGAATGGAAGAAACATTAGATAAGTTGATTTAAATCCCCAACAAAAACCGTACAAAAAGTATTGAGACCTCGTGACTGATGAACATTGATTCATTTTTAATGTACTTATTTATATGTACCGCGAAAACATGAATTGCTGTGCTGAAAAGCGACGCGTATCAGTTTTGGTTTGATTTTACAGGGATTTGGATATGTTCAGCGGAAGCGAAAAGATAATCAGTGGCCTAACTGATGACGAAGCTTTCAGCATCTGCGAGAGAGTCAACACGATAAACCTACCTCTTGTCATGACATACGGGGTAAGTGTCGGGTGTGTTCGGGATAAGTTTCTTCCCATTTCGACAAAAACAGGTTGACATATTTCTCATTTGATAAGGTTGTAAGTATTTCCGGATGCTTTTCTCGAAGGAGCCTACTAACGGCTTATGGGTGTGTTATACACAAATTTTTGTGTTATATGGACGAAGATTAAAACTTTGATACTCAAAACGGAAATTCGTTTTTTCACAACACCGACTAGTGGTCACAGGTGTTTGGGGTTTTCCTAATATAGTTCCTTTTCCAGAAAACCTTCTCCGCGAAGCTCAGTGGGCGTTTGAAGAAGTGTGTACACCAGGATGTGATTTCCGTGAAAGGTTGTGCCTCATTTTTGACAACAGCTTTGAGTCCATGTGTTGAGAAAATGACATGTGCTCAAACTAAAGATTTTGGAGAGGCAAAATTACCAAATCGTCTGGTGAGTGGTCCATAAAGGTAACCCTAGTCAATTACTGATTTCAACAATCAATGAATTCAACCACATACTAAATTATTACATCAGACCTTGGTAACGCCCTACAGCTGAATATTTCATGTAGTGCAGTATCCATTCTTTCACGCTTTTAATGTCTACTTCACATTCGCTACCATATGGCTGAGATACTGCCGACGTGGCGTTAAGCCATAACAATTTATTCAATCCACTTCACACATATTTTCAATTAGTAAACTATCGAATGAGACGCAATGATCCAACTTTAATACTGATAACTATTACAGCACCCAACCAACGACCTTGTAACTATCCTAACATGCACACTCCATGCGCACAACTGAAATCAAATAGCAGTTTAAAGATACTATATAAGTTCAAAAATGCATTGCTTGTATGCTTGTGCATGAAAGCTTCTCAACTATTAAATTTATTCCATTCTCTTTCTATTGCAGTCCAAACTTGTGACGAAGGCATGTACCCAGGTAAAGCATATTTCATTTTTTTCCATTTACATGACTGACCCCATAATTGGACCATTGCTTCTTTTGAACAATATAAATCACATGAAGACTGTGCAAAATAGTCTAAGTTGATCACTTTTATCATTGTTGTTATTTAATCAGAACATTGACGAAGAGAAAGTGAAGGATATGCCATGCGCAGCCCTAACACAGCTCCGCTTAATAGACATCATGTCTGTGAGTGCCAAGTCCTGGTTTTCGTCGTTGAGCAAATTAACCAAGTGCTATAGCGACAGAGAGGCCTCAAAAGAGACACAAGAGGCTGGGGGAGAAGAGGAGAAACCGGCAGAGAAGAAGAAGAAGAAGAAAGCGTTGGTAGAGAAAGTGAAGAAAGCCGCTCAGACTCCCAGAAAAACGAAGAAGAAACCGGCTAAGCTGTCAAGCAGACAACTCGTCAAGAAGGTGAATAAAGCCAAACCATAATGACGGGTTCGTTAACTAAATACTTCAAACAAGTAACTTCTGACATAAATCTTATATACCAATTTGTTAACTGCTTAAATCTTTTTATGTAACAAGCACAATGAAAGAACTCAAGAGAGGCTACAACCATAACAGAGGTTAACTAACAAGAGGCCGGATTTCACCGATTACGTGAAACTCGTCATTTATAACATTGTCGTGGATGTTCAGGCTTCACGTTTCATGTCACAGTCTTGTTTGTATCACAGAATTTTCCAACTACACTTTCTTGTCAGATTCAACTTAAAGATTTGGATAAGGAAGCACTGTTCAACCTATTGGAATCAGATTTAGCTCTGGCGATTAAGCCACGGGAAATCAGAGAAGTGGATGTGGAGATACTGTGTAATCCGGACGTCCCCAGCACTGCTTACTCAAAACTGAAGGATAACACGGTACATTACAGCACTGATATCGATGCTGGTTCAACCAGCCGTTACTTATAACGTATGCATAAAATATGTGGGTTCTATACGGTGGAAATGTATTGACAACTCTGGTGACAACATGCAATCACTTTTAACTATATATAGAGGAAATGTAGAGCAAGGTGTGGTTTCATTTTTTTTCCTTTGAAGTAAAATTTAAATAGTTTATATGTGCTTGAAATGGATTTACACCAGCACTCATCTTACATGTTATTTCGTTCGTTCAACTTTATGTAATCAGACAAAAATCCGTCAGTGTCATATTTTCCCGGCCTGCCGTAATTGGTGAAAGCCGAATGTTGCATCATGGGGGTATGGGTGCACAGCTAGGCCTATCCATCTTCTTCACTGAAGCTGATTTTGGGAAACACCTTTCTGTGGGGTATATCAGAATGGTCATGAGGAAATCATCACACATGGTCAGGTACTTAACAAACCTCATTGCCTTGGGCCACAATCCAACATTAGTTATTTTAATTCTGAGACACAGTTTCAATGATTAAGGGCTATAGTGTTACGAAGAGAAGCAGTGTACATCGCTATGCAAAAGACTTAAAGATAACTAACACTAAATCCATTCTTGTATAGAGAAAAGCGACAAAGAAGAGGTGCGCAGAGACATTTGCAGAGGGTCCGCTGAGTGCACGGGGTCTGACCATTGTGGACATGTCCGCGAAAGAGTTGAGAGCAGAGCTGGAGGAGATTACCGATCCTGAGCAGCTGGTGGCGACGGTGGCAGACGCATGCGTATATGCCTTCCAGCTAAGGCCGGGGCTGGTAAGTCACGCCACACACATTCAACGGCGATTATCAGCTTTTTTTTCGGGGGGGGGGGGGGGGGGGAAGGCACTAAAATTGTTCAGCATGCCTAATAGTATAAATCAATATGGAAACTATTTCTCACTTTTATTGATAAAATTTGCCTTCATTACATGTTTTCTCTACTTTGTTAGATTAAAGTTATGGCAGGCCAAGTGAAGGATCTAAACCTCACGGAAGGGCAGCGAATGGAGGACGTGGCCTGTGTACTTCCAATGTTGGAGTGAGTATATGACCATCTGCAATCTACTCCGAGCTGTTATTATATCGTGCAAATTGTTTCTCTGTGTCTGGTCATATGATCTGTCAGATAAATGTTACATAGTTTGCTTTCTTTCGTTTTGTTTTTTTATTCAGCCCACGCAACACACTACAGTGGAACTATTGCATCACTTAGCAGCTTTGTATATTTTATTAGAAATAATATGCATAGGATAGGGCCTAAATTTATAATCTTTGCTTTTGTGCTTTGTTTTTTTTGGGGGGGGGGGGCTTGGAGGTCGGAGGGGAGCGGTTGAAAGGGGGTGGGGGGCGTATGGTTATTACTTTGGTCAGATGTAAGGTAGTATGGGCCCGGGCTGATGTAGTACACACGATTAGTGGTATTATAACAATGACGACACGCCCTACGCTGCAGGTAACATGCAAGTGTACGGTAGGCCTACAGTGTAAAGTGTGGCATGAAAAATAAATGCTCAGTGGTCAATCCAGGGATTACGGGAAAAAAAAAAACAAACAAAAAAAAAACTCTCGCGACTCTTCCATACCGCAGGGTAGATCTTCTGAAGACATTTTGCGATAGCTACTCTGATCGCCTGAAGCTGGCGCTTGGCAGAGCGGAAGTGGACTTAAGTAAGCGGCCGAAGAAGAAAGGTCGCCTGCTCGGGTTGTGTGAAAACGATAAGGTTTGTTAAATGATGGTTAAATCAGTCACTGATTAAAGAGGTCATCTTAACATTTAATAGTTTTAGTATTCATTAAAGATTAAGCATTTGTTTTAGCGCCTTTTAAAGTGAGCTGTTTAAAATGCAACTATACACTGTAAATTTTGACTTTTACTATTACAAAATTACACTTTTACGCATTAGATATTAAACGCTTGGATATTATAACATTATAATATAGGCATATGTACATGTTTTGGACACTTATGTTTATTGCTTAAATATATGCGTGTATTAAAAACGCTTGTTTGAACTTTAATTACTCATTAAACACGTAGTGTTGGTCATTTTACAGCACAGATTCAGTCATTTATGCAGCAATCATAGTTTTTTGATAGAAATAGTTTCCCATGAAGACTCCCTTGTCATTTGCAGGTGGGAGTGACACCATGTGAGCAAGGCGACCTTGTTTCCCAATACACCGAATCAGATGCCGACACACTGACCTGTGACATCATCAAAGCCGATATGCCATGCATGGGCAAAGTCCGCAGTATAACAGCTCGGAAGAAAATTGTTGAGAAGTGCTTGGACGATCAGGATGACGTTGAACAGGGATGTATAACTCCGGGATTCATGAACAGTTTAGGCAGTCTTACGGATGAGATGGAGGCTGAATCGCTCAATTCAGATTGCAACAAGGTAGGCTTAATTTTTGTTCAAGTTTTTTGGTTAAGAGCACAAGAAGAGTCCCCATTCAACAAGCTAGATTTAAAAGTAATGCCCAAGTTAGGGTATATGAAAGGGAAATTAAGAAATAGACGACTTAGCTTTGGCTAAGGTGAAGTTTTAGAAGGCTAAACGTGTCATATATATGAACAAGTTTTGCCACACGGTCCAATATCTTATATCGCATAAAATTTGTAGTCTTATCCCGAGTTTGCGACCCAGGTTATTATGAGCTGTGTTTGCAGAAACTGCTGGCCGATGCTGGCCCAGCATACTTTAAGGACCGTGCAGAGATGAAACGGAATTGTGACAGTTTGAAGGAATCAGGATCTGTTGAATCGGATGATGAAGAAGATGTTTGCAACCGAGATGACAACGTGACAGTGAGCCGATTGGTGCTTATGGAAATGGGTCTAAAGGAGGCAGAGATCAGCGAAGAGGAGGCGGAAATCTACAAAGAGGAGGCGCCCTCTATTGTCACCTCACGGAAGAAGAGACAAATCAACCTGGGTGGTATAATTCCTGCTATCCTTGGTAAGTCAATGAACTACTGAAGAAAAATGTTTTAATTCGTATGGGGTATAATTCATATTGGTGTCGACAGCCCTCTAGGATTACATCATGGGATTTCCAAAGACGTCGTATTATAAATATTCTAAAACCTGTGGGTTAGTACAAAGTCGTATTATCTTATGTATTTCTAAAGGTTTTGTTCTAAGATGACAGGGGGAAAAACAGAAAAATACTTAATGTATTCTTTTAATATTACCTTTTTTTATATATGAGGTGTATATTTTATTCGCACATTAAACTTCTGATCCTGGATACAACAATGCTTTATTACAGACCGATGGCAGATATCGTGTAAAATTATTCAGCAACTGAATGGCGATATAAGCGTTATTACTCCGGAGCAAATACTGCGAATGTCAGCAGTGGAGTTCCAGACCTGCACCGAACAGCTGGGCACTTACGAGCACTACGACGAGGACATGCTGATAGCACTTGCAAGGAAAGGAAAAGAGGTACATTGAAATTACAAAGTGATTACAAGGTGATCGCAAAACTACTAACGTTAGCATATGACGTATAAGAGCATTGTTGTAAGCCTCAGTTCTTCAGGTGATACAGGCGATGTAAGGCTTTTTTGGATGACCATTTCTCGAATGTGCACTTATGCTTTGGCTAAAATCATACACTTCTTGCTTACTCCCGGTAGGTACGCGGAGATCCAGGGTCTTGGGAGCCGGATGTAATCCTGCCAGCTTTCGTTGCTGGCCTCGAGGATGAGGACATGTCTCGTCTGGATCTAGGTAGCGTCGATGTACTGGAAACACTGGGGCATAGCGCTTACTTTGAATCAGATAAAAAGGTTCGTGAACATCGCTTAAATCAGAGGTGTTGTACTGTCTCTTTCTAACTTTTGAACTTCACATTTGTATGTACTTACATAAACACTGTGTTTCCCAATATTTACCTTTACAATAATTATATCCCATGATGCCATTTTATGATCATCAGAAGAACTGAAGAAATTCATCTGTAAATTAATGAAGGGTATTCTTTATACCAAGTATGCCATGCTTTCCATCCTCTTTCTTTTGAATAACTAGTTTTGCCCAAAGTAACCCATGGAAATTTCATGATCGAAACATGAAATCTAATGCAAGAACTTTCAGGACAACTCGTGAATAACCATGATGATTTCTGTGCAGTATCTATGAAATCTCCCACCCTCGTAGCAGGCGTCATAACTAACGCTATCAACTACTTTCAGGACAATTTATATGGTCAGTTGTAATTATTTTCGAATGTGGCAGCTTTTAACACAACACATACCACATTTTATGTTGTAATATTGTAGTCCAGCCAACTGCTGTCAGCGTGGCGGGAGGACGCTGGTGTGAGCGCCTGGGAGATGACGGCTGATCAGGTGGTTGCTTTGGGGGCAGGTCTTTGTAGTCTCTCTCTGGAGGACCTCAGAGCGATTAACCAGACAGCTCTAGAGTGAGTCAGCTTTTAACTATCTACTCGGCCAGTATATACCCAGATAGCTGAGCTCTAAGCAACCCACTCAGTCCATCTGTGGTAAGCTACGTCTAAAGCTCTATAACTGAGCTATAAAAAGCGTATGACCAACGTATCTCTAATTTTGGAATATCTCGCACTGGGTCTGTAATACTTGAGACTCCTGTGTTCCAACGCTTCCCTATAACCCTGTTTAACTACTTAATTTTAAACGTTTATTATGCTAAGATTTTAGAGGCATAAAATTTTAATTTAAAACAGTTTTGCTTGTGTCGTAAAACATGTTCAGATTGGCCTTCCGTATTTGCCACAACATGACAGCAGTATCGCTGAAATGGCGTTAGGCCAGAATCATTCGTTCATTCTTTGATTAAGAAAAGTTTACACCACAGCTGATAAGGCCAAACCATAGGGTTACATTATAGGCAATATATCTATCTGCCTAGATACTATAGCTGCTCTGCCTTGATGATTCAGGGAAGCGGTGGAAACATTGGGCTCACTCATCTGTATGAGTTACGAAGCCATTGTGCTACTTTACCAGCGTGTCATTCAGATCTGGGACGTGGATGTTTTAGATTCTGAACAGGTCGCTTCTCTTGGAAATTTGATAGGTAAGTTCTGAACGGTAACCGAGCTTACACACGTATTTCCAGTACAGAACAGGATGTTCTCCTGTTTCAACATTGACCTCGCAGACGAAGTATATTCATCCTTCCCCAAAATAACCTGACCGTCGTCATACTTTTGAAATAATATTGAGCAAGGTAGAAAAGACATATCAAATCAATACCGCCAGTTCTCTGGGGTTTGTTGTCACGAAATTCCCAGCCACTCGTACGTGGAACATTATCACACGACCAATGTGTTTATACTCCATTAACCACAGGGAAATATGACATTTCAAATGGTAGGCCAATCTAATCGTCCGTCCGTTCAAAGGCTGTTTTTCATTACATGTCAGCATGCACATAATTTTCATATTTTTTTCAAATTTGCCGTGTTTGATGTTTGTCGCAGTAACTCTTCTCCCAGCATAAGTTAACATGTGATAACAGTCTGAAATTGCGCTCTTACTTAGTCTCTCACAGGCTATGCTAAATCATAAACGTCGAAGTGCTTACAAAATTGATGGCGATTCTAAATATGAAGGTGCAATATGTAACACTGGTAAATTCATAAAAACAACATGACCCACATATATATACGATGATAAGGTGCGCATTGTGTTTATCTATTATCAGCTGGTGCGAACTTCACAACTCTTGAGCTGGATGTAATACCGGACATTTCCATTGACGAAGAGGTTCTCATCCAAATACCAGCAGATAAATGGGAGGTAATATCATAAAACACACCCCAACCCTTCAGATTTGTACTCAACATATTTAGGGAGTTCAAAATAGGAAGAATGGCAAACATTTCTGTTATAATAACTTGCTATGGTATTTATGAAATTGTAATATACTTGTAATTATTCAATTCATTTCCAGATAATGTCAAGACATTTAGGGTCTTAAAGACATTTGAATATGAAATTATAACTACTTACAATTATTCAATTCATTTTCAGATATTGTCAAGACATTTTTTAATCTTGAAAGTTTCTTCTTTCTTTTCAGACGGTGAGTAAGGAGCAGCTTAGAGCTTTAACTCAGGAACAGGCGCATATTTTACAAACACATGTTCTGGAGCATTTCGCTAACAGCAGAAAAGCCATTATACTGCAAATGGCCGGAGAGGAAGTTCCAGATGAGATTCCTGATGATGACGTCGACCTTTTCCCAGAAGATCCTAATACTAATGGCTCTCTTATTCCAGACAATGCAGGAGAGGGCGACGAAGACGCACAACCACCTGTTCCTGGTGATTTAGATGAGGAATTGGGTTTTCCCAGCGACGAAGGAAAGGAAGAAGTGGATCTAAAACCACATGTTCCTGTTGAAGAAGACAGGGAATCCCATGTTTCCGGCGACGAAGATCCTAAAAAGGACGAAAATGATACAAGAACACGTGTTGGTGGTGAAGGGGGTGTGGAATTACCTGTTGTCGAAGGCCCTAACAAGGATGAAGATGATCCAAAGCCACATGTTACTGTTGCGAAAGATACTGAACCCCATGTTCCCGGCGATGAAGCCCCCTACAAGGGCGAAGTGGATCCAAAACCGCCTGTTCGTGATGGAGATGATATGGAATCCCATGTTCCTAGCGACGAAGATCCTGACAAGGGCGACAGAGATCCAAGACCACCTCTTCATGGTGAAGGGGGTGTGGAATTACCTGTTGTCGAAGGCCCTAACAAGGATGAAGATGATCCAAAGCCACATGTTACTATTGAGAAAGATACTGAACCCCATGTTCCCGGCGATGAAGCCCCCTACAAGGGCGAAGTGGATCCAAAACCGCCTGTTCGTGTTGGAGATGAAATGGAATCCCATGTTCCTAGCGACGAAGATCCTGACAAGGGCGACAGAGATCCAAGACCACCTGTTCGTGGTGAAGGGGGTGTGGAATTACCTATTCCTGTTGATGAACGTCCTGGCGAAGGCAAAGGGCACATAAAACCACCTGTTTCTGGCGAGGAAGAACCTTACAAAGGCGAAGGGGATGGAAAACCGCCTGGTCCTGCGGACAGAGATTTGGAACAGGGGCCACCGAAGGGTGAGCAGGACACAAATGCGGTCAGGGATGACGCTGTAGACGGAAATGGCCGGCATTCCATAGTTTCAAATACCATTCGCTTGCTTGGAGATCTGACTAAACTAAGAAGAGAACAAATCAAGAAACTCAAAGACGAGAAATTACCACCCAACGTGATGGCCAAGCTTCCTGAAGAAGAGGTAACAATATGATTTTGGCAGATTAATTTTGCAGAAGAATTAGTCTACTTTGTAAAATATATAAATGTAATATAAATCTCTGGAACCGTATTGAATAGCGCGTTTACTTACCCAGTCCTTTCTTTCTCTGTTTAAAGATTGACCCCGAATTGGTTGATCAGCTAGGCGAGCAAAGTAAGACGCCAAAACAGATGGCAGTGTTACAGAGCAAGCTCCGAAAAAAAATTCCCTCCACAAAGACGGAAGTGTCCAAGTAAGTGCTTAAAAACTCTCGACTAGCCGTTCCTAATTTATCTTTTACGTAACTACAGAAGGTAATCTTTCTGCTCATGTTAATAAAAAAACATTGAGGAGAGAAAAAGGAAGTGTCGTTGTGGAACTGATGGTGTTTGTAGAAATGGGGTGGGGGCGGCACAAAAGGTATTGGTGTCATGCATCCTAATGAACTAACATTTTACATGCTCATTATTGCAGATTGATGAAATGGATGTCATTTCGAAACCTGAAGAAAGTGAAAGATGACATCATTCGAGATCTGCGCCCACACATCTCTACCATGGACAGGAGACAGGTGAGTATAATGTGTGATTAAAGTCAATCTTCAGATATAGTGGTGATTTTATCCTTACAGTATCATTTATCTTGATTATGCGAACTGTGTACATGCGTTTTATTCTTTTTCACCAGGCTAGCAAAACAGGGCGAAGAATAATCAGATCGGTGGTTGACAGCTTTCGAAATGCTGGTGAGAAGCATAGAAAAGCTGAAGAATTGATGGGCACAGAATTAGTGAATGAAGCTTCCAAACAAGACCGAACACAAATCCTTAACCAAATTGGAAAAATGACTGTGGATACCTTAAAGAAAGTTGGTCTCAACAAACTGAAAAGATTGTCTGCAGATTACGTAAGTCTTTCATTACGGTAAAGAGAAAACGTTGACAGATGTGCTCTTCTGCAAAATGGTATTCAACTTACGTCTGGTAGTATTCTCCAAATGCTAGTAAGTTTTGGACAGTGTTCAAAGTTGTGTTTTGTTATAGGTCAGACATTGACTTTCACAATTCTTTCATTGTCATTTACTCTTTCAGTGACATTTAGCAGTTGGAAATACACAACAGGAAATGAGTCATAGCGGAGATAAAATGATTTCACGTGTAACCATTTCTCAGCTATCGTAATGTCGTCGATTCACTGATTTTACTCTCTTTGCTATACTCTTGTGTATTATGGATGTGCAACTTTTATTAATTTGACAACGACGTTTCGATATACCGAAAAATTGGAGAAATGAACACATTTCATTTAGTGTGATGCAATAAACTGTTTTTTGAATAAAAAATAGTTTCGCCATGTAAAGCACTTGCGCGAAACTGACGTGGGTTATAACAGACATTAAACGAACACAAAATGTATGTGAGCTAAAGCAGACAGGTACTTTATATATCTGGCGTCCTGGAGTCATGACTTGTGGTCAGTTGTGTTGTGGACGATATGAGTAAGTTTTGTTACGCAACCGTATTACCATGACTAGAGTTATGACTTATAATTTGTATTGTACCTAAACATATCCTTGTTGCAAGTTAAGGAGCCAGTGTCCACAAAGCGAGCTATAAATTCATCCAGAATTTAAAATTTGATTTGAAAGCTTATTTTTGTGACAAATTTTTCATGACGATAAATGCATCCTAATTTGAAATTCTTGGGCCATAAACTTGCCAAGAAATTGAACTTTAGAAACCAAGTTTGCGAATTTCGCTCCTGATACTATATATCACCTAATTATAAACACACTTTTGCTGCATTTCTTCAACGCTTTCTTCAAAACTATACTTTCTCTCTTTCGTTAAAGTGACGCTACATTGCATACTGATGTCGTATTTTTGCTTCAGGCGAAAGAAATCGTCAAGAAAATGAAACAAAGCAATGAGGTAAGAAATGTATTATTTCTTTCACATCGAATGACATCAAAATACATTGGCGGTATATCAGCTGACAGTCTGCGTCTTCTGTACAAACCAAATGACTGAAGTGAAATAAATAAAAGGAATAAGAGCTTCAACAGATTGGCTGCTGTAAACTAAAATTCATGCCTTCCACAGTCTTTGAAACGAAACGGCACAGATTTTTTTAAACACAATGACACCTGAATGCAAGATGTGTTGAATTACCAGCTAAAGTACCATTAGTTTTATTTCATTTGGTGTCAGTGGCGTCAGGTGTGATTTCTCTAGCATTGTTCATGAAGGTTTACAATATTACGCTCACTAATGTACATACAAAAACCAGTTGTCACAATATAGACCTAATGGACGGATTATTCCGTGACTGAACACTCATTATGAAATCGATACTACTTAGATGATTATATGGAAACTAACAGCCGATTGTATAAACTGATGTCATATAAAGGTGACAGCCGATTATGTAGAGACTGGAGGCCAAATAAAGGTGACTGGTGATCGATTGTACGACAACTGAGTTATAGCTGCTTTTTTTTAACGACTGGGCACCACCGACCGTTATTTGTTAAGGACCGTTATCTCTTATAGAGTGTCCTCCATATGTACCGATTACATTTCTCTTCATGTGAACAGTGGAGCTGTAAAGGCAGCAAGCTAAAGGAACTTTCTGAGGTGACTCCCAAACGTATGAGGATGTTTGTGCCTGCCACATGCGTGGAGGAGGCCGATGAGGCGAGCGTGGAGGAAGTAGTGGAGGGATTGGGAGAGGCGGCGGTGCCGCGGGAGGATGAGGAGCCGAGGTCCCTGAGGAAGACACTCCTCTCTCCCGCCGTGTCGGTATTCACGTCCAGGGTAACCATCTTTCCTTCCCGTCACTTATACGCCTTTCACGTTTTCAGGTTTTTTTTTAATTTGTGAAATCATTAAGGCTAAACTACAAGTAACCTCTGTACTTTTAGGTCAGTCTTTTTTTTGTTTAAAATATTAGGACTTGTAGGATTCTAAAAATGTGTAAAAGCTACTGTCCTCTCCTGGTGCCCGTCTCACGAAGCAGTGGCAACTTGCGCTTGGAGGAACTGCCATGACAACATACAGGCCTGCTGAAAAGATACGTCACCATGGTAAATGCGCTTGACGTAAACTTGCGACAGTTTTGTAAAACGGACCCCTGATGTCACTTACACACGTGTCATGTTATCACTTTTCTAGTCAAGTCATTAAGATTACACCAAACATACCCTCTACCTTTTCTTCGACTAAGATATCCCTTTCCGTTGAAAAAAATAACTTTAGTTCTTGGAAAAGTAAAGAATGTAAAAATACGTAAAACTTAACGCAAGTTTAACTTTAAGCTTGGTTTGGATACTGTTCTATTCTAATGGAGGTATAAAGCTGCCTTGCATAAGCAAATAAGGCATTGCCTGTGGAATTTGCATTGACCACAGATGATGAAGAGAGCCAAGAAAATGACGAAGAAGCACTTCAAGCCTATACTAGGCTCCATGATGGTGGGCTTTGTACCCGTCCGGAAACTTGAAGACATGCCCGAGGCGACTGTTTGCCAGGAGGACGTTAGTTACGACTACACTCTACTGGCACAGGTAAGCAGAGCTATTTATAAAAATACATTAGTCTGATTTAAAATTAAAACATGATTTCCGAGAGGTAATGTTGGAATCAAACGATAATGGGGTAAACGTGAGAAGGAAAAAAGAGAAAAAAAATCAATAATAATAAGAGTTTTGAGAGCACTGAGTTCCTTGAAGACACTTTCAGCGGTGGTTGTTATATAAGTGCACACAGTACTGATTTCAATCATCCGATAACGATGCTGGACTTTCAGACGTCATGTTTACTAAAGAAGAAGTTGTTGTCCTTAAGTCATTACGCTTTCTGACGCAGGTCTCTTTTATCCGAAGCAGTCCGTTAAGTCTTGGTTACGCACTCTATGACGTTATTTTGTAGCGATTGCTCTTGATAGAGAAGTGCAAAGGATCCTTCGGTAAGCTGACCGGAAGTAATGTGGCGTCGTACGGAGCGCTGGCCAGTGCCATGACACCGGAAGACATCGAGGACATTGACGCCGAGGACGATGACATCTGGTCAACAGCCAAGGCATTTTGTCAGCATGAGAGGGACTTGACTCAGGAACAGGTATGGTGGTGTCGCCAGCTGTCCCATCCGATTTCTATTTACCACCAGAGTCATGTTGTTTAGATAATATCTTATTCGCGTTGTACATCTCACTTGTGCCATATTGGTTTGGTAACATCACATTTGTGTTGTATACCAGCAGTTTGATATCAGTTTGTCAATTCCACTGTCGTTTTGCATACCAGAAGTGTAAGAAACCAGTTGCATGGTAAAAATGAGATGTTCTGGATGATGACACGGATGGTTACGGCTGGTATCTAATGAGACAAAAGTCTCACTGGCCATAGGCAAAGTGCCTGTAAACATCTCGTCAGTAAACCTAATGACATTTGCCTCCTCTGAGGCAAATGACGCAAAATTAAGGCTTCAAAACTGTCAAATCCAGTACTTACTGCAATCACCTAAACAACTACCTGCACAGAAAATATAGGTTTCTGAAACAAAAAAAACCATCAACTTTGAGATAAAAAAATTTAAATGAAGCCCCCTGTCTCGTGAATGCACACCAAAACTGCTCCGATCACCAGCGCAGCTTCTCGGGGAAATTCCATGCGCCCCTTGGAAATGTATTATGACTCACAAACAAATCAGCAGCATTCAGATGATGAAACAGCCGGTTGCAATATAAGTGCATTGCGGAATTCACACATTATTCTCGTTTTAGCCGGCCAGTTTCAAATCTATTCTTTCAATGAACCACCAACACCATGTACAAAGTTGTTTCCAGGGAGACGTGTCCCCCTGCTGGAGGAGAGCGAGATGACAAATAATTCGCCTTACTCGTCTTTTAAAATTATCCTTTTTATAATTACCTTTAAATGTTCAACATTGCTTACGTAGGTGTGGTTTTAGGTGGCACTCTCTATGTTAATGAAGACTAGACTGAACTATTTTACTGTTGCTGAGGAATATAATTCGTGATGCTGAATGCTCTGTCAAGTAACATTGTTGTGCCAAATTCATATTCACGAATCATACTTCAACACTATCTCATTAGCGTCACACTATCTGGGACATCATACCAGTGTCCATATACCAACAATACCATACCAGCGTGACACTTATCAGTAGTGAACGTAAGTATGTCATGTATCCGCAGTTATAAATGCTGTCACTTAGAGTCACAAAGTAGCAATAGCGTGCAGCTGTCTCACTTATCACTAGTGTCATCTGGATCAGCAACCACGTAGGTCGCAAATTCGAGCTCAGCTGAAGGTGGTTTGTTTTGAAAACTTTAATTTTTCGATTTTAGGAGACAGCCCTATACAACAAAATAAAGCCTCGACTAATCAAGAACGCCTATGCTGCTTTGAAAGACGAAGACACACTGGAGAAGTTAAAATGTCTGTTGAAACACTTGGACGATAGGTAAGCACCTTATGGTCAGGAACACTGTGGCGACATGAATAAATATCTGGGTGTGTCATGAATATGTATGCGCGCGTGTGTGAAGAAGGGCTGGAGGAGACTGGGTGGGAGTGAGGATGGATGTCTTTCTGTGCTTCTGCACGATTGGCAGTTAGTGGACCCCATGAGCCGATGAGTGCCTGGGTGCTGGGCGATTGTCTGAATGAGCCTGTGAATATGGAATGGTGGAGGGTGAGTGGGAATCTTGGCGGATATTTGCGTGGGTGTGTGAATGAGGACTGCAGATGAGTGAGTGGGAATCTTGGCGGATATTTGCGTGGGTGTGTGAATAAGGACTGCAGATGAGTGGATGAGAGTCTTGGTGGATATTTGCGTGGGTGTGTGAATAAGGACTGAACATGAGTAGATGGGAGCCCTGGCGGATATTTGCGTGGGTGTGTGAATAAGGACTGCAGATGAGTGGATGAGAGTCTTGGTGGATATTTGCGTGGGTGTGTGAATAAGGACTGCAGATGAGTGGATGAGAGTCTTGGTGGATATTTGCGTGGGTGTGTGAATAAGGACTGCAGATGAGTGGATGAGAGTCTTGGTGGATATTTGCGTGGGTGTGTGAATAAGGACTACAGATGAGTGGATGAGAGTCTTTGCGTGGGTGTGTGAATAAGGACTGCAGATGAGTGGATGAGAGTCTTGGTGGATATTTGCGTGGGTGTGTGAATAAGGACTGCAGATGAGTGGATGAGAGTCTTGGTGGATATTTGCGTGGGTGTGTGAATAAGGACTGCAGATGAGTGGATGAGAGTCTTGGTGGATATTTGCGTGGGTGTGTGAATAAGGACTGAACATGAGTAGATGGGAGCCCTGGCGGATATTTGCGTGGGTGTGAGGATTGAGGATGATTGGGTGGGAATCTTGGCGGATATTTGCGTGGGTGTGTGAATAAGGACTGCAGATGAGTGGATGAGAGTCTTGGTGGATATTTGCGTGGGTGTGTGAATAAGGACTGAACATGAGTAGATGGGAGCCCTGGCGGATATTTGCGTGGGTGTGAGGATTGAGGATGATTGGGTGGGAGCCTTGGTGGATATTTGCGTGGGTGTGTGAATAAGGACTGAGGATGATTGGATCTGAGTCTTGGTGGATATTTGCGTGGGTGTGCGAATAAGGACTGAAGATGAGTGGATGGGAATCTTCTCGGATATTTGCGTGGGTGTGTGAGTGAGGACTGAGGATGATTGGGTGGGAGTTTGGGTGGGTGCCTGCGTAGCTGTGTATATAAAGTCTAGAGAAGAGTGGACGCGTGCCTGGGGAATTTCTTAACTATAGCCTCACATTGACTGATGTCAAAGGAAAATATCACCCTGCTTTCTGGTAGGACGACATAATGATCGATGATTACAGAACAGAGGGCGCTTGACGTTGTCGCTGATGTGTTTAAGGACGGGTGACTTGTGTCTAAGATAAAGGCAGTTAATGAAGCGGGTGACCGGGGGGGGGGGGGCGGTTGCTATTCTCTGAGGAGAATAGTGTCCTGTATTCAAGTTCTTTCCATATTTTTGCAGTATTTTGGATAACATCGAAAGCGGGGATTTCGAAAAAGTGTGTGAATACATCGGAAAATGCGAACTTGCCAAAATGAAGCCGGAAACAGTCGAGAAGCTGAAGACGTTATGTTTGAAGGTATGGTCACAATCTTCAAAAATTCAAGTTTGTATGATACCCTCTGCGAAAAAGTGTGAGTCATCTCAGGCGAGTGGGACCTGTGGCAATGAAACAGTAAATCTTGTTCTCGAGAAAATCTGTTGGCCAACATCTAGTCGAATCTCTAATTTATCAGATCTACCACTACAATGCCTTGTGTATGAATTACAGTGAAGTATCTTGGGATTTTACTGTAAGGACAATGGTATACATGTAAGATTAATCGGTTAGGCTATATGCGATATCATTTGCTACGTGGTTAGCAGTATAGATAGAAACATGCCTTCTACTATGATATGGATGTATAAATAGTCGATATTTAACCATTTATATAACAGGAAATTTTGTTCTGATTCAGACCAAGATCTCGTACAAGAAAATGGGCGGATTGTTACGGGCCATGAAAGCGTCAGACTTGGAGGACGAAGAGGAACAAGTTTGGGAGAGTATTGAAGAGCTCAGTAGTGAAGTTCTCTCCCCTGAGGCCAGGCAGGCGCTGTATTCAACTGTCTGCGACAGTAAAACGTACGGTTGGCAGTTAATCAGACTGATAATCATACTCAAATACACATGTAAACTTGTTGCGAGAGAAGCAACAATAAACGTAGCCTACTCTCATGGCTGGTTCAACACTTCAGTATACATGTATCTTGTTAACAGAAACAGGCCTACTTTAATATTGAAAAGAAAAATGCAGACGAATAAATAAATGATTAGCCATATGTATTTTGCATTTATTTAGACTTAATAAAGCCGAAAGCTATCAAGCGTCCGTCGCGTGGAGATATCTACTTTTATTTGTAAAACCCATGCAAATCTCATTCCTAGACCAAAAATTGCAGCCCTGCCTTGAAGCGTTCTGCGATGCACACCTGCATGTTTTGAGTGAAGATAGGCCTGTATTATGTCACGTGCTTTACATGTATTGCATTTTGTGGTGTATATATATTGTAGGCCTCTATTGTGCTACGTCAAGCTCTGGCTATGTTACTCTATTTCCGTTTTAGAGGAAAGACGGATTCGAAGCTTGGGGCCACGGAAATGGCGCTGTGCGGAAGGTTGGTCGGCGAGTTTGGTGATCTGTCCACTGTGGACGAGGTAAGATGTAATGTAAGGGCACCTGTCAATTGTGGACGAGGTAAGATGTGATATAAGGTCACCTGTCCTCCGTGGACGAGGTAAGACGTGATGTAATGACACCTGTCCATCGTGGACGTGATAAGACGTGATGTAATGACACCTGTCCATTGTGGACGAGGTAAGATGTGATGTAAAGGCACCTGTCAACAATGGACGAGGTAAGATGTAATGACACCTATCCATCGTGGGCGAGGTAAGATGTGATCTAAGGGCACCTTTCTACCGTGGGCCAGGTAAGATGTGATGTAAAGGCACCTGCCTACCATGTAGGAGGTAAGATGTAATGTGAAGGCACCTGTCTATCGTGGACGAGGTAAGATGTGATGTTAGAGCACCTGTCCATCGCGGATGAGGAAACATCATGATGTAAGTCACCTATGAAAGGGGTGAAATATGATATAAAAGCATCTGTTCACCGTGCAGGCTGAGGTGTGATGTAAGGGCACATATCCACCGTGGACGAGGTATTATGTGATGCAAAGGCACCCGTCCATCGTGGACGTTGTAAGATGTGATGTAAGGGCACCTGCCCATCGTGGACGAGGTAAGATGTGATGTAATGACACCTGCCAATCGTAAGCGAGGTAAGATGTGATGTAAGGGCTCCTGTCCATCGCGGACTAGGTAATATGTGATGTAAGGGCACCTGTCCACTGTAGACGAGGTTCGATGTGATACAAGGGCGCCTGTCCATCGCGGACTAGGTAAGATATGATGTAAGGGCACCTGTCCATCGTGGACGTTGTGAGATGTGATGTAAGTCGAGGTAAGGTGTGATATAACCTGTCGACTTTTGACGAAGTAATACGTGATGTAAGGTAACATGGCCACCGTGGACGAGGTAAGATGTGAAATAACGACACCTCTCCATCGTGGACGAGGTAAGATGTGATGTAAGGGCACCTGTCTTCCGTGGGCCAGATAAGTTGTGATATAAAGGCACCTGTCCACTGTGGAAAAGGTAAGGTGTCAAGTAAGGGCACGTGTCCACTGTGGACTTAGCAAGTGCATCTGTCCATTGTGGAAAAGGTAAGGTGCGATGCAAGGGCACCTGCCCGCCGTAGACGAGGTACTATGTGATGTACGGAGGCCTGTCTACGACATGATATGAAGTTCTCATGCTAAAGTGTGCAGAACGGTAGATAGCTCTGTATTGGTATGTGGATTTCAGGAAGTGGTGGTAGATCTGGTAGAGCCCATCAGCCGGGAGTGTGAGGCTGGCCGCAAGAAGATGGCGGAATGTGTGAGGAGTGGCCAGGCCAAGGCCGACTGCAAACAGAACCACAGCGGATGTAAAGAATCCATGGCACACATTTTCCGGACCCTCAGCAAGACGGAGGCGCAAGCAAGTCGCAGAAAAAGATCCGAGCGCGTCCGCAGAATGGCAGGTAATATGCGTGTGGAGTATAAGTGACTATAGTACTTAGTAGATTACTATAGTAGATTAGTAAAATGTTATATGGGTGAAAGCAGACAAATAAAGGGTAAGTGTCACACAGATAAGGGTATTTTTAGTTCAGGTAAAGATCAGTCAAACCGATGTTACGGTTTCACTCTGGTGAATGCATGGTCTCTCTCCGGTGAATGTGTGGTGTCACTCCAGTGAATGTGTAGTTTCACTCCGGCGAATGTGTGGTGTCACTCAGATGAATATGTGGTGTCACTCCGGTGAATATGTGGTGTCAGTCAGGTGATTGTGTGGTGTCAGTCAGGTGAATGTGTGGTGTCACTCCGGTGAATATGTGGTGTCACTCCGGTGAATGTGTGGTGTCAGTCAGATGAAAGTGTGGTGTCAATCAGGTGACTGTGTGGCGTCAATCAGGTGAATGTATGGTGTCACTAGGGTGAATGCATGATGTCACTCCGGTGAATGTGTGGTGTCACTCCGGTGAATGTGTGGTGTCAGTCAAGTGATTGTGTGGTGTCAGTCAGGTGAATGTGTGGTGTCACTCAGGTGAAAGTGCAGTGTCACTCCGGTGAATGTGTGGTGTCAGTCAGATGAATGTGTGGTGTCAGTCAGGTGAACGTGTGGTGTTATTCAGGTGAATGTGTGGTGTCATTCAGGTGAATGTGTGGTGTCACTTAGGCGAAGATACAGTGTTACTCAGGTGAAGGTACGGTGTCATTCAAGTGAAGGTATGGTGTTACTCAGGTGAAAGTGCAGTGTCACTCAGCTGAAGACATGACGTCACTCAGGTGAAGGCATGATGTCACTCAGATGAATGTGTGGTGTCACTCAGGTGAATGCATGGTGTCACCGAGGTGAAGGTATGGCGTTACTCAGGTGAAGGTATGGTGTCACTAAGGTGAAGGTAGAGTGTCACTCAGCGGAAGGCATGATGTCACTCAGGTGAAGGTATGGTGTCATTCAGGTGAAGGTACGGTGTCATTCAAGTGAAGGTATGGTGTCACTCAGGTGAAAGCGCAGTGTCACTCAGCTGAAGGCATGTGTCATTCAGGTGAAGGTACGGTGTCATTCAAGTGAAGGTATGGTGTTATTCAGGTGAAGGTACATGTAAGGTATCATCGAAGATGAGTGTTTAATGTGACAGAAGTGACGACATGGTATCATTGAGGTGAAGTTCTGTGTCACTGAGGTGAAGATACGGTGTCACTGAGGTGAAGGCATGGTGTCACTGGAGTGAAGATAGGATATTACTCAGGTGAATGTGTGATATCACTGAAGTGATGATGTCAGTCAGGTGTAGGCATGGTGTTACTCAGCTGTGACCCAAATGAAGATCTAATCTAGTATCATTCATGTGAACGAGTATGCTACCATGTATCTGAAACGTAAACAGATTCCCTAATAAGACAAGTCGGCATTTAAGAAGTTTTGCGAGTTCGTACAAGTTGAGGCGAGACAAGGGGGCAACTCTCTCAAGCTCACGCGGCTTAAGATGTGATTTTACGTTAATAGATGAGACCGACTATGCAATTACCGTAAAATTCTGCCTCCTGCCACGTTGGCTTCCGAGAGTAATCCCACTTATCTCGGCTCAACCTGCTTGAACTCATGAGACTTAATAAATCCACTCACTCTGTCCTCTCGGTATATTAGTACTTTCCCACTCCTTTTTCTTTGCAGATGAAACTTGCTCCTCAAACTTGACCTGTGATGATATCAAGCTGGCCGGTACGGAGGCCATTCTCATCGACCCTGAAGACCTCAAGGGTCTCTGTAAATCTCACTTTGATGATTGTGCCTCCACCCTAGGTTCTCTGTCCGACTACACTGCTGAACAACTGCTCGCTCTGCTGGAGACGGCCATCAAGGTAAATGACGATTTCAGACACTCCACTGTCTGTGTCAGACACTCCACTGTCTGTGTCAGACTACGCTGCTTCATTGAAGGCTGTACCCGATATCAGAGAAACTACACGGATGTATGAAGTGCACGTATCAGAAACACTATGATATTCCATCTGTCAGGCATAACATAGACAGACCCTACTGAACAGAGATATTTCTACGACATTACACAGACTCTACTGGAGATATCAGGGCACCTGGTGATGTGTATTATGACTCGAGCTACTCTTTACTTTACTTTCACAGAAAGATACTTGATGAAAACCACAAATATATTAGTGATGCATAGTGAGGTCTGGTCGTGGCTCTACCCGGTTTCCTCCTACCATAATGCTGGCCACCGTCATACAAGTGAAATATTCTTCAGTGCGGCCTAAAAATACCAATCAAATAAATAAATAGGTAAATAAAATAAATGTACACGTGTCAGCGAGCATGTAACTATATGCGTTTACATTACTGTTAATATTTTATTACACCTTAGAATAAAGCAAACCATGTGAATGAAGTTAACATATCTTCCCACTTAGTTATCAAGACACCTTACTAAAAAGGAAGCGTAAAATATTTCTGAAAACTTGCTTTCAGCACTGGGGAGAGCCTAAGACATGGACAGCTGATCAGGTGGAAAGAGCTGGGGTGATCGTCCTAGCCATGACCAGGTCTCAGCTGGAGATGATCCCCATCACCAGCCTGGAGACGGCACATTCTGTTGGCCAGCACTACGAGTGGAGTACACAGCCAGAAAAGGTTAGCGCTCTGATGTAACTGTGGTAATAAAGATAACTGTAAAAATATACGAACATCCATAAAAGGTTAGCGCTTTGATGTAATTCTGGTAACAAAGACAACAGTAAAGATGAAAGAACACCCAGAAAAGGTTAGCGCTCTTCAATATCCTCTCTAATTGTAGAAAAAACTCTAAGACGAACAAACAGACAGCAAACATTAATTTGGTGGGAGAACTAAGTAGATCTGTATTTACAGCGTATCGACAGTGACATGAAGAAAGGTTCGGGTTGTGAATGTAGAAATGTTCTCTACCAGAAAATGTGAACGACTTTGATGCCACACATAGTTTGAGAACATTTTAGGAACTGAGAAACATAGAGCAGAAACGCAGTTTGAGTGGAACACCAACATGGTAAAAACTCTTGTGATATACATGGATGGAGATACTAGCCAGGCAACGTAAACTCTGTAAGGACCACGCGCCCCGCTCAGGAGTGGGTTTCACGGAAGAGGTTCAACCAACTAAACCCGGCGAGCATTATTTGCCAATCCTCCCAATACATCTGTGGCGCAACACAGAAATGCGTTAGCCGTACCGATGTGATGCTTAATTTATTAATTTGTCAATTCTTTCATGTAGCTGACGCCTGTGTTCGAGAATTGGTTACGAACAAACAAGCAGAACAATGCGTCAACAATCACAGCTGTGGATCTTCAGAGCATTGGGCATATTGCGTGCGGGGCGGGTACTGGTGCCATAGACCAGATAGATGCAGAGGTCTACATGTGAGTATGGTGTGCGGGGCGGGTACTGGTGCCATACACCAAATACAGGCAGAGGTCTACATGTGAGTGTGGTGTGCGGGACGGGTTCTGATGCCATACACCAGATAGATGCAGAGGTCTACATGTGAGTATGGTGTGCGGGGCGGGTACTGGTGCCATACACCAAATACAGGCAGAGGTCTACATGTGAGTATGGTGTGCGGGGCGGGTACTGGTGCCATACACCAGAGAGATGCAGAGGTCTACATGTGAGCATGGTGTGCGGGGAGGCTGGGGGGGGGGGTGTACTGGTGGCGTAGACCAAATAGATACAGAGGTCTACATGTGAGTATGGTGTGCGGGGCGGGTACTGGTGCCATAGACCAGATAGATGCAGAGGTCTACATGTGAGTATGGTGTGCGGGGCGGGTAGGCCTACTCGTGTGTTATGGAAAATTAATTTGAAACTCTCGAACACCCAATGCTAGTTAACGAATTCAAAGTTCGGGAAGTGTAAATTATTCTGTTAACAAGGCCATATGAGTATATATATTAATGCATGTTTATAAGTTATTCCTTGCAGGGTGAGGTAAGAATGAACTGACCTTATTAGCGTGAAATGACTCCAGTTGTATTATTCCCTAACTTGGATGACTGAGTGAGTTTCCACATTTTTTAGCTTTCATTGCGTTATGCCTACGCTTTTCTGATTTACTTCATATGACACTCGTTGTGCAGAGATGCTGCAGAGAACATCGGCCGCCTAGACACCTGTGGTATCCACCAGCTGAGAGGCTGGGCTGAGAAGGCGATCCAGTCCTTGGGGCCGGTGACGGACTGGAGCAGGGCAGAGGTGGCCACTGTCGGCTCCGTCATTGGTTAGTAGCACACATGGTTAACAGTAGATAAGTATATTGTAAAACACAATAGCACTGAGAGTAAAACCAGAGGTATGTGAGACGGCAGGTGGCGAATGGTCACACGTAACCGGTGAAACCCGGCCTGATGTCAGTTTACCTCAGTTTTGTTCTAACTGTTCAAGGAAATACTTACACTCCCTATAACCATGGTTAAAGCAGAATTTGGTAAAATTGCAATATACTAAAATTATTCGTCTAGAATTGCTCAAATATCCTAAGCTTTCATCATATTAATTATGTCACTTGCCAGTACTTCCAGCTTTAGGGCGCGTTGTTCGTAGGCATAATTGCCATCCTTCAAGGAACAATAGGCCTGCTATTTGACTCTGTCATCCGTAGGCATGATTGCCATCCGCAATAGGCCATGCAGTACTTTTTAGCTCCATCCCCCTTAGGTATGATTACCATCTGCCAGAGGCCTATCTACTGTTTAGCTCCAACGTCCGTAGGTGTGATCGCCCGCCATCTGCCATAGGCCAGTACTATTTAGCCACATCATCCTTAAGAATCATTGCCATCTGCAACAGGCCATCTGCAACTGTTTAGCTCAATCGTCCATAGGTGTGATTGCCATCTGCCACAGACCAGCACTGTTTAGCTCTACCATCAGTAGTCATCATTGCCATCTGCCACCGGCCTGTACTATTTAGCTCCATCATCCGGAGGTATGACTGCCATCTACCACAGGCCTGTAGTGTTTAGCTCTGTCATCCGTAGACGTGAATGCCATCCGCCACAGGCCAGTACTATTTATCTCTGGCATCCGTAGATATAATTGCCATCTGCGACAAGCCAGTATTGTTTAGCTCTGGGGCCGGTCAAACTGCCGTTGGTATACATGTCACTTCTTGATACACCGTAGCTGGATTCAGCCATTATTATCTTCCTCCTTAGTGTAACGTTTAATGAAGTTACGGTTATTTGTGCAGGTTACGGTCAGCTGCTTTATCCTCTGCATTGTCGCATTACATTGCCATTATTCTGTCTCCCAGGCGGGTTGTCAAAAGCCGAGATACAGCAGCTAACCACCGCCCAGATTCAGGCTATCCCGTATTATACTATCCCCAATATCCCGGCGATGTGCTTTTCCGTAAGTTATACGCTCTTCCATAGTAGAATTTAGTACTTCACTATTTAACTGCTTAAATCGTGTTTCACACCAAAGCCTTAACCATAAGATCTAAATAATTCGAGGCGTAGGCCAACCATACAAATATGTTGGCCAGACCGAACACATCACTTGTTTTTGGACCACTTCGTTTTAGCTTCTTGTTCATGTGTCCTTGGATGCCACTCACTGAAGAACTCAGGGCCAATCAATCACATGTAACCTCTCTTGGCGTATGGATGATCTCTCCTTGTCAGAAATTCACCGAAGCTCAGCTCAGGCAGTTTCACTCGCTACAAGCCGTCCACGTCACAGAGGAACAGATCAAATCGCTGTCAGACGCTCAGCGGACAATCGTCACCGTGAAGGCTGAAGGGATCCGGGCTCAGGCCAGTATCCAGGATCCCAACCCTGACGGAGGTGAGAATTACCCACACTTTGAGCTTGGCTTCACTGCTCGCTTTATCAACTTCATTACCTACACACTGAAACGTCCAGGGCATTTTGGCGTCATTTCCTCGTCGCATATGTATAGCTCAAGTACCGCAATGCAGAAATATTTACGTATCGTTATACGGTCTGTTCACCTGGGCGAAAACAGTTTTCAGCGAGGGTGGAAACTCACGTGATACAAAATCTCGTTCTGGCTTCCAAGGTAATGAATGATTACCGAAGAACGTCAACACGACTAAAGGGAAAACATTTGCTTCTTTTGTCACAAGACGTACCTGAACACTCTTTTCCGCCATGTCTGGACCAGTACGAGACATCAAGTATCACGTACGTTTCCACTTCGTTGAAAACTATTCCACCTGGGCGAAAGTCTTTTCAACAAAGAGGAAAATGCCGAATATATGCCACCGTAAGGAACGGGGCTTCCAATGTACATATTTACTTCATTGGCGTTTTACGCCCTAGTCAAAAATATCTGGCTTATACGACGGCGGCCAACGAGCAGAGCTCGGTGGAAACCCAAGACTATCTGGAGGCTGCTGACAAACCCCAGTATGTACATAAACATATACTGCTTATTGTGTGCGTGAATTGAATTGTGGGTATACCTGTATGTACTCTGCATATCACCGTGCTTGTGTGGGTTATATTTTCAGACTTTGGTATCCGTGTTATTTACTATCCTCATTGTGGGTCGGTCATGTTTATTGTACTCATGACGTGTGATAACTTGTATTTCAGGAGGAGCTTTCATCTTCATGTCGCTGTGGGTACTCCTCCCGGGCCTTCTTGCCTTCTTCCTCCAGATCTGAGCAGCTACCTCTCGGGCGCTACGCCTTTCAGTGAATCTTGGAGGGGTTGTAAATTGCAGGTCTCTTCACCTTAAGTTTCAGTATGGCCTGTGCAGCGTTTGCGTTAATTTAAGCCAGACATCAGACGAGAACTTATGGGCATAACCAACCCCAATGAGTCGATATCCCAAGCTTACATTGTTCAATAAGTGTGTTTACAGTTTGCTCTGCCTCTGACGACGAATACTTATTTTCGAAGCGTGTTCGGTAACACAGTTGCCTTGTACATACTGTAATTGGATCGGTTTTGTCTGTAAAACCAAGCGCAGTGATAGTTTGTTTGTATGACTGACACTATTCTCTTTCGATAGCATTCGTCTTGAACAAAAACTCACAGAACGCTTCAAAGCAAGCTTTTAGATAATGAATCAAAATTTTCTCTGTTGTCTGCAAGTCATTTTGATTTCTTTGGATTAGGCCATTTTCATTTCTCATCCGTATAATTTTTTATCACTATTGCTATTTGCTATGGTTGTGTTGTGGTCGGCAGTTCAAAAACTTTATGTAAAATGAAAAATAAACTGAATTCCTGCAACTGAGCGCTTTGGTATTGTCAAATTTTGTTAAATCTATGGAGATCGTTGCGTTCCATCACTCTACTCAACTACTGCAATACACAGAGAACCATCGGAGAAAGCTTATAAACGGAACGACTGCTGGGCAAGGCAGTTTAATTCCGACCACCTTTAGAGGAGCACAAAGAAATGATCAAGACAGCCTTACCTGGGCGCCATCGATTTTGGTACAGTTTAGTGAGGACTGCTCAACCCAAAGGCCACCCTTAAGTCTAGCTCCCACTGATATCATTGGTTGCTTTTAACGCTGTTCTCAAGAAAATTTTATTCACAGTAAAAAGAGGCATCAGTAAACCATATAAATCCTCTCGTCTGCAGATTGTCACTAAATGTCGTACATCTTCACAATCAAGAAACCTTCGTCTGCGGATCTTAGTTGAGTTTCCATGATACCTCGCACTGTTTTCTCTCTGCACTTTCCTCCATTAACAATCTCGCCCAATGTTGAACATTTAATAAGGCTAATCTCGTGAATGAAATTAATATAGAATTTACTGAATTTTATGACCACCTTCACAGCCTGGACCTTCACAAATATGGACCGTTGGGAAACGTACTGTATAGGCTACCTTATAACTACTTTGACCAGGGGATAATACAGAAGTGGACATCTATAAACCAGTTTATACCATTATCCGTTCAATACCTCCAAAACATAAAACTACTGATAACTGATATTCTCTTTCGGAGTGAACTCAATGCATACACGGACTGACGGGAGGCATGTTATCTCCTACGAGCCTCATGTGAAATTTCCAAATAGTTTGCTACATGTGGCATATTTAGTGAAAAAAAGATACGCATTTCTCGGTATTACTGCCACTGAACTTTGGCATGTCGGGTGCACAGTGTCATGGGCAAACCACAGGCAAATTAGTGACAAACTTTCCCACATGTGACCTACAGATATGCCTACCATACTTGACCCCTTGAAGACAAGGATCTTCAACAAACGTTCGACTGTGCAAACGGCCAAACAGCTGTCATCAAGGCCCCACAAGCTGAGACAGCAGAGTTGAGAAAATATATATCACAGTAACAAAAAGCTACGCATAGTTATTAACAGTTTAATATTAATTGCTGAATATTCACATATTCTACAGACAATAACCTTAATAGCAAAAGTAGCAGTGTTATATCTGGCAGATGCTAGTAGCGGAGAACATAACCGAAAGGGGATAGGGAAATGGCCAGAAAAGTGGTTATATAATGAAGCACTGTTAATTCCTCCATATCGGACTACAACAAGCAGAGATACATTTGCAGCTAACCAAACAAAACGCAATTTTCGTTTTACAGATTTTCTATAATTTTTAATGAATGACTCGTGACTTGGTCTATGAAACAAATATCCGTAAGCCTGACAAGGACAATTTGCAGTAAAATTGAACAGCATTGCCTCTTTCTTTAATCGCATAACCAGTTGCTTCGCCTCTAAACAAGATGGCAGAGGGAGACGAAGTTTTCAAGATGAGCGAGGATATTATGACAGGAGGTCAAAGGTGACCTGGTGACCTTTAACCCCTTGGAAACGGCTTTCTTCTTCGGTAGTCTACTCGTCCTCTAGAATCTTTTCCTCAACTTTAATCAAGAACTCAATGGTCTCCTCCTCGAAATTCTCCACGTGGCTGTGTATCTCATCTGTGTCTATGCCTGAAATCCGACAACACACACTCGTTACGGTGATTAGCAGCTTTATCTTAAACGAGACAAGCCAATAATGTTGGCTCAACACTGAGAAAAAATAATTTGCACAAGTCAATGTTTCCTTGGTCATAAATTACGTGGCTGAAGTCTTTGTTTATCATGCTCCATAACAAAAGTAATATATCAGTTATATATCCGGACAGACTACTATAACTGCCCATCAGGTGTCAAGTAGATCAGTCAGGTTTGATTTTACACATAAAATTCTACTGAGTTTTAACATTGATAAGTAATCAAGAATATTAATGTAAGCAGTAATGGGACAAGTGTTCTGGCCTATCTGAGTTGACATAAAATAGCCCACATCAGTTTGCCCAAAAGCACCCTTGTCACTTTGCCCTGAAACACCGGTGTCAGTCTGCACACAGTGACCAGTATCAGTATGTCCACGGTGCCCCAGAGCTTGGACGTACCATTTCTCAGCTCCAACCTCCTCTCCTTGCCCTCCTTAAACTGAGCTGCCTTCTCTTCCTTGTACTGGTTGAAGTCCTCGATCGCTTTACGCCGACGATCAATGATTTCCTAAAAAACACACATAAGGGTATCTTTTATTTTACTTTTTGATTTCCATCAAATAAGAGCAGCTATGAATACTGTCCAGGACAATAAAGTACAGATTGTTATCAATCTGCTTTCTCCTTGTCTTTCACCAGAACCTGACAGCGTTGTTTGTGAATTTTTATTTATTTATTTATTTATTTCTTCATTCATTCATTGCTTTTCAATGCAAAGTGTGCTAGAAACAAAAGCACCCCAAGTAAGAAGTCACAGCCCTTCGTCTCCTCAATAACGGCCTACTGATTAGGGTCAAAACAACACGTTGTCAAATGATCCAGGGAGGGCCTTAGCAGCATTAACATACACAAGGTAAAGAAATGCACCTAAACACTTTTCTCTTGATAGTTCAAGCTTGTTATGTATTAACCATTGGTACATTAAAACTAAATCTCACTGCTACGGAGAAAATAGCTAACTTCTCCCATACATTCATATGGTACAAGTATCCTGGTAGGAATCTCAGGTACCACAGACATGAACACCAGCACAGAGCTACATGAGCCAGGACTCTGGTCAACCCACAATCCTGTCTATCTGGCAGATTGGCGTTCCCGGCTGGCTTACCTTGGAGGCCTTAGACTGACTCATCCTGTCCTTCAGCTCAAATTGTGTGGCATACTTCTTCATGTTCTTTTTGATCTCCTGCAAAAGGAAAGTGAAACCAAACATGGTCAAAGGTCATCGTACTTATTTATCTGATTGTTTCAAAAAAAATATTTCAATGTGTGACAGTAGGTCAGCATTATGGTGGAAGAAACTGGGCAGAACCAGGGGGAAATTTGTAACCATCCGCAGGATGCTGGCATTTTGTCACAATACTTAAGCACAGCTTTACTGTTACATTAAGTAAATGTATAAGATAAATTTAGAACTCAATGGAACTCAATATAATGTTTTTAACATAATGTTAATTTATAAAGAGATATATTCTTGAGTATGACGTAAAACACCAATCAAATAAATAAATAAACAGACAGAGATATCAAACATCATAAGAAAATATGTGCAAGTAGTTGTGGGTCACTGGTTTGTCATCAGTGTCTTTTCTTCACTTATGAATTTATCTCGACAAGCCATGCACATCATATGTGAACAAAGCTTGTCTATTGCCATGATGGTCATAGCAGTAACAGCTGGTGAATCGGAACAGAGCGCCTGTCACTCAATATCATGGTCAACATGTCAAAATTAGCTCAATTTTTATAAAATCATCTCCAGTGTGAGAAATGGGATGCAGAAAATGAAATTGGGTCTTGCCATTTGGCTATTTCTTATTTACTGTTTGTTCCGAGAGTAGGTCATTGACTTGTCGCATTATCACAGAGAAACTACACCTATCCAATTACCTTAATCATTTCTGGGGTGAGCAGAGAAGGTGGGCGTGGTCTCCACAGGAACTGGCAGAACCTGTCCAGAGTCTGTTTCTGCAGAAGGCGCCCCTGAAAGCTCCAAATCCAGTACGCATTGTCCACCTGAAATAGTCAAATTTATGTTTATAGGTATCATTATAAGAAGCACAGCACGACAGTGACCAGTGTTATGACAGGAAGAAACTAAGGAGAGCCTGAGGGAACCACACAATCAACCACAGGTTGTTGGCAGACATCCCTATGTCCAACCAGAAAGGAAGCTATCGCGCGAGCACTCACATTGGCAAAGGACTGAGTAATTGTCATGTTCTGGCATGCTAAGCACTAAGGATTTTTATGTAGTGTATATAAGAGTGTATAATGCATATTTCATCATTTGGTAATCCTACAAGTGCTCTACTGACATAAAAGTTTCCTGTAAACTTGAAACTCTTGTCTTTAATATTTTCTTCGAACCTGAGACAAGAGCTTTAAAACTTATCTCTAAGTGGCATCTATGCTGTTATTTTATGATTTAAAACACTGCTGTCCTATATTAAGTAAAGATCAAAAGTTTGGTGTCTGTTCAAAATCTTGACCGTGAATTAAATACAATTTTTTTCTTTTTTTTTTAAATCAAAAAGGATCGGAGGGCAATGGCAGCACTGAAACAACATGAGCATGTATATTTGTCATCCGCACTATTGTTTGTCCCTAATGCTGATGCACATCCCCTGTGCCCACTTTCGCCCTTATACTACTTGTCACCTAGATAGTCACTGTTAGGCTGAGTACCTTGTGTCCCCACCAGCTGACTGCAGAGGCCACATAGCGACCTGTGGGGTCCCATTCCACGTCTGTGGCCATGAAGTGTTCTGTCTGGGCCATGACTGTGACATCTGACGTGTCCACAAACTCCATTACACCACTCATACTGAAACAACAACAACAGCCTCACAATGTAGCGGCAATATATCTATATCTCTAAGCATCTCATTTCTACAAGCTTACTGGATGGTACATGTTAAAATGGTTGGAATGTTGGTAGGAAAAAATTTCTCAACACCTTCTGTGTCAGGGTACAGTTCCTGGATGATAGATAAATCAAATGATGGTGCTTCAGGTAAGTTGTATTTGAATTATTAGATTACTACATGGCACATCTATATGTTGACTTTTCCCATCTTAGCAGAAGAAATCCCTATAAAGAATCACTGGTCAGTTTCTCCCTGAATTGTCACTTACTTTCTGAGTCCTGCCACAACAACAAACTGTCCCATTGGTGACCAGAACAGGTGATTCGCTTGCCTCTTCTCCAAAGTTTCTAATAAATACAAGAATGACCACATGGCATCACGGCACATAGTAATCATATACATATACTATAGCTACTGTAGCACAGTCTTGCAATGTTATCCTGCAAAACTCATGTCTGAGTACTGTATTTGTCCTCCAACTTCGATTCTTCGCCCTCCCCTCCACTACCCCCCCTCCCCCCCAAACACACACTCAGGAACACCTTAAGAAAAGTGCATTGCAAAGCCACAATAACTGAAAAAAATTCATTTGTGGCCCTAAAACTTACAGGTACAGTTTCTGGTCAAATAAAATCACACATTCAAAACAAATCCCAAAGCATCTTTCTAGAACAGACAGAACTCTGAATCAAGCAAAATACTAATTTATTCATGGACGATACTTTATGTACAATACAGAATATCTGTCACCAACAAAATCATGACCGACTTCTGAGGTTGAGTAGATAATGCAGCTAGATATAAACACGGCTACTCACTGATAAGCTCAACCTTGCCAGCAGGCTTGATGTTATAGAAAGACACTGATATTCTAGGGCTCTCGCCATGAATGAAGGCAAACTTAGAGCCTGTGGGCTCCCAGGCAAAGGCATGGATCACATCTGTGAAACAGAAAGTACCTCATGCATTGTGACATCTTCACATGATACAGAGCATAAATGTTACGCTTTAGGCTGTTGTCTATTGCTATACCTTTCACTTTTACAGTGGCATTCACATTTATGGGCAGTGGAAACAGACTGGTTGGAGTTAACCACCAGCTCTAGGCAAGAAACAAACTTTCTTTTTTAACGACCTTTATGTAAGTGTGTATAAAATGGCCTGACAGTGGAAGTGGGCTTGTCATTGAACCAATGCTTTGATTTATTTTATCTGATTTGCATTTATCCGATCAGTCTTTTACAGTGTACTCGAGAATATTTAACTTGCACAATGGCGACCAGCGTTATGGTGGGAGGAAGCTGGGTAGATCCCGGTGGAAACCCAAGGCCATTTACAGACGTTCATCTACACCACCAGACAGGCTGCCAAGCAACAACCTGGCATTTCTTACATATTGAAAGACAAGCATCTTACGCAATCAGCCATGGTCAACACCGATACATGTACATGTGTTAAGAAAGAACACTATCATTTCAAATGTGCCTTTCCATGTTCTAATTCTACTTCAAAAGCTTCAAACAGATAAAATAAAATTAAAGCTTACCTTTACACTCAACTTTGTCTACAGGGATCTGCTTCTCTCGTATCCTAAACAACTCAAAGTTGTAATACATGCCCTGCAAAAAGTGAAGCCATGAATCTGAAGTACACCAGTATATTTACATATATCGATTCTGCTTAGTCTGTTTCTATTTGACAGGTGGTTACACAATGCAGTTCTGTGCTAGTTTACATTACTTCCAAAACGAGGATATTAACATTTCTATCCTTATCTTTATACCCTAGTTGACCAGCTGAGCACATAAGACAAAACTATCCTAATATAGCCTTAGAAGTGCCTCACTCTGGTAAAAGTTGTATTTCAACTGAAAAAAAAAGGTATGTGTGTGATTATGAAGTCTTCTAATTAATTGAAGATTTATTGAAATTTACTTTGAACAAAGACTTACAGAACACGAATTTGTAGAGATGGGTTAAAATCTGCCCATCTATTTCAATTCTATACTTCATACCGCAGAAAACGGGCCACCATGTGCGTGTTAACACTAGAGTTTTATCTTACACTATATTTCCACTGTTCCTTCTCCTCCACCTTCTTGGCCTTAGAATACCTGTCAACCTTCATGCACAGGTAATCACCGTTCTTCTGCCAATGCATCTTACAGTCGGCCACACTGAACAGGTTTTTGATGCACAACTCCTTTCTGCTGGGGATTTCAATCAGCGTCACCCTACAGGGGACGTTCTGTTGCTCAGGCACCCAGTAGGCTATGATGTTGTCCGTAGGAGACCAAGTGAAGTCACTGAAACAGAGTGCCAAAGTTTGAGCTTACATCTTATGAATTCTCACAATATTACTAATAATGATGGCAAATAGACATGGAAACTCATAAACCATTAAAAACATGACCCCTGTTTCAACTAGATTTAACTACTTGACAAAACTGAGTTAAAAATTTAAGTTCATCGAGCATTCATATATTTTGATATTGACACAAGAAATGATGTAAAAAATTATAAATTACATGTGTATACACACATACACATGATTATTAATATATTTAAAGTATTGAATATCATAAAAAAAAAAGTCACTAATACGACAGCTGTGAGTTTTATGGGTGGAGGAGATCGGAGTGTCTAGCATAAACCACCGTCCCTATGGCATGTCACTTGTAGCTTTTTCAACATGCTATGTTCAGATCAGAGATAAATCTGTGGAACGCTTTACTCTGCCAGAAGAATATGAAAAACAGGAATATGTTCTGGGACTCACCGTACACCTGGAATCTTTAAACTCTTTTTCTCCAGCATACCAAATGACTGAAACAGAGAAGCACATTAATGAAAAACATCATATCACCTCTGATACTTGAATGGATACCAATAGAAGCAATCTCAAGACAAAAGCGGAATTTAGCAAGTGTTTTTAATACATAATTAGAATGACAGATATATGTAATTCTATTGAATTATAATTGTTTCAACAACATTTAAAATTAGTAATTATTTAGATCTTCTGACTGTCGTTGAACGCCATAGTCAGACATTTTTTATATATAGCCTATAAGTCAGTTCTCAACTGCTCACTGTAACTTAGGCCCAGCAAGCACTGACAAGAGTGGAATCGGTTTGCCATTGCCAAATGATCATATGCCACTGCATAATTACTACATGTATAACTGAATTAAGCAACCTACAATTTGTTCATGTACTTACAGGAGTTTCATAGATACTAATGCAATCATGACCTAATCTGGCAAAGTATTGTCCATCCGGACTCCATCTGAAACAGGTGAGAATTAGACCTGTACAATGTCTTCAGAAGAAAACATACACAAATAACACTCAACAGGTTCGCATCATTTTAGAGTCCAAGTTACGATTACACAAGTTCATCTGAAACAATATCATAATTATTTACTGAATCGTGCTCACCAAGACTGAGAAACCAAATAAAGTGAGTATAAGAGATTCATTACAAAATTTTAGATACATAAAATATGTAATTATGCATGTGAAATATCAGAACAATTATAAAGCCCCAGCTTGATGAGAATGAAATTATTTGGGGATGTGATATTCAATTCCATGCTTAAATACAGGTCATGCAGATTGGTTTCATGTTTTAATACACGTCATGCAGACTGGTTTGATGCTTTAATACAGGCCATGCAGATTGGTTTCATGTTTTAATACAGGCCATGCAGATGGGCTTCATACTTAAATATAGGCCATGTGGACTGGTTTTCACAGTGGAAGCCTCTCTTCTTGTGACCGGTTCGGACATCCCATATAATAATGGCCTGGGGGTCTTCTCTGTTGTCAGGGAGGGGACTGAATGTCACAACATATCTGCAAACGAAGTACACATCAAAAAATCAAAAGAGCTTCTTCCCTACCCCAGAGTAAACAGTTAAGTAACAGTTAACTAGGGCTATTACATCATAAAACTATGAGATGCGACCAAATCTAAGTCACATGTAGATCTAACGTTTATTTTAGGTGAACAACATGCATGGCTTCAGTTATCTTTTATAAAATACATGAAGTAGGATTGCATGTTCGTAACCAGACTCAGAATCCTACGCTTCTTGATGTGCATTTCGAAATGCTGACATTATCTTTTCTCATTTTCTGTTTACATTTATGTTGTAACAAAAATTCATTTGCTATCTACAATGCTACCCAGTTTTACAGGTGGAGGACAATGGAGTGTATGTAGTAAACCACTGACCTTTGGCAAATCACTGGTGACCTCTTCAACACAGGACATAAAAGTTTAAGCAAAGCAACACAAGAAAGTCTATTGCTACATGTAAGGCCCAAAAAAACTATGGAAGTTAAGGAATCTAGAAAATTCTGTGTTACCTTTCACACGGTGAAAAGTCGATAAGCTGGACGCCCTGGTGCATAAACCTCATGATCTGCTTGAACTTCTCCCCACCCCAGAGTGCGATGCCCTTCTGGTGGAAGGTGGCCAGGTATGTGCCCTTAGGCGACCACCTCACATAGGTCTCTGTCCATCTCTATGGGTGAAAAAAAAACAAAAAAACCCGTGATTTCATGGATTATACAAGTGTGGATAAACTGAGCATATTACTATCATATCTCTGGCACACTAGAACTTCAACCCAAATAGTGTTCATTTCTAGATAAATGTGTCAAAAACCATTACTCTTGGTGATTCAAACAGGTTATCATCCCACCTTTACATCCCTTTCTAACATCAATGGAACTCTCGGAATCAGGCAAAATACGCTTCTTAGTCATGAACCAAATTTTAAGTCAAACACATACAAATAACTGTTAGGATAAAAATTTCACCAATACTAACTAAGAAAAGTATTATCCATCTTCCTCGAATTTTCTTTTTCCATTAGAATGTGTCAACTTTGGTTTTTCATGAGAATGCTGGTTAAGATCATATACATATCTGTCTTCTTCTAATTGTCAGTCTAACTTACAGCTCTCTCCTCAACTAGTTTGGCCTCCTGAGGAGTGTTGAAGAAGATGGCAGTTTTCTCCCCTGCATCATAGATCACGCTGTACTGGTCAGAGCAATCTGGGTCCATCAACCAAGAGCGCAGGTTACCCTGAAGTCAGAAATAGCATTTACAGAATATTTTTACGAAGGCCCTTCAAAACATGTTCAAATTATACAATAAAAAGATTGAAGGTAAGGCCAGAGGAATGAATGGTTTTACTAGCATGTCTGGGGTTTTTCATCTGTCTCCAACTATTTTTTCCTTTCAATCATTAAGTTTAACTTATGTTTCCCATCTACTTTTTATCAGAATGGACCCTTTCATTCAAAGAAATCATCAGCAGATTGAAAACTTTTAACCAGTTTACACCATCTAACCGCCTTCTAATGAACATCCACATCAATAAAATGTCGGTTTCAAGGGAGTGTCGATTTCAAGAAAATGTTGGGGTGCGGCTAAAGGCTTTTTATAAGTGGCAGGCGTTCGTACACTCGCCCGAAGAGTTCATTTTAGATAAGTAATATCATCAGCAGATTGAAAACTTTTAACCAGTTTACACCACCTGACAGAGTTCTAATCAACATCCACTAAACAGTAAACTTGCGTGCCAAAAACTTTCCCTACAAAATGAGGAGTCTGTTGAGATTCATTGGCAACTGAACCCCAGACTTCCAAATTACGTAAGTACATGTACGTGCAATATATAGATTTTCAATACAAACAGATTTTAAGATTTTATGGATTTCACTGACAAATATAAAAGACATTCATGACAGACAATCTAGTCTAGTGCCTTAGTTCCCCTCAGGAGGTTCCTTGACAGTTTATGTGTAAAAAACACAGAGTTTTCACACCGACAAACCAGCAGTTTCAATGTTTCGGGGTTCATCTCTTGTGGTGACAACAATACTTTCAGTAACAAGCACATTGAGGAAAGAATGCCCTTTGCACAATTTTCTTTATTTGACTCCTCATTAAGGTAAATGGTTTACATCAAATCTGCATAATTCACAAAATTTCCCTCCTTACGGATTGTGCACATTTATTAATTTATTTCATTGGTGTGCTACAGCAAACACAAAAATATTTCACTGCACTGTGTATACAACCTCTACGAAGTACTGGGTTTTAGACTATAGTAAAACTGAGCGTAAACAAAAAAACTGTGTTGGAAAGACACACTGGCAAAGGGATAAGAAAGTTCTTACTGTGTCTTTGTAAGGCTGTGGCTCTGGAGGTTCCCACTCATCAGGGATGTTAGTGTACCTACAAGGGAGATAAATCTGGTAATGTGAGGGAGCCAGGGGTGAGAGAAGCTACGGTAAACTTCACATATTATTCTTACTACCACAGAAATGTTTTTACACTGGAACTGATAGCACAATTATAATGAAACACTGTCTGTCCCCACTGAATGTGAGGACAAAGTTATATACGAAGTGTGGAATTTATTGTGGTAGTTTAATCTCAGTAAGTGAATGAGAAATATGAAAATGGATGTATCTCAAAACCTTTTAAATAGCAAGTATTCTTCAACAGTAACAACATCCCATATTTAGAAAGTCTAATCTAAAATTTCCTGTATAATGTGGTAAATTAAACATATTTCTGCAGTTTTGTAACTTACTTATCGAAGTCTGAGAAGAGATTCACAGCAAATGTGTGATGTTTATCCAGCTTGTAGTTATTGGCAGTTTTCACAGCCTCCTGAGCGTGCAGAGGGGAAGAGTACTCCAGGAAAATATACCTGAAAAGAAGTTAAGCGTTCAGTATTTGGAATCATTATCAAGTTACAGGAAAAATTAATGTTCCACAAGGGCAGCGCTATACACTGCTAGCGTTCTGGATAACAGTACCTTAGACAGAGAACAAACACATATGAAGACAAGATCAAGTCAAGTAATGAGGTTCACAACGATATAGGTACTGACCAAGTTCATCAGGACCTTCTCATTACCTACTATAAAATCCACTTTTATCTGAATTTATTAAATATATTTATTAAGACATTGCAGACTTCTTCAGGGATATTTCAAAGCCTTGGCATGTCATAATATTTATACAATTATCAATCAGCTTTTGTGGCTACAAAAACGGGCTACCCGCTTTAAATGGGTACAAGAAAGTCTACCAAAGGTGTTTAAGTATTAGCTTAAAGATGACATACCCTTTAGTAACTCCATCCTGCTTTGGATAATGCTCCGTAACAATTCTTCCAAATTTTGAGAAGATTTTACGAATGACATTTTGTAGTTTTTCTAATCTTTCAGCACCAACTTGTGGTACATTGTCCACCACAATCACAGAGTCGATGCCATCTGATTCTTTTGGTTTTGATTTCAGCAGATCTCCTAATAATTCTGCAATAAAAAGACAGGTTCAATGTGAGACAAGGTCATGAAAAACAATTACATTTCTTACTCCTTAATAGCTACGTATTTTAGATTGCTGCTGCACCCTTTCCATCAAATATGCTTCATGTCCCTTACTTTGTTAGGCAGAATGTTCATAGGTGAAAATAGCCAGCTGAGAGAGGAAATTATTGCACAAATGACTTAATTTCAGTCCAAAAGTCTAATGTATTTGTGGGTGGTTTCAGTGGTTTTAATTGTTTTTATAGATGAACAAAGAAAAAAAAGCCTGAATCAACAGGATTCAGCATATGGCAGGACACTGGACTATACGTCCCCCATTCAACCATGGCTGTCCAAAGTCTATGTAGGAGAAATCATTACACACGGCAATTAGGGCAACAAAGGGTCACAAAAATAGTGAAAGTCCTTAAAATTTGCTGAGATCCAAATTTCCATGCTGAAAAAATGAAAGTCCTGGATACTACATTTCGGTCCTAACCAGCTTTTAATCATTTTATATCAACCAAAAAAAAATTCTACATCCAGCTCTGTGGTATACCATGTGCCATATATTAACACTGTAACCAAGGAAAATGGATGAAACTTCTCTGATCCAACTGGTCTTAAGCCTTCATTGCATGGCACTTGTGACAGCATGCCCATATGGTATGGCTCCTGTTTTCATTATGAATCTAGTCCAAGGTTGCTCAGACGTTGGAATTTGCATTAGAAATGATGCAGTTGCTCAATTCCCACTTCTGAGACGTATACTACACTCTACCATGCAGCGATGCGGTCTGACTTGTAGACTGCCTTTCTAGTTCCAAGACGCATGCCTAACATCTCTGGAGTCCTTGGTGACTACATATCATTTTATTTAGCCTATCTAATTTATTCCTGTCTCTGTTGCCCACCTAAAGCAAGTTCAAATCCCTCTCGGTTCGTCTAAAACATTTTAAATGCGCAACAACGATGAACAATTTTCTGGCAGTTATCACTCAGGGATGCTAGTCTCAAACCTAAAAACTTACCTCAGATGCGCTAAATAATGTGTTGTGTAGTGAAATATGTTTCCAGTGAGGAGTTTTACAACAATTTAGACCTGTGTTAGGCCCTGCAGAGGGCCGATCCCAAAAACAAACTGCATCGCTGCACAGCAGAGTATAGGACATTTCTCAGACATGGAAACAGAGCAACCCCGTTATTTCTAATGCAAATTCCAACATCTGAGCAACCTTGGATTAGAGAGAGTCATAAATGTAGACCCACACTGGTCACAACGATTCAGATATGGCAGAAATATTGTCAATAAAAGATCAAACGTCAATGAATTATTCATTCCACAATGGATATTTCTTATTTTCCTTTACCATGTTAATATACTGGAAATGGCTGGTGGGACGATTGGACATAACACATCTTCAATTATTGCAAACTGCCTCCAATTTATTAACTTCAGGGATCTTTCACCACACGCCCAATCGCATCTTGTACAACATCTGAGCAGAACTGTTACTATAAACCCTTAATTCATCTGTCTACATCTGGTAAAAAAATCTTTCTTTTTACATATATTATAAAACAGACTGTTGGTAAGTATATTAATTATTGGACATGGTAATTATTTGTCGAGTATTGCACATGTAACTACTGGGAAAAATGGCCTCAGTGTTGTTAGGAAAACCGTCTTCATAAAAGGCAACTTCACACGGTGTTCACGTGAGAACAAAAACAACACTACATAAATTTGTCATCCGGACTGTGCGTCAGTGAAATGCATGGTACTTTGTCACTAACATTCACAAGAAATAAGACATCATGCAGGTGAGTACCCATCCGTATAATTACTGGGGCATGAATGGTTGCTCTGTAGGAACAAGCACTGTTACCTAACATAATCGTGATTGACACCTCTACTCAAGTAACAGACATCTGGGCTGGCTCCGTTTCGTCCAGTGACATGCATAAACGGCAATCACCGGACAGAAGCCAAGACTCACACATATTGCACTTCTACTACCACGATCAGAGTCATTACCCTCATCCGTGACATCATCCACGAATCCTTCAGGATCACTAAAATCCGGTTCTTCTTCGTAGCCATTTTCTTCAACCTCTTGATTCTGCATTTCTGACTTTTTATGCGTTCTGCGTGTCTCTGTCTCGCCCTTCTCCTCCGCCATCTTGAAAACCTCGTGTACGGATTTACCGGAAGTAAACAAGAGCGCATGTTCAGCGTGTAAAATTTGGCGGCAGTAGTTGCGAGAGAGGACCAAGGGTATGTAGTTTCTTATTGTTGCAGTGGTTTCTTCTTGTGAAACACCATCGTCCAGGCCACGAAAGCAATAGAAAGTTGATGAAAGATTTACTGTTCTCATTATCACTGTGG
Organism: Acanthopleura granulata; assembly: GCA_016165875.1. NCBI lineage: Eukaryota > Metazoa > Mollusca > Polyplacophora > Chitonida > Chitonidae > Acanthopleura > Acanthopleura granulata. Next base: position 40,357,398 of record JABBOT010000002.1, on the reverse strand, counting down.
ACATAACGTGGAAAGTGAGCGATGATCGGCAGGGTTAAACTATGATGTTGGAGTTATTCCCCTTGACCTTGACCAAGGTGCCCCTTTATATGATCTTAGGTTTGGATCATTATTTCAGACATGATTTTCCTTAATTGAACCACTACAGATGTGAAAAGTTGTAAAATTAATAACAATGTGTACAAATACCTTACACTTCGATTCAGCCTGAATCAACCACTGCTTAGCGCGATAACATAAACAACTACAATGTCATTGTGACCCAGGCCCGAGTGACTACATAGGCCCAAGTGATGAGCATGAAGGTCGTAAAGTTGTCTAAGTATTCCAAATCGGACGCACAGTCTATCTGCTGGTGACCATTATTTAATTAGTATCTGATCATATTACTCCTTTGTGAAAATTACAGTGTAGTTGTAACTTTATTGTTACGAACCTTTCTGCCCTGTCACTCAAGGAGACGGGCCAATTTGACAGGTCAACTACATAGGCCAGCAAGTGCGTGGTGAGCTGTCATCAAGAACCCAATCCAAGTACAGATCCGCCACACAAGGCTCACTTGGTGAAGGATGGACAAGTACTAGATGCTAGTTTAGAAATTGTGTTGTTAATTCTTAAATAGAACGTGAAACTAAAGTGTTCTTTAATGCTGTAGAGTGTAGGGAAAAGAGGAAGGAAGAAAAAAAGGAAGAAAAAGAAACAGTTCGACCTTTAATGTATTACAGGTGTGAAAGGTTCTAGCTATCAACCACACCCGCAACTCTGACAGGTAATTGACATGGAACAGATAATAAAATACTTGAGCTTATGAACAACAGTTATAATGGTACATGTATGGTTGTGAGAATGGTTTTCGGTATGGTCACCTGTGGCATAGACACACGGCTGGTCACGCAGTATATGTTTTCTCAGCAAACGCTGATGAGGGGAAATTCCTTATGTTCATGTACATGTAATGCTTTGATTGGCATTTAAGCAAAATTTTGCACTTGTGTGATGAAGTACAAGTTTATGAATGGAACAGACCCAAGGGCAGAAACCAAGGGAAAACAACATTATGTTGTCAGGTATTTGAAAAATGCCGCAGAACCTGCATGAGCTGGACCTGAACCCACAGCGTCAATGTAGGGCTAGTGAACCACAGACCTCTCAGCAAGTACGGCACAGTGAACATTTAATGCCCAAATAACCAGTCATGCGGAATTCTGCCGTCACCTCAAAGTTTTGCTGAGGCGGTGAATTGGAGAGTGGCTGAATGATTAAAGCCTGGACTACCTGAGGGGTCAGCTGGCTCATTCAGTTAGTACCGTGCCTAGAATGACTAAAGCCTGGGCTACCTGAGAGGTTGAGTGGCTAGTTCAGTTAGTACCGTACCCAGAATGATTAAAGCCTGGACTACGTGAGAGGTCAACTGGCTAGTTCAGTTAGTACCGTGCCTAGAATGACTAAAGTCTGGGCTACCTGAGAGGTCGAGTGGCTAGTTCAGTTAGTACCGTACCCAGAATGATTAAAGCCTGGACTACCTGAGAGGTCGAGTGGCTAGTTCAGTTAGTACCATACCCAGAATGATTAAAGCCTGGACTACCTGAGAGGTCAACTGGCTCATTCAGTTAGTACCGTACCCAGAATGATTAAAGCCTGGGCTACCTGAGAGGTAAGCTGGCTTGTTCACTTAGTACCATACCCAGAATGACTAAAGCCTGGACTACCTGAGAGGTTGAGTGGCTAGTTCAGTTAGTACCGTACCCAGAATGATTAAAGCCTGGGCTACCTGAGAGGTAAGCTGGCTTGTTCACTTAGTACCATACCCAGAATGATTAAAGCCTGGACTACCTGAGAGGTCAACTGGCTAGTTCAGTTAGTACCGTGCCCAGAATGATGGTTTGTAACAGCTATCTCCCTTTAGATTGTTGAAGATTATGTTGCCATGATCAAGGTCACAAACATGGTGGACAAAGATGATGACATATTGCGCAAAGGAATTTAAGGTTTGTCTTGTTACCTGACACTGTTACACAAGAACAGCTTTTCATGGGATATGTGTACATGATGTACTCCTATGTTATGCTCATCAGTTGTCACTAAAGTTAGGCCCCCTGTTTTTTTTAGCGAATATGTATATTGTTTTGTATGTGTGTAGGACTTCCGAAAAGAAGAGTTTTCGTTGTATATGGTGACCTTTGATAAGTAAATATATTAAAACGTAGCACCTTATATTGTGATTTGTATGGTAATTTTGGAATGCTGATACCATACATATATTAAATTTGTCACCCTTTGTGTTCAAGAGATATTTAATATGATTTGTATGGTAATTTTGGAATGCTGATACCATACATATTATATTAAATTTGTCACCCTTTGTGTTCAAGAAGCTCTGATGTTGTGCCATTTCAGGTTGTGCAGCAGCAATCTGCAGAAGGCCCTGGTCAATGGTGGGCTATGACCCCAGCCATTCAGTACAGCTGTCTCAGGCAGAGATCTTGTGGGCAGGGGGACTGAGTGGTGCTGCTTCCAGAGCTGTTGGCCAGCCACTGGATGTCCTCAAAATACGTTTCCAGGTATATGTGAACCATGTAAGCTATGAGGTGGACAAGCATAGGTTTAGCCAGGGTGGTGTCTTGGTGTCTTTGAGAAACCCTATGCTAAGAAAATTAACATGGTAGAGTTAGGGCAGATAGTTGCAAAATTTGAAATGAGACACCCTGATCTTGAGTTCTGGCAACATCTGTGTGAGCTTGTGTGCAGCTCAAGAATTCGTCTCACCTATGAAGTTGGATTGTACCGTTTTATAACCATGTGTTTCACTTGGATTGTTGTGACGTCACGTTTTGATTATAATTACAGTTACAGATTGAACCAATCAAGAAGACACAGGTGTCAAAATATCAGGGTTTGTATCAGGCTACTAGTCGGATCATCCGCGAGGAGGGAGTCAGGGCGCTCTGGAAAGGTCATGTACCAGCACAGTTCCTGTCCATTATCTACGGTCTTAGTCAGGTAATCACACCCAGAAGACACTGGCTGTTTGTGAAAAATTGGTGTAATGATCATTAACAGTAATGAACAATACGAGAAAGAAACCAGTCATAAACTACTATGGTGTAATGATCATTAACAGTAATGAACAGTACGAGAAAGAAACCAGTCATAAACTACTATGGTGTAATAAGCTGGTTTGGTGTAATAATCATGAATAGTAATGAACAGTACGAGAAAGAAACCAGTCATGAACTAGTATGGTGTAATGGTCATTAACAGTAACGAACAGTACGAGAAAGAAACTGGTATGGTATAAACTGGTATGGTGTAATAAGCTAGTTTGGTGTAATGATCATTAATAGTAATAAAAAGTACGAGTAAGAAACCAGTCGTAAACTAGTATGGTGTAATGATCATGAACAGTGATGAACAGTACGAGAAAGAAACCAGTCATAAACTAGTATGGCGTAATAAGCTAGTTTGGTGTAATGATCATGAATAGTAATGAACAGTATGAGAAAGAAACCAGTCATAAACTAGTATGGTGTAATGGTCATTAACAGTAACGAACAGTACGAGAAAGAAACCAGTCATAAACTAATATGGTGTAATAAGCTAGTTTGGTGTAATGATCATGAACAGTAATGAACAGTACGAGAAAGAAACCAGTCATAAACTACTATGGTGAAATAAGCTGGTTTGGTGTAATGATCATTAACAGTAATGAATAGTACAAGAAAGAAATCAGTCATAATCTGGTATGGTGTAATAAGCTGGTTTGGTGTAATGATCATGAACAGTAATGAACAGTACGGGAAAGAAACCAGTCATAAACTAGTATGGTGTAATGATCATGAACAGTACGGGAAAGAAGTCATAAACTACTATGGTGTAATTATCATGAACAGTGATGAACAGTACAAGAAAGAAATCAGTCATGAACTAGTATGGTGTAATGATCATGAACAGTGATGAACATTACGAGAAAGAAACCAGTCATAAACTAATATGGTGTAATAAGCTGGTTTGGTGTAATAATCATGAATAGTAATGAACGGTACGAGAAAGAAACCAGCCATTATCATCATTGAGGTAAGCTTACATTTACAAACTTCAGTCACCCAAACTGACAGATGAGCCACTTTACTTCTTACAAGGTATTGTTATGGAGCTTTGCAGTTTTCTTAGATGAACTAAAATTAAATACCCTGATGTCTTAACTGAAGGTGTGAGAGCCACTTAAGAACAGCTAAGAAGACTGATTAGTACTAACCAGTAGTTATATTATGGGCTCTCAGGTAGTCCTGTTTGTGTAATGTGAATCTAACACTTTCATGATAACTGTAGGCAGATTGTGCTTGCCTTTGTGATTGCAGTTCGGTTTGTTTGAGCTGATCACCAAGCAGTCATGCTTCTACCTCCCAGCAGCCTATGCCCCGGTCTACCTCCCCATCACACACTTTGTGTGTGGGGCCATGTCCAGCAGCTTTACTACCCTCATTGTACAGCCCCTAGATGTCCTCAGAACCAGGTTTGTGGCCCAGGGGGAACCCAAGGTAAGTAGAACATAAAGGGAGACAACTGTGTGGAAATGTCATCCCGTTGTAAAACTTGATCTTCAGCCAGCTGTAGGCATGTTTTTTCATGAATTCATCTAACAATCATGCCATAATGTTTCAATCTTCTGCAAATTAACTGCAAATCACGCCCCCCCCCCCAAAAAAAAAAAAATTCAGTTACACATGGATTTATTATCCTATGTGTAGAAATATTTTGGCCAAAGTTTGGCATTTTGAACATTCATATCTTAACAAGCCCAACTAAGTCAGAGTCTGAGTTTTCTTGTCACCCAGCCTGTTATAGGGGTGATGCCACCTGTAAAGAATGCTTAGATGACTGTGATATGAAGCTGTTCATGTTACTCTGTCTGGTGGTACACCTGACGTTTACCTACAGGTCTATGATGGTATGCTGTCCGCGGCTGTAACCATCAGGAGACAGGAGGGCCTGACTGCCTTCTACCGGGGCACTATGCCCGCTCTGACCACAGTGGCCCCACAGATGGGACTCCAGTTTGGCTTCTACGCTTTATTCACAACTACCTGGAAAGCTACCTGTGGAAGATCAACTTCAAACAGGCCAGGTTAGTGTCTTAAAGTTTGTCTTTATTGTCAGGGAACTTAGATAATGAGAATTGCACCTTTTGATGAAATGGTACTACATGCTCGTCTGAATAGTTATTCACTGCACCTATGCGGATTCTAATGAGTGATCCCGTTGCCATCTGTTGGTGGAGCAGCTGGGCCAGACGCTCTAAGACAGGACTTGTAGTCTTGATTCAACCCAGGGTTTTTACTAATCTGAAGACTGTCCGCTCACGGCAGGAAAATTATACCTGATACTGATTTGTTTACGTTGTATTAGAGAAATTCATCACAGCTGCTTTATGCTAATCACACATCTCATTATATATTTTTAATAGTGTGACAAGATATTAGTAATCTTTTCTTTTTGTCTCATTTACGGGAACATAAATACGAGAAACAAATTTCTTGGCAGTCTTTATCTGAGTGTCACCCAACCTGTATGTCCCTCTAGGAGCTGTGGAGAGCCTGGTGTGTGGGTCAGGATCAGGCGTCGCCTCCAAACTGGTAGTCTACCCCATGGACCTGGTCAAGAAGAGGCTACAGGTGCAGGGTTTTGACTCAGCACGTGTAAGCTTCGGGGAGGTGAGGAGCTACAGGGGCATGGTGCACTGCCTGCTGCTAACCCTCAGGGAGGAGGGCCTGAGGGGCATCTACAAGGGGCTCACCCCCAGTCTTCTGAAGGCCGCCACTGTTGCTGGGGTCCATCTATCTGTGTATGAACAAGTCTGTAATCTCTTTATCACCTGGAAACATTGACAGATGTGGATGCCAGCCACTGTTATTTATTCTGTTTGCTGTTTTTAACAGTGTTACTTTTATATATGAACCCAAATCTGTGAAACCAAACATTTGGGTTCGTCTAAAAAGCAATCTTTATACTTTAAGTTTTGTTTATGAAGTGGTGTAGTTTTACTATCATTTGTCATATGTTGTTAATGTCTGTTCATGTTGTAGGTATGGAATTAATTTGTAAAACTGTGATTATGTAACTGAGAATATAACTAAGAACTCAGCGGGCTTTTATCAAAGATCCCACGATCTACCACAAGCTTTATTGTGACCAGATGCAGTTGTTTCTTGTTCAGCCACAAAGTAGAACACAACCATCTTTACATACATGTAATAGATGAAAACAAGGAGATTTTTACACGGCTTTAATTGGATTACAATATGTCTGTGGCATTCACCACTGATAAGTAAGTACTAAAGATTGACACTAGCTTGTTTCAGTGAGCCAGTAGCTCCCCTATTGCTGAGCAAAGATTCATTTTGGAGACCAAATTATGATGAATATTAGTAACAGCATTTTTACCTTTCTGTGAGAGTATGATTAAATGGATTCATACGTACTAACCAGTTGAGAAGTGTTTCTCATAAGTATATGACTCATATTATTAGTGAGAATTTTCCATTAATCCATCATGTACAGTTAATGGATAGATTTCTCAGGATCTTACACTGATACTTTTAAAGCATGTTCTCTGTTGTTGTATGTTTTATCTTATGTTCGCTGTTTGGCAACAGTGAACACTCATGTCATGTTTGACCTATCACTCAGGCTTGTGTTGTTCTGCTATGTTTCTCAAGAATGTGTATTGCTCTATGAAACTGATGTCTGATGTTTTGTTATTACTGGTACAATGTATGTTGCATGTATTTTCAGGCGTTGTCAGCCATTTTAACATCATGATGAAATCCATGTCACTCATGTACACCAGTGTTTATGGTCATTCAGATTACATAACTGGTATCTGTTTTCTGTGTGCTTTATCTTTTTAACGCGAGATGACATTAGCTGAAAGCAAATTTAAGATCAAAATTTGTCAGTTGTGAAGTCGAAATAGCTCAGGCACCGAACAAGAGAGTTGCATCTTTCAGCCCTGGATGTGAACTTTCCCAGATAACATGTGCAAAGTAGTCTCCCCTGATACGGTGTGAGTGACAGGCTATCAATGGTAACCATTTTATTTTCAGTTTTCATTGAGGCCTAACACGTGTTTTTGAGGGCAAGCATGAATTTACTTGTACATACGAGTCTTTATTTACCCTTTTTTTGGGAAAACAAACCGACTTTTACCTCATGAACATGAATAGGAGCATTTTACATCAGGTGTTTTTGTATAATTTTAAGGACATGTAAGGTAGTCGTGGAGTAAGTCCCATCCGTTGTTCTTATTTCTGAGAGCGCAGCCCTTTGATGGGCTCTGAGGGAGAAATAATCGACCTGATCGTGAAAGAAGACTGGTTAGTTGGAGGACAGTGAGTTGCATAAGTGCTTACGGTGAACACACAGTTTTTCATTGCTAAATATATGACTATCCTGTCAGTGTCTATACTCCTACTGAATCTCAACATTTGTTTGTCTATGTTCCATGGTGGCCAGTTGGTTCAGCCAGTTGACTTGGATGGGGCACTGAGCTCTAGGTTAACCACTGTAAAATCAGCAATGATTTGACTCCCCAAGTTTTCACCTAGATGTAATGAAAACAAATGCTAACATGTTGTAGATAACAGACTAGCAATACGTACGCCACTATTTATGACCTATGAACACTTGAAACTTCATCAAGTCTCCGTCTCCCTCTCCTGTTTAAAATTGTAAACTCTTTATAAAGTAAAGGTGACACCAATCATTGCTTTTTCTTAAGGTGTGCATAAAGTGTTCGCTGATATCAAATGTGATTTAGTTAATACCTGTCTATTTTTACTTCTGTTCAGTGAGATTTGATTACCTTAGATTTCTTTTCAATCACATGAGTTAAGCCTAAAGTAAAAACGCTATGGCCAGTTCGGGATAAACCTGAATCAAATCTTACTTTCAAGTTGTACTTCATAATTATTTCAGTTGGAGAAAAGTTGATAAAAATTGTTATATTCAGCAATGTAAGGAATTTAAGAAGTGGTAGTGTTTAGATGATTTGGCTTTTGAATCCCCCCTGTGAGATGAGAGAATTCCCCATCCTTTCGTTGAGCAGGGTTATCAGCTGCAGTAGTTATTAAATACACCGTAGAGGATAGTGCAATCTGTTGTGGATTATGCCTTTGAGATTGGTCTGTACATAAACTGCAACCCAGGAATATGTTAATGGTATTTATTTGTATGTATGATAAAAGAGAAAAAATAGCCTGCACTGATGAAGGTGACAAAATGATATGCTCCATTAGAAAGAATGTAGCCACTAGAGGTTCATTGCAGAGTTCAGTAAAGTGATAATGCATAATAAGTTATCTAATACGAACTGTTAAGTGTCTACTGTTAAAGTGTATGCTCATTTGTGTTTGCGTAACCGTGTTAAATCAGCCAATTATTTTGCTTTCCTATGGCAGTTTACCTCAACTCCTTTGAACGGATGTATAACACATGGTGAGACTAACCTGAAAAGACCTACACTATACCGCTTTCTGTTGATTCGCTATAGATTTTGCCCACAGTAATTAGGTAAAGCGCTTGGCATTATATATATATATTTTTACCTGTTGAGCTCGTTGCTTTTCTTTAGCATATACATATAGACCTATGCGTGCATTGTATCAGCCTGAGGTATAACCTGTTGGGTGTGTGATATTAAAGGTTAGATGTGTTTTGTCGTTCAGTAATAAACTGTCTTTTATTAAATATCTCTCCTCATTCTTGATAATCATTCTGAATACTGTCTTTTGCTGTTTGGTGTAGGTTTTTTTTTTAGGCATGTTGAAAACAGTTGTTCTGAAGAAACAATTCTTCCTATGCCTATAGAAAGATATACGTATAAACGAGGGCGTAATTATTTCCTTTGGAGTATGGAATTTATGAAAGAAAAGCATTGTAGTTCATGAACTAAGCATGCGATTTGAAAAGTAAAATAAAATGGAACATTCAGTTGTATCCAGGATATTAAAGTATACTTGTGTGATACAAGAGGCACGTGTTTGACTTTGCTGTATTTATATGCTGCACTCAAACTGTCAGACTTTTTAGATATTGTTGATATGTAGTGTATTGTTGATATGTGTGCAACGTTTGGATTTCTTGTGCCAAAACGTCAACATAACATACTTCCTTTCCGTGAGCAAACTAGCTGCTGAATTTGCCCGGTTTTTCCAACCATAATGCTTGCCGCCTTCGTATGGGAAAAGTGAAAGTGAAATATTCTAGAGTATACGGCGTAAATCATCAGTCAACTAAATAGGTGCTGGAGGAGGCCTGGGACCGCAAAATATGACGTGATAGCAATTGAGCCGGTGATTCGTAACTCTTTTTTTTTTCTGGTGCTTTTTGTTAAGGTGTGACCACGAGAGCTGCGCTGAACGCTAGGGTGCTTGAGCGGCTGTACGATCCGTGGGAAATGTTTCCCTGAAGGGTTGGGGACAACATGCGCTGGGGAGATGGAGACATTTGTCCGACTGTGAAGACAGAATGGACGACGGGAGACACGGCTGACTCATGCATCCCACATCACGCAGTAATTAAGACGACAAGAGCATGGGGAGCTAAACTCTTGCGTCTTCATAATCCGTGATAGGCTATCTTTTAAGGCCGTCAACAATTTTGATAGAAAATGGAGCGGGTTGCAAGTGTCCTCGACAAGGTCATCTCTGCACTGGACAGGGCTCTAAGCTGTTGACGCGCCTGCCTACTGGGGAGACCCAAGAGCATCACTGGGCTGGATTTAACTAAAATTTAAATTAAAGAATGCTTGGCTTTGTTTGGTGATGATCTGTTGAAGGCATCTGGTTAGGGGAATCTCAATACGACTTTATCTTCCGATGTTGTAGTTTTCGTGCTGCTCTTCCGAAGAGGTTTGTTGGTCGCCCCGTATCCAAGCTCTCGTGTAAAGAGGAACATGGTAGATGGGGGAGAGAATCGCAAGTTGGAACCGGTTCCAGTCGTAAGCAGCTGGGCATGTGCGGCATAAGGGGCTGGCTATTGAAAAGTGTAAGCTGCATGAAGATGGATATGAACTTTGACCATGGCTGAAGTGCCAATGTAGTTAACATTACCATGAAGTTAGTATGGGGAGTTGTTTGATACACTCGTAACATCTGATTGCGGCCTCTTATTAACCAGATTCAGTTAACAAACCAAGAGGACAAAACCATATAAAATACGTTGTGTTTAATTTTGGGATTGACAGTTACATACTGAGCAGACCACATTCACTCGCCTTTTTGTTGTTTCCTCCGCGGTTATTCGTGTATGGGATATATAACAAGACAGATCTTGATACATTTTAACAGTATCCTTTTCCTTGTGGTTGCAAAGCAGGTATACCACAATTAGCGGATGGCCTCCTAACTTCCACGTGCAACTAAACTTTCTGGAACAACAGGGCCTGTTGTTTTGGGGATTTGTGATACAGAGACAAGAATAAGGTCAAGAAAACACACCAAAAACCGGTACAAAAACCACTCTGAACACTATATGGAGTACTTTTCTCTGAAGTGAACGTACAGAATTTATAGTTCATATGTGAAATATAAAATTCTTTCTGTCCATGCATTTTCAAACAAGTTTTGACAGTTTTGTGACTGTTGGGAAATTCTGGTGTATTTTGTAAAATCACTAAGCCGTGAAATAAAGAAAAGTCAGCGTGACTCTTAGCATCCTGATGGGACTTGTTGAGCCTTCAGCTGAGTGGTTATGGAACCAAATACTGCCGGGAAGCTGAAATTGACCAACAGCATTGTAAGTCAAAGTCGTTTAGAGGATTTGCCTAAGTACAACCACCAGGCTACTTAAAATGTCTGGAAGAAGGACAGAAAACGGAACTGTTTTTGATGTTGCATATCTAACCAATGGATAGTGGTCAAAAGAGAATCCGTCTGAAACTTAGATATGTCGTGAGATAATATGTCGTGAGATAATATGTCGTGAGATAATATATCGTGAGATAATATGTCGATAGGATAATGAATCTGAACCTGTCTAACGCCTCGGACATTTGATTACACTTGGTCAAGCAATCTGGTATTGATGACCAACGTGTATGAAGCCCTGAAGGGAACTATTGTCTTAAGTTGTCACCAGCCAAGACAGTGATTGTTAGGAGGGACAGCCAAGTGCTGAGCGTGTGTAAAACGAGAAGTCGCCCTTTGTCTTTGAATTCCGGAAGGCTGCTGACCGGAGGTGCTTCTCGGTGCCTCTCCGCGCCCCTGTCATCTCGGCATGAGAGCTGAGGAATCCAGTCCTGGTAGGGGAGGAAGCCACTTAGGACAGATCTGTCTTCCTACACCGCCCTTCAATCACAGGCCATGGGTTGACAGATATGGCTATTATTAAAGACTTCTTCAATCATCTAACCCTTCTTCTCTCAAATCATCCGGCATGAGTCACCATAATGCGCCAAAGATGTCTTCTGATGAACGCCAGGAGATAATGCAACAGCTGAATGTCTTGGGGCGCGTGTCGTCACATTAGAGCACCGCAGACGTGACAATATCGCCCATGACTCAGCCGGCGACAAAACCTGTGGCGCTTTTAACTCCCTCTGGTTTCCACTAATGTGCAGAGATACCACCATCAGTGAAGTAATTCCGAATTGTAGAATATTTAGCCACTTCCATCACGCCGCCAGCTCAATCAAAGTCACCTCTGCGAACACATGTGATAGAAGGCTTGAGTTCGTGAATCAATATTAGATGAAACGCAAGTTGAAAAAAAGAAAAGAAAAGAAAAGAAGAACAGAAAATCTTTGACTCCCAAGAATTTTCCGGTGATGCCACAGGGAGTTCTATTTTTTTTCCAGTTCACAGCTCAAAACGACATTCTTAGTTTTAATTACGAAAATAACAGGTACCGTTTTTCTACAAACATGTATTATTTATTAACCTTTCTGGCTATCCCTGCAGAGCCTGTAATCTGACGTTGCGAATTGCTGTTTCCAATCCCAGAATGTGCGGAGATTATGTGTACTGCATAAAAGCCGAAACTTTTGCTGTAACGGGGAACTGATAGAAGTGAGTTCTTAATGCAGAAAAGTGTCTCGTTTGAAAACTTAGGCCCAACCTTCGATCCGAAGTGATTGTGATGTATGCCCGACTGTTGGACAAATCAGAAAATTTGGAAGTAAAGCGGAAAATGGCGTGTCTGTTGCTCATGAATCGCTCACTGTGACATATTCCTGTTGACCGGGGGCGCTAATGGATGGCACAATGGCTGATTATTTATTCACACTTTCTTTTTTCATCAGAGAAAAAGTAACTAAGGTTTTCAAACTTCAGAGGCATCAATGCGAGTCAACCGAAACGCCCCAAGTGTTGATCTCAGCCCGGAAGTAAAGTACATGCATATTGTTCCTGTTACAAAGCCTGAACAGGAAATGATGTTAGGTGTGCTGCAAAAACAGTTTCCCGCAGACGAGTCTAGTATTTGTTTACCTTACTTCACTGATGTTCCAAGTTTTCTATCTTGGTTGTGTCTGACAGTGTTTTGTTACATATATTATTTGGGTTATCAATGGCGCACCAGGCTAGACAGTCTCAGTTTCGCTAAAGCCAATGGCTAATAAAGTCACCTGTTCGGATTTAGCTTCGGCTGTACACGACAATGGAAAGTTTTATGAATCAGCCGATCGGCATGTCATGCGTTCGCAGTTAAAGTTTGAATTATGTGATGTTTTTTTTGGGGGGGGGGAGGGGGGAATGAGAAAGTTTATAAGCGCGACTAAAATGTTGATGAATAAAGTATTTGTGCTGATGAACAGTTCACATGAAAACTGTCAAAAATGAACTCCTCAGAGTCCGATATTTAGCCTTTACGATGAACTATCCTCCGAACCACCGTGTGCGTGTGTTTTAAGCTGTTTACGAACATTCATAGATGACAGACACATGTTTCTTACGAATGCTTTCCTTTCCTTTAGGTTATTCGGAAATTCACAATGGTTTAAAGCTTAAGGTAGATAAAAACGCGGCGATGCATCTTAGTGAGAAGATTCAGGTAGACAGAATCCTTTTTGTCGTCCTTTGTTGCCACGCCTTTTTCTCCGTTGCGAGGACCTTCCTATTCGTGAAGTTAGAGGCCTTCGAACACGGTGCTATCATGTGGTATAAATGCCACAACACTGACACCACAGTGTAATGCCCTTATGCTGCGTTTGTTAAGCGTTTGAATTATTTCACCTAGATTTGTATGTTAGTATTAATTCCGTTAAATCCAGGGGTGCGGAGATTATTCAAGTAATCAGTTCCAAGAACTTCATACAATAATCGTATGTAAATGTACAGTACACTACATTTAATCCAAAAATACATGTTTCTTTCAATCTATACCGGACTATACCCTCTTTTTCCTTTATGACAAAGTCAATGTTTACAGGGCAAGTTCCATATTAATGCCGATGTTATCTTTCTACATAATATATGGATGAAAATAACCTCGGCAACACTTTGAAATAGTATAATCTATAAGAGCTTAATAAATCACTGCCATATCTAAGCATCCTACCATTTTAAACGTTTCATGATAAGCCAAAACTTTCACCCAATATTAAATGTGATACTATAACAGTTTGTAAACAATTAAGGAAGATTAAGCTAACACGAATGTCAATGGCAGCTATAGCCTTAGGGGCACCAATGGCGGCCCATATAATTGCCGCATTTAGACAAATGTGGGAAGATCAAAAAGACTATCAGGATGAATGAAGGCAGCCTTCACAGACTACTTCAAAGCTGCGTATAAATTTTTCATATGACACCGTAGCATTCTCTGAAAAACCAGGACAACATAAAGCAAGTTTATTCTTTGTTCCTGCAGCTCAAACACTATAATCTTAATTTATCTGACATTTGTACTGTTTTCATGATGTACTTGATTAGTAGCCAAATGGACGGAATTTTTGTGCAAAAACAGTTGACCTGTTCAAAGGAATCTTCGTCCTAGACGCTGCACCTGACTCACTCGTCATTCTCTTTCCTCAGGTCGTCCAAAATTTGGTTTATAGCAGATTAGGGAAGCGACCGTACTGTGTGCGACAACTTCTGAAATAAAGACTCTGTTCCTTATCATGGAAACCCTGTCAGTCCAAAACCAACAGATCTAGACTTGTTGAAGGAAACCCATTTTGCGGCCTAGAAGCTTGCTAGATTGACAAAACTCGGAACATTATAAACTGTAACCCATTACTGTATATCAGATACTGGTTATGATTGGTGGTATAATACATGCATGGCATTCTTGAGACTGAGATGAAATAACTGTTTCCATTGTGTTTTATGTTAAGTTTAATCGCGCGTTGTTTTGACGTTTGCAACTGCGGGGACAATTAGTAGCGGTAACAAATATCGTGGTAACTCCGAAGGCACGAGTAGCAGATGTGCGAGCGCCAGTTAGATTTAAACATGTCATTGGCGGAATTTAATTAACCAAAATTTTCAACGCTTTTGGGATTTCGACCAACGAGGACATCTAGGATTTTTAGACATTCTGAACTATTGGATAGAAATACTTCACAGATAATGAAGTTTCCATATCGAGCCCGCAATCCATCAAATTTCTCATTTTTACGATTAAGCTTTGTTCTAAATGGGCTGGTGACATTGATGATAAAGACGGCCTTGTTTATTACGGAACCTAATTACACCTTACATCAGGGCCACCATTAACTCTTCATCCCAGCCCATACATAATTTGCCTATGGCCTACTTCCTTCACCTCGGCTAACAGAAGAGAAAGAGAGACTATGCAACCGAAGTTGAAAAACTCCGAAATTCAATGCTACCATTATCCTGCGTTTAACGATGGCTTTGAAAAACGGGTTCTTTTGAGAATGTCGTTTAATGGTTGCCCTGTCATTCTGGAAACCCGGAAGTGTTTCCAGCGAGAGGATGGGTTTCCTTCAGAGGCTGCCTCTTCACAGTAACAATTACCTCGATTATCCTGATTAAACTAGCCAATCAAAGCTTTATTTGCCCAACACAAATACAATTCTAAAAATATGGACACATTTTGATTGATGCGACTGTCAGTATTTTAGGCCTTTGTCATACCTGGGACTATTCTACATCGGCGGAATTTACATTTCGTTGACACCCCGTGATTTTGTTGGCTTTTTCGCCAAGTTTAAACGATGACATGCGTTGTGGTGGATTTCTCAGACGCTGGTTTTTCTACTAGATCGCGTGATCAGTTACATTAAGACGCCGGCAGATTTATGGTGCCGTCAAGTACATGGCCACTTAAACCATGAACCATCTGCCGAGTGTCAGGCAAGACGGAACTGGAAATAATCAGACGCTGGTGTAAATCTCCAATCACAAAAATTCATTCCTTGGACGTTTTTACAAGACTTTTTCTTCCAATGTGTGAAGGATGAAGTTGAGCTTGTTCGGTCATAATTACATTTTAAGACATTAGCTTTTTGAAGACATGCAAATGAACATGTGTATCTTTGGAACAATTGGGGGACTTACAATTTATTTATTTATTTCATTGCGTTTCACGCCGTACTCAAGAATATTTCACTTCTACGACGGAGGTCAGCATTATGGTGGGAGGAAAACGGGCAGAACCCGTGGGGGGGGGGGGACCCAGGACCATTTGCAGGTTGCTGGCAGGCCTTCCCAGGTACGGCCAAAGAGGAAGGCAACATGAGCTGGACTTGATCTCACAACGACCGCATTGGTCTGAGGCTTCTGGACCATTACGCTGCGCTAGCGCGCTAACCAACTGAGCCACGGAGGTGAGATGAGACATTGAAGTTGAGACAAAAAACATTATACTGAGTACTGAGGCTCGTACACTTCCTCACATGAAGGTGAAGGCGAGTGGCGAGCTTACGAAGCTTTGTGTGCCTCCCCTCCTCTTGTTTGGGTAACCAAGCGGTCAGACCGAGCCCCAGGGAGTTGGTGGCTAACCCCTTTATTCTGTGTCACAATGCATTACCAGTAAGGACGCACGCGTGCACAACATCAGGCCGCCATGTGCATGTGCGAGGGAGCGCTCCCACGAGCATTGGGCTGATTCCGCTAATTAAAATTAACAAACTGGACAGAAAGAAGCAATGTCGTGATCTGTCAACAACGATGATCTGTTTTATGAAAGCCCTTGTGAAGGTAATAAGGCACGTTCAGAACGTCCCCTCTGGTAGAGAGACCCAGACGAGATCAGGTGATCAGGAATAACAAAGGCGTGGATGGGGTCGTGTTGCCCGTCAGAGGTTTGGAGATGTAGACAACACAACTAGGCACACCGGTAAAATGCCTACCAGAAACTCCAGTCATCTAAAATACGGGTTGGGAATATAATGGGTTTTGTATCAAATTTGTGAGTGTGTGTTCCATCAGTGTGTCGTGGCGAGTGGTCAGTCAGACGACAGCATTATGGCCAATCTGGTTATGACTCAGATGGCTCTTCGACTGACTTCCGCACATGGCCTCCAAGCGTCCCCGTCTTTCAGGAAGTCTTACTCTCGTATCCTCACGAGTTGTACATGACAGCTGCATCCTAGTCTTCAGACGCCCGGATGCGCTCTGTCTTCCGCCTTTGTCAGTTCTGAAGTGACTTCCGATACTCAGAACGACAATCCTTCATGGGTGGTTTGAGGCGTGACGTGAGCCCCTCGTGCCCAATCGTATATACCATCCGTAAAATGGCGATATGAACGGACAGATGTAAAAACATTGCTTTCAGGAGCATCTTGACAACAGAAATGTGTTCTAATTTTCCAGAATGATGAGTCTGTGAAACAAACCTCAAGGTCAAACTCATCAATCATGAAACCGTTCAGTCACCGTTGTTTTCTTTCCTTCAAGTAGAAATTACCTGTTCTTTGAAGGCTTTGTATGTGAAGTACAAAGCCGCCAGAAAACTGATCAAGCACCGGCGCCATCACCTAACACATTGTACAGATTACAGTAGATTATGGAGCTTCAATTAGTCCAGCTGACCGAGACAATCTTGTCGAGACCAGATGGATATTAATTGGAGGTGTAATTCAGTTAGGTGGAAATCTGGAAACGCGCTTACTAGATCACGGCGCTTTGCCAATCCGCCATGGGCCTCCGGCAACAATTATTGCCCTTAATTTCATTTTCATAATTACCTTAACACAATTTATTCGCCTAAAACTTGAGTTGAATTGGTTAGTGGTGGTTGAAGAAAAAGAAAAGCCCAGGAAAAAAACGCGACTTCACACCGAGCTTTGTGCGCCCAGAGCTTTATTGGCAAGGAGTTTCACTAACAAAGGCTAGCCACGAACATGATCTAAATTAATTTCGATACATTGTTCTGTCGTTTGGAGTGCAGTTAATAAACTAAAACATGTAATAAAGCGAAATAAGTGGCCTCAAAATCCTTTGTTCTTAAAACTGTCTGGTCCGGAAGTAGTATTACATTGAAAGAATCAAACCCTGACTGGTACATTTTCTACTGTGGCTCTGACGTTGAGGAGAGTGTCATTTTACTTGGTCAGGAAACCACGTGATATAAGCTCGTGATTATTAACCATTTTGAGCTGAACATAAAAAGCTGCTGATTTATATTAGGATACCTGATCTCTGCTTCCACGATGCTTTATTTATTTATTTATTGATGCTTTAATTACTCAGGACTATTAACTTTATTAAAAGGCGACCAGCGTGACAGTGTCTTGTTGGACAAACTTTGTACATAATGTAAAATTTTTGACTTTAGCTTTCAGTATCCTACTACATGCATAAAAGTTAGGTGGCGCATTTAAGAATTTGCGCGGTAGGTTATCTTTGTCGGTTTTAATATATAGCAGCAGTGAAAGAAATATGATAAGAGTTGGTACAGAATACATTCATCGAGAGCAGAAACAAAGGATTTCTTTGGTATGTCCAGGCAGTTTCTTTGTTTACTCTGAGAAGGGAGGTCACTCTGTGCGTGCTGTCTGATCAGTGACCGCCGCCATGCGCTGAGGAAGCCCTGTATATCAAGGGCAATGTCGATGTGACGCTAATGTGTTCATCCGGATATGAATAAAACCTTGTGAAAGAAAGTTCCACGGAAAAAACTTTTCACATTAAAGGACACTTGTGAACTGATTTCTCCTTTAATATTCAACCGAATCCGTATCGCAAATTAGATATGACATCCTCATTTCGGGTTTAGGGCTGATTTTAACCGGAGCGGAATGAAATGGATTCCTTAAGGACCGTTCTGGTAATGCCATTCAGGTGAATCCGCGCTCAGGAATCTCTTCATATTAATAATGCAGTCAAGTTGGGGTGTTAAATTATTGTCAACTGCGAATTGATGCCTAGTCAAGGGCTTATTCATTTCATGTGACAAGTTCAGGCCCAGGTGTTTTACAGAATTGCTTGAAATCGAATTCAAGTTTCAAATTAAGACCTATGCATCGCGAATGCAGTCTCAATGCAATTGTTCTCTACATGCTGATGGAATATAGTGTGTCGCCAATACAATACTGTATAAGTAAAAAGCACAGCTTTCGGTTTATATATAAATTATATTTCATTCCCAGCATGCAGTCATGTCTTGAATCTGCGAATTCTCGGCCCTTCTTCTGATTCAGTGGATGGATTTGTCAGAGTACACAGACTCGGAGAGAGAATCAATTATTTATGAAGCCTCTTGCGTCCATCTTCTCATCTCTGTGTATATCAGAAGCTTAGTAACTACAGCGTTACGGTCTTAAATACATGAATATAACTTCACAAATCAAATGCTTGTGAGCACTATAATCCCAACAACTCAGCTACAACCAAGGCACTGAGATTGTTGTTTATTGCTTCAAACGTTGTTTAAAGATACCAGGTAATACAATGTACAAACAATCCGCCAAATTTGTCGTAAATGAATTTTATTTTTGCACGCGAAATGAAACAAATTCGCAAAACGGTGAAATTCACCCTGGCTCGTCACAAAATGTTTGCTCATCCCTGCTCTTAAACATCGAGAACTTGACGCAGTCATAAATGTCCCAATATTCTGCTTTATTAACCGATCACGGCATAGTTATATAATGAAGATGGATGGAGAAGGGTAGGTGTTGTTTGTGCTCGGTACTTTCCACAGTTGACGTATGTCTCATTTTGAACTTTTCCCGATATCCAACTAGGAATTAGCGTTGTAAACTTATAAAAAGGTATATGTGTAATTCTGCATATTAATATGTAATAAGACACTTCTGTAGGCCTACGGTACAAATCCACAAACAGTGGGAATACTTCATGGAGATAACAGCTGCGCGGTTGCACCGTACTGGCCCAACGACTGTATGAAATGGAAGGAGTGTAAAGACTGAATTAAGACAGAGCATTTGCAAGTAACAGGCCTCGTGGGTAGGTTAATAGGTTGGGCATGAAGACAGTGCAGTTGTAACCTGTATGCATGTCTATATAATAAATGTGTGCGATTTGAGCACAGTTAAAGGCGACATAGTGCATAAAGGCACCACACCCTTGGCTTTGTACTGTGGAGTAGCTATGCGAAATGTAACAGAGCACAGGATATTGGCATGCCGGGATCAAAACCTTATAAATTTGTTTCACCATTACTGATTAGATCTCTTTGGTCGGATGGGAAACACGAAGGGCACCCACTGGCTTCCAGCGCACAAGTACGGGTAATGATTTGAAATGTTTGCAAATTGTTGCTTCATTGGGTCGGCGTCTGAACCGTCTTTAAGACCTTGTGAAATGATGCGTGTTATAGAGTCGACTATCAGAATCCTATTTCACGCTCACTGCGCCCAACTTCAAGCTACTTGCGGCTTTCAAAAAGCTCTGAATATAATATTTTTATCTTCATTGGCTACCGAAATTCTCTCTATTTCACTAATCTGCTCTCCCCGGGGTACTTGAGTCACTAACCTTTAAGAGGACCTTCAGATTTATGTCCTGTGAAAATGATATTCTTTCACGGTAGAGAAGAAACTGAAAGCTCCTTCCACTATTTGGCTACTTTAATATGAAACTCGTTCGAGGGTATTACTAAGCCTAGAGCCCCGCCTGAGAGAACAAGAATATTCTCTAATGTATGGTGTGATGCACGTGCATGTTGTAGAAAGTTGTTTCAAGTACGCAGGGGTAAAGATTTATGTAATTCCGTAAGCTCTTTCACACATCCAAAAATAATTTCTGGGACGATCTGAAAAAAAGCAAGAAAAAAAAAACAAAGCAAAACAAAAAGAAAACAACAACAAACAGTTTTGTGGCGTACAGTTAAACATCTCAAGAATACAGACGGCATTACTCCAAGCCTCGGTCAGGATGGTTGAACTGTAGCTTATAATTATACCTGTTCAAGAACATAGGTATATATATATACAAGAGTTACAGGAGCATATACTGTAATCTACGACCAATGCCCCGAAATCAATTCTCATTGTCAAAGGATCTAATGATAATGTCCAGGTAGTTCAGGTGTATCTATATGGTCGACTGATGAGTCATTGCTCAAATCCAGTCAGTTCCCTGCATGCACTGTCCTAATTGTAGCCTAGGGACATCTTACATTCCACTCAACAAGTTCAGCCTCAGGTTAGGTGATTCCACCCTCCTTCTTATAACTGGGGTGTCCTGGGCAGTCTGAGATATATGCTAGTCCGAGTGGTTATTTAAATCTCGGTGGAAGTTTAAGGTGTGTAATACACGGAACACTGTCGCCAAAGCAATTCATCTTCAATTAACAAAACCGATGGCTCAGTAGTCTATCTATATAGCGTAGGAATGGCCAGTAAAAGTAGAAAATTGGATTGTGATATCATCCGAACAGGGTAATTCCGGAGAAATTAGTAAGAATATGTAATCAAGTCCCGGGGCTACCTTTCTCTAGTCAAACGTATTGAATCGATTTTCCTATCAGATTCCGAAGATTATTTGTATGAAGTTATGGGGGACATCAAATAATAAGTGGACACAAGCCTGTCTCATGGCCTATAAATGTCTCCAAAGACTTTCAGTCTGTGGACGCAAATATTATGCACTGTGTAGCCCCAGGAATTTATGACAGAGCATCTTTAGGAAATGATGGAATGTTCTTGGATGGCAAGCATTACAGACTATATAACGGAACGTAATTATGGGGGAGAAATAATTAAACCGAAATCTAATTAGCGGAAAGTTGATAATATTTTGGAATGACCAACAGAATTTAAATTGATCGAAAGAAGAAAAAATCGCCTGAAGAAATATTTGCGATTGGACGAAACGCGACAAAGTTTCATAAATTCTGAAAAGTTTGCCATGACAGAAAGCCTAATACATATGGCATAGATGTGATGTCTTCTTGTCTCTCATTAGAAAAACTCACTCAGAATTTCTGAAGTTTCCTTCAGTCATTGCGTACAGTGCGCATTCTGCGCTCGGAAGGTTTTTGGCACTGCACTTTTACTTCTGGAGACAGGACCGCTGGGCTTAAAGGCCTCACGATGGCATCGGTATCATACATAGCAATTGTTTAAGCTGGACTCGGTGCCGAGAAAACAAGATACAGTACATTATTACATCTATTACCGCTGTGGTAACCACAATTACTTCTGCGTGCGTAGCCTATGCATATAGCACGCAGACAGTGTTGAAGTATGAAGCTGCTGTTTACTGTTTAAACACTATAGATTACATAATACTAACACAAACTGTTGAGTGTTCTTTTGTCATGTGACTAAATTTCATTAATACTACAGCATATACATTGTTTGTTTTTATAGATTGTGATGGTAAGTATGTTAATGAAATACATCTTTAAGAAATAATTCTAGAGATGCTTTGTCCAGTCATGAGTGTGGCAAGATCAGTTATTGCTTTAAAGTAGTAAATACTATGTAAAAGATACCATGTTGATTTCATGTCATGAAACAAACAATTGAAACTTGAAAGTGGATAAATCGCAACAATTGGAAACGAAGTTTATTTTTCCCATGGGAACGTTGGTTAGTGCGAAAATTTGCTTGTGGAAATGTTAGCTTTTGGCAATGACGACCGGTGAGAATGGCGGATGTTGGTAACGATATCTGTAGTGCAAAAACTTTGCTTGTGGGAATGTTATAGCTGACGGACACAATGTATAGCATGCTGCAATGAATTGCGATAAAGGATTCCCCTTCTGTGACGTCACAGATAGTTTGTTCAAATACGGTTCTTAACAATGCAATGACATATTTACAAATGAAAACCATCTATATCTTCAAGCGAAATTTATTGACAAGTTTTACACGTCAGCAAAACTGTTAGAATTAGAAACACTTTCACCAAGGTAACATTCCTTGGTCTCAAGACACTATTACGAATGCAATCTTTGTTTGCCGATTGGAGTCAAGCCAGGCTCAAAGATAATAAAAGTCTGTACACTGAGATGGTCTATTTTCATTTCGAAGTACAGCCAACGTAATAAAATGTGTTTTTATGGTCCAGTGCCTGACGACCGACTAGAACATCCAACATTGGAAGCTATCTAGTTTCAGAAAGGAATAAGTCCTTTGTAGTCCCAGTCTAATGCAATATGGCGACTAAGTGTCTGTACAGGCGGATGGTATACCTAATGGAGATACAGACATCATTTAGTCTTAATATAATCACTTAGGATCACATCGGTGTACACTAACTGAATATAACGCGATTTAGTTTATAAGCTATCCCTTACAATTATTCTCATATAAGTTAACTTGTGCCACGAAATAACCATTGATATATGCACCACATTCGTTACGACCTACATTACAGAGCTGTCCGTGGAAACAGCCGCTATGAAATAGTAACTGTGATACGGAGTGGCTTGCTAGATGATTTCTGTCTGCAAACAAATGTTGCCGTAGGGCCCATGCAACAAATAGACCCGTTTGTTTACAATGTGGATGTAACAGTGATTATTCCCAAGCCAGTGCTTAATGCTTAATGGCATTGCAATTCAGAAGATATATTTATTCTGGATTCACTGTAGCGTCAAAGATTTCATCCACCGATGACTCCAGCGTGGATGAGCCTTGGAGACATGTTTTATTGGTTCAAGTGCCCATTTGGGCGAGGGAGGGCCCTTCTGAACTGAAGGCACCGGAAAGGGTACACCTAGCCAGTCGAACAGTGAAACTCCGTACAGGCCTTCTTTGTTCCATCTTACACCCAGGATTACAGTCTGACACAAAACTTAATGATATCTGTAAAAAGCAATATCGTATTAGTTATTAATCGAGTTAACGGAAAGCCAATGTCCATTATTTCCGCCATTGGGGTTGGCAAATGACATATAATGCAGTTCTTTAATTGATAATTTCAAAAAGAAGAGCGGGCAGAATATGATTATTTCCAAATGACATTGTAATTGTCATGAAATAATTGGCTTCATTAAGCGCTTTACCCGGATTTCTCAATTGTGGCACAATTTATTACCAAGCTTAAGTAGCCGTTGCAATGTGAGCTTTGTGACTTTACTGGCAAAAGTAACAGTAGTGCGAAAGGAATCTGCTTCGTCTTTATTCAAAGAGTGGCATTTCCGGTGTTATGTAATCAGCTACGTTTTTGCGTTTTTCTGCGAATGATTATTCGGCAATGTCAAAAGATCACATTCATTTCCTTATCACTGAGTAAATCACAACCACCCAAATGTACATTTCATTTTGGTATTACTAAGTATATCTCGAACGTCCATTGCTGACACGCCAATGAGTAACAACGTTTCGTCGGAACCACGAGCGAAACGTCACCAATAAGGTCCCGTGTTCGTGCCCAGCTCTCTCTGTTTCGGCTGTGACTTCATTAGTCAAGTTTGTCAGGTATATGAAAAAGGGTCTTGGTTTTCTCAGCGCTCTGGCTGTTTTGTCACCCACACACCTAACTTTCGTTGTGCTGTGAAATCTTCTTGACCACAACGTTGTTAACACACGTTGTTGGAATATATAATAAATTAAATTTTCAAGCATGCATGGTATCAAGCGTTCATGACCACACTGGGGCAGTCTTTCTTGAAAGAACACACTATCGTGTTATGGCAGAAATGTTCATCAAATGTAAATCCATACTGACATTCACAGCCGGTTCTGTCATATTTAATTCACCTTGTTCAAAGGCTAAACGTTATAGCATTCCTTTGTCAGTCGTGGGTACCTCCGTGTAGCCCAGGGATTTGAACACCTGGAGATCTTCTTTCTTGTCTCATCCCAAGACAGGCAGATCGTGGATGGGAAAAGGCAGGGGACCCTCGGATCAGGTAGTTTTCCCTTGTATTGAACACACTGTATAATTATCCGTTTGAGACTAATTAGGACAACAAAAGAAGGCCACGTTTATTATGAAGGGATCAATGGCAACAGAGAAATGGTTTGGTCGCCACGTCACGTTCTGAGCCTATGTCGTTTTGGCCATGAAAAAAAGATCGGAGCCAGACAGAAATCAATAAGGCGAACGAGGGCAAGCATTATCCAGAGATTACAACAACAATCACAAGGAAAACAGTTGCTGTCAGCTGAGATCTCGTGGGGAAGGATGTTTCTCATCAAGCCCGTGGTACCGCTGTATAGGACGATCTGCTCATTAAACACTGCACCACCCTGAACAGCCTAGGTCACGTGTTCATTTATATCTCTAATCACTTCATCAAACTTTCTTTGTGCTATTCCTATTACACAAATAGTTCGATTTGAAGAGCATTAACGAGAATCAACATAAAACAGCGGTGACCCCATCCATTGTAGTTACCAGTCAAACAAATCCTGGAACAATGGCCAACTCAGACCTAAACATTCAACTGATCATACAATATGAAAGAATAAGTTCATATAATAATATTCTCTGAACATACATTTAAAAGACTGCACTAAAAGGTAAGTCTCTAAAGATGCTGATAAGCAGGTAAAAGTTGTCATTTATATCGAATGCACAAAAAGTCCGAATATCGTCTGGGCTTACCTAAACAGTTATAGATCTATATAATCAGTATTAGGGATTGTCCAACACTTTTCGTATTAAACCTCTTTATTTATTTAATTATGCACAATCTAAATTTTACATAACCCGTTAATTGTTTAATTGTCGCCAATCCGTATCTTGATCAATGTTTTAATAACTCTGACTGATGTTTCATATTCAAGATGTTGATCAGATTTATTCCATGTGAAAACAGAACAGTGTCAGGGAAACTACCGCGTCTTACCAGCTACATGGTAAACCTCCTAACTTAAGGCCCCCTCGACATGAATCGGCCAAAGCTAAATTCGAACAAACAATATTATAACTGGCCAATGATTTGTCGTCCCCCTGGGAGTCTGTCATACGCATCGATCATTTAACGAGGGATTGATTTAATTTAGAAAGTAGCCCAACCAAGTATAGATCCAGAGTCGTCAAACTACTAGATTTTATGCAATCCAAAATGTGAATAACTTTTGTGCTTTGCATGCCTGCTGATGTTAAAATTAAAGCTTCTTGAACGGTATGTCTACACAATATATGGATTCTATAGCTATATGCTAAGTTTGTGATAAAATAATCTCGTCTGAAGATGTTAGGGTGTATAAGTACACTTAACCAGGCTATAGTTAGTTAAATTAATCGCTCACCAAAATGTTTCTTGGATGAGCCCAGAATCCGTGAAAGTACTAAGATGAATAGATCCTAATGGTCCTACAATTTAATTTGCGGTCCGGGATTTGTAGATCGGTTACTGAGCGTCAGGAAGAAATCGTCCCGAGGGAATTCCAGCTACTGACTGTGGCTACTGAATCACAAGGCGGAAAAAAGCGTGTTGCGTACGTAAGCGATGATCGGTGCTCACGAAGCTTTGGGCCAATCTTTTGAGAAGTGCATTATCGGACAGAGCCCGGATCCATATTCTCTGGGGACATAGACAGCTGTAATCACTATTATGGCCAATTTTCGTCATGTCTCGAATATACCTCATGGGGAATAACGAGAGTTTCTATCGAATCATTGATACGAATCACTTATATATAGATCTACATGGGACCTCAACAGATGGTGCAATTGATTACGAAGATATAATCTATATAGATCATTAGTGCTCGATAATATATATAGGCTCAACGATCTGAGTTGGGAAACATGACTATTGTAATGAAATATTCTTGTGCCTAATTTTAAAAGTATTAACCGAACAACTTAAGTTTAACTAACTTTCATTTAATGACAAGGTGTACCTTGGTGACAAGACAGTTTCTGTAATAGGAGTGAAAACAAAGAAGAAAAGCTGGTCAGAGATTGTTGGTATCCTATCAATCACTAGGACGCACAAGGCATTGGTTCAAACCTGACCCCGGGCAGGGAATTTGTGGATTTCCCTACTCTCACTGTTGAGACCGGCCATCCACTCGTTTAGCCCTTTGCTCAGTTGAGCGTTCTTGATGACCACTTGTCTTTCACCAGTGTACATGGTGTGCTGATCTGTATCAAACGTTTGAAAGTCAGTCAGTAGCAAGCCAAAGGTTGCCGGTTTACCCTGAACCCCCCCCCCCCGCTTTCCCCAACAATGAACTGCTCATCGTCGTATACGCGGTAAATTCTTGAATATGACGTTAAACAACGAAAGGAAACAAATCTCAAACTGGTCAGTGAAATGTCGTATACTGGTTGTGATCTAGTACGCAGCAATTATTCCGATATTTGGTTGAACGCCACAAACAATGAGAAGTATCAAAAAATGTCCTGAACTTTCTAAACAATTACGCACTTTGTGTTCATTTTCAACATTATGTTGTGGGTTCTATGGACGCTCATGGTGGACAAAAATACAAATTTACAAATTTACTATTACTTCACAATATTTAAATAAGGACCAGTTTGATAAATGTGGTAAACCCGGGAAAACACCGCGTCTGGGCTGGTCTGATTAGTTGAAGGCCGTTGTCTTGGTGGGACAACACATCTGGCGAATTACCATTGGGGCCCACTAGGTTATTAAGGGATTTTGAATTCTAATGTCAAAAAGTACTGACTGTATACCTGATCCACAGATATTTTCGCATTTTCTGCACTCTATTACTGTCTGACCTTCTCGCTGTTTTTCCTTTGTTTGGTTTCGCTAGTCTTACAGACGACATTACCGGTGTCTCCCAGGCCGAAGTTGATGGCCCATATCTCACTGTCAATTATTGACTAACAAGGTGAAAAATGGCTGACTGAAAAACGTTAGGGACAATTAACAAGTGATGAATAAATGGAGGAGTCGGATTAAAGCTGACGTGGCAGTAATTAAATTAGAGAGGGAGAAGAGTTTTGTGTTTTGGCTCTGGTGCGGCTGGTAGGGAAGAAAATTAACGGACACATCATTAATCCGACATTATCTAGTGTTCACATATCCGGGGTTATGTAGTCTGGTATTTAAATGAGGTGCGTATATGTATATGCATACAGCTTGGCCAGAGGTTCCTGGCCTCGGGCAGACTGATTGGCCCGTTTCACGCTTCTCGGCCAGACACACCAGCCATAGAGGATGACTAGTCTTCCTTATGGCACATGATATAAGACCGCACCTAATCAGATCTGACAGAATGTAAAGATTGCTAACACAGATAAATGGTCATAGCCCGTTATTAATTTTAGGGGCCTGGATTTTTAATATCGATGTCCAGCGGAACCAACGTCGATGTGCTAGATGCACGACTGGCACGTGTGCCCAAGTAGCTTGAGATTTTCATGACTCCTGAAAGATAACCGTTTGGCCTTCTAAAGAAAACAGTGACAGACTGGTCATTATTCCATCTATCGTGGCCTTAAAACGTTGTCTCTATCCAAAACTAACTCTGGTTATAAAAATGAGTTCAATAATACTAGGACTATATTTTATATGTGCATGTATATGTGCTTGTATATTACTGCAAATCTTGTTTGTTCAAGTACCGTACTGGTACCCCAACCTCCACCCTGCCCAACTGATACTTTAGAACATTGAAAGTGAGTCCCCCACTGACACGTCTGTTTGCAGGCTTCACCCTGGCTGCTCACAAACAAAGGATCGTTAAAATCTTCAGGTTCTTCTGTACAGCTTTTCGGCGCAGCTAACTGATGGAGTGATTTTGGAAAGCCGTCTGGCTATTAAGAGATGATGGAATCTGAAACACGATACATGCGCTAATTCCGGAGAAACGATAAAGTTGCAGTTGAAAACACGAACAAAAATAAAGACAGCAGGAGAAGAAGAGGGCTTTGTTTTCCTTCAGGAGATCTTCATTGACATCTTGAAACGGAAAAGAATTAGATATTAAATAGGTGGCTGATTTTCAAATTTTAAAACAGTTATGGCGTAGTTTGAAGAATAGGATTGGAAAACATTCGCCAGTATAAAGCGGGCTGGGAAAAGTATCCGAACAGCGTCGAAAGCTGCAGTTGATGCTAACATGACGCCTGCGCATATGACATTGTCTGCCCTTATGTTCGTGGCTACTTCTGTTAAATACCATTATAACAAAACGTAATGCACATAAGATGACATGCTACAACAAGACCTTTTCGATAGAATTGACCTTCCGAGTGGAACTATCCTTAAATCTAACCCCATTATGTTCCAGAAAGACCACACAAAGTTCGTGAAGAGTTTATGTCATTCGCAATGTTCCGTTACATTAACTAAAGTATCATATGGACAACGCTTGACTGGAGACACGGTCATAGACAATAGCCTGACATTATGTCCTTAATGTGCCGAGTATCATTCTGGTGTCTTTTATTGACATAACCTTGCAGAGGGTTTTGACATTGTCGGGGTCTGGTTTGAGCAGACATTGTGTGGTTGTGACAACAGACGAGTGCCTGTCCCCCAGGAGAGCACGCGCGCGCATTGCACGATCTGTTCAGGGGAGGCCACAAGTAATATTAACTTAACAGTGCCCAGTTTCACCGCTCCCACGTGGCTGAAACAGGATCAGGGAAGTAAGGCCGGAACATGGTGCCAGATTTAAATATGTTAGCACAAAATGCACTTTCTGTGAATACGAAGCGTCTTTTGACATTTGACCTTTGCATCTATACCGGAAATCGGTAATCGGATGATCGACCAGACTAAATAATATTTAGCATACTGCATTCCACCCAGACAGAAATTAAGAGTCCTTTGTTCTTCATTTTTTTCTCATAACACCGTTCTTACCTTTAGCACTGTGGGATTTTAAGTCTTGACCCACATAAATATATATGTGCCGCCTAAGGAAACCAGTTAGTACCAAACATAAAAGCATTTCCCGAAATTAGTTTTTGAAATTACGAGAAAGTACATGTATCTTGAAACTTTTCTTGTAATTACTAGACATTTTCTCGTAATGGATCTATTCTTGGAAAATATGTTTATGCCTGGCAGCAACTGGCTTCCCTTCCTGTCAGATATACATCTTGATCACTTTTTCGGAGACCGACTTCATTACAGTTGGTTCTAATGTTTTGCGTGTTACATTACCCATCGGTCATTGTTGTGCTCATGTGAACCCTCCGATGCCTGAAGCGGGTAGGCTAGATTCTCGACGCTTTTAGCAAACTTTACATTAGGCGGTACATTTTTCAACTTTTTAAGCCTTTTTGTCCCTCTTTAAAGGCCCGAGTTTAATGGTGCGAAGCCAGGCGCCAAATGTGTCTGGAACGCTCATGTGGATGAAAAGGGGTTATGGTGCTTTTCCTGGAAGATAAAACCAAAGTCGCTGAACATTTAAAGTGGCGGCACGGTGTTATGTTCTAAACTTTAGCACGTTTTCTCTCCTGACGGTCCAAAGGTTTTCAGTTCTGTGTCTTTTAATAATCGAAACTATACTGAAAAGGAAAAAACTTGGACGGAGACTACATGATTATAAGCCTGTTTGCTTTATTATGCTAAAGGTACAAAAGTGATTTAATATTGCAGAGTAGCAAATATGATCGGTTTGTGAGTACGGATTTCTGCATTAGAATTCAACAATAACCCTCTCGGTGTAATCCGATACTGCGTTACTCTTTCCCATCGTTGTCTTAGCCACCTGTCCCCAGAGGATCGCGGTATCTGGCCGGGATGTCCGTCAACACTGTCCATAGAGATGCTGTGTCAGGGTAGTCGAGAGGAACCTGAAGTCTGGACAGGCCACGGCAATACCCTGAGGTGTTACACCCTATTAGAGCAGGACTCGCTTAGTCATAGCCTTCCCTCCCTTTGGAGGGCATGGTTTTAAATAAATTGACGGCACACTTCGTAATGACCATTTAAGTTCACATTCGGAATTGGAAACATGTGGGGGTAAAACTGACTGGGGACACTTCAACCGTGAGCTCAAAGTGCCCGAACGTTCACACAAGAAAGAGTTTTTTGTGGAATTTCGTGCTTTGGAGTGTGTGTGTGTGAAGATCGCTGGAGCCTGACACTGTTTTGTAATTACAAAGTGACACCTCGTCTTCACGCCTGCGCATGCATTGCATTAACACGTTTTGGGCTTCAGTCAGCTATGTTCATTCTCCTTGACGATTGTATTAGAGGAATTCTTACAATAGTTCAGTAATGATTTTTGAGAGAAAAACTGTATAATTCGTGATGTCTAAGTTGAATCTTCAAAATGCTCTGATTCCTGTCACAGTTGACAGCGGTCTTACTAAAATATGTATAGCATTGATGTTGATGAATCGGGATGAGAGACGCCAACTGCCAAATTGTGCCTTTTTCTAAACTCAGCTACACATTGATTATTGACTCGTTTTGTGTTAACTCATTAAGCAAGGACCTTATGCAATGTTATACAATCATATCCAACTACCGATTGCAAATTGCAGTTCCTTACGCTTTGTCAGATCTGAATGCAATTATATTCAGTTTATCGACATATACCTTACACCCTATAATGCTGGATTTTCCGTAATTATCTTTTGTCCGTGATAGAGCGCTGCGCTGTGTGTAGAAATTTCCCCGAGAGATCGTTATTATAAGTCTTACAGGGCTGGTATCTGTAACGGCAGGCCGAGGAACAAATTGCTTTTATCGAATATAAAGGAGAAGTCTTAATGCTGGACATAGATCTGAGCAATGGGACCCATCGATCGGGGAAAAGGTTAATAGAATATCAGAGTTTATGGCTGTTAACCAGAACTTCCCATGCTGAGCCTCGACCTCGCTTGTTAGGCCTCTCATATATGTAAGGCTTAAGTGGTGCCAAAACATAGGCCTCTAATCACAGTGCTAAGAAAACAACAGCCAAGCCAATTTATGTTTTATTGACAAGCTTTACAACAATCATCAAAAAAGTAATTCTCCGCAAATTATGTCTTATGTTTGTCGTATTAGCAGAATAAACGGTTAGGAGCAATGAGTAAATCATTTTGAAAGTCTGTCAGTCATTCAACCGATATCGATAAATTAAATAATCATTCGTTTGACTAAACGGACTTGGTGTAGCATTCTGTCACCTCTATATCAACGGCCACTAAGATTCACAACTATCTGCAAAACTGAATAAATATTATTATGTTATACGTGCATACTTTCTTTTTGCTGTGATTTCAAGCAAGTACAATATCATGAAGTTAACATCATTCTCGCTGAAACTGAGAATGGAGGCGATATACCGAGAGACTTAGTAACTCTTCAACAGCGCCAACAGCAGTTCGTTTCCTGGAATTAAAACTGCGCAATGCGGACAGAACCACATAACTTGGACATTTTCCTCACGAAAGCTTCCAGATGCCTAATCGATTTGTTTTAAATTATTTAGTCTCATCTTGGGAATGTTTCTGCATCATTAATGAGCTGGAACGAGGAGGGTGAGGGGGAGAAGTGGCCAGTTGTGTCGTGTTGGGACGATGCATTAAAATCTGCTCCTTGAACATCCAGTGTAAAGTGCATTTCCTGTGCAGCATGCATGGTTTTAGGGAAGAGCGGTTCAAGACTGCCTTTATTTTTCAAAACTACTATTGTTTTGTGACAGACATTTTTCGTGTAATAGCAATAATGTCGGAAACCAAAAAGTCATGCACTGAACAAAGTCCACATAAAAATTACACATTAAACTTGCATAACTCTTCACAAGATACTGTTTCTCAGTATGCAAATCCTAGCTGAGAGATGGTGTCGTCAAAAAGATGGAGCCATTCTGAAAATATCATTGGAACTATGTGGGAGGTAACCTTTCTTTGATGGAATGTCTTGTTTTGGATTTAAGAAAGTTACATTTTTTCAAAGAAAATGTCCTATCTATACGTCAGTGTATGGTGTTTAATAAATTTGTCCCAAAAAATACTCATCGCAAAATATGCAGTGCTTAACTGTGATACTTGAGGGGTAACAGCCATTGGCAGTTAAGGTGCCGTTTGGTCCAGAAGTGAAAGGTGGGTATTCGAAAAGACAGACACTACATAAGCTAGAATAGAACGATTTCTGGTTTAACATAACTGAAAACGTCAGAGTTTCTTCTAATGCTCTGAAAGGATTGCTTCTCAAACTCACTATTGTCCAAAAGCCTGTTCTATTTTGGCATTCCAGAATGAAAAAGGAACTCAAAATCTCTTTTTTTGGATTGCTCAAGCTAATATTTGCTTCACTGGAAGCTGCTGATCTGTGGGACATGCTGTAGTGGAACATCGCTATCAGGACGTGAACCTCATTGTTCTGTTTACCTTGAGCTTAGCCAGAGGAACAAGGAGCGGCTGACTGATCCATAATTGGGGTCGGGACAGTCAGAATAGCTTCGTGAACAATTGACGACCACGCCGGAAAGACAATTACAGAGGGAGCCATATTACGAGTGTAGGAGAGACCAGGGAGGAAATTACGGCGTTCTCATCTTCCATGCAGATTACAGATCATTTTTATTTCATTTCCGGTTCATATGTTGCTCATAACTGATGACGTGAACGCGGGTTAAAGACACACAAAGTGATTCTTAAATTAAAACATAACCTAATTAACTCAAAATGTGTAGAAAGTCGTATGGTATTTTGGTAGTACAAACACACGGGCAGCTGCCAGAAGTGACAATTACAGGTCAGTCATAGGTATATGGTGTAAGGATTTAAATCTAATAAGTATGTGGTTACTTCGAAGTTGGTTTACTACTAATTAAATTTGGACTGATTATTAAATCATCCCAGAACTATACTAGTTTGTCTTTGTGCCAGTTGTAAACCAAGAAATGACCTCATATAAAAGTTATCAGACAAGAGTGTTAACCCGTTGGAAAAATGTCCATCGGGATGGATTCTAAAATGTTTATCTTGCACACTACTTATTTATTTATTTGTCTGATCAGTGTTTTACGTCGTACTCAAGGATAGTTCACTTATATGAAATATAGCCCCTGGGCTAGCATTATGGTGAAAGGAAACCAGGCAGAGCCGAGAAAACACACGACCATCAGCAGGTTGCTGCCAGACCTTCCCGCACGACCGGTGATAAATTCAGCATAAGCTGGAGTTGAACTCACAACAACCGCAGTGGTCAGAGGCGTTTGAGTCATTACGCCGCGCTAACGTGCAAATCCCTTCTGCCACGCAGGTTCCATCATGTGCACGTCACCAATAATTTCCACCCGAATAGATTTCAACAAGCGTATGATTGTTTTCCGGGTTAACTATATTGTCTAAGACAATAGTCTTAACAGATTTATTGCATAACATCGTATAAATGCTCTTGATGAAACTATTCACAAACAACGAATTTATTAACAGTGCAAGGACAACATGTGGGATGTTACGATGGTCAGTAGGCTATTATATTTGTACACTGAGGAATTACTGGATAAATTAAAGCTGCTGATTTCAGTGAGCAATTGATACTCATATATTCATACTGACTCTTTTGCTTACTTTCAGCGCACAATAATTTACGCAACCATTAATTGGTACTGGTAGTGTCATTTTGGACAGGCTCTAACTCTGGAATAAGTCACAGTTGTACTCATTTGTGATATTCGCCTGGTTCACATGTGGCAATACAGAAATCGCAAGCCTTATTTGCTCTAAGATAAGCAACTTTACTTTCTTGTCATTCAGCATTTCTTTCAGCAGCGTGAAGACTGATCCAGACATTTTGTTCAGCGACTGGCTTTATATGGGTGACATACTTACTATACTTATGTACCTGACAGTGCATGCTTAGCCATACAGCACATATTTACTTTTCCCAAAGACTTCTATTGATCTTTGGTCAGAAAGTGAAAGATTGTACACACAGTTACCGTTGATTGACTTTGAGAAGTAACTGAGCTTTTCTGTACCTTGACAATGAGCTTTGTCACCCCCTGGAGGCCAATATTCCATCCCGAACTGAAATTCATGTTCAAATTTGTGAGGTGAATTTATCAATTACCACGTGTGTGTCGTGCATAGGATTAGTAGTCTGTTGATGGCAGTAAGTCGGTGACTCACAAAATATCGTGTTAAGGCGTGTTAATCAAATGTAGAAACGATCGTCGCCTCCAGCGATTTACCATTGTCTGGTGACATTTGGAGGGTGGGAAGCAGGGCTGGCCGCTTCTGCCGGGCCTGCCGAGCCGGCTTGTCGACATACAAATCCCACACGCACGGGCCAATGGGGAGGCAGGCAATAGGATTACTGGACAGAAGCTTTTTGGCGGATGAAGCCGGATAAATCACCATCTGAGGCTCACAAGTTAGGTGAGAAGAACTTAGGCGACCGTGGAGGTACCCGCATGATCCAGGCCATCCTTTGCTCACCAGAGACCCGGTAAACTTGTGGAAATTCCTCATTACCTCCCCCCAAGTGGACAATTTGGAAGCGAGACCAAACCTGTCCCCGCAGCCCCACCCCAAAACCATGTGAAGACCACTTAGTGAAAAGCTTGAGAAATTACAAAAAGCACGGATTTTTAATTAAAATAAATTCTGAGTTCCTCTTGCGAGTATTTTTTCGAGCTGTTCCCCGATGGGAGAGATGGCGTCATTTTGCTACCCATGAAGAGTTCATGATATACCGTCAAGATGTCCTCAACAGCAGTTGCTAAATGAAGTCACCTTAACTATTGGACGAAGTCATGAAGCTAACTATGTTGAATGGTAATGCTTTCAGAGGATTTTGCACATCGATCATGGCTGTCCACACTATAAACCACCAAGCATCTTATGATAAATGTCTTCAACAGTGCATGTCCATTGTCAAGAAAGGAGCAGGTAATAGTTTTCTAGATTTCGTTTAATTCTGTTTAAATAGAATTTAAGCGTATCCTAATTTGTGCCCAGAACAGAACCCATAAAACGTAAAACATCCCCATTTACTTTCTATAACCATGCCATTAATCACCAGTTTTATTATCAAGAAATCAAGAAATTATCTTGATTATCACCTGCGGCAGTTTTATCGTTATCATTATGCTTATTATAACAACATGGTGCAATGAAAGCGCCGCTGAGATACTCATGTCTTGTATTCCACCCAGAAAGCATAGTAGAGACTACTCTGAAAATATAATCGGATAGCATGCTTAAAAAGACGGCATTCCGAATTTTTCCACCCTTAACATTGACCACATCTTACAAACATTATCGTAAACATTATTGACCATGCAATTGGATAAATAGTAATCAAAACAGAATATCGAATATATTCCTTACATAATTGTGAACTGATGACTGCTTCTCTCTTACATGTTGCCAGCTTTATGGACTGTTGTTAGGTGGTTTGGGGAATGGGCCTTGCGATTATCTGCTTCGAACCATCTGACAGGTTACGAGTGGCATTCCAATGGCGGACTTGACGCAATGCTACCGTTTGCATTATCACCATGGTCTCCATCACCAATGTCACAGCTAGCATTGTCACCATGGTCTGATGTTCCAATTGGATTTGTCGTTGGAATTGTCGCCATGATAATTCGATCAGCAATGCCAGTTTGTTGTCATTCACATAATGACCACCGAGAGCGATGTAATCGATGGCATTATCGTTGACTTCATCCCACCATTACCAATGTTATTACCGCCAATAGTAATATCATGATATCTTTGACTTTATCACCAATGTTACTGTTGATATTATCGCCATTATCGTTGATATTAACGCGATGATCAGCAATATCATCGTATGCTTTAACGCCATACTCGCCATTGTAATGTCATATTCGGCATTATCACCGTACTCACCATCACAGATGTTATCATTAACATTGTTACCACCACCAGTGTTATCATTGGCATTGTCACCACCATCAGTGTTATCATTGGCATTGTCACCATGGGTGGTCTGGTCGTTAGCGCGTCCCCCTCTCAGCCCGGTGTCAGTATAATGTGACTAGGTTGGGTGTCAGGTCTAGTGTCTTCGGCATGCTGCTCCTGTGGAGCAGCATTTTGACGGCATGGGCTCGCCCTGCCTCAAAGAGACACAGCATATCTACATTCTACGGACTCCTTGACGTCATATGACTGAAAATTTGTTGAGTTCGACGTAAAGTCCAACCATACCTACCATGAACAATGTTAGCGTTGGCTTTATCATTGGTATAATCTAAATTGCTCTTGTTATCGTTATTCCCAGGGTCACCAATACCAATGTTATGTCTGGAATTATCAATAAGATCAGTATATGCAATGTTATTGTTGGAATTATCACAATGAGGACTTTCATTAATGCTGTCGTTGGTTTTGTCGCCATGATCAACACTCTCCATGCTATCGTTGGCACTATTATCGTTATTAGCAATAACAATGTTATCGCTGACATCAATCGCAGAGGTTTGTGCCATCGGTATCATCGCTAAGATCTTTAAAAATATGTGACAATGAAGATCTTAACTGGTTGAAAATATAAGCGGGCAACGTTTTGAATCTAAACAACCCCATTTTCATCTTGAAATTCTTCGTTTTTTTATTATTCTTCGAGGTCATGGTATTTACACGTCTAATGTTTTCATTTAGGCTATAGGTAAGCATTAATAATAAGCGTTTGTATAGGCTGACGTACTACACCGTAAGGCCACGGACTCTGAATTTCCGAAAACTGCTCCTATAGCACTCAGTGAACCCGGCCACGCTGTTCCATCGATATATGGACATTGTCTACTCTCTCCATGAATAACAGTTACGACGGGGTCAGAGCTTCAGGCGTTTGGGTCATCTGGGAAACACCCAATATGTAATACACAACGGTTTGCCGTTCAAATGCCACTGTATATAAAGCAGCCAGCGAGTCAGGAGAAACTCACACAACCTCAGATGACGTATCAGATCTCATGTCCCGCTGATACCTAGACAGGTCTGTGCCGACCATCCGCTTGATTCCATGCGCAACAGCCTTACTGTGAGGAAATTAAATGTCACGAGATCAGGTGAAGGCTCCAATAAAACTATTTCTCTGGCGCCACCAGTTTATCCTGTGCTATATCCAAGAGCTAATATTCCTTGAACTTCGCCGTTAGTATAAGCAGGGTTCCTATTATTTGTTTGGTACGAAGCCCGTTTTTATTATGAATGATTCAAAATACTTAGATCTCTACTTGATATTAGTTGATTTCTACTATTTCGTCAGTAGTCCGTCCTTCTGATATTTTTACGAGACCAACGCTATTACATTCAATTCTTCTTCGCCACCAATGATTACTTTAGCTATCAGCTTACATTTCCTGCAATCTCATTACGCTGGTCAAGTGCTTACGGCGTCATATTCATTAGCGATCTGCCACAGCTACATCCTTTGTACGATTATACGAGGATTTTAGCATTCTCATCCTGGCTTGGTGTACAGCAGAAGGCGATACTGAACTGGACACTGCTGACGTGGATCACTTGATCCTCCTGTTTCTAAGGTGTTCTTGTGTTGATATGGGTATGATACTGCCGATGTGGGGTAGTGTCACAATTGTTCTTCCAATCATTCTGAAAAACAGCTGGCAGTAACTAGGTACAGATATATGCCTGGTGTAAATGGAATTGCATCATGGCAATGCTATACATATGCCAGCATTTTCACAGGCCTGGTGTGGGTTTTGACGGTCGTCATGCCGCCGGAACAATTCTGAGGGCGACATAAAACACCAAGCTAACAAACAATTCAAAACAACAAACTGATTTCATTGTTATTATACTTACCTCAAGGGACGTAACTCTACCAGCCATATCACATTCTGCCCAGAAGCGTGTGGCTTTTATAAACCACAGAAAAGCATAAACCTAAAATAAACACGACCTCCTTACAAGGGTAAGAAATAGAGCCGAGCGTTGATCTCACATTACTTACCATAGGATAAGTGCAGTTAATTGTGTCATGCATTTCTATTCTCAGATTAAGTTAAATTGCAAGATGTGTAAGTTAAAGAACAATTGGCGTTGCTATACAATCTATCACCGACACTACAAAAGACAGTGACTGCTCATTTACTCGCACAGGCGCGAACTCAGATAGATAATGGATTTCATGCGATAAGAAGATATTACAACTTGCGATCAAAAGAAAACAGTGTTGTATGTTGTAGTATAGACTCTTAATGTGGATGTGGGTAGTAAGTTAGATACTTGGCAAGCGAGCGCGCGAGAGAGAGATAGAGAGAGAGTGCGAAGATCCTCGCTCTGACCCGATCTTCACGAATGCCTCTGTCCATGGCTTTGCGGCCTGACTAAACACATTAGTCATTTCTTTGCCTTGAGGTAAAGACGCTTTTTTTCTCTCCCATTGCCCTGCGGTGTGTATTATTCGGTTGTATACAAACGACCGAGCTTTATCCCAGCGACTGTCAGGCTAAACTAATGCTCTCTATCTACATTCGGACCGGTATCATGTTCAGTCTGATCGTGTTATACGCCTCGAGTGCACAAACACAGATGCTTTCCTCTCCACCAATCATCGTGGACGGCCTCATCATGTGACGCGCCTTTCTACCTGTAGCCGCGGCGCATGTGAAAACTCCAGTCTCATATACTCGTCCACTGGCCTGGAAATCACCAGCAGATATCTGTCTTCGGTGTTTTCACCATGATAGCTCGGGGTAGCCAGTGGACGTATCAGTCGAGGACAAGTCTGCCCAGT
Source organism: Acanthopleura granulata (assembly GCA_016165875.1). Lineage (NCBI taxonomy): Eukaryota > Metazoa > Mollusca > Polyplacophora > Chitonida > Chitonidae > Acanthopleura > Acanthopleura granulata. The sequence goes on along the minus strand of JABBOT010000002.1, from coordinate 40,318,446 downwards.
AGACACCCAGTCTAACACGTGGACAACGACTCGGGCTTCAGTTCTTAACAGAACTGTCATAGAAAGTTTTCATGGCGAATGCCTGTGCACCTTGGCGAGGCTATGCGGCGAGTTTCCCTCCGGGTTCGGCTCGTGGATAGCTACTTGTGGGAAGATTCCGCCTGGTGCCGCCTCTGTTTCTGGTCAGCACTGCTGACCGTTTGTCGTGGTCGGCTCTGGTGGACACTGACCATCATGTGTGCCGTCTCACTTCTCTCTCTGGCATCTCTACTTTTCGCCTGTTACGCTGTGGAGAGCGCGCGACACGCGGCTGTTAAAGGCACCGAGTACGATGGCCGTTACCAGGCACTCGACACTGGATCACTTACCTTCGTCAACAAACACCGGTCTCTGAAGGCAGTTCAAGGTTCTCCTTCAGTCAAAGCTCTGCTCCAGGAAACGGGCAGTGAAGCAAGACTTCGGGCTCAAACCCACCCACAATTCCTGTCACAAACCTCGACAGAAAAGAAACTTCAGGCTGCTCAAATTCGTCTTAAATTAAATTCTAACGACAGCGACCTTTTAGAAAAAGATAATGTTAATAACGACATTCATCACAAACAGGTGGAAAATGCTGTATCGCCAGCTAGTTCATTCCATGACAATATTGCCACTGTAGATAACAGGACTTCAGTGACGAATTCAACCTCTCTCAAGTACTCGGTATTAGATGTTGGGGAAGAGGCCAGTCGAAACTTACCTCAAGCCATTATTATAGGAGTCAAAAAGGCTGGAACACGTGCTTTGTTAGAGTTTATTCGTCTTCATCCGGATGTGCGAGCTCCAGGGCCAGAAACTCATTTCTTTGACAGGAACTACCACAAGGGTTTGGACTGGTACAGGTAAGTTCCCGGGCACGCGCAGACATAAAACATCGACAAAGTTAAACGGTTGTCTTAGCACATGCCCTATGTTAAGTTACTCTTCCCCATACTTCCTCGTTTTCCCTCGTGAAACTCGCTTACAAAGACCGCTGTTCAAAATGTAACAACAAAGTTGCGTTTCTATATCATAACAAATTATTATGTTTGATTTTTATATGCATTCTGATTAGGAGCGCTGTTAATTTTTTTCTAAACCACACATGTATTATTTTTATCCCAGGGCAAAAATATATAATTGAAAATTTTGGAGCAAAAAATAGTACATGTATTTTTACATTCAAATTACATGCTACATAGTGAAAAATATAATAGCCCAAAGATATAAAAAAAATACCCCTAATTTCCTTTCAGAACGACAAGAAAGGTGTTCCATTTAATTAGCAAGAGGAGTGAAATTATTGTATAACAATTAATTTAAGGTTTAAGGGGTGTCAACATCATTAGGAAAAGCTTGTGCAAGTGTACTTGTTCATAATGACAGTCCTTAATAGGCATTTTACCCTTTTACCACTATATTGTGTAGTTATGGTAATAGAGGGGACACGTAGTGTCTTTTCTGGCTAAAGTTATTAACCTTTGCCATCAACCCGAATTTAATTATCTGTCCTGTTCCTTTCGAATTCTAAATTTCCTAAATTGCACATGTAACACATCATTCATTCGTCGGACAAAAATTATTCTGACTATTACACTACCATTTCTCATGTAGAAGTTTTCAGTTTTCATTTAAAACTGCATATTTCTACGCGTTTTTTTAAGCGAGGAAATATGTTTTCCGAGCTATGAAAATTTTGAGTCATCTAGTTCACATATGAACTGTTATAGTTATATATGACCATCATTTTTTGAGGGGTTTATTTACTACTTGTGTTTTATTTATGAGGAAATGACATTAAGATTCCGCTCTAGTAAACTGCTCGACAAAAAAATGTGTTAAGTACTTTGATGTAGTAAATATTTAGGGTTTTTGTTGAAGTCCTGCACGTCAATCATTTAGACCTTAACAGATGTAGTCAAGCTGTCTTTACTTATAGTTTAAACTAGCTTTCGAGATGCTTTTTTGTCAGAAACTTTTTTCTAGCAAGCGTAGCAGAGTTGAACTATAGCGTTTGCGTTCGTCGGCGGCACGTTTTGTTTCTGGATGAACTGTTGACTGACCACGTTTTGAAAGAACCGGACTACCTCTTTCTTTGTTAATTACTGTCTATACCTCATAGTTACACGTTACTAACCTGCGGAGTTTCGTAGGAAGACACCGAAACAAACCCTCAACGCGTGATATCTCCTACCATGTGAAGGTAGTAAAACATTTGCAAACATCGCATGGACTATATTTATTACTTTTAAGCGGAGAACAACTTCAGGGTGTCTTAACAGTGGAAAGTTTTATTTGAAAAAAAATATTGGGGGGGAGGGGGTTATAATTTTTTTAGCACAAAGGTTAATATATCTCTGCTAGTCCACAAGCTGTTTTCGTTTCAGAAACGACGTGGTGCTGTAGCTCGTAGAAGGCTGTATGTACGCAGGTCTGTCTTGACATTTTCGTGTTCAAGGCGGTAAGATAATCCTTTGCGGTGTGGCGCTCAGTGTTATGTGCAAAAATACACCACACCCCACAAATTGATGGTAACATGAATTGTCTTCATTCTACCGAGTCAGGTGATACTAAGTGACCTATGTGTTAGTTTAGATTGCATGGCAATTTACATACATGACCACAAATCTGCGCTGTTCCAGGGAAGTATTTCATACAGCGCTGCTTTGCCTGCTTTGCATGTTCTCAGAGAAAATAAGAGTAGCACATCTTTTGGCGTTGAAAAGTGAAAAATTATTCAATAGTTTCTGGCAAGTTAAAATATATTCATGTAAATTGAGCTAAGTAGTGCACGTGTAACGTGAATTATACACTGTATATACGTGGTAACGACGATTTAGTGTGGCACTTGAACCCGGGTGATATATCATACGTAAAACGCGGGCATGTATAGAATGGCCAGGTCACTATCTGAAATATCCGTACACGGTGATGACAAGTTAAAAGCTTCAAACTCCAACAACATTTAATCTATCTTTTTTTTTTCTTTTTTAATCAAATATTCCTCCAAATATACGACGTTGATTTGTACTGTAAAACCACGCTGTAGGGCTTTTTGTCTATCTTTAGTTTCGATCGACACAAGAGGAACAGATAATGCATATCTTACTTCATATGTTTAATGTAAAATATTAATAACAGGTCCGCCGTCTTCAGGACGGTTGCATTGGCTGTATAATTGTACTCCAGGGTACCAAACAATGACGTCTTCTCTCCAATAAATCAAATACACACGCAGTACTCCTTGACTTCATTAATCTGCCCTGTGTGCCTGAGAGGATGGCCGCCAATTATACAGCTCGTTGTCCTCTCACGCAGGCGCACTGACCACTGTTAGCGCAGGTGAAGCAGAAGTAACATGGCTCTTGAGAGATACCGTCTGCACATGCTCACTGAAGCATCAAAACTCAGCTTCGAAACATCGTGCTGGTTTTCCTCGAGATTCAGACATCTTTTGTTATGCTGTGGTTTGGCCGTTTAGCAGGGTAAATTGGCCAGGGATTGAAGACTAATCTAAGATGGAACGGGATCAAAGGAACGCTGATAAAACCAAAAAGACCTAGGGGCCGAAACACACCAAGATTTGATCCCTCCCGATTTTCGGGAATATCTCCTCTTCCGCTTGTAAACTGTTTGTTCAGGAAAACGCGCCCTCGGCCGAAAATGTTGTATGCGTGCATAGCTCGGCATTCGCATAGGCCTTTGACACAAAGGAGAAATATTTTGAAAATTTTGTTTGCAAACTCCTTTGTTAGTCGATTGCACCATCCCTTTCAATATTTATGAGGCATCAAAGGTCAAGCACCATGCTTATACTGTAACACCAATGCTCATGCTCTACATGTACGATACTTTAATAATGACTCTGTGTTGATGACAGTACTGTTGCGTTCTTTGTTCTGATGAACACATCTCTCGTGTCACCATGACAAATGACATGTCTCGTGAATCACCTTGGAGATCATTATATGGAGGGTGTAGTATCGTGTTGCACGAAATCTGAGGAAGACGGAGAGAGCTTCATCATTGTTTTAAATCGTCCATCAAAACATCCTCCCGATTCAAGGAAATATTATTGTCAGTTACATTTACAGTTGTTAAATCGCGGAGTAAACTCGTAATTTGTACATAGTGACTCATGGCAGAATGCGTGTTTTTTTGTTTTGTTTTTTTAAATAAATTCTCTTGTGTATAAATGTTCATTAAGAGTATTGGTTCGGCTTGGATTTAACAACTAAGCAATTGTTTCACTCAGTCTGGGAAGAAATTTCCGAAATTTTAGCATTTTAATAGGAATAAAAAAAATTAAAGGACGAAAATTCACAATGCTCATTTACATTAGGGCACGTTAGACGGGACCTAATAAGCTTATGTTTTGCTTAGCCATGGAGTACCAGGCCTGTGCATTATAACGCGAGCAAATTAAGACTTGAGATGTCAAGTTATGAACGTGTGTTGTTTGTCAGCGGTGACTGTCTCTAACAGAGACCCATTGTGCGGGCAATCCAGGTTCTTGTCAAATGTCTCTCCTGCGCTGACAGCTAACACGGAATGAGGTCGACCGCACTTCAAACACAAGCCTGGAAAAAATTCCTCCCCCAAAATAATCCCCGTAACGTCGACTACTTTGGAAGATAAGCCTCTGTCGACCTTTTGTATGTCGCCATGTTATTGCCTTCTTCGGCACTGTCAGTCTCGCCAGGAAAATGGCTGCTTGCAGTATTGCCAAAGTGGCGTTAAGCCCGAATAATTCATTGTTGGTTGTCAGAAACGCTGCATCAGTCGTTTTTGTTAACAGCGCAATGGACACTCTATCGGTTTTATTCGAGCTGATACTGCGATGACCAAAGATAAAATAACAGTCTGAAGTGTTATTCTGATTTGTAGATAATGCAGTTGAACAGATGCATTGGGTATATGTGTGGCACTTCCTGTATGTAGTGAACTCTGGCGATTCTGAACGCCCCACCTTAACAAGCTAGGGTAGTGTCAAGAGGCTGTGACTCCCGGGAAGACAATTATGTCTGGCGTACGGTGCAGTTTGTGTTCTCTGTGGATGAAAGCAGACAGACCTTCGGTGAAGAGAGAGGTAGTCTTCTGGTGAGATAGAGACAGAGGTTCGGAGAAGAGAGAGGTAGCCGCCGGGAGAGATAGAGACCCACATTCCTGACAACTTTGTGATGTTTTACACACGGGATTAAGTTACCACTCAGCGTGACATCGCATGACTTCCCACTCACAACAAGCCCAATTTGTGGAATGATGGCGAAAACTCACGTAAAGCCCTTAGCTTACTGTATACGGGGCATTAACCAGTGATATTTCCAAGGCTTAGTACAGGTTATATGGGCGAACAGATGAACAAAATCCTTTCTCGGTACATTTAACTATGTGTGGGTACGTCAGAGGCAGGTACATTTAACTATATGTGGGTACGTCAGAGGCGTGTTTTATACTTCCCTATATACGACCTCATGTGCATTAGACGCACACGTATGCTAATAAATAATAATCAAAAACAACTGAAATGAATAATTTATTTTTCTTTCGCTATATGGTTGTTACTGGTCGACTGTATTTCGAAAAACAAAATCATGAATTAAGTAGAAGTGATGATTTTACGAAAGGTAATAAATATACGTTAATATAGCATATATTGGCCTTCATTGTTGCTGAAGTGTTTAAATGGCATTATAAATTGCAGTATATAAATCCTGATAATGAAATTCTGGCGCCAGGGAGTACTGTGCTATCGCAGCAATTGATGTATTAAAATGGCAGCGGAATGCTGCGCTCTTCTTTGAAAAAGGCATTTTCAAATGAATGCTGTAAAATAAAAACGGTACACCGGCATACTATTATGTCTCTCCGTTTACCGTTTCCTCCTATAGCAGAGAGACGAGCGTATGTCTGTGTTAACACAGCACGCAAGGCTGGTTCATGTTGCGTGAGAATTAGGCCCTGTGGTACAGTGTGAAGGAGTTCGTGTCGATTCCTCGTCCCTCCACACACCCGATCGATTCGCACGTGCCCCTCACCTGGTCCCCAACCACGCTGCAACGAGAATCAGCACCCACGAAATGGAGGCGAACTTGGACGGCATGTTGTCTTGTCGTTGCACAGAAGTGTTCTGTCCGCGCTGTGTCTCCCCCGATGTCGTTTGTTCAACATGATGGTTCTAAAACCCACCTGTGGTCTTAGCCTAACGATTGTAATCGATCTCTGTCTATCTATCCTCGAGGAGCCGCTCCGACACGCCTGTCTCGAGCCGACCAGACCATTAGTACGGCGGTCTGTTGTAAAATCATTGTAAACAGTAAGAGCTCTTCTCTGCCATCGTTTACCAAGTGGCCGTATTGATGGTAGAAATATGTGATAGCTTTGCGCTGAGAATGTTTGCGCAGACGTAGCACCTAGTTATCGTCGCACTAATCCTCAAACACCGCAATAATTGTCCGGCAAAGAACTGTACTTCCAACAAAAATAACATTCGGCTTAGTTTTGTCAATACGATGACTAATATAGCCTATATATTGCGCAAATGTGTCTTAATACATTTGCAGGTGGATAAACATGATTAATGTGTGAAGATGTTGGGAAAAAACTCGATTATGTCATTGTATATGCACATTAACGTCAATAATATCGGAGTCAAATGTGAATTTATAATGTGAATAAATACAACATTCCAGCTATTTATGTCAAATTAATGACTAATACACTTTGCGTAAATTTGTTTTCTCGATACTTTTTTGCATTATTTGTAAATACATACAATTATTGTAATAGAATTGTTGAGAACAGGTCATGTTGTGTAATATTATCGCCACATTAATTTGATGGCACAACATAGAGCTATAATAATAATATATCAAATGCTTTTGTCAATGTCTACATAAAGTTTTTAATAAATGTAGAGGTAGTGACAGTAAATCATTTTAAAGTCATTGGCATGAGACATTAGTGGATAATAATGTACCTTTCAGAACTTAAAACTTGAATAACAATTTCATATAATTGCTTTCTTGTGTATGCTAGGCTTTTTGTCACAGTAGATATATTGCCCCATATTTCAGAGAAAATAATAAAACTAAAACTTGATCATTTTGCTTATAAGCCTGCAAAGCATGCGCATTTCCGGATTTCACTGCACAATCAAGAATAAGAACAACATGCATCATATCCCCTGAAACAACAACAACGCCTTCCACAGAGCTAAATGTTCGTTATAGCTGACAAGTATTTCACTGACGCATTTTAAACACGAGTGTCTGCCTGCATGTATGTTTGTCGATTGCTTCCTGGCCGCTAAATCTCTGAAGTATATGTCCTAACGTAATCCCAAACTACGTGTTGAAGAATTGTGGTCCTGAAGAATGTAGACCATGGCGGCAAACGCTTCACGATGACAGCCTAATGAATTTTCGATCCCTTATCATGACTGTTTGAGAGCTGGTCGTTGTTTAGGCTTGAGTGTTGTTCATGACAATGGGTGTTTTGCCCCGACCCCCTGCAGTGCCCAGTCCACACCTTGGGTTTTAATGGAGAAGATGTTTGTCCCCTAAAGGCTCTTGTTCAATATAGCTCGAGTGCCTGACAATCTCCTTTATCATGGCCGTTCAATAGGTTTGGGTATAATGTATTTTGTTTTCACAGAGCGAGTGGATGGCTCTTCTCTTACTCAAATGATGCGTGGCTCTTCCTTTAACGGGCAGTGTAAAGCACCCCCTGGCTCAAATGACAGGTTTTCTCAACCGTTGTACTATTCTTTACCAGCGTCTTAAAAATCTAGCCCAAGCGCAGTTTCCTACTTTATCTTTTGGAAGGTGTCAAGAAAATCAACGTACGCATGATGTCCCCCACACAAACGCCTGTCAGGCTGTGTGAAGGTGATTCAATGTGAAAACTATACCCGCGACTAGAGTCCTTAAGGGCAGAATTGGACATGCCCTCACCCCTCCACCCTCTCATGTCTCCCCCAGGCCACGTGTCTTCACTCAGGTGTACAGAGAATGTACCCTCTCACACCCAGTGCTGGGCATCGTCATCAGCAGTAAAACTGAAGACATCTATACAGCAAAGGAAAGCTTCTGGGTGCGCTTTTTCTTTTTGCTCTGTTTTTTTATTTATTTTCAGAAAACAAAATTTTCTCTTTGTTCTTGTGATGATAAAAGGAATCCTGCGTGATTTAAAGTGTCAACATCATTTTGTATTGTTACTTAAACATTAATCCTGGTGGTTTGCTATGTCAAAACTACCAAACGGTCTCGGAAAATTACTTGAAATTTTTGAAAAGCAGAAAATGTGTCTCCAATATTTGTGCACTATGTACGAGTCTCGGTTGTACTTATTAATTTACAAGAAGCTTTAGTGGATGTTTTTGGATTGTTAGCTGTTCCTACCGATAATATTAACGTTGAACGCCATACAGGCTTGTAATTTCGTGGAAGCGCATATCGGTTTGGGTACACACTCCTTGGTTTTATCAGAGAAATGATGGCGGTTGAGTTCGGTTGACAGATGGCATGGGGTTAATACCGGCTGTGTGTTTAGTGAAAGTGAAGTGCTGGGAGGGAGATTAGCGGAGAATCGTCCGGGACTCGTCCTCTCTTAAACACCTCCTCTTTTATCTCCTTGACGTCTTGTAGCGGGGTTGTCACGCCAGCACGAGAGCTTACTTTGTGACTTAGCCTACAGAGATACGGGAACAGCACAAGGGAAAATCCCCGCCCGTAGCCTGCAGCACGTATTACGGTGAACCAATTACTGGTATCTCCTACAGTCCGCCTTGACTTCTCTTGTCCATGGAGACTCGCAAAAGGCCAATCGTTTTTTATCGTCTTCATTGCGTAATCCCTTATAAGTCGCCAAAGGAAGTGTAAACATAGCAACGTTTTGTATATATCTCTACATTTTCTCGTTAGTGGTTAAATCGTCCACTTAATGTCTGTCGCTCTCATTTTACACTGGGTATTTCTAGTGCCTTAGAGTTATTATTTTTCAGCCAAGTACGCTTGGCATCCAGCAAACCATGCATAATGGTGAAGTGTCGCGGATAGATCGGCTGTTTGCGTAGTCAAGCTCGAATTGGATAGGGATCTGAGACTCTCCATCTGTATACCGAGGCGATGGCTGGCGATTTCCTTCCGATTCTACGGTAATAGCCTCACAGCTAGTGCTTGAGAACATCAAAGTCAGTTGGTGTAGTGTGGTGTTGTAAGAGGGGTTGGCGGGAAGCTGTCAGTCTCGGGGGCTTGCCCTTCTTCCCCTACAGACTCTCCCGTTAAGATGCTGGCTGTGACGGCTTGAAGGTTCGGGATGTTTTATACGTGCATGGATCACTGGTAGCAAATGCTCGGTTGCTCATCTGGATGTCTTTCAAATGTACTGTCTGCTGTCCGCTTGATTTATGACAGCCATCTTCAGCGAAATCACTGTACTTAGTGTTCTACACTCTGCATGGTGGTTTTCCTAGAAAAAAACACCCTTCTCCGTAGTCCGTGACTTTATGAACAATAAAAGCACCGCTTTGCCATGGTTGCATAAGATTTTCCGGATCAGTTTTTTCCGCTTTCCTCCGCCTGTACTTTGCTCGTGTTTGGTATTTTTTAGGAACTCCCCAGTGCGTTGTCGAGTTAGTTTTCAGATACACAGCTGCGCCGGCCACAGTTACAAATAGATGTAGGTCGATGTCCGAGCTGCCAAGTCCCATCAAGGCTTGTTGGCCTGAAGACGACCTGTTAATCTCGATTCGCCTCAAGTGCCAGAAAACCGAGGCTGTTGAAATATTAGATAGGCATTCCGACTTGTCAGCTATCGGCTGTGGTAAGGTGGTTGTCTATTATAAGACTTGCCTTTAAGTGGCGGCAAGTAAATTAATCACCAATAGGCTCAACCCAAACATTTTCCAGCTTAATGCTACACCAGACCCAGGCGCTTTGTTTTTACATTGTGTGCTCTATGTCTCTGACAGAAACTTTATTTGCAGGTCTGAATTTTTATATGCGATGGGGAAACTCGTTATCATAATGCTCTTCCGTAGTTTCTCCCGTAAGAGTCAAAGTGTTTATTGAGAATGTCAGACCAAGTAAACGGAGTAGTATAGACGTATCGATTACCACAGTGAGGAAGAAGAACAGATGCAGAGAATTGTTTATTTTTAACATTGTAGTACCAGGCGATTAGTTCACAGTTGCCAGCGAAGATAGTGGATACCAATTACCGATTTGTTTGCTCACTCTGTTCTAAACATAGCCTGCTACGTATAGCATTTGTATTGCGGAAATAATTTGTATTTCGGAGGTACTATAACCAGTTCTACTGCTTTTCCCCAACCTGACGTGATATGACAGGGTGATGTATTCCACGAACAGTGCTCTGTTGTATGTGATACTGTCAAAGCCATAAATCATCGGAAAACAGATCAGAAATATTCTCTACCATCATTGAGGTTTTTTAAATGTTTCTTGGAATTCGTTTAGTTTTTCAGTCATAAAAGGAGAGCTACAGAACGTGGGAAAAGGTTTTGGCACGGGTGAATGTGGGGAGTTCGGGGGGAGGGATAGTGCTTGAGCGAAAGTGTTTCCTGACGGTTGTAAAGAAACTTGGCGTCCAGAAGTTTTCGTTTTGTGCATGCAGATGTACATGGTCTTTCAATCGGTCCCACGAAACGCCTTCTTGTGGCACATATTGGATGAAGGTAGCAATTATAAGTGTCAAGGGTCGGGGTGATTGGAGAGGTTCCCCCAGGGGCATCCGAATGGGCATTGGCCGCTCTGGTATTACCGTCAGGGGCTAGGTTACATAACACGTCCAGAAGGAGTTTTGTGTTCTGTAAGAGACACACGTAATTGTGTAAATAGTTCAGCAAGTAAATGAGACTAAACGATTGAATAGGATATTGATTGGTGTGAGGGCCATTCACTGGATCCAGTGCTGCTTTTTAGTGGTTGTTGGCTGTGGCTCAGTTAAATCCAGCTTATTAGGTTGTTGAGGGAGCTACTTCAAAGCCAGACTAAATAAGTCAGTCTCGGGAGTTGTATGTCGAACTCCACTTGCCTTTGTCCCCTTTATCCGATTTTGTAAAAAGGAAATCTCACTTGGTGTTCGAGTAGCTTTGATTGCACGTAAGTGGACAAACGTCAACGTGTGGGCCATTTTATTCCCAAGAGGGATTCAATGAGAGGAGAAAACCCGCGTAGCGACCTGCTTCTCTGGGTTTTCGCGAAAATGTTAATGCTCAGTATAGGCGCGGTTTGGTCTATTCAGCGATTTTAGGAGATGTTTAATTTCAAAAGTTCCTACGTCAAAAGCAGAGTAACTCCAAGCCTACAACAAAAATGCTAATATTGTCAGTGAGAAAACGGCGGCACGTTTCACCAAAGTGGGCATCGTATTAAAAGCACCAGCAATAAACAGGTTTTTGCGATTATTGACCCGGAACGCCCAGTATAGTGGAATATATGAATGTGTGTTTCGACGCACAAATTTGCGACATTTTTGGTTTATTTACGGATGTATGTGTTTCACCCATGACTCGGAGTTGTATTTATTTATTTATTTATTTGATTGGTGTTTTACGCCGTACTGAAGAATATTTGACTTATACGACGACGGCCAGCATTAAGGTGGGAGGAAATCGGGCAGAGTCCGGAGGAAACACACGACCATCCGTAGGTTGCTGGCAGGCCTTCCCACGTAAGGCCGGAGAGGAAGCCAGAATGAGCTGGACTTGAACTCACAGCGACCGCATTGGTAGAAGGCCTCGAGTCATTACTCTGCGCTAGCGCGCTACCCGACTGAGCCATGGAGGCCCCCTCAAGTAGACCCTACTTGATCACTGGCAATGTTGCAAGCTTATGTCATCGTGTAACAGACAGGCGCCAAACACGCCCAAAATGCCGTCAAAATTTCGTTGGCAGATATGCAACATATGTTGACAATCTATTTCTTGTAAATCTTCTGTCTTCGCGTATTTGAAAACCTCAGTATACCTCCCCCGTAAATGCTTACGTTAATGTGAAAGAAGACTAAAAATGAAAGCCATGATAGATAGATGATAACCGAACTTCAAAATTCTTTCATTTATTTTTCTTTTTATTTATTTTTTTGAAACAAAATTAAATAGAGGCAAACATATCCATTGTATGGTGGCCTTTGGGGATCATGCAGCTGGTATTTATGTATTTGTCACCACAAGAAGCTTGTCCCACTGTAAATAACGCCAACCTGTGTTGAAATATCTTTTCTTACCTACGAGATGATTACTTCACTTTTATGTGATCTTTTCCTTTAATCTGTCAGCCTAAGTTCTCGAGAATGTGGAATGGTTTGTTCACTAGATGTTGATGCTTTTTTTCTGCTTGGTTTGTTTCAGGAGGAAGATGCCTCCAACGATCTCTGGTCAGATCACCATCGAGAAGACACCGAGTTACTTCGTAACGAAGGAAGTCCCTCGTCGTGTGTATGACATGTCCCAGACTGTGAAGCTGATAGTGGTGGTCCGCGATCCGGTCACTCGCTCCATCTCTGACTATACCCAGGCCCACATCAAGCGGCCCGAGACCAAGGCCTTTGAGGAGATGGCCTTCCTGAACAACAGTGGCGGGGTCGTGGACACCTCCTGGGGGGCTATACGTATAGGAGTGTATGCCAAGCACCTGGAGCGCTGGCTCAAATACTTCCCTCTAGAACAAATACATTTCGTGAACGGGGAAAAACTGATTTCTGACCCTGCCCGAGAGATAAGAAAAGTCCAAGAATTCTTGGGATTGAAGTGCATTGTCACCGAGAAACATTTTTACTTTAATGAGAGCAAAGGATTCCCGTGTTTGAAGAAACACGAGGGGAGTGGCAAACCCCACTGCTTGGGAAAAACAAAAGGTCGGACTCATCCACATATAGACCCCAAAGCCATTCAAAGACTCAGGGATTTTTATCACCCGTTCAACATGAGATTTTATAGGATGGTTGGTCAGGACTTCGGCTGGCCAGTGCACTGAACGTCGCAATCCTACCCAAGTGGACAAATGTTATTATACATATGAATCATATTGATTCAGATATGTGGCCAAGTATTCGTATTCCCTGACTGCCTCTTGGAGAGGTTTGACCAAGATTCAGCGTGGACAGATCTGTACTGTTTAGTTATACTGCTATTCAGGGCTGACCAAGGCTGTCCGGAGATCCTACCCATTACACAGGTTAAAATGCACTCAGAATTACGCAGTGTATAAGATGCGGTGACTGGTGAAAAAAGCAGCAGTTCTGGAACTGTGCTTTGTATTCCGTGTGGCGGACAATGGAATAGGTAAACACCATAAAGGGAAATGAGCCTTTATATATTTATAACAAGTACTATTATGCTCTTGGAGTTGTAACCCCAAATAATACTCAGGTGACTCTATTTTCGTACCTCAATGTTGTCACGTGGTGTTCCACACAATAACACTGGCACCCTCTATTTTCATACACCCTGGATCATGCTCAATTCACCACCACCACCACAGTGCCCGTAGTGCCGCTGGCATAATAGAGAATAGCAGAGAAGGCTGTTAGGTGCCTCTTAGACTTGTTACACCTTATACCGTTTTTGTAAGCACTCGGGATCCAGTCTGCAGTCGCGATTGGTTCCTTAAAGCTTGCAACAAGTTACATGGCCTGAATCTCCGGTAATCTCCCTTGTCTGTTGCTATGTACAATGTTATCTCAAATGAAGGTTGTGCTCTTGTTTTTTCTTTTTCTTTTTCTTTTTGTGTCCTCCGGCTGTTAATAACGGTCTTACACAACACATACGTATTATTGTGATGATGTGTTGATGACGTGGTCAGCACCATTATGTACTGCACTGACACTGTACTGCACCAACACTATACTGCACTAGCAGTGTACTGCACCGACACTATATTGCACTAGCACTGTAACTTAAGCTGTCGGAACAGGCTTATCATGTTATGACACATTAGTATCTCACAAAGAATTTCAGTATGTAAGTATTATATAGTGTGTACAGTTCAAAATGATAAACCTTCTCCCTAAATGCAAGTTTTGAACTAACCTACGTGTTTTCACCAAAACTACATATATATATTCCCACAGGATTCTGTGGTACTCAGCCCTGCGCAGATATAATACAGCGAGATTTCCAGGCTATCTACTTGTGTTCCCACATTTAAAGATTGAAGTTTTAATAAATATTAATACATGCACACAATTATTGTGCGCTGCACTGTGTTCGGTGCTAACGTTGTGAGCCACAGGTCATATACAGTATTACTAATTTACAGGTATGTTGAAAGAAAATTGCAAGTTTACTTATGAATATACGAGTTTTATCATTTGCATTATAAATATTTCAGTAGCTGGTTTGCCAAATGCATTTTATATTGAAGTACTGAATACACACCAGGATGCGATGTGTATGGTTGTGTACAGTGAACCCGCACAGTCTTCAGTGAGCAAAATACATTATGAGGAACAAAAAGAAAGACCTATGTTAGTGATTTCAGTAGAAATGTACAACACAAGCTTTGTCATAATACAGAACTAGGGATTTAACTGGTTTTAAGGATGTATCGTTGAATCCTTCATCTCAGTCATGCATTCAATCAATCATCATTTGAAAGGATGAAAGCTATATACTTCTGTTTCTGACATTCGATTTAGAATGAAATAATCCTGGGGCGATAATTTACGGCTTCCATCAATCACAAGGGCGGGCTTGATGGTGAGAGTCTCTGTGCAGATGGATAGCCCGGGAATCAATTACTGGAGATGTTATGACGGGATGTTTCTCCTTCAGCCAATCAGAGCCGTTGTTACGACAGTGAGTGGGAGATCGCCATCCAATAGGAAGTGTTGTTGTGGCGGATATACAGGATTTATATTTATCTTGCCTCGGGTACGAAAGACTTGAATCAAAAAGTCAAAATGCAAGATTAAGTGCTACAGTTGTTAGTCTTATGCTACGTTTTGTGTTAACTGTTGTCAGTGAGGTGAATTATATACGGCATTTGGACATTGCTACAGTTTGTCGCTACATTCAACGAAATAACTACAGCTGTGCCTTTCATCGATATTTCCTGTTTGTTTCCTTGTAAAAGACAAATAAAAATAGAAATCAACAACTTGCCTGTGCTATTTTAATGACGAGTCATGTCACCCATTTTCATACGAAACGATGTTGATTGTTGTGACTAATCTAGAGCAATTATAGGATCATGTTTCAAAGCGGCTAAATTGTTCATAACTACAACAGCGGCACCAAATGGCAAATTGTTCATTAATGCGTGAATTTGGAAGCTAGGATTTTATATGACTGTACTCAACAAGTCTTCGGAATGTTGTTTGCAGGGTGTACATATAATCCTGCGCATGACATTTGCAGTGACTTGGTGATGCTTACTACCGCTTTCAGTGTTATCTGATTGAGGGCACTCTGGTTACCCGTACTCTGTCATTTCAATGTTACAACCTGAAATCTCGTACCAAATGTTTCAGAATCTATTCTATTATTGAAGAATAAAGTGTTTTGGAATCTATTATATCCGAAATGTGCCAGCAGGGCCATATAACGCCTTCAACCATTATGTCAGCGTATACAAAGACCATATGTGAATGTAACGTTTGACAGAGTCAACCACTTCATCAATTCAATGAGCTGTGTTCATTTGCCTGTCATAGATCCAGTTTAATGATTAACGATGCTTTAGCAACCTACTTGGCCACTTGTCTGCCCAAGTGCCTATTGGCCGAGGACTTCATGCGGAACAGGGGACAAACGCTGTGTTTTAGTGTCCATTGTGCTGCTTCCCCTAAGAGCTTGATCTCTACACGTTAATATAGACAAAATAAGCAAACAAATGTATTTGCCGACATCGCTTGTACACTGGCTCTATTTACACTGGTCATATGTAACTACACGATCTGCTGGACCCTCAGATCGCTGAATGAGGCGTCTAACAAACATCGTGAATAGGCGGCGGAAAAATAGAGACCGCGCTTTCTTCCCCAACTATTGTTCGAGTCACGCTCACCTCTGAAAGGCCGCTCTGTGAGCCTGTGCGCATGTTCAGGGAGGCTGCCATGAAGGCTTCACAAGACGACATTTCAGGCTCCGATGTACACGTTTTTCTTTGAAAACCTCTGGGATAAGGGACATATTCCCAGGAAGAGCTGCTGGTGTATTTGATCACTGAAATGCCATCGGTTTCGACTTGATGTCTTTTGAACACTGACTTTGATGACCGTATGCCCCTACATGCAAAGTATTACATCAGACCGTACTGCCGAAAACCATGCCTATATAAGGTTTTGGACATGTTACAATTCTATATTCCAGAGAGGGTCAACGGCGCTACATACATTAACATAAAGATCAGAAATCCACAAAAGCGTAACCTGTGCTCACTTGTGAATAGAAGAAAAACACTGAAGTGTTTCACAAAGCAAAATGTAGCTCAATTTGACATACAAAGTTTTCTGAAGTGCTTTGTGTAAAGCATTGCACAAAGGAATAGGTTAACGGTTATGGTGAGTAGATCTCTGTTACCTGAGGTATCTGTCAGACAAAAGGCTAAAGGTAGCCTAAGTAGCTGATGTATCAGATATACCCCACAAAGAAAAGACCTAGCCAGCATTTCTTATAGCCCACATTCTCTGACCCATATATACTCCCTGCATGTTTTAACGACCGGTTTGTGGAATAAAGCGGGCAATTAAGTAACTCTGGCAGAGCGAACACCAAATAGCTCAGCATGGAGTCGAACAGGAGCCAAGGAAGCCGGCGGAGTTAGTGACCCCTGGAAGGTCAGAGGGAGTTACCCGCGACAGATTAACCAGCCACGGGCACGTTGTATAGAGCTGCCTGATCATGACGGTAACGGTCTATACAACCAGCCAGGCTCAGGCAAACACGACAAAATATACAGCGCCTAGGTAAACAGTGTAATAGAATAGGCCCTCTTATCACAATGAGGCTAACATTAATATACTTTGCCACAGTTTGCCACAGAAGCACAATTTCGTTAGCTTAGTGTCATAAGTTTCGCGACATAAAAATCAACAAGCTGTCAACTGAAAAACCTTACTATAGGATATTAGTATCCTCGCGGAACTGTTGTAGGGACCTCTACAGAGTCATAAGCTAAAACAAGTGTAGGCCCAGAATGAAAACAAAGCCTGTCCATCTCTCACAACTAAACTCATGTGAGTGCCTGCTGATGTATCTCTTTGATCTAGAATTGGCGTTTTCAGCACTATAGTGCTATCAATTCTTCCAAGATCTGCGTCATGGAAGATGTCTTTATGAGCGAAATAAAATATACTTTCATACTGACTTGTAAGTTGACCTTTAAATTGAAATGCTAAAATACGCCATGCGCCCTGGGGAGTGTATCTGACAAACAACATAGTATAAGCGTCTTCAAACACCCTCGTATAAGCATCTCCAAACACCCTCGTATAAGCATCTCCAAACACCAGCGATATCCTCCTTTAGCTTTCAGCGACCTTTACTGGTGACATGTGTTTGCTAAGATTAAGCAAATTAAATCAGGGACTGTATTCAAAGACGTACACAGAACCCCGACAAAGACCGTTTAAATGTCGCGTCAGAACGCTTGAAAAGTCAAGCCAGGAACTGTCCGCTGGAAAAAATGCAAGTCACGTTCTGTCCATCCGTCTTGTATTTGATTAAGTTTGAAGAGTCCAACAAACAGTCCCTTTATTGTGCTCTTGTTGAAAAAGAGTCTAACTTCCACCTGCGCTGTCCCTAAAGTTGCCACGGAAGATCAGATTTGCGTCCACTGCAAATGTTACGATCGGTTACCTCCCCTTACGCGCGGACATTGTTTTCTATGTCACCATTATGTGTGCACCAACGGCATTTATATGAATATTTCAAACATACATCTATACGTTTGACGCCCACTGACGCAAGGGTAATGTATAAACTTTCGCCCAATGCTTCACCATATACGCAAATCTTTAATAACTCTTATTATCAATGCACGTGTCCATTATTGCTAATGGTATTTGGTGTACTTCTCCAGCCCAATGGCCATGGCCGACTATGAAAGATAAATGGGTGTGACTGAAAATTCAGGTGCTTTAGCTGTATTTCTGTGCGCTCGGATGAAAACGTGTATGAGTGGACTGCAAGCAACATTTGAGTGATTTTTAGAGATCCGGGGATTTTCAATGTTTGGTGGATGAAAAAAGTGACTGGATTGAAGAAGATCAAAGAAGCCGTGAATCTGGGGACCACCATGCTAGCTTGTTATTGCCACTCTGAATGACAAAGTCAAAGTAAGAAATGCAGTCTACGGGAAGGCGCAAGTCATTAATGAATGTGAACATGATTTTCAGTGTACGGCTGCATGGACATGCTTTTGTACAAATATAGTGATTGTTAGACAATTCATACAGAGGGGGACAAAGTGCTATTTCTGCCACGATTCGCAAATTAACTCTTCAGCAGACACAGCACGAAACTGGATGTGTCAAACCTGTTTATTTTAAAAAATAAAATTTTTCCCTAAATTTTGGCTACGCATAAATTGGTTTCATGTGTTTGCGTTCATCACGAATGGCAAGTACTCTTCAAATATTGTTAGAGTTTTGAACGTAAAGAATGTCAGAGCTAACATCAATTAGCTGGCATGGATTTTCACAGAGTCATAACTTAACTCGTTTAATGTCCCAGGCTTATTGATGGCCTGTGTGTAATGGCTAAAAGACGACAGAAATAATACAAAGAGTAAACATTCGGCGACTTCCATTGGCTATGTCCAGACAGCACGATCTGCCTGCCCGCCAATGATCTGTTATTTGTCTACCTTGTCACGGTTGACATCGTCTATGAAAGCGATCTTGTTTAGTTAGAGAAGCGATGATTGGTGCTCTCTAACCCCGCTTTGTTGATCTTTTCAATTTACCAGGTAAACAAAACTGGACATGACAATGGTCCATGGTACAACTCCTCGACTGTGGCCCTTCGTCCATGACCCGTGTCAAGCTGTCAATCTATTTACAGTTAAAATGACCAGAAATGAGAGGGCTTAGCATCGTTACGGAAAGTTCAAGTTATACAGAGTTCGAGGTTCACGAGACATTGAGCCGAGCAATGCACTGACAAGCATTACGAGAGTTATCCAAATCCTTGTCTCCAAAAGAAAATTGTTTTGATATCATTATAAAATCCTTTCTAACCTTTTGGTACTTTTACAGTATCTTGTATTCTATGTTATTTAAATTTATTTATTTTATTTTAGTGGATGTTTTTGGATTGTTAGCTGTTCCTACCGATAATATTAACGTTGAACGCCATACAGGCTTGTAATTTCGTGGAAGCGCATATCGGTTTGGGTACACACTCCTTGGTTTTATCAGAGAAATGATGGCGGTTGAGTTCGGTTGACAGATGGCATGGGGTTAATACCGGCTGTGTGTTTAGTGAAAGTGAAGTGCTGGGAGGGAGATTAGCGGAGAATCGTCCGGGACTCGTCCTCTCTTAAACACCTCCTCTTTTATCTCCTTGACGTCTTGTAGCGGGGTTGTCACGCCAGCACGAGAGCTTACTTTGTGACTTAGCCTACAGAGATACGGGAACAGCACAAGGGAAAATCCCCGCCCGTAGCCTGCAGCACGTATTACGGTGAACCAATTACTGGTATCTCCTACAGTCCGCCTTGACTTCTCTTGTCCATGGAGACTCGCAAAAGGCCAATCGTTTTTTATCGTCTTCATTGCGTAATCCCTTATAAGTCGCCAAAGGAAGTGTAAACATAGCAACGTTTTGTATATATCTCTACATTTTCTCGTTAGTGGTTAAATCGTCCACTTAATGTCTGTCGCTCTCATTTTACACTGGGTATTTCTAGTGCCTTAGAGTTATTATTTTTCAGCCAAGTACGCTTGGCATCCAGCAAACCATGCATAATGGTGAAGTGTCGCGGATAGATCGGCTGTTTGCGTAGTCAAGCTCGAATTGGATAGGGATCTGAGACTCTCCATCTGTATACCGAGGCGATGGCTGGCGATTTCCTTCCGATTCTACGGTAATAGCCTCACAGCTAGTGCTTGAGAACATCAAAGTCAGTTGGTGTAGTGTGGTGTTGTAAGAGGGGTTGGCGGGAAGCTGTCAGTCTCGGGGGCTTGCCCTTCTTCCCCTACAGACTCTCCCGTTAAGATGCTGGCTGTGACGGCTTGAAGGTTCGGGATGTTTTATACGTGCATGGATCACTGGTAGCAAATGCTCGGTTGCTCATCTGGATGTCTTTCAAATGTACTGTCTGCTGTCCGCTTGATTTATGACAGCCATCTTCAGCGAAATCACTGTACTTAGTGTTCTACACTCTGCATGGTGGTTTTCCTAGAAAAAAACACCCTTCTCCGTAGTCCGTGACTTTATGAACAATAAAAGCACCGCTTTGCCATGGTTGCATAAGATTTTCCGGATCAGTTTTTTCCGCTTTCCTCCGCCTGTACTTTGCTCGTGTTTGGTATTTTTTAGGAACTCCCCAGTGCGTTGTCGAGTTAGTTTTCAGATACACAGCTGCGCCGGCCACAGTTACAAATAGATGTAGGTCGATGTCCGAGCTGCCAAGTCCCATCAAGGCTTGTTGGCCTGAAGACGACCTGTTAATCTCGATTCGCCTCAAGTGCCAGAAAACCGAGGCTGTTGAAATATTAGATAGGCATTCCGACTTGTCAGCTATCGGCTGTGGTAAGGTGGTTGTCTATTATAAGACTTGCCTTTAAGTGGCGGCAAGTAAATTAATCACCAATAGGCTCAACCCAAACATTTTCCAGCTTAATGCTACACCAGACCCAGGCGCTTTGTTTTTACATTGTGTGCTCTATGTCTCTGACAGAAACTTTATTTGCAGGTCTGAATTTTTATATGCGATGGGGAAACTCGTTATCATAATGCTCTTCCGTAGTTTCTCCCGTAAGAGTCAAAGTGTTTATTGAGAATGTCAGACCAAGTAAACGGAGTAGTATAGACGTATCGATTACCACAGTGAGGAAGAAGAACAGATGCAGAGAATTGTTTATTTTTAACATTGTAGTACCAGGCGATTAGTTCACAGTTGCCAGCGAAGATAGTGGATACCAATTACCGATTTGTTTGCTCACTCTGTTCTAAACATAGCCTGCTACGTATAGCATTTGTATTGCGGAAATAATTTGTATTTCGGAGGTACTATAACCAGTTCTACTGCTTTTCCCCAACCTGACGTGATATGACAGGGTGATGTATTCCACGAACAGTGCTCTGTTGTATGTGATACTGTCAAAGCCATAAATCATCGGAAAACAGATCAGAAATATTCTCTACCATCATTGAGGTTTTTTAAATGTTTCTTGGAATTCGTTTAGTTTTTCAGTCATAAAAGGAGAGCTACAGAACGTGGGAAAAGGTTTTGGCACGGGTGAATGTGGGGAGTTCGGGGGGAGGGATAGTGCTTGAGCGAAAGTGTTTCCTGACGGTTGTAAAGAAACTTGGCGTCCAGAAGTTTTCGTTTTGTGCATGCAGATGTACATGGTCTTTCAATCGGTCCCACGAAACGCCTTCTTGTGGCACATATTGGATGAAGGTAGCAATTATAAGTGTCAAGGGTCGGGGTGATTGGAGAGGTTCCCCCAGGGGCATCCGAATGGGCATTGGCCGCTCTGGTATTACCGTCAGGGGCTAGGTTACATAACACGTCCAGAAGGAGTTTTGTGTTCTGTAAGAGACACACGTAATTGTGTAAATAGTTCAGCAAGTAAATGAGACTAAACGATTGAATAGGATATTGATTGGTGTGAGGGCCATTCACTGGATCCAGTGCTGCTTTTTAGTGGTTGTTGGCTGTGGCTCAGTTAAATCCAGCTTATTAGGTTGTTGAGGGAGCTACTTCAAAGCCAGACTAAATAAGTCAGTCTCGGGAGTTGTATGTCGAACTCCACTTGCCTTTGTCCCCTTTATCCGATTTTGTAAAAAGGAAATCTCACTTGGTGTTCGAGTAGCTTTGATTGCACGTAAGTGGACAAACGTCAACGTGTGGGCCATTTTATTCCCAAGAGGGATTCAATGAGAGGAGAAAACCCGCGTAGCGACCTGCTTCTCTGGGTTTTCGCGAAAATGTTAATGCTCAGTATAGGCGCGGTTTGGTCTATTCAGCGATTTTAGGAGATGTTTAATTTCAAAAGTTCCTACGTCAAAAGCAGAGTAACTCCAAGCCTACAACAAAAATGCTAATATTGTCAGTGAGAAAACGGCGGCACGTTTCACCAAAGTGGGCATCGTATTAAAAGCACCAGCAATAAACAGGTTTTTGCGATTATTGACCCGGAACGCCCAGTATAGTGGAATATATGAATGTGTGTTTCGACGCACAAATTTGCGACATTTTTGGTTTATTTACGGATGTATGTGTTTCACCCATGACTCGGAGTTGTATTTATTTATTTATTTATTTGATTGGTGTTTTACGCCGTACTGAAGAATATTTGACTTATACGACGACGGCCAGCATTAAGGTGGGAGGAAATCGGGCAGAGTCCGGAGGAAACACACGACCATCCGTAGGTTGCTGGCAGGCCTTCCCACGTAAGGCCGGAGAGGAAGCCAGAATGAGCTGGACTTGAACTCACAGCGACCGCATTGGTAGAAGGCCTCGAGTCATTACTCTGCGCTAGCGCGCTACCCGACTGAGCCATGGAGGCCCCCTCAAGTAGACCCTACTTGATCACTGGCAATGTTGCAAGCTTATGTCATCGTGTAACAGACAGGCGCCAAACACGCCCAAAATGCCGTCAAAATTTCGTTGGCAGATATGCAACATATGTTGACAATCTATTTCTTGTAAATCTTCTGTCTTCGCGTATTTGAAAACCTCAGTATACCTCCCCCGTAAATGCTTACGTTAATGTGAAAGAAGACTAAAAATGAAAGCCATGATAGATAGATGATAACCGAACTTCAAAATTCTTTCATTTATTTTTCTTTTTATTTATTTTTTTGAAACAAAATTAAATAGAGGCAAACATATCCATTGTATGGTGGCCTTTGGGGATCATGCAGCTGGTATTTATGTATTTGTCACCACAAGAAGCTTGTCCCACTGTAAATAACGCCAACCTGTGTTGAAATATCTTTTCTTACCTACGAGATGATTACTTCACTTTTATGTGATCTTTTCCTTTAATCTGTCAGCCTAAGTTCTCGAGAATGTGGAATGGTTTGTTCACTAGATGTTGATGCTTTTTTTCTGCTTGGTTTGTTTCAGGAGGAAGATGCCTCCAACGATCTCTGGTCAGATCACCATCGAGAAGACACCGAGTTACTTCGTAACGAAGGAAGTCCCTCGTCGTGTGTATGACATGTCCCAGACTGTGAAGCTGATAGTGGTGGTCCGCGATCCGGTCACTCGCTCCATCTCTGACTATACCCAGGCCCACATCAAGCGGCCCGAGACCAAGGCCTTTGAGGAGATGGCCTTCCTGAACAACAGTGGCGGGGTCGTGGACACCTCCTGGGGGGCTATACGTATAGGAGTGTATGCCAAGCACCTGGAGCGCTGGCTCAAATACTTCCCTCTAGAGCAAATACATTTCGTGAACGGGGAAAAACTGATTTCTGACCCTGCCCGAGAGATAAGAAAAGTCCAAGAATTCTTGGGATTGAAGTGCATTGTCACCGAGAAACATTTTTACTTTAATGAGAGCAAAGGATTCCCGTGTTTGAAGAAACACGAGGGGAGTGGCAAACCCCACTGCTTGGGAAAAACAAAAGGTCGGACTCATCCACATATAGACCCCAAAGCCATTCAAAGACTCAGGGATTTTTATCACCCGTTCAACATGAGATTTTATAGGATGGTTGGTCAGGACTTCGGCTGGCCAGTGCACTGAACGTCGCAATCCTACCCAAGTGGACAAATGTTATTATACATATGAATCATATTGATTCAGATATGTGGCCAAGTATTCGTATTCCCTGACTGCCTCTTGGAGAGGTTTGACCAAGATTCAGCGTGGACAGATCTGTACTGTTTAGTTATACTGCTATTCAGGGCTGACCAAGGCTGTCCGGAGATCCTACCCATTACACAGGTTAAAATGCACTCAGAATTACGCAGTGTATAAGATGCGGTGACTGGTGAAAAAAGCAGCAGTTCTGGAACTGTGCTTTGTATTCCGTGTGGCGGACAATGGAATAGGTAAACACCATAAAGGGAAATGAGCCTTTATATATTTATAACAAGTACTATTATGCTCTTGGAGTTGTAACCCCAAATAATACTCAGGTGACTCTATTTTCGTACCTCAATGTTGTCACGTGGTGTTCCACACAATAACACTGGCACCCTCTATTTTCATACACCCTGGATCATGCTCAATTCACCACCACCACCACAGTGCCCGTAGTGCCGCTGGCATAATAGAGAATAGCAGAGAAGGCTGTTAGGTGCCTCTTAGACTTGTTACACCTTATACCGTTTTTGTAAGCACTCAGTGACCGCAGGTGGATTGTTTCGGGATCCAGTCTGCAGTCGCGATTGGTTCCTTAAAGCTTGCAACGAGTTACATGGCCTGAATCTCCGGTAATCTCCCTTGTCTGTTGCTATGTACAATGTTATCTCAAATGAAGGTTGTGCTCTTGTTTTTTCTTTTTCTTTTTCTTTTTGTGTCCTCCGGCTGTTAATAACGGTCTTACACAACACATACGTATTATTGTGATGATGTGTTGATGACGTGGTCAGCACCATTATGTACTGCACTGACACTGTACTGCACCAACACTATACTGCACTAGCAGTGTACTGCACCGACACTATATTGCACTAGCACTGTAACTTAAGCTGTCGGAACAGGCTTATCATGTTATGACACATTAGTATCTCACAAAGAATTTCAGTGTGTAAGTATTATATAGTGTGTACAGTTCAAAATGATAAACCTTCTCCCTAAATGCAAGTTTTGAACTAACCTACGTGTTTTCACCAAAACTACATATATATATTCCCACAGGATTCTGTGGTACTCAGCCCTGCGCAGATATAATACAGCGAGATTTCCAGGCTATCTACTTGTGTTCCCACATTTAAAGATTGAAGTTTTAATAAATATTAATACATGCACACAATTATTGTGCGCTGCACTGTGTTCGGTGCTAACGTTGTGAGCCACAGGTCATATACAGTATTACTAATTTACAGGTATGTTGAAAGAAAATTGCAAGTTTACTTATGAATATACGAGTTTTATCATTTGCATTATAAATATTTCAGTAGCTGGTTTGCCAAATGCATTTTATATTGAAGTACTGAATACACACCAGGATGCGATGTGTATGGTTGTGTACAGTGAACCCGGACAGCCTTCAGTGAGCAAAATACATTATGAGGAACAAAGAGAAAGACCCATGTTAGTGATTTCAGTAGAAATGTACAACACAAGCTTTGTCATAATACAGAACTAGGGATTTAACTGGTTTTAAAGATGTATTGTTGAATCCTTCATCTCAGTCATGCATTCAATCAATCATCATTTGAAAGGATGAAAGCTATATACTTCTGTTTCTGACATTCGATTTAGAATGAAATAATCCTGGGGCGATAATTTACGGCTTCCATCAATCACAAGGGCGGGCTTGATGGTGAGAGTCTCTGTGCAGATGGATAGCCCGGGAATCAATTACTGGAGATGTTATGACGGGATGTTTCTCCTTCAGCCAATCAGAGCCGTTGTTACGACAGTGAGTGGGAGATCGCCATCCAATAGGAAGTGTTGTTGTGGCGGATATACAGGATTTATATTTATCTTGCCTCGGGTACGAAAGACTTGAATCAAAAAGTCAAAATGCAAGATTAAGTGCTACAGTTGTTAGTCTTATGCTACGTTTTGTGTTAACTGTTGTCAGTGAGGTAAATTATATACGGCATTTGGACATTGCTACAGTTTGTCGCTACATTCAACGAAATAATTACAGCTGTGCCTTTCATCGATATTTCCTGTTTGTTTCCTTGTAAAAGACAAATAAAAATAGAAATCAACAACTTGCCTGTGCTATTTTAATGACGAGTCATGTCACCCATTTTCATACGAAACGATGTTGATTGTTGTGACTAATCTAGAGCAATTATAGGATCATGTTTCAAAGCGGCTAAATTGTTCATAACTACAACAGCGGCACCAAATGGCAAATTGTTCATTAATGCGTGAATTTGGAAGCTAGGATTTTATATGACTGTACTCAACAAGTCTTCGGAATGTTGTTTGCAGGGTGTACATATAATCCTGCGCATGACATTTGCAGTGACTTGGTGATGCTTACTACCGCTTTCAGTGTTATCTGATTGAGGGCACTCTGGTTACCCGTACTCTGTCATTTCAATGTTACAACCTGAAATCTCGTACCAAATGTTTCAGAATCTATTCTATTATTGAAGAATAAAGTGTTTTGGAATCTATTATATCCGAAATGTGCCAGCAGGGCCATATAACGCCTTCAACCATTATGTCAGCGTATACAAAGACCATATGTGAATGTAACGTTTGACAGAGTCAACCACTTCATCAATTCAATGAGCTGTGTTCATTTGCCTGTCATAGATCCAGTTTAATGATTAACGATGCTTTAGCAACCTACTTGGCCACTTGTCTGCCCAAGTGCCTATTGGCCGAGGACTTCATGCGGAACAGGGGACAAACGCTGTGTTTTAGTGTCCATTGTGCTGCTTCCCCTAAGAGCTTGATCTCTACACGTTAATATAGACAAAATAAGCAAACAAATGTATTTGCCGACATCGCTTGTACACTGGCTCTATTTACACTGGTCATATGTAACTACACGATCTGCTGGACCCTCAGATCGCTGAATGAGGCGTCTAACAAACATCGTGAATAGGCGGCGGAAAAATAGAGACCGCGCTTTCTTCCCCAACTATTGTTCGAGTCACGCTCACCTCTGAAAGGCCGCTCTGTGTGCCTGTGCGCATGTTCAGGGAGGCTGCCATGAAGGCTTCACAAGACGACATTTCAGGCTCCGATGTACAAGTTTTTCTTTGAAAACCGCTGGGATAAGGGACATATTCCCAGGAGCTGCTGGTGTTTTTGATCACTGAAATGCCATCGGTTTCGACTTGATGTCTTTTGAACACTGACTTTGATGACCGTATGCCCCTACATGCAAAGTATTACATCAGACCGTAATGCCGAAAACCAGGCCTATATAAGGTTTTGGACATGTTACAATTCTATATTCCAGAGAGGGTCAACGGCGCTACATACATTAATATAAAGATCAGAAATCCACAAAAGCGTAACCTGTGCTCACTTGTGAATAGAAGAAAAACACTGAAGTGTTTAACAAAGCAAAATGTAGCTCAATTTGACATACAAAGTTTTCTGAAGTGCTTCGTGTAAAGCATTGCACAAAGGAATAGGTTAACGGTTATGGTGAGTAGATCTCTGTTACCTGAGGTATCTGTCAGACAAAAGGCTAAAGGTAGCCTAAGTAGCTGATGTATCAGATATACCTCACAAAGAAAAGACCTAGCCAGCATTTCTTATAGCCCACATTCTCTGACCCATATATACTCCCTGCATGTTTTAACGACCGGTTTGTGGAATAAAGCGGGCAATTAAGTAACTCTGGCAGAGCGAACACCAAATAGCTCAGCATGGAGTCGAACAGGAGCCAAGGAAGCCGGCGGAGTTAGTGACCCCTGGAAGGTCAGAGGGAGTTACCCGCGACAGATTAACCAGCCACGGGCACGTTGTATAGAGCTGCCTGATCATGACGGTAACGGTCTATACAACCAGCCAGGCTCAGGCAAACACGACAAAATATACAGCGCCTAGGTAAACAGTGTAATAGAATAGGCCCTCTTATCACAATGAGGCTAACATTAATATACTTTGCCACAGTTTGCCACAGAAGCACAATTTCGTTAGCTTAGTGTCATAAGTTTCGCGACATAAAAATCAACAAGCTGTCAACTGAAAAACCTTACTATAGGATATTAGTATCCTCGCGGAACTGTTGTAGGGACCTCTACAGAGTCATAAGCTAAAACAAGTGTAGGCCCAGAATGAAAACAAAGCCTGTCCATCTCTCACAACTAAACTCATGTGAGTGCCTGCTGATGTATCTCTTTGATCTAGAATTGGCGTTTTCAGCACTATAGTGCTATCAATTCTTCCAAGATCTGCGTCATGGAAGATGTCTTTATGAGCGAAATAAAATATACTTTCATACTGACTTGTAAGTTGACCTTTAAATTGAAATGCTAAAATACGCCATGCGCCCTGGGGAGTGTATCTGACAAACAACATAGTATAAGCGTCTTCAAACACCCTCGTATAAGCATCTCCAAACACCCTCGTATAAGCATCTCCAAACACCAGCGATATCCTCCTTTAGCTTTCAGCGACCTTTACTGGTGACATGTGTTTGCTAAGATTAAGCAAATTAAATCAGGGACTGTATTCAAAGACGTACACAGAACCCCGACAAAGACCGTTTAAATGTCGCGTCAGAACGCTTGAAAAGTCAAGCCAGGAACTGTCCGCTGGAAAAAATGCAAGTCACGTTCTGTCCATCCGTCTTGTATTTGATTAAGTTTGAAGAGTCCAACAAACAGTCCCTTTATTGTGCTCTTGTTGAAAAAGAGTCTAACTTCCACCTGCGCTGTCCCTAAAGTTGCCACGGAAGATCAGATTTGCGTCCACTGCAAATGTTACGATCGGTTACCTCCCCTTACGCGCGGACATTATTTTCTATGTCACCATTATGTGTGCACCAACAGCATTTATATGAATATTTCAGACATACATCTATACGTTTAACGCCCACTGACGCAAGGGTAATGTATAAACTTTCGCCCAATGCTTCACCATATACGCAAATCTTTAATAACTCTTATTATCAATGCACGTGTCCATTATTGCTAATGGTATTTGGTGTACTTCTCCAGCCCAATGGCCATGGCCGACTATGAAAGATAAATGGGTGTGACTGAAAATTCAGGTGCTTTAGCTGTATTTCTGTGCGCTCGGATGAAAACGTGTATGAGTGGACTGCAAGCAACATTTGAGTGATTTTTAGAGATCCGGGGATTTTCAATGTTTGGTGGATGAAAAAAGTGACTGGATTGAAGAAGATCAAAGAAGCCGTGAATCTGGGGACCACCATGCTAGCTTGTTATTGCCACTCTGAATGACAAAGTCAAAGTAAGAAATGCAGTCTACGGGAAGGCGCAAGTCATTAATGAATGTGAACATGATTTTCAGTGTACGGCTGCATGGACATGCTTTTGTACAAATATAGTGATTGTTAGACAATTCATACAGAGGGGGACAAAGTGCTATTTCTGCCACGATTCGCAAATTAACTCTTCAGCAGACACAGCACGAAACTGGATGTGTCAAACCTGTTTATTTTAAAAAATAAAATTTTTCCCTAAATTTTGGCTACGCATAAATTGGTTTCATGTGTTTGCGTTCATCACGAATGGCAAGTACTCTTCAAATATTGTTAGAGTTTTGAACGTAAAGAATGTCAGAGCTAACATCAATTAGCTGGCATGGATTTTCACAGAGTCATAACTTAACTCGTTTAATGTCCCAGGCTTATTGATGGCCTGTGTGTAATGGCTAAAAGACGACAGAAATAATACAAAGAGTAAACATTCGGCGACTTCCATTGGCTATGTCCAGACAGCACGATCTGCCTGCCCGCCAATGATCTGTTATTTGTCTACCTTGTCACGGTTGACATCGTCTATGAAAGCGATCTTGTTTAGTTAGAGAAGCGATGATTGGTGCTCTCTAACCCCGCTTTGTTGATCTTTTCAATTTACCAGGTAAACAAAACTGGACATGACAATGGTCCATGGTACAACTCCTCGACTGTGGCCCTTCGTCCATGACCCGTGTCAAGCTGTCAATCTATTTACAGTTAAAATGACCAGAAATGAGAGGGCTTAGCATCGTTACGGAAAGTTCAAGTTATACAGAGTTCGAGGTTCACGAGACATTGAGCCGAGCAATGCACTGACAAGCATTACGAGAGTTATCCAAATCCTTGTCTCCAAAAGAAAATTGTTTTGGTATCATTATAAAATCCTTTCTAACCTTTTGGTACTTTTACAGTATCTTGTATTCTATGTTATTTAAATTTATTTATTTACTTCTGTACATTAATGAGTACTTTCTGTCCTGTCATTATTTATTTATGTATTTATTTATTTACTTACTTATTTATCTATGTATTTATCTATTTGTATATGTGAAGTGGGAATAGTGATGTTAAAATTTTCGTCTTTAGTGCCATACCTTAAAATTTCCATAGCATGTAGCTCAAAGTCTTACAGTCTGCCGCTAAAGATAGGCCACTGGGTATATGTGGCTTATTATACTGATTATGACAGTATATAAACATAACACTGACATGTGGTCTCCGCATATACACTCTCTTATAAATCAAACATCAGTTGACCTGCCTTCAGATCGGTATATAGGAAGTCGTGTCTCTGCCAATCCGCGGTGCTGGTAAGGCGGTACCGGTCCGTGGTGCCACCTGTGTACACGGACCTCTCCATGGGAGATCGTTCATCATTACGACATGTCAAACCAGTCTCATTAACATGATGAAAACATGGTCAATCTATAAGAGAAGCTACTTATTGGAAATGTTTACTTAACTTACGCGTGTTGCGGCTGAGCTGGACTTCTCATTACTGAACTCTGTAATATATGGGGCACTAGACCGGCAGAAGACCCTCTCTTCCAGCTCACGGATCGCTCGACTCAACGGTATTGGAGGTAATTTAGTGTACATTTGTTGGGCCGACTTAATTTAGAATTATTGTCAACATTAGCTTTCAAAGCATTATTCCAGACTTCCTTAAGAACACATGCCTGTCGTGCATTTTTTTTGAGCGATAGTTGGGCGGTGAAGGGGTAGGGGTGGTGATGATTACAGTTCATGCAAAAGCTCGCTTCTCAACGTGAATTTTCTTTAAAATTATACGACTCTCACATGAACACGAGGGGATCTTCTAAAATGGAAATCTCACTGTAAAACGTGATTTGGCCTTTAATGAATTTCACTCCATGTTCACTGCAGTAATTACTATTAGGTCTCAGATCGGTGTATTTCATAAACGGCATGATAGCGGTTACTGATGTCAGCCACCATATACATACCCCTTATCAGCAGCCCTGTAAAATTTTCTGTTATTACGAAGAGATAGATAAGCTGCAAATTCAGGCCAGTCCACTTCTTGTCCAAACCTTATTAATTCCTAAACACTTCAACAGTATATATTAATTTTCCTTTAGAAGTCTGGTAAAATAGGATGGGAAAGACCGAGCCAGAGGGTCTTTGGTTATCAACAGCACTGAAGCACCAAAGTTCAGAGTCTCTTCCAGACCGAAGATGATAGAGGCTCTTTGATAAATAGAAAAAGGCTCTCCATTATCATTTGTCCGTGTCTGATTTCTGTTGGTGGAATTCCTCGCTTGGTTCTGCTCACGGCCACATGGGGAGTTTGTGTACTATAAGCAGCTGAGGTCATTTATCACGTCAAGCGGAAGGCAACTTCACTGACCGGATATGGTTACACCCTATAACATTCCTAACCTACATTAGCAAAGGCCGAGATTTATTCTGCTTAGTCTCTAATTATTCCTGACTACATACGGAATCTGTCCGCCAGTTCAGAGGAGGACATCTGTGCTATGTCGGCGGAGTCAAACAGAATGGATTCATCCACAACAGAATCATACGCTGACTACTTTCTGCCATTCTGCTATGCTCAGCCGGTGTAAAGTATATCCGGTCATGCGCGTCAATTTAATGTTTGTCAATTGGATAACGAGCTGGCAGATGTTGACCCCATACTGCCCAGTGGCCTGCGTGTAAAGTGAAACCTTAGCCGTAACAGTTGATAAAGTTCGCGCAGATTCTTTATGAATCAAGTTCGGACCAGCCTATGATTGGATTCGATCGCATGATTAATTGTGTTGCAGAATGCTGTCGTTGTTGGGTCACGCTTCCTTTAATTTTCCACGAGACTCGTTAGGTCAAATTAATCAAAAATTTACCTTGTCGTTTTTTTAATGACAGCCACAGCTATCCGACATCGTTAAACAGGACCTCAGCCACAGCGTTTAACAGGTTAATGATTTCTATCATGTATTTTTACTACACGGCTGTCAAATCTTTGCAGAGATAAATAAGTCAGCTCTGTGTTCTGCGGGTCATATCAAATTGGCTTGAATTACCATAGGTCCATTTCTGGCCCGAGGCGTACTGATTTAGTTTCTCACCTTCAAACCTGTTGTTTGCGTTCAACCCTAGTGATTGATCGACGTCTATGTGATTGTCAAACGAGGACAGCGTGACTGGTAATATGTAAACTTTGCATTTGTTTAGCCACGTCTATGTAGGGTTCAGCCCTGCGGGCGCTCAGTTAGATCTAACTGGTCTGAATACACGATCCTTCCCACATTCGTTAGCTCAGCGGTTCATTTGTATGTATACCCATCAGGCCCTTCACTACATGACAGGTAGCTTTATTTTATGTTAGCATAGCACAAACCGGATGACATTCATATACAAACCTTGCCTGTAAACTAACAATTTACATGAAACATTGAAAAACACAACTGAAATATGTCACAAGTGAATTTCCTGCTCATGTCGTCAGAATAAAATTAATCACTTGTGCGTACTTATTGTCGAACATATTTATATAATTCAGTCGAAATGCTCATGTCTGGTATTTACGCGTCCGTGTCTGGGAAGCATGACATGTTATCAGGAGTTGATATATCTAAACTGAAGATAAAAACTGTATTTAATAGATAGCCAATCATATATCCACTACCAAATAACAATAATATTGAAGCTCAAGTATGAACAAGTTGAAGGAGAATGTTAAACTGTTCACATCAGACACCCACAGTGATAACTGAATTAACCCACAAGAATGGCATTTGTTTCTGAAATAAAGTGATCAATGCAGAGAGCTGTTTATTCCGTAGAGCCTTATCTGCGCCGGAAACGTTAGAGTTTTTAAGCCATGACACAGAAAGGCAATCTGAGTTGAATGACGTCAGTGCAGCATTCTGGACTTTTTCCTTTTCTCTTACTGGATTGTCTTCTGCGTTCCAAAACACGCGAGTCATTACGAGATTACGCGTTATAACTGCGCCTTCAGTTTTTCTGTGACAAAAATTTTCACAGATAAGCAATTGCAGCAGTCGATTAGAGCGTCGACATTTGACGTATCTTTTTCTGTTTTAATTAAGTTCTGTCCCCCAAAATTTTTATGTTCTACATTGTTTCCGGTAGTTGAATGACTGCACTTTCTACCCGAGCCCTGCACATAGCTAACATGAATTTCATATGGAAATGGCCATTTTCATTGGTATTGTACCACCAACTTTATCAAATGTGCGTTTATTTAACTTGCCATTCTTCTCATTATGTCTTGATACAGTAGAGTTTACACTGGGTGTAAATTACACACAGGCATATTCGTGTGTTCACAAGCCGAAAAAAGCCTGTCGTCATCTGAAGGAGCAATTGTATTGCAATTGTAATTATTGAGAATATTTCTACTTATTACAAGCCAGTATATATTTACTTTTCATATGGATCCCTTGGGGACTAGAGAATGTAACGGTGGATGGGATACTCTAAATATGGGTTAACTACATATATAAAGAAATAATAAAAAAAATATGTATAGAAATGATAAAGACTGGAAAGGGACACTCCATTGGAGTGACGCATCATACGTTTATTGCAAGTTAAATAGCAATAATAATGATATATTATCTTGTAATAAGTACACACAATGTATTCTCACTTGTTCCATTAATCGATGACTGCCTTTCTTTCGTCTACCGCACATGCGAATATGTATAACTTACACAAAGCTGTAAAAGATTATGCTTTAATAATCCATGCAGTTTATGGTAATGAAAACATCGGAGACAAACAACGAGGAAGCGAGAGAGTGTGGTTTTGAAAATTGCTTTTCTCTTTGAATTAGACAGGAAGTGCGCAGCAGGTTGTACTCGGCTTTGATATCTTTACGAGGCGTTACAAAACACTCGTTTAATATCTGTCTATGTAACAGGGCTTCCCTATGTGGGACTGTGTCATTAGTTCGTCATTAAAATCTTGATAAATTATAAGTAAATGTGCACCTCCGCCGTGTTAGCCATTAGGGTGCAGCCAGTAGTTGAGTTGTAACGGTTGACAGAGTTGGATAACGGGAAAGCGGGGGACTTCAGCGCCAGAGTGGGAAGACAGATTCGCCCAGTAAACCAGCAGACTCTGACAACAGACGTTTGTGGTACACAGCGTTTCCAGGCAGGGGTAGGAAATGTTGCAACTTGACCCTTCTCAGTCAAAAGGAGGAAAATGTGGTTCGAATATTTGTTAGTTGGCCTCAAAATTGAAACCATTTGGCGGGAGGAAATCGTATACAATCACCTCTGGTATTTCTTCCCACTCGATAATTTTCTGTGTCGACCTAACGTGACACGCGGCTTGATGGAGGCGAGGGTACACGGAATCGGATCTAGAACACACTCTCCTCTCCAGGAAACATTTCCAGTTACCAGAGAAAGAAATACCGCGGTGCTCTCCCCTTGCGTATCCACATGAGCGATGTAACAATCACACAGTATGGTATCTGTGGTTGGGCAGACAAACGCTTAGCCTGTGACGAACAGTGTTTTTACAAACGCCACGGCCTAGGGGCCTCTGTCTCTTGACATTTCGACAATATTCATCAGGGTAGCCGTTGTTTTCCCCTGACTGTCTTACAAGCTGGCCGCCATTTAACCTTGTTGACTTAAGACGTTACAATGGAAACTAGACTTGTACTAAACGGTAGCATCATCCAGTCGTACACCACTTCCGGTGTCCAAAGAACTTCCACATTTTGCACTAGGACGTTCAAGGGAAGCCGTACGGGAGGCTTGACATTCACAAACCAAGCTGTTTTTACTCTGTAGCCATTCACTGCGAAATAAATAGCCTTGTCAAGAACGGCTGAGTCCATTGTTTTAGTGAATACTTACCATCGGGCCAGCCCGGCTCGCGTCCATCTAAGAATTTCATCTCTAATCTATTCCAGACCGCAAGAAGACTGACCGAGTACTCCGCAGATCTTATCAACATCAGGTGTCACAATTAGTTTACCTTTTCTTTAGATTTGGAAACTTAAAAACCCCAAAATGAACCTGGATGTATATAGTACATCCGGTAAGTCTAGTACATGCCCCATTGGTTGTGAAACCCGTGAAATGCTCGAAAGTTTTGGTAGCTTTAAGGACCTTGAAGAGACACATGTAACCTAAGGAAAGGCGCGAAGTGAAGTTCGCCAGGTTGAATTAGCCGGCTGCCTTACAGCACCCCAAAGGTAGTACATTTGTAAATGATATGGCCAAGCGTAACCGACATCTGATTCGCATCGTGGCTGAGATTAGTGAGATGGCATCAAACCGCGGTATTTCAGGAGACAGACAGTTAGCAGGAAATTGTGTATCTTATCGTACTGAGGCGCACCGATTGGCATGCTCGGCCGTCTTAACACATTCACGCTAGAGTTTATATCTAGCATATGTTAGGTGATATCTTCAGCGATTATAGCCTCCCGTCTGGGAGAGGTGTACGTGCGAGAGCGCCGTGTGGAATACCTGCCCGTCATACACGCTTACCGCGCAGATTGCTTTGGTTAGTTCATAAATTAATGTGTTCTTGTAGTAAGCGTGATTCATTCACTTGAGATTGCTGTCAGCGAATGTTATTCACTACAGCGTTGTATGTGCAAGGATGTAACAACAGTGTGGCGCACATGTAAATATCGAATTAGCTCGTATTGTTACAAAGTATTGTGCATTTGTAGAAATCTCGAAACAGCCTTCAGAACCCAAACTAATAATGTGCACCATCTCTTCAATGAAGGAACTTAGTGGTATTTTTCAGGTTTGTTGTTAGGTAGAGTAACAGTTGATTAAATCCAGGTGGGCGGGGCTTTGTATTAAATGCACCAGCAGCTATCTGTTTTCAGCGCAACCCTGATAGGTTGACGGTTCCGCCTGTCACATGATGGTGATAGCAGCCAGGGGTGTGATCTCTTCACGGACTGTGGTCAGTCAGTAATTAGCCTTAACACCCGGCCCTGCTTCTCCAGTACATGCAGCTTCCCGTCTCCGACAGCTGTTTGCTGGTCAGTGCCAGTGACCATCTTAATAGCCCAATTAGCAAATTGACCCTCCAATAGGGAAGTCAGACGGAAAAACACAGATTCTCCTCGATGTAGACAGACTCGTAGATAGATCTGACATACTGACCACATGCGGATGTGACGGGAAAGGGCATATAAATAGTAGACATGGTGACTTTCCTTATTCCTGATTCAATGAATAATCATGCATACACTATCGTGACCGACATCCTATGTATTTGGGCTTACTTCCAGTATGGCCGAATCTAGACGTGTGTGTTGCGTGGCCACTTTCCCCTCAAAAGTGGGCTTGGTTTTATTTTCAAATCTAAGTAATATATTTTCATTACGAATGAGAAAAAATGGTCAAATCACACAAGCAATGTTAATTTTGAAGTTACTGAATTTTTTCCTTTTGACAAATAATTTCTGACGAAAGGTCGTTAGTATTTAAGATGGCTGCCCCCATAGAGCGATAAACATTATTCAGTGCATATCAAGGTCGGACACGAGTGCTGTTCTGCCAACAGGATACGGGAAAAGTGTGACATTTCAGCTCTTACCGTGAGTCCGTTTGCCGTCTCATAACTTTTTAAATTTTCGCGCTGTCGGCCTGGTTCCCGACATGCAGAAACCAGGATTTATTTATTTGTTCCATATAGTTTTTACGCCCTACTCAAGATTATTTCATTTATAGGACGGGGGCCAGCATTATGGTGGGAGGAAACCGTCAGAGCCCAGGGGAAACCCACGGTCATCCGCAAGTTGCTTGCAGACCTTCCCACATACGGCCGGAGAGGAAGCCAACATGAGCTGGACTTGAACTCACACCGACTGCATTGGTGGAAGACTACTGGGTCATTGCGCTGCGATAGCGCGCTAACCGACTGATCCATGGAGGCCCCTCGGAAACCAGGAAAATGACGTAGTAAAATGGCGACACAATACATTAGAGGTCAAAGTCTCGATGTAGGAGTAGATTTCCCCATAGGTTTAGATTGCATGCATACACAGTCAATTCCTGACGTCTAGTGGTATCGAAGCATTCAACCAAGGCCGCTGTCAACTTGTAACCCTGACAATTCCATTAGAGGCGAGACTGGTGAGATTGTGGAAAAATAAATTCTAGGATTGCCAAAATGAATTTAGGTTGAAAATCCATATTCCTACTGAATTCCTTGACATCCGCATATTGTAAAAATAGGTTCTGAGTCGGCTAAACATGATGAACCCAATGCCTTCAATGCCGAAAGTTTCTCTGTGACAAATGATTGCAGTTTATTGGCCGCGATTTCTCTGCGAAATGCTCCGAAACTTTAAACAGTTTCCTGCGTAAAGGTGGACAATGCATAGCGCCACCTGGTGGATTTCCATGGGTATTAACTGCTGCCTCGTGATTGGCGGAGAGGTCGGTTGTGTTGACAGGAAAGGATGGACTCGTCTATCGGAGTTCCGGTGCTGACAGCTCAACAGACATCTTCCGCGTAGGATGAAAAAAGGGTTTACACAAAGCTGTCAGTAAAATAATATGATTAAAATATTATGAATGTTATTTAAGGAAGATCCTCTTAAGTGTTTCAGATAATATCGTACCAAATAATTCAGATTAATTTTTGC
Organism: Acanthopleura granulata; assembly: GCA_016165875.1. Lineage (NCBI taxonomy): Eukaryota > Metazoa > Mollusca > Polyplacophora > Chitonida > Chitonidae > Acanthopleura > Acanthopleura granulata. Next base: position 40,280,563 of record JABBOT010000002.1, on the reverse strand, counting down.
TCACATTAGGGAAAAGTTAAGAATAGTGCTATAATCCTTCTGTTGTCATCTCTGGTACATACGGCAGTGGAAGAAGACATGTTTTCCTATACGTTTCCGGGCTCAATTAAGTAAAATATCGTGTTAACGTTAACAGTGTTAGAGGTTTTCCGCGATCTTCTAGTTGATTAGTCCAGTCATTGACCTCACGGGAACTTCAGCACTTAAAACCTACCTTAGGGTGATGTTTGGACGGAAGGTAACCGTTGGTGGTCAGTAAATAGCCACAGTAAACGGCCTCACCTTCAATTAAACCCATGCACTAATAGGGCAGAAGTATCCCGTGGTTGTTGTCGAGGACTTGCCAAATGGCTAGATGTAATCTGGAGATGGACTGAGTTGTTAGGAACGACAGAACGATCCGTGCAATCTTTAGAACGGTTTGCGGTACGTCTGCAACGCTGTGTGATAGATGTCACAACATGCAGTTTTACCAGTTGTTTGAACACAGTACAAAAAATATATCACACAGACATAAAGTTAAAAAAGACAGAAATTAAAACAGAATCCTATATCATATGCATATTAACACACTGTTTTTCACACTGTACATCAAGCTGTCGTATCCAGGCAAAACTGTTACGGTATGTACAATTTATATATTTCTATATGGGTTTGCTTCTTGAGGTGATGCATATCCTAGTCAGGGTTTAAAACACAGTGCTCTGTATAGCGGAATAGTAGTATATGGTGCACAAGTCAACACAGCGCCAGTTAAGGACATACGTAGACTGGAGATATTAAAGAGTGACTTTCTACATCAAGGCGAAATATGCCACACGGAAGCACAAGAAAAAAGATGACACGATGCATCGTAAAATATATTCCCTTTATGCCTTAGATATTGTGAAATATGTGACAAGCCTATGTAGTTATATTTCCTCCTTGAAAACAGATATTAAAGTGAACACATGAAATTAAGTCACAACTAAAAATACTGGTGTTTGCCTTTGATGCCGCGCTGTCATCAGAGAGGACGTCACTATGAAGAGCTGCTCAGTGCGCGCGGACCCGCTGCCATCTCCTGTGGACATAAATACATGTATTCCTCTGTTCGGAAAAGGTTTGAAGTCATGATATGTTTGTGTGGATAAAAGCAGGATTTGATTAGAACCTACTATCACTACGGGCACTGAATTGTTGTTGAATAAAGACTTCCTGTCTTGGGGCGAATTTGTCTCGTATTAGTTTAAATGTCCTCTTGACTTTTCAAAGAACACAGAATGTCACCCGTGGATGCCATTTTCCAGGTTATAAGGAATCATGGAAATAAACTGTAGGAATTAACCAATATTTACCAAGCATTCATCTGCACATATATAAAGAAAGCGTCAGTTAAGGCCAATATAGATAAGACCATCACGACAGATAAGAAAAAACATAGATCACGAGTATACATCTGAACAAACCAATCCAAACTAAACCAAACCAAAACCAAAACCATGCCCATTTCGTTGCACAACTCCCTCCATAACTCGTTTACCGATAATTATAGAAACTTTACATACCTTGAACGAATTATTTTTATACAGTATATATGAAAGGAGTATACGAGCATGGGTTGCATATATACAGCATAGTACGCCGAAGGCGTCACTACAAAGAATGTGTGAATGATTATACATGGGTTTACGCCACATTAGCAGTATTACAACCGCTATGTTGTAAAGAATAAACGAGCCTTTCTCCAGGATTCCGTAGCCCAGCTTTTGGGGACTTCAGGACACATGGGCATAAAATCATGTATGACAAGCTATGTTTTGACCTGTCAGGTTCGAGTGTAGAGTGTATGCAGAGAATTGGGCAAGAGACTTGACTCCAAGTGAATTAAAAAAATCACCTGGAGAATGGAGTAGAATGCATTATTGAGTTGAACAACCGAACGGTAAAAAGTTGAAGGTTTGGAGTAGACTGATGTATTGCATTGTTCCCGCAAAAGTACCCCTTTGCTTATTTATTATTTAGAACAAGCAGGGTAAATTGTGGGGAAAATCCGCCGCCCTGGGAGGCTGATGCACTCCAGACAGAAATTTCTACGAACTCTGAAAAATTTAATATAGACCGATGGGAAAAAGAATATGAACAGATGAATAAATGATAAATTTTCCACAATGCTTCTGGCTTTAAGCTGTTGGTGGGATGCCCCGGATGTAAATACTATACACGAAAGCCATTTTTCCAGGTGACTATGGAATCGTCTATCATGCATATGCACAGATGTAAATTATGAAACAGCGACATGTGGTTTGCTCTTCAGTTTTTATTGCCCAAGTATATCCACATTTTGGCTTGTAAAAGTGTCATTAAATATTAAATCTGTATAATTAACTATATTTGGTTAATATGGATGTAATAAAACTGATGTAATTGTTTCCTTCTTATTTTGCAGTGAATTTGATTGTTTACCTGATGTATTTATCTACACGTTACATCTTTTATTTGCGGTCAAGAGGTGAACATAAGTCATGCATCGAGAAAGCCTTAATGTCTATTTACATGATAGAATAGATAATTTATCCTAAAGTTTCATTTTGTGGTTCCACATCAGAGTGAATTAAGCTCGTTACTCAAACGTAGGTAAGGATTCTCACACTTTATTGGCTTGTTTTCGGTTCACACACTTTAACATAGGGGCAGTATTATGATGCTGGGCACCAGACTCTACACTTTATTCTGTTTCACATGCAGTATACTGTCTCAAGCAGAACACCAGACGCCTCATACTCGTTCAAACAGCATACCGACTCTTGTACCTTCCCTACATGCATTTATGTATATTTGATTTGTTTATTTATTTATATATTTCCGTACCATGGAATTTGTGTTTTATGTCATACTAAAGAACTCTTTTTAATTATGCCTACTTATATGAGTCAGTTTCATGAGTGGAGGAAACAAGAGTACATGCTTTGGGTAAACCATTGACAAATCCTTGACGAATTTCCCTAACTGTGACTTACATACAGTCGCCAAGGATCATTAAATTGTAACAGGCGTAATCCATTTCTCCTTGTCACCAATCTCAGTAAAAGTGAAAGCGGAGGAATCCAGGAATTAATTCCATGGCAGTACATACTGATTCACATTTGAGGTCTTGCTAAGGATTGAGCCCATGATGCAAACTATCGCGAAGTAATTGCTGCACCACATCATGGCTGTATGGTGTGGCGTCCCTGGTGAATTACACATTCACAGTGAATCAAAAACAGCAGGACAAAATTGCTATCTTTGTTTTTCGTACAAACAGAAAATCAAGTGTAAGAGCTCATTAATTCTAATTATATAAAGGGTTAAGGTCGTGTAAGGCCTATATCTATATGATTGAACAAGTCCAGTTTTCAGAGGTGTATAATAATTCTATTGTGCAATTTTCAGGTTTCATCCCATTACTGTAGTATTAACGAAAGCAATTATCCGGGTGTATGGGTATTATTGTTAGAACAGAATCCGTCTGATGCTCAGGCGTGGCAGATTGTCACCGTTGCTGAACGGATTAGGGCAGGGAAGCCTCCCAACCGTAATTAACTGTCAACCTGTGAAAGTTCATTTCAGATTTTTATGAAGACAGTGTTTGTAAAGCTTCAACTCGTAAACCGAGCCATATAAAGCTAATTTTCCTCCTTATAGTTTTCAGCAGACTAATACCCAAGGAAGGAAGTGTCCATGTCCCAGCTTACTCCCTGGCGGGCATTCTCCCGAATTCCTTGTAGTCTGGGAACCCAAAACATTGCAGCAACAGCTTTTCTCCAAAACCCACCATATATTTGGTTGTCAAAAGTTTTATTCGAGTACACACGTATCCAATTATCCGTCTTTGTGATCACCTCAAAGTCAACCAAACTGACAATCCGGTAGTTTATGGGAGTTTTTCCCCCTCTGTTCCAGACTTTTATTTCTGTAAGTGATGAATAACCATTGGAAATTTTTGCAACTTCCCAGGAAACAAAAGAGGAGTATTGTAACTAATGAGCTCGTGCTTCCCGGGCTTACCTTTATCCATTATCCCTGTGAGCCTGTCTTTTGCCAGGATTCATTTAATTACAGGAGGTGATTAAGTTGCGGTCTCGGGTTACTGCAGCAAGATAATCACCAGGGGTCCGGGTCCGGCCGCATTGCGCAAGACACAGTCTGACAGCGAGCGAACGTCATTACTCTACTTTAAATAATTAAAGGTTAATGAGATTGACTCGATTCATTAGTGACTTTCTTTTGACGAGAGTGTAAAATGGGGTGTTATGCTAAGTCTGTGAAAACGGTACACATCCAAAGGAATATTAGTACATCCCGGTAGTGTGATGTTATGTTGTAACCCAGAACTGGAGCTCAGCGAACAGCATGTGTTATAGCTTTTGTGAATCCCTAACTCCAGATATGAGCTGTCCTTTACGCTGTGTACATTCTTATTCTATATGGCACGGAATCTTATATGTAACACCCTGTATTATTGAGCCTGATACTGTCATATTTCGCACTTATTCCACCCATTCACCTGAATCTATGCTGTAAAATTCCATTTCTGCTATAACCTTCAGAGTATCAGCCCTTCCTAGGCTATTGCACGGCACAAACCCTTCCTTATAGCATTATCTACTCCTCGACGTTGTCAGTGACGGAAAAATAACGGCGTCGAGTATGGGAGAGGTAGGCCGAGTAGATTAGGAGAGGAATAGTTGGTCATACATCACTTTTCCCGTCCGCCCGCCCGTTCTCTGAACCCTCGGGCGGCTGCACACCACAGAGATTCCTAGCACGCTACTTCCACTGGCTCCTCAATTATTGAAGGCTTCATTCGACTGCCCGGAAGAAGCGCAGCAGATGGCCCCAGTCCGCTTGTCTTCCAAGCTGAATTATTTAAGATTATATATTTCTCCACAAAGTCCTGTTCCGGACCACCTGTCAATTTCGTGTTTTAGGTTGACTCATTGAAGGAGAAAGTTTCGTGTAGCAATGGAATATGGCGAACATCTATGAGAATGTCGCGTGAGAAACTGAGATTTATATTCTCATCACAGACAATTCCTGAAGCTGTGTTTATCCACACAGCTAATATAAAATGTTAACATATATAAAGCATGATGGACTTGCACAGGTACTGTATGTAGAAAAACATTCCCTAAAAGCCACAGAAATGCAACAAAGTGCACATCCTGCCCGACACTATATATCGAAACACTATGGAGTCGCAAAATGGACTTTGAATAAAATAGCATGACATATAGTGGAAAGGAAATGTGTTTAATGTTGAAGGCAATCAGGTTTATCGGTTGACAGAAGACAGAAGAATATCTTGCACTGACCAGAATAAGTCTATACCACGACAAACTTTCAAAAGATTTTATTCCTGGAGAATTATATAAAAACATATAGGCCTACCAGTTTCTATGTTTTACTTTTCCAATGTCTGTCAGTATAGATAGCGGTTGACAGCCAGAAATTTTAGTTCATGACCTGAGAGTATTGGAATGCCATATGATCTGCTTTATCAATGGAACAAATGCGCCAAATCCCGATGGATAAATATTCTCCTAGAGAAGAATTCCTGTATACACATGAGCGGGACACTTAAATGTGCGGGTCTGCCAGCATCCTGTGGATGGTCGAGGGTTTCCCCCGGGCTCGGCCCGGTTTCCTTCCACCGTAATGCTGGCCGCCGTCGTATAAGTGAAATAGTCCTGAGTACGGCGTAAAACACTAATCAAATAAATAAACAAAGATAGAAAGAAAGAAAATTAAAGTGCGAGTGTGTCTTATGTAAAGTTCGACCAAGCTAAGCTATTGTGACGGACATCCGCAGAGTTATTCATTTAAAACGTCATCAGTCTCAAGACTTTAGATTTCCTTGATAAGACAGTGATTTGATCCGGGTGACGAAAGGCCTCTTTGAGCCACTAGTTTCACATTACTAAAACATAGCCTGGGTGTCATCATACAGTCACTGAGATACTGTCAGTTACAATTGGGCCGGACAGTGGGAGCAGAGCGGGGCTGAATGTAGCGTCACACAGAATGTCACCTCACATTATACTATCACTGGTCTATCAGACACGACTAGGTGATGGAATTTCCATTCGGTAAACCAGTTACACAAAGCTCTAAATATAACATTATATCTACACAACCTTTGGAATCCTTTTAAGCATATGGTTTGTGGATGCTTACGTTAGCAAGATCTAAAAAAGATCGTCAGCAAAAATAAAGGGCACTTCGACTGCGAAAACCTCTGCCATAGGCACAACGAGAGCGCAAACTTCTGTCACAGGTACACGGAGAGCGCAAACTTTTGCCACAGGCACTCCGAAATCGCTAAATTCTGATGACGGAACGACGAGCGCGCAAAACTTCTATCACAGTGAAAAGTTTAAATTTTCCAGCTACATGTACAAAGGAATAATGCTATGCAATTGTGTCCTTTCTTACAATTATAAATTTCTGGCTTTCGATCCAGAAATCTAATGGACTGGAACTTGGTTCTTGGCCAAGCCGTTCACAAAATTTCATCCACATCATTCCATAACGTTTTGCGTAAAGCTATTGACAGACAGACAGAGAAAGGTAGACAAACATATACAGACAGGCGGACAGATATACAGACAAATGAACGCCGGCAAAAGCATAAGATTGTTGGTAGAGGAAGCGAAAAACCAGCGTTTCCAAATTACGTTTTTGTTTTGACTTTGTGTATAGAAGTAAACCTTTGTTAAACAAGATGCAGATTTTGGTCAAAAGTACATTATCAGACTATAAACCTTTACTGAAAAGCACTTAGAGTATTTCTAGACCAGTGACATCTAGTACATTGCAATGGACATTACTTCATTTATTGCCTAATACTGCTTACGCTTTGATGTTTGAGGGTGTGGAAGTCTCCACAATAGACTCTTACCCGAATTACTCAACCTTTTCAACCGCCGTGAAAAAAATATTTTAGTATTTTCTCGGAGAACTGTATGGTCTAGGGAAATAATTCTTGTAGTTCTATGAAGCTTATACATGTGGAGACACAAACAAGTCAGTTTATGGCCTCATTTTTTCAATAACTGTATTACATACACTACCTTTTATAAAACAAAATACTTTAATGGTTGAAAAGATTGAAGATTTACAGTAATTGAAGTGAACTGATGGAAGGACGGGTTTCAAGTAACTATTTACCAAAACACTCAAGTAATACTGGTAAGTTTTACGTGATACAGAACTAGCGTAACAAAATCAGAAACGAAAAATTCAGTGTGACTCATAATTTTGCCATTTTATTTTGCTGTCATCAGGAAAGTTCTATCAGCCAAAAATATGGATGATGCCAAAGTAAAACACCGGAATATTAGGTCAAAATAACATCTTCGTTTTTCGGAGTTACATTTTACCAGTGATGTGCCCCGTGTTATTCCTCACAATTACTTATCCTTTTGACATGAAGCTAATTTAGGCTGAACCGGTCAATCTGACCACTATCGCGAAACACCTGAACGAACGAACTTGGTACATGATAGTCATTATACTGGCACGGACAGAGAAGATGGACCTAACCATTGCATCGGCCACACCGGTCTGTGTTGGGAACTGCTTTCTCACGGTACTTCCCAGGATAGGGGTGAGGGAGGGAGGGGGAGTTGTGCTCTTTAGTCATGTTTATCTCGCTGGTGTCGAGACTATAATAGGAGGATTTATTACTTATCACCAAGGGGCGGGGCTAGGTGTTACCACGCGGAGCTGGGCCGATACCACAGCCTCGATCTGACTCGCAGACAGCCACGGAATTTAATGATCGGTGACAAGTCGTCTTCAAACAAATTAAGATAAGGCTTCAGAAATTATTGAGTAAAGACAGTAAACTATCTCCGGGGGGTGGGGGGCGATCATTTCTATGTCTGTGCCAGTTATCAACCTGTCACAAACTAGCTCTGACATGAGATTGAAGCTGTCACTTAAAGTAGAGCCTAAGTTGAAGGCCTTCTCTCCCCACAGACCTGCTGTACCTGGGATAGTTAGAACTATGTGTGGCAAATATAAGATAAATGCATTAGCATTTACACGTATATCAGGGTGGCTGAATGTGGGTGTCTGTGGGTTAGGGTTCGGGTGAGATGCGGTCATGTATAAAGACGGGGAAATGGAGTGAAAATACCAGTTATCATCAGAGACAAATATAGCGTTATGGATTAACAGGGGAGTTTCCAGTTCGAACTTTTTATCGCTAAAGGCACGAAAAGCCCTCCTCTACCATGTGACCTGTCAAAAATGTTAGGCTCTGTTTCTGATTACACTAACTATAACATGAGCACCTAAGAAAAATTTCAAAAAAGGTTATTTAGACCAAACGTTCGAAAGAGAGAATTAAGGAGCTGTGATTTTTTTTTTTTTAATTTAAAATGCTCCTGATTGAAGGAGGGGTTGTTTGTGCCTCCCTAACACGGCGAGACAGGTGATCGGTAAATTAAACTCAACAAGATAGCCTGACATTTTGGACGAGTCACATGACACAGCTGAACTCTATTACCTTCTACGACGAAAAGGTTCGAACTCGAAACTTCACTATTGACAGAGATTTTATTTGCGATCCGCTTCTAGTATTTCAGATTATTTATGTAAATATTTTCCTGGTTTTCTGCTCAAGGGCTATATATGGATATATCATTTGAGTCTCTGCATTTACAGATTACCTTATATGAAAATATCAATATTTACTTTAATACACAACTTACTGCACCATTAAGGCTTGTCAGCACCATCAATGCTATCAAAGATAATCTACAACTGTAAACATGTGAACTACCCTGTAAACGTCCTTTATATGGGCCATTTAGATTCAACACAAACGTTACAAACCTGTCAATCGGTGTGATTTACATCAGCTTTCGATTAGGGTATTCAATAATAATCTGTAGTCAAGGAGGTGGATGTCTTAGTTATAACGACGACGGTGGTTAAAGAGAAAGGCAACAACGGTTGAGATCTCTGAATTAGTTTATTGTTCTTTTTGTTCTTTTGTTTTCCAATGAATCTGGTTTCGTGTTTGTCAGAACTCTGCTGTCCACCAAAAGGGACAGGCTGTTCCATTATACTAGGTAATTATTGTTTTAGCTACTTTCACTGAAACTGGACAGGAAAGGGGCTGTTCCGAGTCCGTTAAGTTGAGGAAATGAGGGGAAGGGGAGTGGAAAGACAGGGTTGTTATGACCTCATCCTAATCAGATAAATCTGAAAGGAGAGATGGAATGGTCCAGGCAGACTGGTCACGCCTAGCCGTACCCTGTTATCACGGACCCCAGCTCAGTCCAACAGTTATCCCAAAGACTCTTCCTCATTTGTCAGACTGAACGCCGTTAATAATTGCCATGCATTTTCTATAAACGGACCTTAAGCTTGTATTAAGTCACAGCTTTCCAATAAAGGGACATGGAGAAGGAGGGACAGTCGGGCGCACATCCCGTACCCACGTGGGACTCGCGTGAGGGCACTTCACACGCCCAGTTTGCACGCACACATACGGAGACAATGGCGCAAACAGATGCGCGCGAACCACTCAGCATTGGCGGAATGAAGGCAAATCTAAACAGAGACGCTGTGGGAAGCTATAACGGTAGCTTTTATTGCCCAGAAAGAAGAAAAGTCAATGTAATATACGTTGTTTTTTATTACTCGATCGATTCTATTTAAGATCATTAATGATCGTTATCCCTTCCGGTATCCAGTGTAATGGAATTTAGTCAGATTTTCAATCCTCCTGGGTTCAGATTAGCAGTGACGCATTCAGCGCCACCTATCGGCCAGCCTGGGCCAGTTAAGTTGATTAGCCCTATATAGCTGGTTTAGCTGCACCTTATAAAAGTGTCCTTAATGAATTGATATCGATCGCTGTATAGACACTTCCTGTGATAGGTATTGATCAGCAGTTGTTAGAAGTAGTCACACGAATAGACATTTACAACACACGACGTTACTTTGCGGCTCTTCCTATGTGCTTACCTATATTATACACAATTACATATGCGTATGAAGCCGTTTCCAGGTTCGACTCGTCTTGACTAAACCAATTACACATCACTAGATATTATCCCCCGAGGAAAGAATTAGTGAATATGAGGTCACCGGGTGAATGCGAGGCGTTTCTCGGGGACCATATATAGACCCATCGCATGGTGACGTCATCTTTTCATGCTCTATGCATCACGGGTTGTTTATTGCGTCTAGGATAATTAGAAGGTTTCGGAAGTCCTTTCATTACACAGACAGAAAGACATAAATGAAGATGAATTGTCAAAGAAAGACCTTAAATTTTTATAAAAGATTAACCTCGATGCTGGTTTGATATTCTTCAACCAAAACACATGAGACCCATACCGCCCTTGTTCAGCATAATTAATAGGGTACTTTTTCGTCTGTTGTCGCCCTTGCGCTGTAATGGGATCTTGGGATACGCAAAACTATTTCTTTTTCTCTTCTTGCTTTTGGAAACCAGTTTTACCCTTTAGATAGTTATGATCTGGATGGAATAGTAAAAATTAACCAGGTATAATCCACATACGATTCAAATGCAAGGTGAGAGACATCCAAGAAGCAGATATTTTGCTCTCCTCTTCCTAGCAGACGACTGTAGTCACAATTTGTCACGTGACTAATATGTGGAAGTATATGACTCTTTTTGCAAAAAAGGAAATCTTAGCAATATTAAATTACTTATGACACTTATTAAGGTAAGAAGATACAAACTTCAGCAAATCGTTCACAGATACTTTTGGACTCATGGCTTCCTTCTCGAGTCTGTCTGCTGAATTTAAAGTAACGATAGCTTTAAGTTTCAACCATTCAATATGCTGAATTATCATAGAAGAGAGAGACACAGCATATACTTCAACGTCACTCTCCAAATGACATCACTTGACTTTTTTGTCTTCCATGTCCAAAATTAGATCATATGCAACAGAAGACTAATAACTGTGTTATGTGGGATACAGCACTTCAAATAATGACCATTTCATGCCCAAACTGAGTGCTAAGGCTATCTGAGCGAAAATACCACCAGAAAAAAGTGTTGGCTAACCTCAGGGCCTGAGATCATCCCAAACACGGAGCTGTGATCTTAACGCCAATCATTACCATCAATTTGGGCAGCCAGAGGACATCAAAACAAGAGGCCAACCATGTGCAGTGTGTCTTGGCAGGGGATCACATACGGCAAAATCGAAACTGCCTGAGTGATGATGTAAGGCCGGGCAAAATGACGATTTATAAGAATGCCACAAGCTATATATAACGAGCAGTATATACAATCAAATAATTGTAGATCTTCAGGCTTTATTGTGCAGGAATTTTGATCTGTTCAAATCCGTAGCTGATGTCTTGCAGGTTAAGATACATGTGCATGCTTGGTCTACACAGGGATGTTTTTTGTTATCGATTTGCGTACTGGTTAATTGGTTTGGCTGCACGGTGTCCAGTGTTTATATATCATGTTGGTTTCTATTGTTGGTTTATTGAGCATATACTCTTCTGAAAAGCATTTTGAATTATAAGCTACACAGGAATCTAAATGATCACAAACTGAACAGCACAAAGAATGTCGACCGATAGCGCAGATAATGTTTACAGGCCCCGTGAAGGCCTACATGCACTAAAGGTTCATTTAGAGGCAATCTAGTGCTGTTCGGTTTATATACACCATACGTTTAACTTTGTACTGTCCAACAGGGAACAAATGGAGATAAAGCCGTAACCAGATATAGCTTTTGATTAAACGCCTGTGTTTATGGAAGATAAATTGTAAAATTAGTGAAATACTTTCATCTCATAAAAGCTGAGCCTTGGCTCAGAGAATACCACATGCCTTAAGGCGAAGGGAGGCGACCGGATCCAGCATCCAAGGCAAACAGTTTGGACGAAAAGCAAACGGTCGATGTTAGCCCCGAGAGCAAATCATCTTTTTTAGCATTGGTTTACGCGAGATGTAGGAAGAGCGTCTCTGATATAAAGCCATATTTATATCGAGATTGGAATGGCACCAACCTGCATCTGATTACTGTTTATAATACAACCGATCATGACGAAGGAAAACCCTGTAACATCGACCAGATTGGGCTTTTAAACAACATCTCAGCATGTCAGAAGTCATGTACACTGTGTATAGTGCTCTGTTCAAGTCCATAACCTAATGCTTTCCAAGGAACATCGCGTTGAATTACTCTTAAAGGTATTGGAACTTACATTATAAGAGAACCGATGCTTACCGTTCATAAATATGAGCTGCATGTCTTGTATTCCTGTAATGTATATTTTACCTCCGCACGTTAAGTTTCGTGTGAGAACTTTGATTCCTGGGAACAAATATCGCTTACACACAGATGTGTTTACTATTTTTGCCATCGTATATATACGCCATATACTGTCTTTGCCTTTGTCGCCATTATATGGATAAATTAAGTGTATGCTAGGCAGTTAACAAATAATTACAAATTAGTGTTAGTGAAAATGAACGTTTCAAGTAGAGCATTTTTGAATTCTGGTTCTAACTGGAATGTTTACACAGGAATTGGTTTAGTCTGCGTATTGCAGTGAATTTGGCACAAATCGTAGGACTTATATTATTTCACTCTCTACATCATTGAAAGTTGTGGACACATTTCACTGGCTAACTGAATTTTGCCTTTATACTTATTCGTGAAAGATTGCGATTCATATTCCCACCGTGTAAGAAGTTTCTGGAATATCAATTCCGACCTCGACACTTCGTGGAACACCAACCTTTCAAAAATTCTTCAAAGATCTATATTCGTATCTACATACACCATCAAATCTTACCTACCCACGTTTGCCTTACAGATCTGTCGGCATCATAGCGCCGCAGAATTCACAAAGCCTCAGAGCAAATGCGTGTATGCGTGGTTTCTGAGCCCGAATTATATTTCATCACAAAGGAAATAGAGAAAATCAGTAGCAACAAAATCTTGGGTTGCAATGCCAGAAAAACAAACAGTGTCAGTGATCTGTGAAGCCGTATCTCTGCTTTGTGCCTCAGATCGTGCCGTATCTCTGTTCCACCCGAGGTGGTCTTCTGGACTAACGAAGTTCCTCAAAACACCAGGGACCAAATTCCCTGATCAAGCACTGCCGATTATATCTTGGCATGGGAAACGATTCCAGTCCAGATCAGTTGGCGAAGAATTTTGACGTTTGTTTAGTTTTGTGGACTTCCCAAGTAACTTCTGAGTTTATACATCAAAGCAAGCTTGTCAAGAACTGCTACTAGTTCATTGCTTATGTGTATAAGTGTAAGTGGTGCTAATGATTCGGGGCTTATCCACTCCTAGAAACACTCTCGCTGCGATTAATAATCTCCTGGACTTATTGTTATTATAGTTGGGACAAATGTGTAAAACACTTGAGGAAGGTCAGCAAATTGGTTTTAGACTCCTGTCTACACTTTGTGTATAACGCCCAACGCTTCGGGAACTCGAGGCTGAATGAAGAGCAGGCAGTTTGTTACACAGAAAATTCTTTCATAGAAAATTGTCTTTCACAAATCCAATATAATTTTATGCCAGACTTTGTTTTTGGCATATTGGACATTTTGTAATGACAATATACGTGTGCATATTATATTATAGTGTCAATATAGTGCCCTAATTCAAACGAGAGTAAGAATGTCTAAACCATATCCAACTGCTTGCCAGGTATAAAGCTTTGTACGCAAGTAGGCAATTCATATAACAGAGTATTTTACAAAGATTCTTCAGACCTGACAAACCTTTTCGTCTTTGAATTCCAACTCTGCACCCCTCTCTTCATGCTACTATGTTTCAAGACATTTCCTGATCATTTAAATGTTTATTTCTAAAGCCACAATATCCAATGTGATATACATCTACACTATAGGGGTATCCTCTCGAACCAAGTGAATAAATAAGACAGCCAGAAGATCTGATGGACAAGCATAGATTTTTGTCAGATTTGGACATTTATATTGCACGTTCACATTTCCTAGCGCAACTTCTTGACTGACTCCTTTATTGGTGTGTTTGGTTTGTGCCATACTGTGTTAAAATGTCCATTGTGTTACATGAGAGGTCATTAAAATGCTCACACGTTACCGGAATCATTTCACACCTGTACACCTGCACTGTAAGTTACCCTTCAGCCATCGTGACTGATGATATATGCTGCCGACCGAACATTTGTTAGATACAAGAGAAAATATAGCAGCGACTAGGGAAAAGAAATCTGAATTTACATTGTAAGCAACACGTGGGTTTGGGCGAAATATATCTTCAATAAATACTGACGTCAATAACCGCTGCATCGATAAACAGAAAGGGTGTACATTTCCATGATATGCCTTGTGAGTTCGCCTGGCAAATCTTTTGTCTGAAGAAGTTGCCTTTATTCTCGGAAACGTCTTGGTCAGAAATGCCATGGTTTATTGAGATAAGATTCCTGTGACACTGTAGCGTGTGTTCCTGATGGAACGCGGAATAGCGGATTTGATACTTGAAGGAAACAAGAGCGGCCTCCTCGGCAGATGCTGGCTTTCCTTCACGTTAACAGGCAAAGTAGGCATCTACTATTTTAGTGTCTAGTGGATGCTTTAACTGTAATGGATAACAACAGATGGCGATAGTGTTGCTTGGCCTGACAAATAAACCCCTGCCTCTCACTGAAAGCCAGACCCTCTTCAGTTTGATCTCTATCGCTCGTACAACCTTCTCGACCCACCTACTTCTCGGCCGTTTGAAGATCCCGAGTGCCCGATTGAGATTATTACCGCCTGCATATATCTTTTTCGATGGTGAAGTATATACCAAGTGACGGCGAGATCAAACCAACTGCCTAGTATGGGACGCGAAGGTGGTAGCTTTGCCCTTAGAGCTGTTTACATTGAGGGTGCTAAGACAGCCACCGATTAGTTGAAGGGAGAGCATTCTGATACCCAGTCAAACATCAGGGCTGACACGACTTTCATTCCGCTGGACAAATAAACATAATGTACACGATGACAGTTCGTCGGCACATTTTGATACTGTCCCGCGGCGAATGTTTACAAATCTCCTTCCTTGAGCAAAGAGTTTGCTAATAATACCATGTATTGGATGCCTTAATGTAAACTGGACAAGGGTCATTCGATCGTTAACTACTTCATGAACACGTTCCAAAGTATTAAAGGCGCGACTGCGTGTGACGGCGATCCCGTTGGTGGGATAATAAGTAGGATAGATATATGAGGGATGTGTTGACTGACTACGGTGTACTCCATATCGCGGTCAAATCAGTATGCCACTTCATGCCGGGATGTCAACCAACCCATTAGATATATTAATTCCTTACTGCTTTCTGGATTAGGCGGTTTACATGTTCCTTGCCACGATGTCTCGATTCATTCTGTTCAGGATGCAGATAGTTGCTGTTCTATTCTAACATTTCCTCTTCCCGCGATAGTGGCTATCAGCATGCCTGTGGCATATGTTAAGTAACAACCTGCACGGAAACAATGGTCTCTTTTAGATCGAGACAGCAACCGGAAGTGTAAACCATTGACCCCCGTCTCGAGCTGAGTAACATTTGATAACTTTAATGGACACGTGTTTATATTCTAGAAAGGTTAACTGTGTTTTAGGCCTGGATTGCATTAACAGGGGCTACAGGGTCTTGGAAGAGACAAACTTGTGTGGGCAATGGTAGGTGTTAGCCTGAAGTGGGGCTTGAGATATATAAACGTTTCCAATTCACTGTTATCATAACGGTGTGTATAGAAACATCCACATTTGTATTACATGTCTTCATAGAAAACGTGTATTCCCTCCTCTACCAAGTACATATTATTGATTTGCACTGCATGTAACTGGACTTGTTTGTCAGATTTGAAAACTTTTTGTTTTGTAAAACTAATTGAGATTAAAAGTCATGGTAATGCAACGTTCTACGCTAATAATAAGTGGTAGGCAATATATGGAATCCGGCAAGAATCAATTTAATTTATCATAACACAAGTATAATCATTTATTTTATAAATCAAAATTTGTAAAAGCTTGGTAAAGAGTGAAAGTAAAGAATGATTCCTATCCTAACACAATCAGTTGATGTAAACGTTAAAATACATTTTCTGGCAGGCGGCACGAACGCAATGCCATTTAAACAATAACAGTTGTTTTCTCCAACAATAGTGCATGTTTTATATAATCCATTCAACATGTAGAAGTCAGATGCCGAAGGTGACTGCCGTATCAGAATCTCAGGCTCGTAGTTGCGCTATGATATACACATACTTCCGGTCATGTCGCTCACAATAGGGACACTCTCCACCACCAGATGGCTTTCATCAGAGCATTGCGATGCGGGCACTTATCCTCAGATCTGGCCAGTCACAAGCATCGTTTATTTGTTTGCGGGCATGACACCTCTCCAGAAAGTCAATAATGTCTCCCTTGCACTTTCCACCTAGCAATCGAAAAAAGTCGGCATCAAAGTGGGTGGCAAAGCAACAATTTTGATGAAGTTCCAAACCAAAACGATGCCAGCGATGTCGGGGTGCTCAAAAACTCTCACGTGGCATAAACCCTTCATATGCACCCGATCACATGTACTTTTGAGAGTGGAAGAATTCCATACAGTAGAATTATGTGGTACTTGCACCAAGGGACACTGGTGAATGATACTGTACTGTGAGCTTCTTTGAGATGATCGGAATGGTCGCTCCAAACCCAAAAATGTTATAATATTCGGTTATGGCCTAGAGGCTCTTAACCCTAGGGGCACATTTCCAGAGCAAGATGTCGAAATGTGGAAACTTTCATCTCTGTCTACACAGAGGTGCCATCCAAACTGTGCGATCTATCACAAATTGTTCGCGGTAGTCCTTTCTGTTAGTATGCAGCTTACGCACATTCGCATCGTCACACAGATACAGCTTTCCTTTGTAGGTTTGTCCTCTTAGCCCACTTCCTTTCTGTTGGTTTTATCTGGTATGTACTGATACTGCAGGAAATCAGTGATAAGGCTAAACATATATTTTTGCCAGAATGGATACTAAACTTCAAAACACGGCTGAATGAAAATGCACCACTATAGATCAGGCATATTTATGCATTGATAAATTACCCTATGCAAAATTTAGAAAGCTTAAATTTTTATTTTTGTGATGTTACATAACCAAGATGTCACAGTTCAACATAAACAAAATCGAGTACATCGCGCCGCCATGTCTTAAATTAGAACGAATCATGTCCTAGTCATTTCTATAACTCGATAACGCAGCTGCTTCCGCAGACGTCACACGGACACCGTTTTGCCTTTTGTCTCTATATACGAGTGAGGCGATATCGTGTATCCGGCTACTCTAAGATGTTGCCTTCCACGACCTCTTAAGAATTTCAGATTAAAGGTTGATTTATGTAGCAATCAAGTATGTCAGCAAAAAAATATATATACATATTGGTCTGGCCATTCAGGTCTGTTTCCATCCCTGTTCCACAATAACTAAGTTTACATTATTTGGTTGTCTTCTTTGAAACAAGCGTGAGGGAAGGCTACAATTTTGTGCACATCATTTTGTCTGCGGCGTTCTTGGCAATCTCTGCTGTAAGTACTGGATACCTTAGTCGCCATGTTCTACGGCCTGAGCCACTTCGCATTAGTCTATATCATTTTCGAGCACTATAATATGGTAATACTTTGTTTCTATCTCTTTGTTGTGGCCAACCCGCCGTATACTGAAAGAAAACACAAGAATTTGGTTCTTTGGTGAATAATTGCTGACCAAATTCTAGAATTCTGCATGGGCGAACAGAATTAGCAAATACAGCATCTAGTCCGGTGGTGTTTCTATAGTCAGGGGCCGCCCTACCACTGGACTCATTGGTTATGCGCGTGTCGAATAGCAAACGAGGGCGTGAAGGTGTCAGTGATGGGAATGTCCCATGAGACGGGAACGGAATATTCATGGAGGTACCTGAGACCGATGATCCGGCACAGTCAAGGTGTGGCCGACATAGTGGCACGTGAGTTTAGTCTACTTACCCTCAAACCTGCCGTGACTTGAAGACAGGTTCAAACCGACACTCAGCACGGCTTGTCAACCCCTTCAACCAATTACACTTTCATGTATATAAATGAAACTCATTAGGAAATGACTTACAATTTAAATTCATTTGTATACACAAGCTATTAAAACGACATTGACGAACACGAACGAAGTGTCATCGTGCCTTAGTTCTACACCCATAAATTTAATTTAAATACTTAAGTGTGAATATTCATGGTGTTATAGCTTATCAAACTCGCCAGGTAAAACAGAACGTCGTGGGTGGCACGGTACGTGCAGGCTGTTCAATTAAGCCGCGGCATATTAATTTACCTTGATTTAAGCTGGATATAGTTGACTGATTAAACGACTGATACAAGTACGGGAATTCGGCGCGCGTCGGGTATGCTCTAAGCCGTCGTGGGGCACACAATGACGTTGATGAATTGACCAAGCGCGACAACCCATGATGGATAAGGCTTGTACATCAGATCCATGGATGAGGCTCAAACGAGAATGCAGTGGGTAACAACAAACTATATCACATGAAAATGGATATGAACTGTGGATGTTTGTGTCAGGGTATATACATGCAAATGGAATTCAATCCTGGGCAAATGTTAGAAAATTAAGGATCTACAAATTGGGAACAAAACTCCAACTTAAAAACCCTTTTTTGAAGCCTACAGTTTTGTTCCTGGATGTTGAAAGCACGAAGATCTCATGGATACTAGACGTCATTAATTTGTGAGCCAAATCTAAGCGGTGTAAAATCCGAGCCGCCAATCCCAGAGCGATTCCAAGCACACACCTAAAGCTGACGGAGCTTCCAAGGCTTCGAACACGCATCCACGCATCTGTTAACATAGCATACTCGTGAATACTATGCTACACATCATATATATAAACGTATTTTGTGTTTTGATTTCGTACAAGGGAATATATAAATGGTTTCATCTGATTGTTCGAATATATATATATATATATATATCTAATTGACCGAACTAAAATTTCAGCAAAACAAATTGTACAGAAACAGAGAGGTTGTTTCGTACTAGCAGTTCAGTGTGGCAAAAAGAAAAAAATAATAACAACCTGTGTGAAAGAAAAAAGTAAGTAATCCTTAACCATATGTATAGCTCACTCTACACGATTTCGTTTCTGCGAAACCACAATTCCCACTGTTCGACTGACACTAAAAAGCTGGACAATCACGAGTACAGATGGTAAAAAGCACAAAGGCACAAAGGCGTTATGATTCTGTGCCTCTCACCAATACGATCGCTATGAGTTCAAGTTCAGCTCATTCTGGCTTCCTCTCTGGTCCGCCAGCAACCTGCACATGGTTGTGGGTTACACCCGGGCTCTGCTCGGTTTCCTCCCACCATAGTTCTGGCAGCGGTCGTATTAGTGAAATATTCTTGAGAACGGTCTAAACTATCAAATAAATAAATAAATAAATAAAAGTTAAAATACATACCTGTTACATTTTGGTGACGTTGCAAATCCGATATGTTACAGTTCAACGTAAGCAAAGTCGGGTACAATGGGAAAATCGAAATCGCCGCCATGTCTTAAATTGTAATCAATCATGTGCGAGCCATTTCTATAACTAAGTATGCCACGTAGAACCTTTATTCAACACGGTCCTTCCAGGAATACATTAAATCACTTGTGAAATTTTCCAGCCTAAACAAACTACCTCAAACTCTAACACTACAAAGAGAACAATGACTCCTTTAAGTGTGAACTAATGTGAACCCCGAACGCCCTTAAGTGTATATACTTATACAGTCTCTGCACACACATACATGGAACCTTAAGTGTATATACTTATACAGTCTCTGCACACACATACATGGAACCTTAAGTGTATATGCTTATACAGTCTCTGCACACACATACATGGAACCTTAAGTGTATATACTTATACAGTCTCTGCACGCACATACATGGAATCTTAAGTGCATGTACTTATACAGTCTCTGCGCACTCATAGGTTTTCCATGAAATATAATCATTATGGCAGGTCCCTCTGGAATTGACATCTTCCTTAAAATCAACATGTGAAAAGTCATTCTTTGAAATTATAAATTGGCGCACGCAGGGACGGTGTCCCGGTGACCTACATACCAGTGCTAAATTGCTCATGGCCCAGAAACTGAAGACAAATGAACACTATGCTAGGAAGGGTTCTGCAGTTCATGACTACTTCAGTATGAGTTCCTGCCTACAACATTCTCCAGATAATGATACAAGGGGCTGAAAACCATTCCCATCAACCAACTATAGACATTTTCATCTATGAAATCATGCATGGTTTCATTGTATTGCTGCTGGTCGCCCTACATTGAACAATGAATATAGACGGGGAGCCTTTCGAGTTGTGATGGTAGCAGGAGATAGATGGTCGATGAGCAAAATTGGGCCCTGCACATCCGGCTTGTGACATTGACAGAGTTTAACTGATCGGTCATTTGTCAGGTTATCTATCCAGCCTCTCTGATCACGAAAACCAGCCATCAGAGGTACAAAAGCTTCCCTAATTGAAAAACGATGATGGCCGAGGTAATAAAACTGTTCACTTGACAAATGATCATTAGTTTGAATACATGGTCATCCGCTAAGGCCAATAGGACGTTTAGTCGATAGAAGAGAAGGGCTGCCTTGAATAAACAAATACAGCCACAGCCGTATGTTGTAGGCGTTGTAAAGCACCTATTGTCAAAAGTCGATTACATTAAGACCGGCATTGGAGGGAAGTTGATCCAATCAGCTGGCTCTCGATGCACATCATCACGTCATTACCAAGTTAACGACGAGTAAAGGGTGAGAAATTGAAAACAAGAGAAGACAACTTGTGAAGCTGCATTTGAAAATCTCCCCACTACCAGACTCTTTTATTGGTGACATTTCCGATTACCCCAACTCCGGATCTATATTAGATTGGATCTGTACAGTGAAATGACATATGCCTGTTCATATACATTACACTATGTCGTCGTGAAAAGCTTTTTAAAGTTCATCAAGTCCACGGGAATGGACTGTAATAACACATAAAGAGAAGGTATGGGTTAGCGTTTTGACAGTTTCATAGTGGGACGTGTTATAAAGCCAGCCTGCCATAACGTTAAGATGGTCAGTAGAGATAAGCGACCAATAAGGGACGGTTCTGCAATTATGTACGTATACAGTCGCCATGTATAATTGTGTATTGTCGACCTCGGCAACACAGTCAGGCAAGACAACCCTGCCAACAACAAAATATACCACCATTCAGTATCTGATAGGTGGACAAAATGCGCAAACAATTGAAAATGTCGGTTAATTTGTATTACACCTGACACTTTATGAATTTCAGACTGCCTGGAGGCAAGAAAAGGTTTATCTGACAATATGTGTCATACTGGGTCGGGGGCAAAGAACGATGGCGTTATAGCATTACATGGTGAGGTGGGGAGAGAGCGGTTTGACGACGGCAGTATAACAGACTCAGATAACGACGTGGGCATGAAATAACTGAAGGGTGAGGCGGAAGGTGATGGGGGGAGGGGCCTGGGGATTCCTGTGAGATGCTTCATTATATAGCGTCAGTATATTTATGAAGCCTCTGCATGTCACTGGCCTTAAAGTAACTGACTTAAAATACGAAGCTTCAGTGTGTTACTAACCTAAAGTACGAAACTTCAGTGTGTGTTATAAGGCTATGAAGTATGAAGCTTTAGTAAAACACCAACATAAAGATGAAGCTAAGATGGATACATATTAGCTTCCGCGAAGAATGGTCTTTCAGGTACCTCCATATTGATTGATATGTTTTTTGTCAGCACTGCGCTAGTTGTACCCTATAGATGGCCTACACGGGTATATGGTTACGGTAGATAATCAAGAATTGTGGTGTAGAGGTCACCCGAGGTCAGCTTGGTAGAGAGGACTGATGCTACTGGTGAGTGCCACCGACTCGACCTGTCATCGACACCTACTGAGCCAATCCGATATCACAAATGCATTATTCTACCGATTCCAGACGTCTCCATGTTGACTTCCCAGCAAATTTTGTTGGCTTTAATCTTGACATGATTCAGTTCAAAAGAAGTCTTCTCCATTTGACTGTTTCTTTGCTTCTTGCTGGCGTAACATCAATCCGAGCAGATGAAGAGGCCGTGTAAATATCCCGAACTAATCCACCAGGGGGATCAATTGGCACGTGACTGGCCGAAGACCTAGCGGGAGACATCAAACAGTGGTGCTGGGACTCAGCGGTCTGCTCATCATTTTGTCCCCGTCTATTGATCTTTGCAGCTCTTTTCAAGAAGGCAAAGGTGTGATGCAATTTTCTGATTGGGGAGAGAAGTGGCAAGATGAATGGAACATTCCATAAGTATTTCATGGACGTACCATTTGAACGCTCGTCCGGCTTTATCAAAGAACCCATTTGCAAATTAGAAAGTTTTCAGGGGATTGGCTTCTCGATCTCCGCTCCGATCTTAGACAGTTGGGCTGGAATTAGTACTGAACAGTGGTTGTTCTAGTTTTTGTCATCCATTGTCTGATATCCTACTAAAGGCTACAGCATTGTCGGTAAAACTATAGAGCAGTGTGATAGTTGGTAAATGGCCACAATCAACCGGTGAAATCGGGCTTCTTGTGAAATTACATTAGTCGGGGCTGTATTCTAACTGTTCAAGTAAATGGTTAAATATTAGCAACATACACATACCTCTACTTAAGCAGAATTAGATGAACACAACAACTGCAGTGATGTTAATTGCAATTCCTTAGACGTCACTGGGATAGAATTACACAACATGCTGTATTGTCTTCACAGTTAATAAATATTCACATGGAAACAATGCTGTAGGGGCCCGAGCTTGGGGGATTAAGAGTCCACTACAAAATCCCGGATATACGGTAGACTTACTGACTTCCACACAGTAACACAGTGCATGTACGCCAAAAACGACCACAGATTACACAAGCAATGGACCGTTCATTGACATGCGAAATAGTAACAAGCACATGGTATATGTACCTTACTGCTAACAAAATATGAGTACGTATTATATGTACCTTATTGTTAACAAAGTAGGAGTACAAGTATGTGGAAGTACGTTACTCCTAGCAAAGTATGAACACGAGTACATAGTACAGGTACCTTACTGCTAAAAAGGTATGAGTATGAGTTCGAATACGTGCTATATGAACTTTACTACTAAAAAGTATGAGTACGGGGACGCAGTGTAGGTCCTTTAGTGCTAACAAAGTATTAATATGAGTACGTTACTGCTAACAAAGTCACATGCATGGGCAACGCGCCATAGCACCATTTAGCCAGCCCTGACACTTTGTCCAGGCTTATAAGTCATACCTCCATAACATGCTCATTATCTTATCATTGGTGCTGCTTTCTGCTTAAGTTTTGAGGTCTGTAGGTCTTAAACTTATACCAGAGCTAAAAGCCATATTTTATACACCTGGCTCCCAAGAGGCGACACTGTGTGTCTGACAAATTTCGCCTGTTTCTGCTCCTTATTAGGACTAAGTTACCTTAGTGCCACTTTAAGTCAAAGGAGCTAAAATCTTATGAGTGGAATACCCCTGGGAAGGTGCATTCTGAGGACTTCCAACAAAGCCTTTTCACAGAAGTCGGTTTGGGAAAAGCTTGAACATACCCAGATGGTCACTGACGTTGACGCGTTCCAGCTGAGGACACAAGAGGCTTTTGTAGGTTTGTAAGTGGACAAGTGGAAGAACTAATCAGGATGCAAGTGGCCGACCCTCTTGGAAACCATCGGTACGGGGGTTGCCAGTGTGTGATGGACGGAAATTGGTCTCCCGCAGAATATCCTTGACCAGCTTACTCTAGCCATGGCCGCATTTCCTAGATCATAAGCTCTGATCATTACAAACAGGTGTCTTCTAGACTGGGGTTATTGTGCACAGTGTAGTGTCTCGGGTAATATAGTGGCAAGACACGAGGTCTTCAATAGAGAAGTATCTGGAGGATACCGAGTCCCCATGTAGGTGCTCGCTGCACTGCTATATGACGCGAGTTAAGATCCACCGGCCAAGTCACCAATATGTGGCAATTGCATCTGTCATATAAATATATGGCCTGGCTTAATAGATACTCATCAAAGATACAGTAAATATATATTCCACGAGAGCATTGTTCATAGACGCCAAGCAGGCTGATGCCGTTCAAGCTGGCAGCATAATCAGGTTACAATTTACTTCACCTGGTGTCAAATTGCACGTGGATGCGAAAGTATCATTTATATTAACAACTGAACCCCCCTGGCTCCACGCCATACACACTCCATTCAGTGCTCAACGAAATTGAACTCATACTATGAAATACTTCTCAGGTATCACGAGATGATCCCAGAGAAGGAAGATATAGATGAAATTTAATGTGAAAAAGTATAAGGTTCTTGAGTCATGTACTACCTGGTCTATCAAAGACACAAATGTCGCGTTTAGCGATAAGCTATAGTTGACGATATATACGACACCAAAGCGCAACAGGTATTTGCTCGGCAAATCAACTACACCAGAGCTATAGTCTTCTCCTCTGTCCAATTGCCATGGCAACGTTCAAAGCACACCTGAGCAAAACTGCCCGTAATTCACATGGAAAGCAGGGTCTGATTCCCACTGGGTTCATCATGGCAAATCTAACGCAGATGGCTTCACCCTGGACAAATACTGCATGAGGCGTACATCTGTATAACCGAGCGAAGATTCCCCGAAGTCATAATAACAGAATATCACGTTGTCAGGCGCATGGGGAAATCTTCCAAGACTGAAATCGCAGTACATGATATGAAGAGGTCATATGAGTTTTTTAATTTACCGGTCTTCTGGCGTTACGCTGAAGCATGTCAGGAAAAAGTTCATTGATTTATGTAAAACGCAATATCTATTTTCTAGAGATTACAAATAAAACATGTGCCTAGAGAAATGTAGCAGCATTGTAATAATTAAAAGCTTAAGGAAACATTCATTATTAATTCATGGAATTATTCGCCCAGTAACCAAATGAAGTTACTTTACCTCATTGGAGAAAATCTTCGTGAAATTTAAATGCAGCTGCGTGTTACCATATAAGGTAAATGGTTAAAAACATCGACTACGAAATGGCTGAGTCTGAATGATGAATGAGTTTGAAAGCTGTGTGTGGAGTAGATGAATGCGAGGCATTAAGGAAAGGCCATGGTGTAGGCAATGTGAAAAAGAGGTGAGGTTTATAACGATCTAAGCGACACATAACAGATAAAATGCACTAACAAATATTAATGTGGTTATTTAATACCCAACGTACATCATGTGTTATTCAATTTTTTTGTAAGGCCTGAACGATTATTTCCAGGTTTACTTCCAAACCTTGGCGAGCGCCTACCAGTACATCACATACATTGTCAATAAATGTATAATTTGAAAATAAATGTTGACTGGCTGTAGATGTTGAACTGTAGATGCGACAGATAGTCTTAATAAATCTTTGCTACATGAATGTGGACCCTGTGCGCTATAGTTTCTCTAAATACTTGCGGCCTGTTTCACAACACACAATTTCGCTCTTCAGTCTAAAATTGTAATCTAAATTAAACTGTGAAATACATGCATCACATCGATCAAATTTTGCCACCTATTCTATGCTGTCATATTGTGATTTCAGTCAAGTTTATTTAGTTTTCTAAAAAAACTGACAGTTTTGGGCTTTAGCCAAAAATCGCTTTATGACACAGGCCCCAGTTCAAAAATCTTTCATATGTACAATAAGTCACATGTTATTTGGCAATGCAAAGTTTTATCTATAAAGCGTGTGGTAATCTGATTTCTGAAATTCATTTACCAAATATTTCAATTAATGTTTGAACCTTTGTTTCCGTCTTGGAGGTTTGAGGTGATTAAAAGTTTCGATATACTGCAGTGACGATCATGACTGAGAGGTGTGTAAGTTTTCATTATCTGAATTCTGGACAAAGAGTTGAAAGTTCAGAGAAAACCTTGCCGAGGAAATGGCCGATGGTTTTGTTTGGGTTGAATGTGTGAGAGATCTTGATCTCTGTCCTGTTCCTTATATGTCTCTATGAGTTAGGACACCTTTGTGATACGATTTAATGTGGGCCCCAAAGTTCCCGTTCTCTATCATTACCTGGGAGTGACCCGCCTTACAACCTACCAGAGGCGCCTTGTCCCTTTTTGTGAGCTTGGTCGGTAGATTAAAAT
Source organism: Acanthopleura granulata (assembly GCA_016165875.1). Classification (NCBI taxonomy): domain Eukaryota; kingdom Metazoa; phylum Mollusca; class Polyplacophora; order Chitonida; family Chitonidae; genus Acanthopleura; species Acanthopleura granulata. The sequence goes on along the minus strand of JABBOT010000002.1, from coordinate 40,254,282 downwards.
CAGGTCGATTGTTGGCGTTATTACGGGTTATCCAGTCAGGCTTGTCACATGGGAGGCAAAGTGACAGCCGCGACAGGCGATGGACCAGCAAAACACCATCAACAATCATTCACAAAACGTAACAGACATCCCGTGGTACGTGAATACGCTCTTTGCTGTCAGGTTAACAAATTAACACGTTAAAGGAACAAGAAAACACTACTTTATTTTGTCTGTAGAACAGCTCTCAACCTTCTGTTCTATTTTTGAACAAAATTGTTATCCCGCTGTTTAATCACAGCCTTTCCTCATCAGACCGGGAGTTAATATTATGTCCTAAATCATTTACACACGCAATAAAGACCAAACACCGAAGCACCCATGATAAAAATCTTCTACAATACGACATTTATCCTCGTCTGTTGAACAGTGTCAACATTCACTATACACTCACACACTCGCAGTTTTCAATCCTTTGGGCTGAGGAAAGATTCATTTTGTTGCAGTCTTATGAATTAGGAAATTCTAACCAGCCCTCTGTAATATCTGTAAATTGGCTAGGTATTACTGAACCGCATCAGTCTATGAAAGGCACTTTAATATCTATGGAAACCCATATTTCCAAGGACAGCCTTCAATTGGAACATAAATTCTTTGGCTAAAAAGAAATTCGAAAGCATCGGTGTGTAAAATGAAGAACAAATGGCAAGATAAGTCAACCTGAAAGAAAATTCTCAAGCCATAAATTAAACAAGCTGCGGGGAGCTGTTTTTATAAACCAATTTACTTGTAAATGCATTCGTACAATATCCGAGCAAATCTAACGACATTATACTAGAGTCAAATCACAACACGTCAGTTTATTTATATACCGAGAAGCAATCTGAAAGAAATCATGTGAAACCAAAGATGGGAGGTTTGGGCAAATTAAGAGGTCATGTTTTCTCGTAGCCCTATAAATCCTATGTGATGTTTATAGATGTTGGCGTTCAGCAGAAAACCAGATACTTGAAATAATGAGGCTTTGCTCTCAGAGACTAATGACCCTGACTATGTATAGGAAAAACGACTCGTTTCTTCTGCAACATGGCAAAAAGCAGGCCTTGACAGCAGGAGAGAGTCGTCTGTTCATTGTCAGTATGACCATATGGCCTGAGAACCCCCTAAAGCTAGTATAAATAGTCCAAAGATTGTAAATCTAACCCTTACACTCCCACCATGCACGCATGCGCTGGTAAAGGACATCCGTACGCGCGCGAGCAGTTCCATGGCTTGCTAACTCGTTTCTGCTGGTTCTAGGTTTCAAGAATGCATTGGTTTTAATTACTGTTTATGTAAGAAATTTGTCAACCTCAGCACTCAAAATATATATCAAATATATTTTTCCAAACTTAGGAGCGCCTTGCATATGCCATGCACATGGCCACATGCAGGTTGGACTTTTCTCTACAACATATCAAAAATCAACCCAGCATGGCCACGGTGCTTTGAACTGTTGTTGCTGGAAGTGACATAACAGCACTTTGTCGCCTTGGTAACCTCCATTTGAAGGGGTAGGTAGTAAGCCTGAATAAAGAGGTTTCAGTTCTATCCAATGTAGACAAAAGTCTGATATATTTAACCAGGTGTAAAATGACAGTACAGAGAGTTATCGTGTATCAACAACCTAGACTGTCTGTGTAGCAGTATTATCCAATCAGTGCCACAGCACTCTTCAACTCGGAAGCAAATCTTGCGCTGAGTTGTGCATGTATAGCATTCAAGCGTTTGCGCTTGGACGCCATTCTTCTCCATTTGTGTTAAATACAAAGGAAACAGTATGATTCTACGTCTCTTGAGGTCCTGACATGTAGTACATGAAGACTTTTGCGTGAAACAATCAGTTTCCATATACATTCTACAGTACTGAATGCCTCTTTACGACTTAAAGTCACTAACAATACTGTATACTCCTGTGTAACTTTAACACTCGCTGCATCACTATGTAACTTTGAAAAGGAATTACATCTATATGCAACTTTGAACACTCACTACATCGCTACGCAGCTTTGGACATCCTTACGTATAGCTTTGGACACATATTTCATCTCTGGCTTTGAAGTCGCGCCAAGCGTTTGTGAACGTGTGACACTATGAGACGCGCTCTTTTAGCGCCTTGGATCGGATGTTTTCCTTGGCAGTTGCCGACATGTGGCAATATACTACATGTGTTTGGGTACTGCTACTACCAATGCAACCTTCTAAAGACTCGTCGTCGTCATAAGGACGGCGTTAAACCTAAGCTTTTATACGTACATGTAACCTTATTGATATGGTGGTGTTGTGTAGGTTGCAGCCACGTGACCTTAAATTTATGTGATTGGTTGTGTTATGCAAGACGCTCTTACTCGACCATGTATCACCCATATGTTTGGATTGTGTTATATCAGATGTTAGCAACATCCAGGAAACGACACCGAGGCAACGTCGACTTTCTGGTGATATTCAGATTTAAAACCTAGAGTAAGATATGAAATTTTTACGAAGGATCCTACAGACAGTGCAATGAAGTATACCAGTTTGACAGCTTTAAGGAGGTGCGCTGCGCGGTACACATGCTGATTCCGCTAAGGTGTACATATCGCCTCTATCAGAGAAGCCATAGATTCCACCGACCGTTACACAAGGCCGCCGTACCCTGGGTGATTTACGATAATCCAAATGGGTGTATAGGCTTTTGTGTGAGTTTCCATGGATACAAAGCGGGATTTATCCGCACTTCTGATATATGACGACACGGAATTGGAACAAACAGGATCCCGATGCCTATCGGGTGACGCTTCATGCTGACAGAAATAACCTTCCGCGTGCGTAAGAGAGATGGCATTGCAGAAGATTAGAGAGGAGAAGAAAGGAAAGATGCTACATCATTCTACACACATTCTTTCATCTAACAACGACTCACCAACCCTAACAGGTGACACAAAGATAAGTCTAAAAAATAACGGCGGAAAGGCCACACCGGCACCCTTTCTACACCAACATAACTAGAATAAGAGACTTATTTGTCTGTTTGATTCTTTGAGTAGTCAGAATTTTTCACTTATAGTTCAGGTTTATAATTGGAGGAAGTCGTGGTAACCGGGTAAAACAACCGCCCTTCGACAAATTAGTACTAAAACCATTGCGGGTGTCAAGAGAGAGAGAATAAAAAATCCTGACAAAAGACATGACTGTGTATGGTAATACGACGGCTTTGTGAAACGAACCCCTCGGTTCTGTACACGATAATTTTACACGAAAAACTCATCCTGTTTTAGATTTGTAACTATCATATTGCAATTTTTTTGTATAGCGTGTAATTATAATAACGTAACTTGACTAAAAGGCCGAAATATTCACACTTGTCTATATTTTTCTGTTAATTTTGATTCCTCAATATTTGTCGACATACGCCATTCATGTAAACCGCCTCGGTGGTCTAGCGGTTAGAGCATCCGCCGCGAGGTCGGGAGATCCAGGATCAAGCCTGAGTCGGGTGCCAAAGACTTTTAAAAATGGTACTTGTTGCTGCTTCAGCATTGATAGGTTAGAGCACGGAAACACAACTGATCATTCCGGTGTGAGTAAAATGTGATTGGATGGAATGTCATGCCTGGTGTTTTCGGCATGCTTTTCCAGTCATGACAGCAATTTGGCGGCATGGGCTCGCCCTGCTACAAGAAGACACACTATACATGCACATACCAGAAGGACTCCTCGTCGTCATTTGATTGAAAAATTGTTAGTACGACATTATACTCGAAGCAATCACTCGCTCACTTACTATTCGTGTACTTGTCCCTGAAAAATGGTAGTATTCTTCAACACGCAGCAAAGCTGTAATAAAACAAATATATCAACACAGAAGGAGTTAACGTCCATATATCTACTGATTCCAAGCAGATTTGTAAACCCAGTGACTGAAGAAACTACCTGCAACCGTAGATATCCATCATCGGAATCTTTACCCTCATCTTTATGTCGTTAATTGGCCGATACCATGCAATTCGCCATATGCGGAGATTGTCGCTTAAATGTCGGCATCGTAGCGGACATTCATATGCCTCGTATGGTAAAGGTTTAGTTATAAAGATTTAAAATGAACCCTACCGTTTCAAGGGATTACGTGGAATTAGACACGATTATTAAGCAAAGCACCATAGATTCTGGGCACTCCTTTCGCATTTTCGCGTGGTCAGTCAGAACATAGCGCCACTTGTAAGACACAGATGTTAGGCCAACCATTAATACCTGTCTGTATACTTGCCTCCAGAAGCACTTCCTGGGGCAGAATTTCTGGCCAGTTCAACGCCAGTTTTTGATCAATCGGCACACCTCGGGGTCATATTACATTTTGCGTATAAACATGCCAAAGGTTCCCACGGTCGCCTCTGTGGTCCGAGGACTTCTCTCCACATTGTCGTCCATCTTTCATCGGTGGATCTTGAAAACCGGTGGCCCCAAACAAATGACGGTCGTCTTTAAGTCGCTTCACATTCTGGGTGCAAACAGATTAATGGGCTTCATGAAAACACTGGACAATCCAGTTATTATGAGTGGCATTTCTTGGTGACACTCTGCACACGAAATCATGGCTTTTGACACCGCACAGTACTTGGTCAAGTCATTTACATTCCCGAAACCAAAAGTTCCAAGCGATTCCATGGGTGGTTTATGGTTGATTGAAGACTTGAAAACGGTTCAGTAAATCACGTCTTCATTAGAGCTAGGTAACCAACTTTATTCCAACATTTCTCTGTGGAGACCAGAACACTGTTTTATCAGATACGAACTGCCACCATGCAGTGCTGTACTTTAGTCAAATATACACAAGACGGTAAGCTATATAACCAGTTGATTACTGCACTCTTAATAACTACCTTGCGTGCTTGTCATTAAAAAAAAACACACACACAGAGCGGAAAATCTGAAGCGGTTTTACGATCATATTACTCTTCATTTCATTACACAGGAAGACCAAAAACAAATACTACATTAGCATGTAGTCAAAATCGTACAAACATTTTCTTAAACTGTTTGACTTTAAGTGATTACAGACGTGTATTTATGTCTTCTACGATTTGCATCCAACACCTTTCATACCATCCACTACACCAACGTGGTTACGTAGCTTTCAAAAGGGCTTGACTATATTCATATATCTCGTATCTAAAACTGTTGTGACTAGAAGGTGACACACAGCTCCCTTGCTTACCATTGCAATATCCAAAACCAACACGTCTTCTGATTATATACAATGCCCTGGTGCTTTAAGTTGTACTCCAATGTTGTAATTATCCGGTTTGGGAATGCATGGCCCAGGTCACAAACTTGAAATTTTTATCTTTAAGAATACAACCAGTGTTACCATGTTATACTGCTACATGGTGACCTCTGGATTGTTCAAAATGAAGGCCCTGCCAATTTAGGAGTGGTATAGAATGTATAGAACACATTTTCATCTTAAATCTGATAAAATTGTATTGTCAACGCATAAAAAGTGTGCTAACATGTTGTTTAAGCTAAATTATGGCTAAGCAACCATATTAGTTATGAAATATGAGTTATATTTTGGTAATTATTTCACCTGAGATTGCTTGTATAATCCGATAGTTCCGACATCAGTGCTGTGTTTAAGGTAGATTCATAAAAACCCCAGTGTGGAGGACAATGTTGAAAAGCTTAAGAGGGAAACTACCTTTACATCAGCACATTAAGTTCCCAAAAGCATGATATATGTGTTTATTTATCACCATTTTTACATTCTGGAACAACATAACAAATCGGCCTGCCGCCTATCATATACTCAAATGAGGACAATTAATAGTTTGTGTTACGGGATCGTCGATAACACATAAAGTAGAACCGAGGAATAAAGCATATATCCACTTGCAACTGGGCAAAAGGAGAGTACAAATGATCACTTTGATCTCCATCTGTATAAAACCACAGTGATTTCTTTACACGTCGCCTGGGTGACAAAAGAAGTAATTTATAAACTTTGTAACTGAATATCTCTCTCCATACGTAAAATTTATTACGGCTTGTGATTTTTTATGATGACTATCTACGTCTCAAGTTGCTAATTCAGAGAGTTTGTCAAGAACACTTCATCAAGCGCCTTTCGTTACATGATATTTACACCAACAGTTGTGACAACTGTGCTGTTGAGGTACACACACTGAACTTTGATGTGAGTAGTTCTTTGTACTAACAATTTGTACCCCACAATCTGCACTTAAATCCTTCCTGAAACAGACGAAAACTGATCTTTGTTATTGTTATATGTAACTGTACAAGCTCTTCGTCTTTTCACATTGGCTTCATTAGAAAGCATAGTTTGTACACGAATAAAACATCCGTCTTTTAAAAGTATTAGTCATAATGCAAGCTGATATATTTTTTTATTTCACTTTTTTTACACGTTGCAAGTACAATGTTAAGTCCACCTTGGGATGCAGCTGCCTTTGTTATGTGACAACAGATAAGACTTCAGTATATTTCTGAAGTCTCCAAAACCCACAAAATACCCTGCTGAAGGTGACCTAGGGGTCATATCAAATGCCGACAGGTGGGTTACTTATATTATCACTTGACTGAACTCCTGTAAAACTGATACTGTGATAAAAATGTGAAAACAAAGCTCAAAGCCTCAACAATATCTTTTGTGATAAAATATTTTATTTTCTTTCGCGAAAACGATGCAAGATTGACAATGATAAATGTACATCAATTTTAACAAATAACCTTTCGTGCAAGACTGCTGACACAAAAATAATTTTGTTAAAAAACACACAAAGAATTCCCCCGTTAGGTTGATGAGTCGCCTTTTACTCTCATAACACCATCTGACCAAACCGCCAGCGCTCTTATATCGTCCAGGCGATTCTTTTTAACAAGTATACGAATCTTGCTCGGTGGAAAGAATTTTACAACACGCCGTGTTGATCAGGTCATATAACAGCAACATTTTGACTTCTTCGTCTAATTGATGGTAACAAGCTCATGGAATGAAGTTTGGCGCTAGCAGATGTTGTTGTGCCACCTTTTGCCAAGCTGTAGCTAAAGGGTATAACAAAGGGGGTCACGTTATACCGAAGAGGGTCAACAAAGATTCGCAAACACATACACGAGAAATACTCAAAACTTAACATTACACTTTTTCCAGTCAGAATGTGACATTAATGTAACTTGATTGTGCGCACACACATAACACATTCGCCGACAACCTCCCCCCCTCCCATATATATATATATATATATATATATATATATATATATATATACTAGTGTGGGTGGGGTGTATTTCAGCCAGTGCTGACTCCCAACCAAACTTGACGTGTGAGACACACAAGCTGCCACTCTCTACCATGCATATATTCAGGCACACATAACTTCAGCCACACACTCCATACTCACATACTCCACAAATATACCAACAACTACTCATAAACATTCCTTTTACTCTCCTCCCGAACCATAACAATAAATTAATAAACAGACAGTGTAAGTAACTGATTTCCATCTTTTGTAAGACATTGGCAATTTCTCCACAACAACGTGCAAGCATACTGTACACGAACATTCGAACAAAAAAACTCCTCTAATAAAGCCCATTCTAGCCCAATGTCTACCTTCCGATTTTAATGCGTAGCACCTTGTGATATAATTGTGTTCAAGATTACGTTATATACGATACCGTTGAAACAGGTACAATTTAATGTGACACAACATTGCACGATGGGGTAAGAGGGTATTTAGCCAGCTATTCCAGATTGATGTGATTCCAACTCAACTGTAGCGGTCTAACCCACCGTGAATTCCCAGCTTATCACAGTATACAAACACAGTTATGAAGAAAACGAAAAACAGTATTATTTTTAGATAAATTATCCCTTTACAAATATACAACCTATACATTAGGTGTAATTTTTTCTCTGCAATACAGGCAATTTGATGCTGTGTTTAAAGATTTACCGTGATTTCCCTTCACATCAAACTGATACTGTACATGTTTACTTATTTACATTTTTCAACTTATCGATTCTTGACAGTATCTCAAATCCAACAATTTATCTACAGTACCTGGCTAAGGCCACCTGTCTGCTGAACGGATAAATATCTATTTTTCTATGGATTTGTCTGATACGATCTCTGTGAGAACAAATTGCACTGATTTCTTTTTCACAAATTTTCAATCAGCCTGCGTCCCCGACCTGATTAAATGGTAGTATATTCTCTGCCAAAATTTCCCTGGGTATCATGGGATCTTATGTTCATGACTGGCTAGGGCAGATGATGATCCAAGGATCGCCGTTAATACAAACCCGGGGGGACACACTGATCTCGAACACTGATACAGTCCCTGGGAACAGGGGACACGCACTACCGAATCCACATCCTAAACCATACAACGACATAAAACTCTAGCAAATTTTAACTATGGCCATGTCAAGCCAGCTTTGACAAGTGCCCATACATCATTTAATATCAGTTCAGGTATTAAGCATCAAAACACCATTTGTTAACTTCTTTCTGTGAACGAGTCTTTAAATTAGGCTCTGGAATGTCACTAACACATCTAGTTTGGTTGTAATGTTGTTCACGTAGATACAGTCAATTGTGAGCCTATTCCAGGTGTTGCAAAAATTCGGACGGACTTCAGATAACACGATCTGATTAATAAAAATGATGACAACAGCCTGGGGTCTGTATGTTTGACAGACATTCGAATTTATTGGAAAGTGGGGCATTTGCAATAACCTGTTTGCAGGGCAAACCCATGTAGGCGGAGTATTTTAGCTGGAGGAAACGTGGGCAAGATAACCAGAAGAGGTAGGCTCGCGGAATACCAATGGTGATGGTGGCAAGTAAAATCAAGAAATGTGCAATACTGGTCATATAAGAGATCTCCTGATAACATCCTCCCTATACACTTGTGGGTAGAGGTAGCAATATCACACGGGGAATCCCTCACACTCCCGCCTCGTTGCTGCGCTACTCAAGGTTCTCGGTCAAACTTGTCTTCGTTGTCGTTTGAAGCTGTTACCAGGCTCTCGATATCCGTGTTATAAATAGCAAACAGTCACATCGAAGATCCGGGGCTGCCGAGCACACCGGCGCCGTATGCTACCTCGGTCGGCGAGGGAAAACAGCACACGTAAGTTAGCACTTGTGGTCGGTTCCTTCGTTGACTAGAACGTCGTCGCATCAGGCTATTTCACTTGTAAAGACCTGAGTGTAAACTGATTCTTTGTCCTCGAGGTGAACACAATCGGGTCACGGCCAGCCAAAGTTCTGGTGTACCATCTGGTAAAATTTGGCATTAAATGGTCGGAAAAAGTCTCGCAGCCGCTTGAGGACATGCTCGCCGACTTTGGGATGCTGGCGACCTTTAGTCTTCCCCAAACAGTGTGGATTGCCACTGCCCTCAGGCTTCTTTAAACAAGGAAAGCCTTTGGTTTCGTTGATATAAAAATGCTTTGCAGTAATGATCCGTTTCAAACCCAGGAAGTCTTGAACCTTAGCCATTTCTCCCGCGGGGTCTGTGATCAAACGTTCCCCACTTACAAAGTGCATCTGGCTGAGAGGAAAATATCGGAGCCAGCGTTCTAAATGTTTGGCGTACACACCGATCCTAACAGCCCCCCATGAAGTGTCCACAACACGAGTCACATTGTCTAGAAAAGCCAATTGCTCGAATGTTTTTATCCAAGGCTTTTTGGTGAGTGTCTGCGTGTAGTCTGATACTGCACGGGTTACAGGATCTCTCACCACCAGGATCAGCTTCATATCCTTTGACATATTGAAGATCCTGCGGGGAACCTCTTTGGTCACAAAGTAACTCGGCGTCTTCTCCATGGTGAGCTGGCCCTCTATTGTCGGTGGCATTTGGTCTCTGGAAAAATACAAAAACAAAACCATGTATACAACTGATAAACTCCACATGACGTCGTCATAATCTTAACGCTGGAAAGTTTTTACGGCAAATGTCAGATTCTGTGTAAAGGTCAGACTTTTCTCGGAATATCGAGTACTTATAGCGAGAGCTTTTCTCGCGGTTGCTGGGTGCTGAGGTCCCTCCGATAGTCTGGAAGAAACTCTACCATACTTTAACAGAACATCTTCTATATATTAGAAGAAAAAACACACGTATCTAAATTCTTTTCACAAGAATATGACACATACTGGCAAGGCAACTCTTTTCATTTGATAAAAAACGTCAACATTCTTGAGTCAACAGTCAAAGGCTGAAACTTGCTGGCTAGCCACCCGTAATAACAGCCTGCTTACACGGTACACACTGGATTTTCAATTATCGGCTTCACTCAAACGGGATTCATTTTCAAGTGTAGCTGAAAATGTTAATCGTGTTCTGTGTTTCCTATTTGGTGCTAGGGCAATATGATGTAAAATAGTATAGTTTTCTAAAGACAGTCGTGAAAAAAGCCAGCCTGCGTTGTGTTCTCGGGGCGAGGCTATTATGTTACACATGATAATTTGCCGTACAAAGAGCCCGCGACAGGCACGAGTCGAGGTTCGGGACCCTGTGACCGCCAGTAATCAGTTAACGTTGGGGAACCACGGCTGTTTTTGTATCCACAACAGCAGCAAAAGGGCAGATCCTTCAAACTGTAGACATGCTGACTCCACTCGCATCGCCGCCTGGTGCAGCAGTACGACATGCTCTCCAAATGAAGATAAATCGTAGCCAGGTGATGCGGGCTGCAGCAAAACTAAAAACCTAACAAAAATTTCACTTAGATATGGCCTGGTATAAACCCTAGAGATCTTCTCGTCAAACTTGTCAACTAACAGCTTTAGTTCATTTTAAGGAGAATTCACATACCACGAACATAATTGGAAAACTTCGTCAAGAGAAGAATGCCATTTTCTGAGCACATTGCGCGGCGAAACATAATGAGAAATCGGTGTTGACACGAGCGAGTCAAAACGTTTCTAATTGTTTGTGACACTCGAGTCGTATGTTTTCGCAAAGGTTTAGTAACATTGCCCAGACTGGCTACCCATTAGCTCGTGAGCAAGGATTGTCCATGATAATGCCTGGCATCCTTTATATGTGCGGCACAGCTTCGTTCTCCGCACACCTCATTCCACCCGAGTTTCAGCCCTGCTCATCACATCCAATGACCCAGTTTTCGCGAGGACATCGTTATCTTAAGGTCCGCACAGTTTACAATAACTTGTCCCGTCACATTTGATAACCATGGCGGACTCATCTCAAGCAATTCGGAAGGCAGAGCAACACTGCAAACTTACGTGTCATTATTTCCTTTTTAATGTAGTGGCTGCAGATCGCGTGGGCACACCAACAATGCGGTAAGAATGGTCTATCATCGTCCCATACTACTTACATTTAATGGAGATCAAACCCTTCCGATGTATTACCTGAGATTGATTACAATTAACCACGTTTACTCTGTAGAATACAGGGACGAGATGTATCGGTTGGGTCTCATCATTCGTTGGGGATTTTCGTTCTTTCAAAGCTTACTGTCTGACAATCAGACAATTTGCAGGTCGTGCGATGTAACATGTGTACGCATCCGTCAGCAACGGAAACATCTGTTGTTCCAGCTAAACACCACGACTCCGAATACACGAAACATGCCTCCTACGCGAGTCCCAACTGTTTGAACTGTCGGACTCGACACAATGGATGAAACGTCCCGCTGACTGGTATTTCAACTATTTATTTAACACACTTATATGGCCTATAACTTAACAGTCATAACCTTTGTGACGCAATCAATGAAGTTAAAGCATTCACCACCTAATGAACGTTGTTGATTCTGTTCGTTTACTTACACATATCCCCACATCATGCAAACCTTTATATTTAGATAAATGTGCAAACAAAAGTTTTGTTTAATCCCCATTACGAAGGACTTAATTTGCAGTTAACTTTAGGCACTGGTTCAAGCTAAGTGTGGAGTGAGCTGAAATAATTTGGACGTATTAGTCAATCCTCGTTGTGCAGAATGCCACGAAAGAAGGTGGGATCGAGACGCTATGTCTGGAAAACTAAGCTCCCATAGTGTAGCGGCCGTCTTTGTCCATCAGTCATGTTAGTGATCGCTTTGAGATTGTTTCCTAACCAAACATATGTCACATTTAGGCCAGAGTGCAATATTAAACTGAACAACATCAGTGAACATGTGTTATTGCTGGTCTCAGGCACCAGGGGCTGCTGAGGAAACAATCCCTACTAACTGGAGCATTGATTTCACAAGCAGTCAACAGTAATTTGTGAAGAGAAGACGTAGTGCTTTAACCATCTATTGATCCTTCGGGGCTTGATCTCCTAATGCAGTTTTGTTCCTGAGAGATTGCAAACGACATACATGATCATTAAACCCTCGTCCAATTGTCGGCGGGTTTGGGCTGTTCTCAGATCTCGGGAGCCAGTGTATCGGCATAGCCTGTACGGAGAGAGGAGCCATAGAAGCGTGACGACCTCAGTGCGTCCGCCTGACTAACGCTACCAGGCGAGTACAACCTCGGGGGACAATACCATCCTTTGTCCCGGAGCTCTCTAAAAAATAAAATGTTTTTTTGCTCCATTTCCGTTAATGTTCATTACCGTCCTATGTCACAAATAAACACTCATTTGAGCAAGTCATAAACTGGGCGAATTATTCAAACAAGCAGTCGTCCGTTTGGAACACTCAGCATGATTTCGGACTCTGTTATCGAGAGCTATCGCCTTACAGCTTCAGATTTACACACACACACCCTTACAGCGAAAACAATACGTACGGAGGGGGTCATTCAATCGAAATCAATGAAAACTGTTATAGTGGCCTGTTAATAGATGTACTGTGCAGACTCCACTCCAAATAGCATATATATCACCTCTGACGAGTGTATACACAGTGACCGTGCCTTGCTGATAAGCCTTATGATTTCTAAATAACTCGTAAAAGCATGCCAGAGTAACTTCCCAACGGCAGCCGTACTACTTCGTGTCTCGTAAAAATAAAATACAAGATGACAAATCAACACTCGCTGGAGCAGGGCTTAAATGATTCTGTACACACCAAGAGGACCGTCACTACCACCAGCACATAGACGGTTGGCAAAAAAGCGTCTCATATCACCCAACTGTCCACAGCTAGCTATATATACTGTGTTGATCACTCGTCATCTGATACAGTCAAGCGATATTTCAGCACTGATCATGCTCATAAGTAATGCTCTTTGATGGAATCCCGTCACCTAGCCTCAAGACCCACGCGGAACACCGGGTATTACAGGCTGACTGATATGCGTGTCTTGCATCCAAGGAGTTGACGCTCCCATGTGGATTTGTGGCAGCGCTCTGTTGTAGCCTCTTTTCTATTGCGGACTTTCTTGAAGGTAAAATACGATAATAGCTCTATTTTATATCTCAGTCCCCACCGACCAAAACTCGTGCGGCTTAAATTCGACCATCAAAGGTTCTTGTGCTCATTTCATTTACGGTAACTATGGCAGATCACCATAGCAACGCTCTTGCAAATAACTGTCCATGGAGAGTGTGGGAGACACATCACGCCGCCATCTTTCTCTGTGATAACAGCTAATTTTGAACAATGAGGGATGGCTGAGAGTGACGTCAAGCCATGTCCAACACGCCATCAAATCAGTCTAAGTGGATGCATGTGTATATTAATTATCTGTAGACTTTCGCTGCCTATAACCCATAAATCCCAGAATAAAGCCCAGCATCAGCGGGGCTTCGCATAACACCATCAATCCCATCAAACCGAATTATTAGATTTTGAGTCAGTTCTGAAGATCTCTGGCTTAACTACATATATAACGCACTTTACAGAGCGAAAACACATCGACAGTATGTTGAACACCATAGAAAGATAGGAGGTTCCATGGGCACTTGTGCAAAATACAATACATGACGACCGTTACGAGCCTGAGCAACCCCCAAATGGAAGTAAATTTGCCTCACAGTCTTGCTTAGCTGAAGAAGATAATATTTCAATGAAGGACGCCTGCGTGCTAGTGTTCGGTGTATTGGTCTTGTGTGTGGACGCCACGTGCTGTGGCCATAGAGGCCAGACTGGCTGTACTGAGATATTGCCGCCGTAGAACAGCAACAGTTACGGCAGGCTATCCCTGTTATTGCACATCGACGGCCAGTTGCCGATGGAGACGTCTGAGACCGACTTCATCCGTGACCCGTTGTGTAATACTGCTCAAATCAGTACTCCTCGCAAATAAACTTCATCACTGCTATCCGCCTTTGAATTTAGCGTATGTCTTCTGCACAATAAAATCGTGAAGACACAACAACATGTGCACAAAGTTACCAATCATTAATGTACGCGTTACACAGGCTTTTAGACGTATCTTTCAAGAGCCATATGTGTTTCTACAACTCGGCACAGGAAAAAAATGACCTATGTGTGGCCACACGCTGCGCCGTTAGCTCATTCAAAAATACACTGTACATCTAGAACAAGAAATAGGCCTACACCATAATCAACATTGAGATCAACGACGCCATCTTCACGTAGCGTTGTGTTTTTTACCACTAAAAGAGTGCATAATAATTTCATTTAATCCAGGACCGACCACACTGCGGTTAGTGGTTACAGTTATTATTGATAGTGTGTAACGCGCGATGGTCCATGACATGTGCTTCAATACGGTCAGATAGGTAAGTATATTCAGCGAGCCCAGACAATGTCCGTGTGGATTAACCCTAGCTAGTCGACAAGTCACAAAGGAAGTGTATTTCGTATACAGCTCCTCGTAGCTACACGCTGTCTGGTGTACCTTACTATATACTGTAAGGTGCACAGATCGATGCACAGACAATGCGACACCTCTGCTAACACCTCAGAGGTGAGAGAGAAGTCGCGGTTTACATCCGGAGCTCACAACGTTGGCCTGTGGCTACAGGCGAAACGAAATCACACATATCCTAATCTTTCTCCATGTCAACCACATGTTTCTCGGATTACGGACTGGGGAACAACGGTAAAAATAGACACAATCTCCATTTTACACTAATTTTTTTGTGGATCCTTTTTTTACATGAAGAAGAAATAAGATGTTTTTATTCGCATCCTGGCTACACGCTATACCGAGTAATGAATTTAGGATCAGCTATGCTCTCGGCGGCCTAGCACACTGCTCCTGTATTGTTTCAGGATTCCAATCACCAATGGAAAAGATCCGGAGCTCAGCTGTTTAATTAAATTTCTGCCGTACGTTAATAACTCAGGAGATTGACTTTTGATGAACTTAGAATAGTTAGATAATTCTATTACTTAGTTCTCCAATCTGGGGTAAAGTTTTATTTTAATATCCTCTGGAAAATTACATTACGTGTAGAAAATGGTGTCGCGGAAACTAACCACCGTTGGGAGATGTATTCAACCCTACCTACCTGGAAAAGGCATTTTAATCATATGTTCCTTCTATAATAAACTGGTAAGAATTAACGTTTCACACCACTATACTTGATTTATCGTGATGAATAAATACAAAAGTCCTTAAAAATGAACAGACGAATGCTTGTGTACACAACACATAGCTAAATGAAAGGTCAGGAAAGAATTCCCATGTGGTTTCACTATAAGTACAGTATATAAGTTAAAGGTTTCGGGAACAATACACTCCAGTGTCACAGACAACAAATACTATCGAGGACACCGTTATGCTTCCTCTGAAAGTTCGGTAGAATTTGACATCCATGACAATGGGATAAGAAGTCGCCTTGTATTCGCCATTGTGACATCCTGGGCCATGCGATACGTTTTCTCATATTTGTCCTCCTGAGCTATGGGATACGTTTTCTCATATTTGCTTTATTGTTGCGATATTCTGTTTTCAAAAGCTTTAAGTATACAGCACCACAATGTACAATATATTTCTTCTGGTATACGGTATAA
This sequence comes from Acanthopleura granulata, assembly GCA_016165875.1. Taxonomy (NCBI): domain Eukaryota; kingdom Metazoa; phylum Mollusca; class Polyplacophora; order Chitonida; family Chitonidae; genus Acanthopleura; species Acanthopleura granulata. The sequence goes on along the minus strand of JABBOT010000002.1, from coordinate 40,238,363 downwards.
TTTGCTTGTCCTCACCACCATAAAATGCAGATGAACTATAAGTCTGTAGAGTCGATATCCATCAATACGAGTACGAAAGTCGATATACAGAAGCAGAATTTGATATGGCTGACGGCGATGATGTATTTGAACCTGGACTTTCTATTACATACCGGAGACCGCCGCTAATGTAGCTTGTTCCCAGAGGTCGCTCCTCTTTAATTATCTAATTACCTGTATGGTCTATACCTGTAACAGAGCTCAACTATCGACCCTTTTTGCCATGTTGTATCTATCGACGGGGTTGTGTGGTTTACACTAGGATGCCCGCACACATGCATACGTATATTAAATTGTCTGAAAATAACAGGGAAGTAGTCTTCGCGCTGATCGAATCAGTCGCTACTTGATCTACCAATAACACTCTATTTCTACCAGTTTGATAAGACGGAAGTCCGCTCAGGCCAAACCTGGGTCTGTACGCTGACAGACCTTGTCAAAGACAGCAAGCGATAATCGGCACAGATCTCGATATCAGCTTGCCTGCGATTAGAGTCTCTCTACCTGGGAGATAACATGGCACTGATCCCACCTTAAGTCCGTCATCGATTCCTACAGCACGATATCTCGGCTAAATGGAGCAAAATTGGGATTTAATGAAGTGATAGGCATTGGCAGGGTTAAAATTAGGCACGTCCCACCAAAGATCCCTCCAACCCTTCCTTTCAACCCCTTAGACAGTCGGGACAAGCCGGGCTGTGTTAACAGACCTCATTTACAGACTGGCTCCCTCTCTTCGGCTTAAAGGTGAATTGACATACGAGTTCTTTATCAAAACATGAGCACTGACTTGAGAGAAGAGACACACACTTATAGTGACCCACTCCAGACCGTGTTATCGCTGTGGTTAGGGCAGCGAATGATGTGTTCCCACGACGGGCGGTTGGCTACGGGACAGGGTCTGTCAGTCGCCCAGTACTGTCAGCACACACCTAACTCTCCCCCCTTCCCTCCCCCACACCTTCAAACATACCAGCTAAAGATAGGAGGCCACGTAATCGACGCTATGAGATAACTTTGTTAGGGCCTAGAACTGATGCCGGGCGTGAGAATGCCGACTATTCGGACCTCACGGGCGAGAATTTCATCACCTGAACGTTGGGTTCATTCTCTTCAAGCTCCTTCAAAACATCGTATCGTCAGCAGAATACTTATCATCAAAGGTTGTAAGAGGCTTTCGTCAACAATAATTAGCACATTTCAGGGGCAGTGGTCAAACTGCAAAGACGACCTTATTCTGTTCATACCTACTCACGTGGGTTTGCCCTGTTCTCTTTCCGCCCAGGAAACTAAGTAGGTATGCCTTGTGAAGATACTCTCTCCAACAAGACACCCATTACTGCCAGTTTATCCTGGGGGAGTTTTTTCTTCTAAAGCTGTAAACATGTTTTGTAAACAAACGCGAAACAAACCTAATATAAACATTTGTTCAGGGAGCAGGCTCTGTAACCCCGTCAAATTTGGGTCAAGTTGGACCTCGGCCAGTTTACAAACCGGATGAACTATCTGCAAAACCATATATTACAGAATATCGCCGTTCGAGATTCCATCGTAACGCCACAGAAGGTGGACAAGTCGAAGTACTCGGCATAAAACAACACTTCAGCGCTATAAATCAGTTCTGAATTCCCTTAGCTTTAAGAACTCCATCGATTCACTTCGTGTAGGAAATTACTGCTAGTAGAGGCGTGATTTTTTGATTCATAAGGACATTTCTATGAGCGTTAAGGTCTCGCAGGTCGCCGGTACGTCTCGCCTGGATGTCCAGGCAGAGAGAAGGGGCAATGGAGGAGGATGTGTATGGAATAGCGAATGGAGAAAGAGTAGTAAGACGGACGAACAATGATCCACTCGAGCCAATAATACACTAACTAGCGGCATTCATGGAAATACATTTCTTCAGCCACACAGCAACAAAATACATCCCCTTAGGGATAGGGATTGTTTGCTTGTTCAAGACGGCCTAAGACGTGGACACTTATCACTTACACCTTAAAGGGATTAGACTTCATACTGGCGTATGTCCCGCTGCTAGCACGGCAGACTTCCTGGCAGCTCGGCAATTTTCTGCCAGCGAGCTATGAAGCACTGGATCATTCACCCCCACCAACCTACAGGAGGGTCTCCAGGAAATTTGTCTACGCCGAGAAATAAACAGGTCCCGTGTGTGTGACACGTCCGGGGGTCTAACATCACCGAACAGGCCAGGTTCTACTGAGAGAAAGCAGACAGAACGTGAACAGGCGCCACACAGCAACAATACAATCTCACAGCGCTTTCAACGAACATCCACTGCATGTCGAGCAACCATTAATCCCTTTTCTCTTCTACTACAAGCGGTGATATTTACCCAACATACTGATTTCACCAAGTGCTTGAAAACACCAAACAGTGCAAGACGTTCAAATCGGCATACTACACATGTCCTTCGTTTTAAGACAGAAGTGGCTGGTTTGCAAAATATAAAGACATTCCCCAATATAACCTTCTAACTTTGGGTAGATTTAATCAGGCACAAACGCTTCAAAATCTGATGTAATTAATGGATATTTTGTATCCAAAATAACCTTGCTCTATTCAAATTTCAAGTGGGTTTCTCACTTCTCTCCCCGCCCCATGGTTAATGTTCACGTTTTGAAATTGCAATGAAATACCAGATAAGTTATATGTGCAATTAATACCAAGAAATGCTATGAATCAAGAGCACAATTAGCACATTTCACTGAAAGTAGGTAAAATGGATAGGGCATACACAAAATAACTTTTCGCATTTTCACGTAACATTTAAAATGTCTCTACATTAACTATGGCCAATTTTATAGTCATGAAACACAGCATGAACAAGAGCACCGGGATTAAGAGGTAGAACTTAACAACTAATGAACACAGACTACAGGCTCGTGTGTTTCTGAGAGATGTGTAACACTAGGTCTGCTTTAAGTACGTGGTTGTCTGAGCTGCCCAGATGGTTGGACATGCGGAAAACACGAGTTTTTATGACGGTCATTGGTGATGTTGATTGGGAAGTCTTCTTGCAGTGCAGATTCCATTAGAATCCATGTTGTGTCCATTCATATCAGTGTCAGAGGCGCTTGGACTACAGAACTCCGACTGAGGCAGTTTGAATAAAAAATGGAATAGGCCTAGATACCTTCGCTTTTACGAGTTAACGATTATTCTGAGAAGAAACCTTGAATAACAATTTTTAGTACATAGTGTCGCAACTTTATGTAAAGCATATCATGCAAACAGTTTAGTAGGGTTTAGTCGATATTGTACATGCATTTACAAGTATATGAGGAGATGGAAAACTAAATAGACAGAGGATGGAAAAATCAAAGTAAACACAAGCAGAGAGATCACAAATGGGAGGGACGACAATGCAGAAGGTTTTCAGGGGTGGGGGCAGGGCTTGTAACAAAGGCTAGTGTCTATCCCCTCTCCAGGCGTGCTTGACTCCCTCTGAGTGGCACACTAGCTCTAGATTAATTCTCACTTAACATACTTGACACAACGGGTACCCACATTAAAGACCTAATGCTAATCCACTTTACATAGATCAAAGCCAGTAAACGGGTGGTACTCTCCAACTACTGTTAACAGATCAAATACTCTATTGTAATAACACGTGGGGGTCCAAGGATTGAGTCGCCAGCACTTAGTCCGCGGGAAGCATGCCAGGTGCAAACAGGACTTCTTTTAATTCCCCTTCCAGCAAGGTAAAGTGTGATCATGTGATGGAACTGCAACTGTTCCCACTCAGTCACACATGACATTATCCCAGCGCTCGAAAGATAAAATGTAATAAAAACTATACTATCTTCACCTCCAGATACTGACAAACACAACCCAGACTAAAACAGAGCACTTGAGTTTAGTATAGACTTACCTATACCAGTCTAATCCTCTATGATAATGCCGGTCAAAGAAGTGGGTCTCTGGTCCAGGAGCCCTAACGTCCGGGTGAAGTCGTATAAACTCCAGCAGGGCCCTGGTGCCTCCCTTTTTCACCCCCATGATGATGGACTGAGGTAGTTTACGAGTAGCACTAGTGCTAGTCCTTATTATGGTATCACTGTTTGAGTTTCCAGATACGTGATATAGGGAATTGTTTCCAAGATTTTCAGTGTCTATAACAGCACTCTTGTCCGCCTTAATCGCGGAACTCTCCTCCGGTACAATGTAGAGGGAGTCGTCGTCGTTGTAGGAAGACTGCCCCCGAGCTTGACCCGTACCTACCAGTTTACCTGACGAGATAAGAACGCGATTATTGTAGGTAAGTTTTCCGGCCGGGGACCCAGTGTGGAGAGGGAGGCCTGTTGGCCGTGTCATTCCCTCTCCGTAGTCCCATAGCCCTGTGTCGTGAAGCAGGGGTTTCCGTACAGACTTGTTGGATGTCTCGGGTTTAGCGTATCCATCAGCCGGAGACGACCCCTCTCGAAGAAACGCTGGTCGCATGTTTAACTTGCCGTCAGCGTCGTAGTTATCTGGCTGGTCTGAGCGCAGGTAAAGCAGCGGGTAGGAGCCTGATTCAACAGGGTGACAACAGGTATTCCGAGACAGACTGTACACGACAAACAAAACCAACGCACAAAACACAAGCATGGCCGCAAAAACGCGGCGAGTTCCCCGTCTTCGTGAACGAAAACCATTCATGCTATATTGCAGTCCACTAGCTGCAACCTTGTCATCTTCCGCCTCCTGGGAGATAAGAATCGTCACTGGCCACCGGTCTCTTGTCCAACGACATTCCCATTGCATGACCGCCCGTCAACTGCCTGGCCCGTTCAGCCACGCGAGCGCTTCCCCGGTCCCTCGGCCACACACTTCCCCACGTACTGTCGTACAGTCTTCCCTTACCTACAGAGTAAGAGAAACATCTTAAGATTAAACTTGGAAACAAATAGTACCAAACCTACACATCTTGCTTTGAAACTTCACGCAGTCGTACAGGAGACTGTACTCGTAGGAGTGTTTACGTCCGTATTGAATGGCGAAAGGAAGCGCGTGTCATGTGACCCACAGGTCGTTATTGATTGGTTCTCGAGAGCAGTGTGGGCCGTCCTTCTCTTCGTGAAATACTCAATTAGCACGGAGAGCAAGTCCGCCTTTCTGCCGCTCGTTCAGATACTCTTCCAATGATCGGTAATTGACCAGTAAGTCGAAAATTTGGAGAGAATACAGTGTAAGGGCAAACAGGCATTGATTTAGTAGAAATACGGACAATCATCCTAGTCTGCACGCTTCAATTCCTCGCCGGAAAATTTGGTTTACAGACTCATGACGACGCCGAAACGAGAGAAAAGCTGCACAAATCAATCGGGAGGGGAAATTATATTTGACAAGCTGGCTCTCTGTTACCTTTATACTATAACTGGGCACCAAAACTTGAAACACAGTTGCTTCACCTTAGCATTCGTATCCTTACACCGAAAACGACAGCTCATTTTTGTGTCCGGCTTTGGAGATGCCCTGTCTTACATGGGGTTTTTGTCTACAGAAAAGTGAAATACAATTAACCGAAAACAGACGACTGGTTCATCCTATACCGATCCGGCGAGAGTTACAAGCCACTGGTTTTTACTCGATCAATAGTAGCAGTCGGGCCTGACAAACTGGCCTGGTCTGGCTCACGAACCTTCAAAGAGAATCCGGCTTTAAATCGGCTTCACGTTTCCCATAATATAATCCCCTGTGCCATCTCTCATCTCAAGCCAAGGAGAGTTAGTTACTTCACTGCTGCAAGAGCACCGTTGAACACTCGTTCAGGCAGTTTACTCCGCACACTACAGAGAGTTATTCCCCCTGACCGTCTTAAGCCAGAATTTTAAAGTGACGTTAAGGTTCTGGATTGATTTTCTTTTTAAATCACAAATTTTAGAATGAAAATCAAAAAGGGGGTTAAGGTTAAGATCTGTGTTAGTCAACATCATGCATGCATTTTTTAAAGCAATTTTTTTGGATACGTTGGAAATACAAAGGAGTGGAACTCACCACAGTCTCTATGGTCGCTGCTATAGAACTGGTGTACTTCTGGTCATCAGATTATATTGTCATGATCGATGCTAACCAAAGGCGCATGAAATAAGTCCCTACTTGGTGGATAGACGTGTAAAGTATAAAGTGTGAGGCTGAGGTGACCCCGTTAAGTACAGCCTACCCTCACAGCGGCGAGTCCTGAGTGTTCACTCAGTTAAGGGCACGGCGAGTTTCCAGCTGACCAGTAATTGTTCTGCAGTTATAGCAGCCAGCCGTAAACAACAGCGTCTACATAAGCCATTGACTTTCACGCCCATCAATGTCATAACGTGTAAACAATAATCCATAGCAAGCCGACCTGAGAGAAACGATAACTGGTGACAGAATATCCCAGCTAAATTATATACATAAAATCCACCAGGCTTGTCAATCAAAGTTAGCTGGGCTAATTATCTAGTCACGTTGGGAGTATCGCGTGCTCAGGTGGCATTGCGGTGTGGGAGAGGTAAACCGGGTGAAGGGGGCATAGCAGATGTTAATTATTGGCAGATAGTCGCTAGGGGACAGAAAGCGTGGAGATGTCATCTCATGACAGCATACTAACATGTAGTCATTTCTGCACTGTGCACTCACAATATGATGACCTAACCAGTTGAAATCACTTTTTAAAAAGTCAAAACCTAAAACTTCAATATGCTGGTATAGCATGCAGTATGTAACTGCGAATTTTTTCATACCGAAGAAAAAAATCATTCGTAAAATTTGACTTCAGTTAAGACGGGCTTCATGGAATCAGTTTTTGGAGTCCATTCTGTTAAGTCATTTCTGGCTTAAGCCAGATTTGAAATACGATTTTTTAATGCTTATTTTTGGGTCTGGAAATTAAAATTTTGATCACCTCGAATGTTATTTTAAGACAAATGGTTCAACATTTCTACGTCTTGTGCTACAGGATATCCACTCTTGCGAGGTTTTAAATCTTGACTTAAGTCAGAACTTGATCATGCCTGTTCATTGTATTTATCTCTATTCGGCATGTGTTCCTCCCATCATGGAAGCAAAAATACACCCAGAGCAATAATTGCATTATTAAAGTAGCCCCGGACATACAAGGCGCGATCCCATTCAGCCGGTTATATCAATATCAAGAAGGGAACACCAGGATGTGGACTTAACCATAAGGTTATTACTTGTTTACATATAAAACAGAAGCGAACAGAATGTGCGTAGGCTTATAGATCATTTAGACATATATCTGCTCTGGTTATAACATTACATGTTCTTGTATGTTCACTCGCAGTGATACATACATAGTAGCTAAGCATTCCGTCAAAGCTAAAAAAGAGGGAGTAATCAAATTAAGGGAGATGAACAGATAAGCTAAGGCTGCTCACTTGTTGCGTATCCATTAATCATAGCTATGGCTGGGTTGTTGTCGTCGCCTGTGCTGTAATGCCCCTGGTCGCTGTGGGGAGGTTGTTAGGCTAATACAGCCGGCCCAGTGGATCCCAGACCCCGGTGAACCCAGTACAGTACATCATGATACAGAATCCAAACACACAAACCCCTAGATATTTTGGAGACGACTTGGATTCTTGGCGAAATGCCGTAATAAATAGCGGAGAGTTCAGGCGGAAAATGTGACTGCCCTGTGTAACTGTCATGCAACCAGTTAAAATGTCACGGTAAGTCGTCGAGCTCGGACTCACATCCTCCGCTATTTTGATTAATAGGGCATATTATACATTCTTTCGTGGGTCAGTCATTAAAATTTGTTCTTTGTCCCTTTAAAGCCTAATCGTTGTCTCCGACACTGCCTGTTTTCTGCAGTAAGAGACTGGATCGACCTATGTTTCGCAGGGTCTGTGGTTTCAGCAAGCATCATCCATCGTGCGCAGCTTCTACACTAACGTATATCATTACTATTAGACAGTGGCAGTGTCACCTATCAATAATATATGAGTATAGCCGCGGGCTCTCACTCTCGCTACAGGTGCACGATCCATTCAGAGGATATCAGGGCCCCTTTTCTCGAGCTTTTATCATCAAACACGCATGCCGACCTCACATAGGACAAAAGAAAACGTCAAATGCTAAGTGCATATTTCAAATTTTACCTAGGTCAAATAATGAAGGAGACACTTGTCTAAGTCAAGGAGCCTGAATTCAGCGGTGTATATCAGAGGACGCCCTTATAGCCAATACAACTAACGTCATTGTTTAACACCAGTAGTTTTAATGCCCAGTCCACCGGGATGGATTTTTTGATTGTCATCTATCACGGCAAACAAACATGTCACACACACACTCATGACACTGTGTGCTAACATCTGCTGTGATGCAAGAGGTTAGAAGGCCGGATTTCAACACAAACTCGACGTGCACCATCGGGCAAGCTCGATCACGAGCAGTCAGTCATATTGTAATCACATATAAAACGGTATGAAGATTAACTACACATTCTTGACCTTGCCGAATTGTCCGCTTTTTGCTTATCTTAGTGTTCGTCGCAATACTACTATACTTCAGTCTGACATCAGCTGAATATCGTTCTCGTTATTGTACACCTGTGCATAGAGCACGTATGCGTAGACAACAGGCTCACTGTTGTGTCTAACTAGAAATTTATGACCTTATTCCAGCCTTATTCAACGGAATATTTTTGTAAAGGTATTGACATTTACTTCCACGAAGTTCGAATGAAAGAGTCAATTGTAGTCTAGCCGTACACGAAATGTTAGAAGTCAAGACGGGTTATGACGCGTGTCTGTTGTGCGACAGGGAAAGAATAGTTAATGGCATGATAAAGTGGTGATCACAACTACACCGTGGAGCCATTCATCGAAACACGTACCGTGCATATGATGAACGAAATCTGCAGAAAAGATTTAATTAGCAAGCCCGTATTTATTTCACTCCTTTTTTCAAAATATGAAATATATACGCTAACAACATATTGCGTTTTAGCTGAGCATTCGATCTCTGAGAAAACTCAATTTAAAAACACGTTTTTAATCGTTGATTCTTCTAGATCAGTTCACTTAAGTGCAAACACACGCTTTGGCGGCGCAGACGTTTTGAGGGCAGTCACGTGACATACTACAAGGAAAACATGTTTTAATAGAATGAAAGAAATCAAAATTCTCGCAGTATAACGGGCATGCCTGCACCTGCAGGCATGCTTAGACCGAGCTTCTGTCCGGGGAAAGACGTTGTGGCCTCCTCGCTTTCTCCATAACATGACTTGTAAAATCTACCAGCATGTGCCAAAGACGATGATATATTGCTCGGGCCTCCACAACAGCTGTGGTGAAATAAAATTTGTCTTACATCGGATATTTCAAAGTAACTTGCGATGGGAAGCAGAGGTTTATTACGTTGACTCTAGATACAAGCGTCACCTCTGGGTAATAGATACACAGCCCGGGTCAGGCGGGCTGGGAACCCGTGTTGACTGGCAGATACAAAAAACTGGATCAAAGGAAGAGTCAAGGAAGTCGGCAGCGGCGCAAAGGTCCCGCGCTCCTAATTAATGACCCAAACTTTACACCATCTTGCATCACCTCTCCCCCAGAAAGCTGCGGGGCAGTTAGACTCCCGCTGAGTCAAAATCTGGCCTGGAGGACAATCTGATCATAGCACGACTAGGAACAAAGGGCGAAAATAGTGCATGCATTGTGAAGAACATTTCCTACCCCAAAGATTTACTAATACAACCACTAAAAGCCACACCCAAGAACAGTCAGATATGTCTTTTAAAACTACGCTGTTTTTTTAATGAATTATGACAACTGTTGGTCGTGTATCTTTACAATGTGTAACTTTCCTGCATAATTGCCTAAACTCAAATATAACCTACGTCTAAAGTCCACAAGTACGTGCTACTAGGTCCTGCTACAAATTTCAGGTTTCTTTGAGATGCATGAACCTACGAATCACTGACATCAAAGAAAGTAAATAAAACACGAGGTCTACAAGCACTATAACTCATTGCTTAGCTAACTTGAAGACAGTATTGGTCTATGATGTTTCTCAGTCTGACTGGATAATACCGGCACTTATTTTCTGTCCTTATAACGCATGTTTCTAAAGAAAAAAGGTAACTCTGGAAATAAAAATGAAGTTAAGTCTAAGGCACATAGGCACATAGTTAACGCCGAGCAATAGAAAGGAAGGTATGTGTATGTTGGAAACATGGAATGATACTCTTCACATACAACGCTTAAACACGTGGTACTTAATTTTTCCTACAGCTCTGCTAATGGCTTCTTCGCTGTGATACACATGAATATTAAAAAAGGTTGAGGCGCCCTGTAATACTTTTTCATGATAAACGACATACTGATTAGACTGTGACAGTTTGTCGAGTGAAGCAGAGTGCACTCGTCATTGGGTAAAGTGATCATGCGCATTGGCCCCATGCGTACACTGTAACGGAAAGTCTCTCGCCTGGCGCGCAGGGTAGCCGCGCCGTGAAATTCCCGGGCCAAACCTGTCAACACAACATCGTAACTCGAGTTCTCCTGTCGCTGGAATGCAGTTACCCTTTCGTTTAAAGCTCCGGTGAAGGGTTGACAAGAAACAAGAGATTGGCATGAAATTAATTCCAAACTACAAAACGCAAACTTTACATTAGCAGATGTGGGTCAATGTTGGAGGCCAGCTAACACGTGGAAATGTTTTTAACAGTTGACAAGGCGGATAAGGTTCTCTTTACTGGTGAGTTACTACTTGTAGCTGTAGACGGTCAACTGCTACTTTTATACACACGATCACAGTTTAAAAGTCATATTGGTATTCTACGTCATCATGATATGCTCGGAGACTGCACAGAAATATTCCAGAACTTGGACACATTCAACAAAAAAGGACTTGAGTATTACCAGTTTGCAGCGTGACTTCAGTGTTTGAGATGATCACATTCCGCACGGAGACTTTAAGTATTATAGATGACCATATCGTGGATGTAGACTTCACTATTTCACATGTAGATGCCCACAATCTGCATACAACATTCAACATCATAATGATCATATTTTCCACTGACACTTCGGTGTTACAGACTATCACATTCTGCAAGTAAACTTACTGTTATATACAGCTGGTCCCAATCTGCGCGAAGACTTCAGAGCTATAGATGATAATGCTCTGTCCGGTTTCCTCCCACCATAATGCTTGCCGCCGTCGTATAAGTGAAATATTCTGTGTACGGCGTAAAACACCAATGAAATAAATAAATAATCATAGGTCTTCACATTGTACGTAGGGATTACAGTATTATAGATGATCACATTCTGCATGGAAAGTTCTGTGCCATAGGTGAATATAATATCTTTTAATGACCTTTTAATCTGGAATTTGTACGAGAAACCGAAAACAGAAAAACACGATGTTGCATCATCTGTGCCCTGCGCTCTTCAGTACCAGAGGCGAGGTACTCTTTTGCCGTGCGAAGTACAGTCCGCCTTATTGTTACAACCGAAGGCCACCCATTGTGGCCTCCAGTTTGAGACTTTGGCTTTAAAGTATATCAAAATTGTATCGTAATCAGAAGAAAAACAGCTGATTTAACATTTTACTTCTGCACGACAGAATGGTGAACTAGGAACGAATGACGTCATAATGGAAACAGATGCCTTCTAGGGTGGTAGAAATATCTCGTCTGTGATTTGTTAAAATTGAGAGTATGGCTGCCCGCTCAGTTTTTCTTACGCAGGCGTTTTTGTTTACTTTATCTCTCTTATCCTACATCACAAAAATAAAAAGTGAGCTAAAGTGATATTTTTTGAACGACAAATCGGATTCTTTGTCAATACATATATACGTTTGGTCTAATGATATATTTTCTTTTTTGTATAACATGAGTATCTACAAACGTGTCACAAAAAGTTACTTACTCTGAAAATTTTAAGAGCCGGATGTTTGTGAACTTTAGAAGACCTTGAAGGAAAGAAATGTAATTTGCACCTCCTGAGCACGGTGAAATAAGTGATCAGTAAAGAAAAGTCAACGTACAATCCTTGTCTAATATTTTTGACAAGTCACATGATAGAGTAGGACTCTTTTTACCTTTACTGACAAAAGAGTTCGAACCCGAAACTCCCTATTGTCTTCTTTTGAAGTGTGGAGCATTCTGCTGTCGACTGGGGATCTGAAGGAGCCCATGCTTTTAAGATTCTTAGAGACTGACCAATCAAAGAGCTAGGAGATATCAACTCTTAATAAGCTGTAATGTATATCTTCTGAGTTGAAATTCAATGTAACATGTCATAACATATGGTCAGGACACTCTTTTAACGTTACATATTTTGATTAAAACAAGAAGAGGTGTGAACAACACTGCCAGTTTTTTCGAGACCATTGTGTTATGGCGAAAGCAAGTTTCTAGAACATTTCATATTATAATTTTAAACATGTACTTAAGTTTCAACGACAACCTTAACAGCATACTACAGTCTCAGGTGACAAGAGTGTTCCGCGCTTGGGAGAATTACGCCCAGACAGAATGGCAGCGTTTCGGGCTAGTCGATGGAACACAATCAATTGTCAGTTTTCACTGTTAGAACTGTTAGTAGCTGTTAGAAAAAGATACCGAAATAAACATATTACTGTCCAACCCTTCTGGCAAACTTAACTTAGAACATGCACTGTTTTTCACTTTAAGGAAACAATTCACAATTACATTCATGTTAGCAGGGAACACAGACATGGTTCATCATGTTGATGACAATCAGTATCAGAAAAACTGTCTAGAAAAATTTTTGAACCATGTGGTCTAATCACAACGGTGTCCCAGGGGATCACTGTCTGAAATAGATCTTACAGTATCTAATACGATTAAGCTATATGGACGTAAAACTGAAGTATTCAAGGCGATTTTGGGGACTCCAAAAAAGGGATGTTGTGGTATCTTGAGAGACCACAGTCTGAAAGGGATTTTGTGGTATGCTCGAGAATCATGATATAAAAGAGATGTGGTCGTATCCATTTGAATCACTGTCTGAAACGTATCTGATGATATGATTAGGAATCACTTAGAGGAAGGAATCCGGTGTTATCCTTGGGGATCTCTGTCTGGGAGGTATTGGGATCGCTGTCTGAAATTGATCTTGTTGTACCTTTCGGGACCACAGTCTAAAGGGTTCTTGTGGAGTCAATGGGTATTGTAATCTTAAAGAGGTGTGGAGGTATCCATAGGAATCACTTTTTGAAAGGTATCTGGTGATATCACTGGGAATCACTAAGTGAAAGGAATCCGCTGTCCTTGTCAGAAAGGAATCTGGTGATATCCTTGGGGAATCACCGTCTGAAAAGGATATTTAGAGCAGTGGATGCAAGAACAGTTACAACTTAAAGCTTGCAATCAAGCCAGTCTTTCATATACAACTCGTACACCTTCAAGGATCATTTCAAGTCGACAATCTGAAGATCCCTTTCCCAAACAACTTATAACATTAGTCCCAAAGGGAATATGTACGAAATAACACGTAAAGACTGAATAAAGCTGGGGACATGTAAGAGAAAAGCAGTCGTCAGTTTTCAGTGATGAGGGAAAGACACTCGACATGATATAGGCAAGTAATCCAATTCAAAAATTCAACTCGTAGTTCGTGAATAATTTCCAGATTGAAACCAAATTATAGATATTTCAGCTGCGCTTTGATTGCAGCTGCTCTGAAAACCATCATATTAATGTTATAATCATGAATGCGTATACCTCCCCTAATACGGGGTTAAGAGGAACTGGGTACAACTACATTAATGAAACAGGTCTCCAGAGGCCTTGACCACTCTGCGCATATTTGCAAGCCAGGTTGTTATACTGGTTACAGAATTTAAGAACCTTCAGAGGGTGAAGGGATTTGATGAGTATCCTTGCCACGATAGTTTTTTTTTAAACATTTGTGACGTACTTTGAAATTATCACATTCTATCAAAAGTATATCGCTATTAAATCGGATACTTTTCATCATAAATACCACTTAAATGTTATTGTTCATACTGGGGAAAAATAGAAAATCTCTACATCTACATATGTATCAGTCTAACATTTGGGTCACTTTATTTTGAAATTTCGGCCCTTTTCTTCTTGTTTGCACACATCTTCTTTGGTTCTTTTCATGGTGACGGGGCCTCCGTGGCTCAATTGTTTAGCACAGAGTAATGGCCCGGAAGCCTCCCATGAATGTGGTGGCTGTGAGTTCAAGTCCAGCTCATGCTGGCTTGCTCTCCGGCCGTGCGTGGGAAGATCTGCCAGCAACCTGCGGATGGCCGTAGGTTCCCCCTCCCCCCATTTATTAATCCTATAAATATATAAATAAATAAATAAATAAATAAATAAATCTTTTGACGGTAATCTGGAGGTGATTTGTTTTTAAACTGGTGTTTCGATTACATACCTGGACAATTGGTTTTGTAACTATCGGGGCTGGTATACAAATGTCTGTTACTGCAGCAGCAGATACGTTCGAGCACATTACTTCACAGTACTGTTTACTGAGATACGTGTATACTTTAGTAACGGAATTCCATTGAACTGTGAACTGTGATTTTGCTAGTTGGGCATGGAAAAAGATAGTCGTCAGTGGTTACCTTTGTGAGAACGCTGTCGGATCGATACGGCAGACATAAAACTTCACAGCGTTCAGGTGATTGCACAATTAGGCGATAAACATGAGTTTCCCTTTAATTGTTCTCCGGCAATATTTTAGCTGAGTGGTTGGGATGCCGTTTATATCCTGGTTATAGTGATAGCAACTCTTCGCAGAGTCTTTGTTACCCATCCACAGTAATAAAGACTCTAGTAAGATTGAAATGTGATGGCATCCTGCCTCTCTTCTTATTTTATTGCCTGTAATCAGGACAGATGGTTAAGTCTGTCTGTCCACATACTCAGGCGGTGATCGGACGCTGGGGTGTCTTAAAGCCCCAGTGTTCACGTATGACCTTGTTTATGTTTCAATGTAATGTTCCCGATCCAAGTTGTGTAAGCTCTAGTTCATAATAATCGGACATACCACTTTCGTATTAATGTCTATATATGCATGTTCCCGTGGCGCCAGCCAGGATGGAATTGTCACGATTCATGTCCACTTTACTGTTAGTGAAAAGGAAGGGATCGTCCCTCGTTTTAGTTCGCGTATGTTTATCGGCTCACAAAAAGATGACCACGAATAATGACTGTCTTAGACAGCCTCACCAGAAACTCATGCTGTTATGAGTACAGGTTTTCCCTGTAGTGCATAGGATTTTACAGTGCTGTATTGGAATTTACATGATGCAAAGATCCCTGCTTCTCTTGGATATGCATTTGGAACTTCAAAAGGTGTTTCAAAGTTTTTTTGTTTTTTTTTTTACAAGTCGCAGCCAACTCCTTTCTGAACTAAAATACTAAGGAAAAAAACACACATGCCTCATTTTTTATCAACATAGTCTCCACTCTGGCGTTAACTTTTCCAGTATTGTGCATCGGAGAACATATATATACAGATGACCGTAGTGGACTTGGAATAGTTTTGACTTTCTTTCTGCACTGTGAACAAGCTCACGCGCTAAAATCATGCAGTGAGCTATAATTTGAGTTCATTTATATCGCCGCTTTGGACCGATGCATTTTGTATCTTTACTTTAATCCCTTATTCCAGAATGTCCACTATAAAACTAGGTAACGTAAAAAGGCGAGATTGTACGAGATTAATACAGCAGCTCAGTATACCCTTGCCTTCAAACGTTTCTCCTTTATTACTTACAGAAATTAACTTTCTTATCAAGAAAAAGGCTATTGTGAAGAATTAACTCGCCTTCCATTGCCAATCAGTCTTCTACACACTTTACATTCTAATTTTTTCCTGACTGCGCTTTCTCTGTCGCTCTCTGACGAACAAGTACAGCGGAATCGTCCTCCTGAACAGCGAATGATGGTGCCAGGATCTGAATCGCCATATACCATGTGTTCTTAAATACTGCCACGGATATATGCTCTTTCTGAAGAATTAAGGAAGTCTTAGTGGAGCAATTCCGATCTACATGGCATACAAGTAAGCATCAAAGAAACGCTAGTAATTTGGCATATGTCGGTATGTTGGAACTATAATATGGCCTATCCTTTGATGTTCATGTTTGAAGGCACGAGAAACGCAGGAATCTTTTAAGACTTTGAAAATGGCGTCTTTGACATCTGCCGCTGTCATGTCTTTCGCCAAAGCCGTTTATTCTGTGGTTGCCACACAAACCTAATACTTTTCATCTTACACAGCGCAGATACGACAAAGGCCAGTGAAGTTCAGACGCGCTATGCTGGTTTGTATTTGTTGTACGGTACACAAAAAGTAGACAGTGGCGAAAGTTCGTTACATATCACAAGTCACGGACGGCACCTTGGAAGTTGAAGCTGAGATAGACCGCGTTTGTTTGTCAATATTCTTGCAACATGGAACTTAACTGTTCACAAGCTTACTTTATGGTCCCTTTCACTTCACAGATATGTTCCTTCAAATGTTAATGTACCTATATCTCTACACTCCACATGTTTTATTGTACTCTGGAAATTAAATTTCCTTTCATCTGTCTAAATACTGGATGCCGAACACACCATATAGTAATGATGCTAAAGTTCTTGAATTACATGCAGCTGAAGACTCAGTTGTCCGGATGTGAATCGAATCAATGTCGCTTACAGCACCATTAGTGACAAGATACTCCCCCATTAATCGCCAAGGAAGTCCCGCTTTGCTGTTACAATTTGCCGATGTGAAATATTCTGAATAGATTTAATTGTACTCAACTCTGGTACAAAAAGTATAGAATAGATTTTTCTCCAGGCGCCTCCTTAGACTGGCTGCTGCATGGTGGAGACTGACACGTCGCATTGTTTCCCCGACTTAAGCCCTGTCGGGACCAGACAACGGGCAAGGCTTCAGCGCTACTCCACATCCACCATCCACATTGCCTTACACTCTCTTCACCTGACGGCCAGGCGGAATTCACACTGCCTGCTTCAAGGCCCGAGAGGCCACAAACACGGATTTGCAATTAAACACAATAATCCGCCTATTTTGAACACAAAAGCCCTCGGCCAAAAAGGTTAGGGAAGCGATGTGAGTTCACAATGGAGAACAGAAGAGTTCCGATATACTGCCAGTCTTATCGACCTGTTCCTGGCCAGATGCCCGTCCTCAGGTTTCGCAGGAATACAACAGCTGTACAAATCCCTTAATTGGTTACATCTCCGATACAACTAATGAACGAAATGCATTCAGACCTAGGTGCCCTTCATTTCTAACTAAATTGCCAAGGCCATATGTCAAGTTGCTGTGTACAACGTTATTTACACTCCGTTTTCAATGCCGCACTAACACCTTGTGAACATCATCAGATATGGCCCCCGCTTCACGCACATAAAATTCAGAAAATAAAGAAGGTAGAAAATTGATCAGATTTTTACTGGAAGCCTGCGTGTGGAGCTATTCACTCAATGATCGCCTACTTTGGTTACAATGAAGCGAGCTAAGATAATTTCTGGGAAATATTACTACGTAATTATACAAATTATACAAAAGGAAAAGATCTAGAGGTGTTATTTCAACAGAGATTGCTATCTGGGTAAGTTCATATCTATAGAAAGCATCGTTCAGCTTTAAGAATCGCCTATAGGCAAACATAATAGTACACGAGCCATCAAGGAAGCATGCCTATAAAATTGCGTTTTTTTTAGGAGTTGTTGTTACTGATGTTGCTGAAGTGAATATTCCAAGCATTCGACAGACTGGTTCTATACCCATCCGTCCCATATTTGCAGCCCACCGATCCAGCAAGGAAAGGAGATGACGGGGATTCCGCGAGCAGAGGTACCTGACACGACTTGTCCCTCCGAGTCCTGTTTACTGTAATTGTCATCAGCCATTGTAATGAGCATGGTGGGTCGTCTAGGAAACTGAACAAAACGCCGGCATCGTGGGCACTCAGGAAATCTGGTGTGAGCAAACGGATCCACCTAGCGGGAGTCAAGTTGCCGGCGAAGCACCGTGAGCCTTTTCACTACAACTCACCATCCAGCGGTCTAAGGGATAATGGAAGGTATTGTTCCGGAACATGGTGCAAATGTATAATCAAGGAAATTTACACCAGTTTTCCACAAGCAAGCGGAAATGGTTAACGGACCCAATTTCCTAATAGATTTATGCTGTGCTGTTTTCGTTACCTTTGACGGGCGGACAAGCTAAGATGCCAATCCGAGGCCATCGATTTTCTACTTTCTAATTTGGTTCAAAACTTACAAGACATAGCTTCACACTGCAGATGTATAGACTGGCTTACATTACATGATACACAGTTGTTGCCGCAGAGCAAATCAAGTTCCTTATTTCGAACACAGCTAAAAATAAGTAAGCCACATATATGTTATCTAATCAACCCTTGGTACAAAACTCAATTGCGTTATTTGATTGATGTTCCAGCCCCCAAAAATGACCAAAAATCAAAAAAAAAAAAACCCAAAAACAGGCAGCCCAAAAATTTATAATGGCTTTTGGTGAAAGCCTGGAACAGTACCTAGATTGCATCGACCGTATTAAACATCGGTTTAAACACCATTTAAAAATGCTATTGCTTGTTCCTATAAGTGAATTTATTCAAGAACACACCCTAATATGCAATTTTGAAAGTATGGAGGCTAATCATTGTAGATGTTTGAGAAATGAGAATTTTAATCTGAATGTATATAGCTGAAGAAATATGCACGGTTATATACACTTGTCTCATTACTGGGTCAGACACATTCGGCATGCTCTACAGCAAAGAGACACTAATGATATAGCAACTCTTATTTCCACTTACACTGATCTTATTTGTATTGTAGGGAGTTACATTGTTGGCAGTTAATACTCAGTAACGAGAATAATATTTACCTGTATTATTAACTTAGCGTAAATATTGATTTGACACATACACAGTACACTACTGATGAATGATGATCCATGCATATTTTGGCAAAACTAATTGCAAAATTGAAGAATACTCACTTTTCCCTCAAATTTACACAAATGCTTGCGGTATTGTTGGTTTCAAGTCTTCCATCGGCTCTGTGTTTTTTTTTCAGCTGTTCAATGTCTAATGAACAACATAATCTGTGGCAAGTCAAACCCTCCAGAGGATTTGCCAATTGATCGTTCAAGGAAGGTTCATCGGGACATGAATGACTTGTAGTCAAAGGTTGTCCGGAGTCGTGTATGTACAGCGATCCCTCACAGAAATCTATCAGTCAAAGGAATTCATTAAATCACTTCGGTAGCTGTTCTGCTGACACTTGTTCGCGGTTCAGGATTACAAGGCAAACGTGTGTGCCATTATCGGTCAGAAATTGTAGTGGCTGCAGCGACCAGTCAATCCCAATGTCAATGAGCTTTCCTTGGCGCTGTCCAACAAAAGCCGGCCGTGGAAGCTAAAGTGACATCGTCTTCTTTAGCTGTGCTATCAATTATCCCTCTTATCCGGGCACCTGTTTGATAGAGTCAACTCTGGGCTATTCTCCTGCCCCGTCCATCAGATAGTTGTAGGCGATAATGGCCGCGCAGTGATTTCCACCATCGATTGGCCCGACATGTCAAAGGCCTGCACCACTTAAGTTTGATACTCCTGATTAGTGAAGAAATGAATGTATCTGACACAATACCGTCAAACGTATGTCCCACAACTAGAAGTACTAAAATTCAGTCCTATGGTTGCGTCGTGTAAACCGAGAGAGTATTTCGCCTCGGCAAAAACCATTGACGGTATAGTTGTCATGCAGTAGCAGTGGTAAACTGCGATAGGAGAGTGTAATCTACCTCAAAACTATACAAGCAGTTATAAGGAAACAATTTCCGCTGACGTCTACGTCTTCGCTTGAGTTAAACAAAACCCGCTGTATAGTACTAAAAGTCATAACATTGTTTATGTGAGTTCGCTAACATAAAGTTTGGGGTCATTTATTAAAGCACACCCGAGCAGATTTCCCTTGTTTCTGGTGGTACATTTTTCTATGTTCTTGTTGGGCTGACTTGTGTTAACGGCTTGTAAAACTCAATACAGATGAGTCGCTTGCAAATGATATCATCGTGTGATACTACACCACAGACCGTGCACATTTACACCAAGAAAACGTCTCATAAAAACTGTTTCGTCAAGATCATACCTTACACATATCTATGAATTTATTACAGTTATGCAATTTTTTTTTCGAAATCTGCTATTGTCGATTGTACTCACTGTACTCCTTGCTCCCGTTCAGCCTTTTGGTATATTATCGTTTTGATAATTTCTTAACTTTCTTATCACACTGAAGAAGTTATTAAGACGCTTTTGTCTTTTTCATAAGTTGGCAAGCAATGAACTTTAGTGTCACTAAACCCATTAGTAATGTATTCCGGTATGCTTCAGGATTACATACCGGAATCTGGGAATCTGCCCTCTGCTCTTTGTTTTATTCCGGGGCAAATGTGACTGTTGCCACAAAGGTAAAAATATATTAAGCACACTAATCTACGTTTTGTAGAAGAATCTATCATGCGTTTCCTATTAAATTGTATTTTCGACATTTGCAGTTCCCCAAATTGCTACAATGTGACCTACTCGAGAATACTGACAGTATGTAGTGCTTATATGACTGCCGATTGTAGAAGCATCACATTCTACAGGTACAAGGCGCAGTGCGTAGTCATCTGTTAAAGATGTGGTCGATTCGCATTGAAGTTCAGGAATATTGGGCAGTGACCCATGATTTCTGGTGGAATGTGCATTCCTCCGGATAGGATAGAAAGTTTTACTTTGAGTAAAATAAATGACATGTCCTCCTAAACAAGCCGGTAGATTTCAGATTATGCAGGAACGAGGACTTAAGAGAAAGCCCTGTTCCAAATTGATATGGACAAACCGAAGCAAGTCAATCGAGGGCTTAATCCAGCTGGATACACCGAGTGCCAGTCTCCAATAGCCTGGAAAATCACTTTGTGCAAGTCAATGCTGTTCGATCCGACAAGGATAACAGATACAGTATCAATGGCATATTTCTTTTTTGGCACTAATTCATCAAGAATGACAGAAGCAATTTTAGGTGACTGTTACGAGGCTACCTTCAGCTCTGCGCTTCCCACCGGTATTTGGTATGCTCGATATATTTTGTTTTCCCAAATTTAGCGTTTTGCGAGGAAGATTCCTGAGTCGAAGGAAATCAACAGGCAAGGATGGAAGCACGATATTGATCCGAAGCCCGAAACTCAGACCAGGTTTAGGGAAAAGTGTGTGTCTTGGCTACAGTCGACTCACAACGGAATAGAGAGAGAGCCAGAGCTGAGAGACAAACCGGAGTACACATTATTATACTATGAGAATATTCGAAATCTAGATATGTTCGTCTCACGGTGATGCATTAGCGATACTAACTCCACAGGGCCATTCTGTAGAGAATGAAGTGTTTCTTCTATTTAAATAAAAACCCAGGTAATGTAACTGGAGCGTTTTTCACAAGCCATGAGAAAACGATAAAGCTGAAGAAACAAGAAAACAATTAATATACTGAAGGAGCAATACACATCCCTTTAACGGCCCTGTCGCTAATAAATGGAAACAGATAGGTGTGAAATTAATTTTATGTGGAAATCCCTCAGGTAGAAAGAAGTCTTTTTAGCCAGAATATTTTAAAAAAGTCCACGTGGAACAAAAAGTTTAATACCAAGCTCATCACAAAATGCCTTTTCCCCCTTTTCAACTCTCTTTCAAACATTCGCGTAGGGGAAGCTCAGGACTGAATGTCAAACTGAATCAAAATTCTGTCCCAAAAGTCTTGGCGTCTTTCATCCCAAAACTGGAAGAGGCGTGACAGACGTAAAGACAAACCAGTGGAAATACGGGCAAAGTTGGTCCAAGCCACGAGGAGTCCTGTCAGGGTGTAGGTATAGGGCACTTATCATGAGGGATCTGTGCAGTTAGTGTACACAGATCGCCATAGTACAATGTCTTTTACAACAGCCAACAGACTACACCCACCCTCCCAAGCTAGTGAGTGGAAATGCACGTCATAAAGGTATATACACCAATATGTGTCTAACTTGTAAATAAATTCTAAAACTGTTTTAATTTAAGAAATAAAAATTTTCGCATGGTGTGAACCCGTAAGAACAGTGAGCCGAGATACTGCTGGAAGATGTGTCTAGAATAAGAAACATCAATCAGATTGATTTTTGTTTTGTATTCCAAGGCTCTTGCACGACGCATGAAATTAACTTCAAGGCTGCCCTTGGGTAAGGTGTAACCTAGGTGACCGCTAATTGAGGATGTTAAGTGATATAAAGTCCCTGTGTAAACACTTCACCTGACGTAAATCAGGTCATCAAACAAACGTTAACAGATGTCGATGGATATTGCATAAGAAATGCTGAAATATTTGACGTGATTGGAGTCCCTTCGCCAGACCAATAGGTCCACTCTCCGGAGTGGTGCCGATGTATGTCGATACCAACCGGGAGGCCTCGGAGGTCGAGACTAGGTTTACAGAGCTGTTTAGGAACTTGTAGTGCCCACTACATAACATCCCATGACAATGGTCACGCCCCTGCACGACCATGTCTGTCCATCAAGTAAGTATAGTACACACACTTATGTGAGGTGTTTGATGGTTTCAAAACTCGTGTATCAGGAGATAAATTATACTCAATCCTTTCTTCCAACTAACAATCAAGATATTTTACCACGTCTTAGATCAACTTCAACATAGCGGATGAGGCTTCGAACGCCTACATGCTTAAAGTCTGAAATGTGATTTCACCAGTACTGTATATGGCAGGAATCAAAGAATCACAGATGAAGTCTAAGTGTTTAAAGGTTACGAGGGTGTGAACCGCACACCGCAAACAATGTGTTCGTTTCATTTAAAGGAAAGGACATGGGTTGTATATCTCAAATGAACTATGCTTCGGTTACCACTACGTGGTACCAATCACAACAGAAGTGTGCTGTGCTGTTTATTTCATTTTATTGTATGATTTTAGCGCCACACTCAATGGTGGACGTTTTGTGGGTGAAGTCAAACGAAGTGCACGGAGTAAGCCACAAAACTTTTGCGTTATACTGACGAACACTCTCACGTGCAGTTTATGCTGTACTTTAAAAGAGGTTAATAGTCTCAAGTGATCTTCAGGCAGCTCCACACAGCGGACTATCCACCACTTTTTGCCCTGGGAACACCCTCGCCACAAATATGTGTGCTTTGTCAAAGACTGTGTGGTAGGAATGGTAAATACAAAAACAAAGCGTGATTTGGTTAAAGTATATGATGTAAATTGTACATCGCAAGTGACCTTTGCTTTGGCAACGACATCTTTATACGAAAACAGTTCTCTTTAATGGAATATTTATATATAGCCTTGCTAATAAATACAAGTTTGATCAAAGAACGATAACGTAGGCGCCGGTTTCACGTATAAAATTGTACTTGGTGTGGCCAAAGGATGCACCAGTCAGTGTTGCACAGGGGATGTATTTTAACTCAGATCTTTCAGAGCGTTCCAATTCATTGATGTACACAACATATCACCTCGTTCCGGTGATTTAGACGGTTCCAATATGAATCATTTCACGAGGTATCGGACATAAAATACCTGCATCAGCACACCTTTTATATTTATGCAATGGACAGGCTTTATATTAAGAAAATGCTGCTGCTTACACTCGGTTTAGTCACACTGATTAAAGCTTAATTATCCCTATATAGCACAAAATATAAATGGTGTACAGCCTGTCTATATACTTATTTCCCGTAACTCTTGTTGGCAAATCTGGGCAGAGCTTTTGAAGATCCCGGGCAATCTGTGTTACAGTCATATCTAATTCCGCTTATGCCCAGTTCACGGGGTTTTATAAGCTTGCGTGTTCATTATTTACAACTTCGAGCTTTTATGACCAGTTGTGACCAAAGCCTAACTGAAATGCATATATCTGTATATCTGAAATTATAACTGGACTACGAGAATTAGATGTCATGTGCAGAATATCCGCTTTATCCACTATATCACTGAAAACTACTGACTGCCTCTCTCAGTCGTACGTGTTTCAAGGTGTATTTCATATTTATGTATTATTTCGTACACATCCCTGCATATGAGACTGGTGTTACTGGTTTTGGGGAGGAAATTGGGTCTTGAGATTCTCGAATGGACTTGGAACCCCCCCTCCAGGATCTACAAGTGGTATTATACTCTCAGACTAGACGTTTAGAGTTGGATCGCCCCTTTCTGGTCTACGAGTGTCATTCGACTCTCAGACTTGGCGTTTGGACTTGAATCGCCCCTTTGTGATCTACGACTGGTATTCGACTGTCAGAGTTGATGTTCAGACTTAGATCACCCCTTGCTGGCCTACGAGCTGCGGGGCATGACCGTTGGATTCTGGTAGTTCCTGGGTTCTATGCGTCTCCAGGAACTTCCGTGTTAGCTTGTTCGGCTTCCAGACAATTTGTAAACATTTTCTACACGAAAATCGCCCTCTTGAAGCAATTCCATTTTGTCTCAATCAATCAATTCCGACATTTATCTGATTTTTATCGAATAGATTTATTTGTAATGCACGGGTTTGGTCGTGCGAAAAAACCCCAACACAAGACAACTGCACTTTACAACAAACAACAAACAAACCTCAAAACTATTTTTGTCTGTTTTGGACACGTATAGGAATACACACATAAACGCACGCACTCACGTATCCCTCTATCCATGTGGGCATCCATCCATCCCTGCAAACATACGTACGTACATACATACATACATACATACATACTCGCGTGCATAGGCGCACACGGGCACTCGCACGCGCGCACACGCAGACACACGCACACCTTCCTTCCCTCAGAGTAGAGTCTTCCTCCCCGGGCCTGTGTGGCAATGTCTTCCAGCAACCTGCGGATGGTCGATGGCTTCCCCCTGGGTCTGTGTGGTTGCCTCCCACCATAATGATGGCCGCCGTCGTACAGCAGTGGCATATTCTTGAGTACGGTGCAAAACCACAGTCAAATAAATAAATAAATTGAAAAGAACCTCCACGCTCTACGAATAAACCTGGTGTTTTCTGTGCTCTCCTCGTTCTTATATTGCTCCTACAGTTAACCGCGCTACTTGTTCTTGTCAAATTTTGTTATCTCTTCAAAGAACTTTTACTTTATCAAAGTGTAAATATTTGTACAAGCCAGGGCAAAACATGTTAGACCATATGTCGTGTCAAAATGGAATCCTGAAGGCTAAGGTACCCGATCGACAACGTCTGATTGCCAATGATTATGTTTGAAAAGGTCACAAAAGTTACTTGCTGGCCATCTTGCTGAATTATTTAACTCTTATTAAGTCAGACTATAAAAATGCACCATTAACCATTAACTGCATTGACTTCAAAACTCTGGCCATTTTACATCCATTCATCATTTCGTTACTTCTACTTTTAGCAGAATATATCGCTCCTGAAAAGCAAGTACCAAGGCTACGCTCCGAATAGGATAACCAATCAGATAATCAGTCTGAAGAGGTATGTGCTTGTCGTCAGTTAAGCTTTAAATGTTCACTCTGAACTACACTGGTCACTCCCTATGCAATATGGACGATAATTTTAGCGCTGCCCGAGGAATCTAGAGCATGTATCCCGGTACACACCACAATGCCCTTAACCAGCAAGGACATATTCAAGTTTATCTCTCGCTCGGTTGACTGTGGTCGTAGGTTGGGAGATTTCTCACGTTCCATTGTATTTCTAAGAAATAGAGTCAAACGAAATAGCAATCAGTGAAGGCTATATTATCTGACTTGTATGACCAGAGCAACTGTCTACCATTTTGCACACTGCAGAATATCAACGATGGTGTTTTTTTAAATATGTGTATCAGTATATAATTTAAATGAGTTGGGTCGGGTTGAAGAATTTATGCAGGAGAAAACAACTGAAATATTCAAGTTTAGTGATGACATATGCTCATATCTTGAAGTGACATGAGTAGGTTTATCACCACGTGTATATAACAGACAAAACCTGGATCAGACGTAACTGTAGATAGAGCTTAACAGTTGTGTATTCTGTGTCATGTACGAAGGCGCAGACAATATTTACGCGGCCACTGGAAGACTTCCATCATTAAGGTAGTGCTGTTTTCTTCCTTTTGGTTGATGCTCGACAGGATTAGTTACTATGGCAATGTTGCTCGTTTTGACTGAAATTCTGCTCTCATTCCTCATGTTTCTTTGCAATCAATAATATTATTAGAGGTATATAAGGTAACAAAAAGGGCTTTAATGCTAGATCAGGCTGTAGATAAACTACCTGTCCCCAAGACGTCCGCATTGAGCGGCTGTATAAAGTGGGTATTCTGGACGGGAGCCCCTGGAGACGCGGGCTTTATCTATATAATACCGCTCATTTAAAATCAGACAAGACTCACTCGGGCTAGCCTGAAGTGGAAGCCGACTGGGACCTGCCGACCCGGCGCAAAACGGAAAGCGATTAGTTAACATTTAACTGGCAGACTACAGAAATCTATATTCCACCAAGCCTTCAATATCTCGCAAAGTTTCTGACAGCTCATATGAATACACTGTCATATGCCAATAGTGGCCCAATATCCGGAGAGCTGTCAGCTATTCGCCAGTCCAGTGCTGGTTGGTAATAGGGATCGGACACCATGTATATATTGGAACACGGGTTCCAAGCTGACACTTCGTAACTCAGCAATTATCATATACATATACACACATTTAAATCAAGGATCAATGGAATAATTCAGTGTTGTCAAACGTTCTCCTATATGAGCTAAATATCAACTCAACATCCCTGCACAGATATTAAGTTCTGGTGGAATTGCCGAATGAACTTATCATCAATATTATCAATGCAAACTGACAAAACACAGATCAGATGTCAAACGTTCAGGTGAGAATCTTTTTTATATAAAACAGTGGGTTTGCAAATTATATGCTATTGTAAGGATATGCTCATTCCTTTAACGAGACACCTTTACATGTCTGACACAAAATGGTTGAATGATTATGCCTTTTCACCACATTGGCAATATCACATGAAGCAGACATACAGTATGGCGACCCAAATGGCGAAACAAAAGCTGATCTGAGATTACACACTAATTGTAACCCTCAAAATAAAGACCAGGTGGATGGGTAACGAAATAAATGCGGATGAAAACATTGGACAAATGTTACAAATGACGAAATCAAATGTAAAATTACACATCTGGAAGTGAGTTTCTGCATGAGAACTTGCAGGTTTTGTTTTGATACCATTACTTGTTTTCATTTCTTTAGACCGGCTACAGCACTTTGTTGTTTGTTGCTATTTGTACATGCATAAGTACTTTGTGGTACTGATTTTCTATTGACTAAGATAACTTCAAATAAACTTGACGAATTATTAATTCATGAACACCGAGATTAGACTTTTAAAACTTTAGGGAACACTTCTCTTCGGTATGTTGGAGATGGAATTATTGACATGCAGCTGGGCATTTTTTTTACATTTTGACAAGAAATCCTGCAGACAAACAATAAAAAATGACGCTTGCATGAACACATTAAGCTTATTTCGGATTTTGTGAGAAAAATACTGTACGTCTACTACCTATATATACAATTTCGAAGGAAGCAAAACTATGTCAAGTGTGTAAACGCTCAACCTTTAGGGATAAACGTTGACATGCTCTCTAGTTTGTAGATATCATGTTATCTTCTTCAGAATACCAGCGAGATTCTAACATAAGGCACCAGTGCTATTCCCCAAGGCGTCCAAACATGGCTCCGTGACAAACCCGCATTCCAACTGTTGTCTCTCTCAACTCAATAAGTCAAACGGAAGTCTGGGAAATCGGTGCCGGGATTCTGCGAGCTGGAGGACTGCTAACCGATAGGATATTGTTGAGCTCCTAATTAAGTCTGTGTTCTGCGAGATCAAACCTCAGAGTGGAGCCCTTCGGGACGCAGTATTAGAGTAATCTGACGAGATGCCAGTTTACTTGCCGCTTCAATTAAGTCGTTACCAGACATGAGGCCCTGACCGTAAATCAATTTGTCTCCGGCCAAGCCCTCCTTTGAGCAATTGTTTTTGCATTGATCCTGATTAAAGCAACTGTTTTCCCAAGAGGGTAGTTTTTCACGGGCTTAGGTTGATAAGCTAGAGGTGGAACAGTTTCAGGAACCTGGCAAGCCAAGTTTGGGTTCGAAATCGGTTGTACATGTATAGGAAACAATAGGAAATGGCACAGCATTTCTTGGAAACTGTTCACATCGGGTGTAATTGTCATGTATACTTCGATAACAATTACTACAATGGCGTACTTTGGGTTACTTTAAATGGCAACCAAAGCCAAGCTGTTTCTTGTTATTTTGTAAATTGTAGTGAAGTCTTTCTACATATTCTCTTTTTAAATGACATCAACTTAAGTAAAGAACCAAGAAGTGGTATTTGTGTTCGCATAAATCCTCTTACTTCATATTGTTACTTTCTTACGTTAATGTATTCAAAAGAATGGAGTAACATTTACGTGTTTATCAACATTTATAATTAAATAACAACAGAGGTTTTATGGCCATAAAATCTGATAAAAGAATACTTAAAACAATAAGCATGAACAATCATGTTTGATACGTAAATTTACACATTAATCTCTGATGCACAGGTTGTTCATAGTAGACGTAATTACATTGCATATAGGGTGTAGTTGTTAACTTACACTCAAACCCAGGCACCGTTACATATATATTCTCCCAAAACTAAATGCATACTTATAAAATGTTATGACACCAGATGCTACCATAGCCCATTTATTTGTTTATTTATTTATTTATTTCATTGATATCTGACGCCGTACGCAAGAATATTTGACTTATATGAAGGCGGCCAGCATTGGAAGGAAACTTGGCAAAGCCGGGGGGAACCCACAACCATCCGCAGATTGCTGGCTGACCTTCATACTCCACATCGAACACCCACAAATGAATTCGTGTCATTGCTAAATGATATCCCACTGCTTATTCCATGAATATCTGACATTCTGACAAAAAATAGGACAACGTATTAAAAGTTTGATTTTTAAAGGTGAAAATTCAACCCATGCGTCATTTTTCCGCATCCATGTTTGAAATGTGAGAACTGATCAGACATTAATTTCTCTAAATGTCTAAATTACTAACCGCACACTCAAAATATCAACAGCTACCTATGTATGATGGCAAGTTTCTACTTATTCGAGCAATACTTAGTCGAGCAAATGGCTTTATTATATAGGTATATATCTCGTGGTAACCGCGTGTTTTGTTCTCTGCAGGCATGGCTTATTGCATGGCCTCATACGAAAACAAAGCTCTTTCTCGTATATAGCCAATTCTTCTTTAAAGCATTTCGGTCCATATTTAATGGCTTGTGGATGATATTCATTATATTCAGTCATGTAAACTCGGTGTAAACAGGAGTGTATAGGCGTCAGAAGGGAAGACCAACTGGACTTAATCTTTTTCTACTTTCGATATATGCCACTAATCCCTTGGCCATACACAGGGAAGGTATTTTACTTAGAGTCAATCTGAAACCCGCTGTGGCTTCCAATAAGCGGTTTCCACGTCGACTGTGTACATGTGCCCTTCCGAGTTCATTCCTTATCAGACGCCACGGGGTATAGCCCTGCGCGTACTATCCGTGATCCATCATCCTGCAGTTTCCAAACACAACCGATGGCAAAAAGCTAGTTTGTTCGGCTCATATGACGTTATCCATCAGAGCAGAAACTCTATCATCTAACAGCATCCTCATAACAACTGCATTTTAACTTCTGTACCCGATCCATGACCAGATATCATTTTTTTATGTTTCTGATCATTTCAAGACATGGTCATATCTCGCTATGGGTTTAAAATCGTCGACCTAGGTTGATAAAGAAGCAGTTTATCAACTGGCAGTCCTAGATGTATTCCGCTGCATGT
Organism: Acanthopleura granulata; assembly: GCA_016165875.1. Lineage (NCBI taxonomy): Eukaryota > Metazoa > Mollusca > Polyplacophora > Chitonida > Chitonidae > Acanthopleura > Acanthopleura granulata. The sequence goes on along the minus strand of JABBOT010000002.1, from coordinate 40,208,355 downwards.
CTTACGAAGAGCTCGATCCAATTATAAACCAATAGGTTACCATCAGTTCAGAGGTTTTCCATCTCCAACAGATATCTAAACGTATATTGCAGTATTAATATGTGCTTCCGAGAAGGTCACTGGTTTTTCTATACCCAGTACATCAGCAGATATAGACAAATGATCCTTCTGGAATCGTATAACACAAGTTCTTTCTGGCACAAACCCTTTGCAAATCAATTCATATCGTATTTATGATAGCTATAACTTGGGACTTTGAAATTATTTTAACAGGACATATTTCAAGTCGCAGATTCATCGTTGGAAAACTGTGTTTTGGAGTGAATCTTTGGGGTGAATTTAAGACCGCAACCTACTGCCATATCATGCTACAGCCAAGCATATATATTGTCAAAAATGACAGATAGAACCACCCCATTGTTGTACTTGATTTTTCTGATTGCTGTTTTAAAACCACTCGTTACTGTATTCGAAGATAGACATGTAAGTCGCAAGTACCGTCTGAGAAACATTTTATATCCAAGATTTGGTGAATTTTTAAAGAAGTGCTGAAACAAAGACCCTTTTATCGTTCCAATTTTATATAGCTGCCTTAACTTTTCTTTATTTGGGACTCTTTGAGACCAGAAAGTTAGGATTTTTTTATGATAACCAAATTGATTCTGAAAATGACCACATCAGAATCCTATGTTTTAATGACTTCTACCAAGATTATATCTGTGTGTGCATGTAGTCATCCGAGATTGCGACTGGTGGTGTGGAAACAAACTCTATTTAGTACAAACATCGTTGTCTGTAGACACTGCAACAAACTAATACTCTTCCTAGCCCCACGTGTCTAGTTAACATTCCACTATCATCCTGATATAACAACGATCGTTTTGCGAAAACCATTCTCGCGATAATATATTGATTTGCCAAATATTGTAACTCGATGCTTGTAATTTAGCCATTCTCGTTTCAAAGCTATTTTGTGTTGTGGTGTTTCAGTGTGTTGGCAAAAATTGCAGATAGGACCTTGGGCTATATGGTGATATGAAATCGCGTGGTGTCGTTCCCTTCTCAACGTAAGATCATCATATTTAGATAAATAGCATGCTTGATAGGACATGCTGGTTGCCGCATCAGTGGGCCTGGCTATTGACATTCCGCTGGTTCTGCTTGTCACCCGACCACCTTGAGGATCGATAGGCGCTGTCCGGGCTTTGCGGTATTTCTGCATACTCTCGTCTAATCACTGGGCCAATATTGACACTGTGTCTACCAGGTATAAAAACCAATGTCAACGTTATGTGTATTTGTGTATACACAATAAGTGAATTACCGCGAGAGAAGAGCAAATACCCTGACATAACAGTGGCACTGAGCCGCACACAAAGTCTTTAACACTTGGGCTTTCCTGAATGTTATAAAATATTGATGATGAACACGCAATTATCACGGTGATCTCCTCTGCATGTAGTCTGTATACTGAGGGTAATACAAACCCCAATCAAGTTATTGCCTCTTAAATACATCACACGTAATACATATGTATTGATTCTTCTTTTGTATGTATTAAGTTATACACCAAATAACCTTGCTGCTGTGTACACAAAAAACAATTAACTATTAACTTCAAAAGTACAAATTACAGCACAGGCATGTCTGATTTTAGTTGTCAATATAGCATGTACTTGTACAATTTTACTGCAGTTGGAGACATGCTTGTGGTATATTATCAGAAAGTCGACATTAAACGGTAGCATGGTGTTGGACTTAGATGATACCCATGGAATCATGATGCCATCGGGCTCCCCTGTCAGTTCACCACGGCCACCGATAATAGTCACGCAATACCAGCATCAACCTATTAATTATTTACCTGCTAATAACTTGCGCTGACTATATATCAATTATCGATGGCTTTGTCAAGCCGGGTGAATCCGTCTCTGATTGGATGACGGTGCTGGCAGTCTAGCGGAGGTTCAGCGAGACTGCCGGCATGAGGCATGATTGCCTGCCTGCCATCGAGCCGGAGCATGATGTAAAGTGCACCTAAATCACTGACAGTTACTCTCCCTGCATTACCCCGGGGCCACAATTTCTGGAATATAAGCAAAGATAATTTGACCATATTGATCAGACTATACAGACTATTTTTAGTTTTCTTTCCGAGAGAACGAAATTAATGCTTTTTCTCCATTAGCACATGTATTTGTGTCTTGGTACCTGTTACTGTTACCCGTATGCCTTGTGATACCCTACGCCAACATCGTAGGCCAGACACAATGAGGGTGGCCGTTCTGCTTATACTTGTCTCTTGCTCCTACGTTGTGCCATTTGAATATCAACACAAATATCACAGAATTGTCAAGCCTTTGCAGAAAAAGGCGACAAAGTTGAACATAATGATTGTAAAACCAAAGAACTTAAAGTTGAGAGTAAATTATCTTTTATAATAACTGTTTTCCTGGGTACAAACTTCCGATAGGGAATTGGGATGCTCCCTGTTGAGACAATGATTGCGTAATCCTTTTATCATGAAAAGTGTGCCTGCAAATTTATTTCTGTCCTTGACATTTTACTTCCGCACCCAGTATTAACCCGAAGCTTTGGTAATAATAATTCCACTTGGCCCTCGGCTAGAAAGCGAAATCATTCCCCATCTAAAAGCGGCTAACAGATAATGCATGTAGATGCAGATTTCTATCATGTCGACTTGTTTTAATCCTGTTTCCTAAGGCATGTTGAGAAGCTTTGAAGTCTTTGGCTTTGATAATGACAACTTTGCATGCTATTCTCTGTGTTGTGGAAATGAGAGTGTTGTTCGGGTTGCTAGGGTGCTCAGAGCTCAGCATAGAAAAAGAGCGTGTAGGCATGGCGCGGGTGTAGAGCAGAGACGATATGGAAACAGCTGCACAGTGATAGACATGGAGTAGTTGCTGAGCGGGTAGTTTAAAGAAAAAGACAGCTCATCACTGGGACACTGTTTATTAAAACGATTATAAAATTCTGTTTTGAATACAGAAACCTGTTTGAATGTGTATTAATTCGTTGCTGAATTATCTTCTTGAAATGTAGAGTATTGTGCTGCCAAAGGGGGACCTGAAGGCTCCCATGTCTTTAAGTTTATGAGAGATTGACCAAAGAGCTAGGAGATATCAGCTGCTTATAATCTGTGACGCAAATCTTCAGGGATGAATGCCAATGTAACATGTAATAATGTATGGACTTTCTTTTAATGTTATATGTTCCAATTATAACTGGTACAGGTGTGAACAACACTGCAAATTATTTCCAGATCTTTGTGGTATGACGAGAGTATGTTTTTAGATCATTTCATGTTATAAGTTTACGCATATACTTAAGCTTCAACCACGACCCTAACATCATAATACAGTCTCAGGTTACAAGAGTGTTCCACGCTTGGAACAATTACGTCACAGTCCAGACAGAATGGCTGCGTTTCATTCTCGTCGATGGAGCACGGTCAAATGTCAATCCACTGTGTCGTAATTAGAAAAGATACTTACTATCGAAATAAAGAAAGTATTGTCCAACCTTTTTGGTAAACTTACCTTAGAACATGCGCTGTCAGGAATGAAGAATAGGAAAATAAACGATGCCAGTGCCTGAAGACCTGGTGTAGTAGGAGATCTTATCAAGTAGGAGATCTTATCAAGTAGGTGATCCTAAAGAGTAGGATACGGGTTAGAGTGGGACAACTTGCGAAGTATATGTGGATGTCGTCAGGGATGTGATTTGGGTTAGTAGATGTATTGATGCTTAATGTAGGTAATCTTATATAGTTGGTGACCTTGTGGACTTTGGTATCTCATGAAGATGATCTTGTTAAGTAGGTGAGCAGTTGGAGTGGGTAGTCTAGTCAGAGACGATTTTGTGGATGAGGTGATTGTGGATAAGATGAGCTGGTGGAGTTTATTACATTGTAGGTTAGACTTCGTGGAGAAATGAACCTTGTGGAGTATGTGATATAGTGCTGCGAGTGGTGGTCTTGTGGATCAGGTGATATTGTAAAGCAAAAGATCTTGAAGTCTCGGGGGGGGGGAGCCCATGGAATGGTTATCTTGGAGATTAGACCTCGTGGAGATATTAATCTTGTGGATAAAGTGATCTTTATGGATTAGGCTATCTTGTCAAGCAGCTGATCCTATGGAGTAAGTGATTTTGTGGGTTAGGTGCTCTTGTAGTGTTGGGAGCTCGTGGAGTAGGTTATCTTGCAGAGCAGATCTAGTGGACAAATGAATCTTGTACAAAAAGTGATCTTTGTGGATTTAGGTGATTTGTGAAGCAGATAATCCTATAGAATAAGTGATCTTGTGGGGTAGGTGCTCTTGAAAAGTAGGTCATCTTACCGTAAAGTAAAATATCGACAAGGACATTACTGACAGGGCAAGCTATTAAATTCCACCTATTGTGTAAATGGATTGTCCACTTGTATCTGCAGGGCAGCCTTTACCACGACAACAACGAGCAGCTGTTCATGCACTGCGTGTGTCAGGATTGATCAATTCTAATGCAAAGTTACCTCAGCAGTATTTCTGCCATCTCAAAATAGATCATTTTGAAGCCTAGCGATATAGCCTCATCGTGAAATAGTTCAATCGTTTCTAAACCATCAAAATACTTCTCTAACCTTTATGGCCCATAAAAACTTTCCGTCGCAAAATCTCTTGAGAAGGCCTGTCAGTCTGTCACATTTCAACTCTATTAATATCAGTGTTTTTTTTGAAAGAAGATGCATCGTATATATTCCAGGATGGCCGCCAAAGCACTTGGCCCATGTGCACCAAAAATACACAAGATCAGAATCGTCCGTATTCAGTTTTATTTGATGCACCTTCGTTTGTGCAACTGTTCCAGTCACCGAATATAATTAGGTGGTTTACGTTAGAGATTGCACAGACACAGTTTGAAATGCACACCTCCATGTAAATTTAAATTTAATAAATGAGTATTGACTATTCGTCAAGGCAGAGCATCCTCTTCACATTTATACTGAGATTACCATTTGAGAGCAATGGCATGTTGTACCTTGCAAATCTTGACAGTTCTGTCAATGGTTAAAAAAACCTGTTCGTTCAAACGGATCCTTGCTCTCGGTGTGCTAAAGGTATAGTCTTCTGTGATAGAACAGCAGATGGTGTATTTTGCAACGGAATTATTTATCGAGGATTGATAATTACCCTATACATTTGCGGATCGGAGAGCGTGAAGGCGAGTCGGGAAGCTCGAACCCTAGGGAGCCGTCATGACAGCCAAATCAATACCCATTACATAGAGGACAGTCATTTGTATCTGAAAAACAAACCCTCATGACAGTCTTTGACATACTAATGGAGGTAGGCCTAATATATCTGCAATGCCAATACCGTGTTCATCAATTAACACGGACCCGGCCACCTCGCAGACGTTGGGCAGCAAATCCATTCGTTACAAAACATCCACATTTCTTTAACAGCACCGGAGAATTCAAGGAAGGCCTTTTTGAGCGAAAATTATCAAAAGGTCAAATAGCCATGCAGACGGAAGGAGATATTTGAAAAATTGGTGCACTTTGAGAAATCAAATCTTCTCCGAGCTCTTTGCCGCAGCATTCAAGTTTTTCATGTAATAATTGGCACAATCCTCTTTGGAGAGGCAGCTTTCATTTCTGAGCACGAAGCTATTAATTTTGCTCTAGTCAACCCATACCGATCGAGGAGGTTATATGTAGCTGGCGATGAGATATATATATAGAAATAATCTGGTCAATAATCTTTAAGGCCATATTATTGACATATAAGTATTTTTTGAGCTTTAAACAGGGTAAATTTGTGGGTATTTGCAAGGAGCAATAACTCTAAGTCAGAAATAAATATATATGTATTATAATGGGCAGCATGAACGTTTCCAGCCTCTGCCCTTTGGTTTTTATGACCTGATCACATCCGTGGCACTTCCGCTCCGGTCACGTTAGTGGTATTGCCGTTCTAGTCAAATACTTCAGTTCTGATGACCTTCATGGTACTTCCGTTCTGGTAGTATTCGTGTTACAGCTATTCTGGTCACATTCGTGGTTCTTCCTTTCCAGTGACACTCATTCTGGTGACCTTCGTGGTACTTCCGTTCTGGGTCATATTTGTGATCTTTCTTCTATAATCACATTCGTGGCATACTAATAATTAACAATCCTGCATTCGTCGTTCTTCCGTTCTAGTCACATCCGTGGTATTTCCGTTATGGTCACATCCGTGGTACTTCCGTTCCAGTCACATTCGTGGTATTTCCGTTCTAGTCACTCCATGGTGCTTCCGTTCTGGCTACATTCGTAGTCATTGTTATTACTATAGCATGAAAGTTCGACCCAAAAGGACAAATCTTGAAACACTACAGTCTGGGACATATATATCCCAGGAAACATTTGACTTCTCTCTCACAAAGATATAGACGAAAAACTTAGGCTTCTGGAACCAGTTTTATGAAGTTTATTTGGAGTTAAGTAGCCTTTAGCTAAGTGCACTTCATATCTCTACGACATACGTTGTCATGGTGGGCTTATTTAGCTATGTGCACTTCATGAAACTGGGACAGGGAAATACACTTGTAGCATCTCCTTATATAGCCATTCCAGGACTCAAACCATCTGTCGCTCTGAGTTCCAGTCCAGTTCATGCCGGCCTCTTCTCCGGCCATACGTGGGAAGGTCTGCCAGCAACTTACGAATGGTCGTGAGTTTCCTCCGGGCACTGCCCGGTTTCCTCCCACCATAATAATTAAATTAATCAATCAATCAATCAAACCATCTCGACTTTAACATAAGCAACATTAGAGGCATTTTCATCACTAAAATGTAGTACGTGTGTAAGACAACTGAACACTATATGCTAGAAAATGTTTCAGTGGAAAAGCGATTAAATGGTTATAACAAATCCGATTTAGCGACGGTCTGTTGAAACCCAGTGGGTAGTGACGTCAGATCCGTACCTTATCTTTGAAAAGGTGTATTCGGCAAATATATTCATGAATAGTTCTATGTCCTTATGTATTTTGATTGCAGGAATCTGCAAGTGTTAAGTGGCAATAGCCTGATGTGACCTGAGTGATCACTACACAGTTAGAAAAGTCCACCATGGGAACTTCTGCTTCAAGTGCATTTTACTCGGTAAAAACAAATTTCTGATACAGGTAAAGCAAACAGTTTTTCTTACCTACTATATATTTCATGGTAGTGTCTTCTTTGCCTATTACTGTATCGCGAACACTAAGTAGGCTACAGATTCCCATGGTAATCAAATATATCTTGATACATAACAGCCTTCACTGTCCATGAACTGATACTGAACTGAGATACGTAAACCTTTGAAGTAAATGGATAATGGTTGAATTATTAAACTTCTTTGTCGCAATATTGAAGCATCAATTGTTGTCAAGGCAAGGCAACATGTAAAACACAATGTGTCCGGGAGTGGTTGGGAATTCGGTGACCACACACATCTGTAACCCTGCAAACAACAATGTATTATGTTTCTTTTCTGCCTTAATTAGTCGCGTTGTTTTAAAGGCTCAGTGGAACAACGCTTTGCAAAGGTTACTAGGTGCATGCAGCTGTCGACAGCTTGGACAACGTTCGTTTAACAATCATCAATCATCTAATAAAACGTGTGTAACAAAAATTTATAGTGAGCCATACTGAAAAGATGCGCCTTTATAGTGGAGTATATAACCCATACGTTACCAAAAGTAATGATTGTAATTAGAGCATTTGTCAAGATTTATACACGTGTAGATCTGTGACTTGTGTGGGCCAGTATGCACGAGTACCAACCTAAACAAAATACAATAAGTATATGTTAGATATAGTCTGGATGTGATGGAGCCATGTCAATGCTTATTAACCCAACAATGCCACATTTTAATCCCACCATTGTTGTTGTTGTTGTTGTTTTTTATTATTTTTTCTTTCTTTCTTTTTATTTTTGCAAATCTAACCAAAACCTATCCGATATAAAAGACTACAAGAATAAAGAGTAAAAGAAGAGAAGCGACGACATTGTGATAATTGGTAAATGGTCACAGGTAACCGGTGAAACCCGGCTCTTGACAATTTACAGGAGAATGGGGTTTTATTCTAATTGTCCATATAAATGCATAAATACTAGCAAGTTACATCCCCGTAGAAAAAGGGCTTAACAAGAATAAGGTTAAAATGCGTTGCTGTAATAGCCGAGTCATTAATTCATTTTCACTATATACCGGCTAATGAAGATTCTAAACTGACTGACTGTCTCCCAAAGCATAAATCTTTCATCCTTGTCTTGTGACCGTGTTAATCAGGGGGCCTCTTTCATGAAATCATTATAGACGCCATCACTGAAAAGGTTACCATAAGAAAGAGTGGAGATAATAAAGGTTGTGTTTGAATCAGTTGTAGGTATAAGAATAAAAGTACAGAACCTGTCGTTTGATTTATTGATGTATTTATTTGATTGGTGTTTTTAGCCGTACTCAAGAATATTTCACTTATACGACGGCGGCCAGCATTGTGGTGGGAGGAAACCAGGCAGAGCCCGGGGGAAAACCCACGACCATCCGCAGGTCGCTGGCAGACCTTCCCACGTACGGCCGGAGAGGAAGCCAGCATGAGCTGGGCTTGAACTCACAGCGACCGCGTTGGTGGGAGGCTTTGGTCATCGCGCTGCGTTAGCGTGCTAACCGACTGAGCCACGAAGGCCACCCTGTTGTTTGAGAGTGTTATGAAACAATGGAGCGGACACAACAAAATGACTATCCGTGCTTTGCACTTTGTATGTTGTGTGATTCAGTGTCACATGGAAGGCCATACTGGCGATGTCTCGTTTGTTAAACCCGGAATGTCTATTACTTTTACTTTACTTGTATATATCCATGAAACCTTTTCACTTGCAAGCATAACGAGTAGAGGTATGCTATAAAAACATATCCAATTTCCAAACTCCCACGCTGGCTTCCTGTACGGTTGCAAGTCGCAACTTGCGGATGGTCATGGGTTTCTCCCGGGCTCTGCCCTTTTTCCTCCCAACATGTAAGTGTTGATCGCCGTCGAATATAAGTGAAATATTCTTGACTACGGCGTAAAACACAAATTACATACATAAATCAAATAAATCCAGTCAAACTTACGAATGACATAGAAACTGTTATACATCAACTAATATAACAGCTTTAAAATGTCCTCGCCATTATATTCTGTTCGATATTGTGTAATATTGACGGGAATTGAATACATGTTATTGCATCTGAAAACGTAGAAATGATATTAAGCTTTTTTCCCAATTCTCTAAATTTGTGGATCAATAGAAATGTTTATTTCTTCAAAACGTATTTTCAAATCCTGAAATCAGTCAAAGATGAAAGGATCGCGCAAATATAATTTACAAGATTATACAGAGTTGGATTGATTTCCCGGAAACATGTGTTGGTTTACCCGCATCATCCTGTATAACGCCTAGACTGGAAGATAACATGTCGCCTAACGGATTTGATCAAACATCCCTGCATGCAAGCGCTCCTCGAAGCTTCACCTCAAACAGTTTCCCCAAGATTAAAGTCTACTCCCAGGTACCTGGCATATGAAAGTTTATAAAAAAAAAGTTTATCAGTTTATAAACGGTTTTTAATCGATGCTAATTATAACTTCTACAGTCACGAATTGCTACTCTGAAGAATCCCTTTTTTTATTGCCAACAAATATGTCTTCTTCAGTTTCCCATCATTGCTGATGCTACATAGGAACTGTTTTTGACTGTTTCATTCTTTCATTTATGACATCTTTTAACAGAAATGGCATCATCGAAAAGATATTGTCGAGTAGATATATACTGTATAGGAATTTTCCATGTGGATGACACTAGCCTAAGCCTAAATCATACACCACATGTAATAGCACTGCATGTGAACAGAGACGGGTTAGCGCAACAAATGTCTTCTTGTTGTACTTCTGCATTCGTGCGGGTAGATCTTAAATCAAAGTGAGACTGACAAACGTTGCCCATCCTACCTGACTTGTCTACCTAACGCGGAGAAAGTCCTGATGTAACTTAAGATGATTACATTTGTACAAATGACAACGCTTTTTCCGCGAATTTGCCCAGAAAGCAATTACCTCAATAGCCATTGGTTTGACACATCGAGTGTTACATGCAAAACAAATTGCTCCCTTGAGTTAATAAACTGTACAAAATTTTTACTCTGTGTTGCTTTATTGCTCTTTGGGATCCTCTGGCGCAAGAGTGGCGATGGCAAGGACGAGCGGTATATCTCACATCATGCAACAAGCAAATGATGGCTGTGTCGCCGCATCGATTGCGAATGAAACCATTATGACCAGAAAAGTATCAGCGGATGTATCAAAGAAGCTCTAAATCCTGGTCCGTTCCTGAGGATGCAATTTAGATGTCCCCAAGCGAGCATAGAGCCCACGTGGTGGCTTCCAGATTCAGCACTTAAGGGTTTACGCTAGAGCTATTTTAATATTTTGATCGTTCCTCCTATTTTATTAGTGCCATGTCAAACGGGTTGAGACCGTGTACTGTTGTTTTAGACAGGCAGACCATCAATCATAAATCTAGACCAGGGAATAAAATAAAGTTTCCAGGCAACACGGAGCATAATAATTTACTGACTATTATCTGATAGGAGAAAGGGAAAATTTAAATATAGGAATATGAGTCCATGCAGGCTGCAAGGAATATACTGGAAATACTCAGTTTCAAATGTTACTAAATCAGTTTTGGTAAGGCCAGTCTACCACTGCAGAGAGAACGTTACATATCTGTAGGGTGATGAGTCAGTACTGATATATGATTTGGCTCGGTGAGAATTGGTTTGCTTGGATTTATAGGTGGACCTTTTGACTTGCATATGCAGCAAAATTTAAAAAAACTAAAAAGGATTTGCTTTTATGTTACTTCAGCCCAGGCAACCTTTTCTTCTGAAACTTACAGTGGCCCGTACACGACATTTTCATTTTGACTTCTAACTATTTATCGAGTTAAACCTGGGAGTTCTTACCGACCTGTGGTTTCAATCATGCAGGTGGAAACTGAACAGATAGTTACAAAGTTAAGAAAAAAGGGAACATGCCGTATATGGGCCACCGTAGAAAATTGTACATCTAAAAGTAACGTACACAGTTGCCAATCACTCTAATGGCCCAGAGGTCATTTAAAAAAAAATGGAAGTATGATATCACGTATTTATCATTAATATCTGCGATGGTGGCTGATGCATGCGGTTGTCTTACGTCTACGTATTTTCATGAGCGCCATGAGAATGATTGACCCATTATTTTACGTCATCTGGACAATATATGCGCATGGGTTCCTCGACTAAGGCTCCATAGGAACCAATGGAGCAAGATAGCCCACCCCACAAAAAATTCTTGTTCCATCAGGAACTGTCTTGGTAAATGTTGGCTATTTGTTACAATCAGAAAGACAACGCCCATTGTCCATGGTCGCCGAGTGACCGATCTCTGTTACCATTACATGGAATTAATTCAAGAACCAAAATAACCCTTCGACACCATGCAGCTTGTAACTCTATTTACAGTGAAGGAATTGTCGATGTTACTTTTAATAAAAGAAAAGAGATCTTCTGAATTTTCTCCCTCACCTAGGAATATTCATAAACCACACATTTTTGAACTCACTCCTTTTACTAGAAAGGAAAATGGACGTTGTCCAAAAGATGGCACTATCATTTTAGGTAACGGTTTCTAAGGGCTTTGTCAGAAAAAGTGCTGAGGTGAAAGTCTCTTAGGCTCGCGTGAATGTTTCGTCTGTTCACTTGAATGAATTCTCTGCTACCCAGAATACTTCAGACATTTCCTTCATTTTCAACCGTGAAAATTCGATTCTGGCCCATTGCCGAGCGTACTGACATCTACAAAGCAATCAAACTCCAGATATGCTTATTTTCACTCAGTTATAAAGCTGCGCCTATTTACATTGGTTATTTGATAAGATCACATTTGGCTGATGAGAAATGTTAATTTGTAAAACTACCAATGCTGGAATGAAAGTATTCAGTCTTGCATGCTCGTGTAATGCGTAATGGTGGCCAAAGAAAATCTTCATTTATTTCCCTATAGTTCTCAGCACCAGTAGTTCACACCCTACTTATATATCATTCTGAAGCTGATCTATTTTCTTGTTCAGCAGCAATTGGAGCGATAGAGATGCGGTAGGAGTGTAACTCAGCGTGCCTAGTTGCCATCAGCCAGGCACGCCAGACAGACACCATTGACCGTGAACTGGGGCGCTGTCTAGACCAGACCTTCTCACTCAGTCCGCTACTCGTGGCCAACCACTAAGAAAGGGGGCAATGAATCGAGTAAGTTTCTGCTCCTGTTCAGCGCCTTTACGAGGGAGATGAAAATTGGCTGATTATATTAGACACGATAATGAGGGCTAAAAGTGATTGATCATGACATTTTGGGGCAAACGTGGCCTTTAGGCTGACAATGTTACCGCCAATACATTCCGCCATTCTGTCTGCACTGTCATCGAAGGGACCCAAGCGACTTTGCAACATTACACCAAGAGGGACCCAGAACCACCTGGGAAATCTGACAGTACAGCAGGAAGAATAGCCCATGTACCTGAGTAAAACAGAATCATCATCTGCACATTTTGACAGAACTAAGAACTATCGAGGAAAAGAAGTTGTAGTTACATCTAAAGTTATATCACTGACCTTATGCTAAATTTAATATGCGAGTTCTGTTAATCAGGAGGAAAAGGGAATGGCATTTAACTACAGGCCCTGTATCTTGATGATAGCGAAGTAGCGCGTAATAAAATCGTCTCTTCTGTTTGTCGGAGTAACATTGATTGTGTTCTTCGTTTGACTGTTCACTGGAATGATAGGCTTTTATGTGTGAAGTTTCCTAAAATTGTGGTACTCACTCCCTTCATAAAACTTTGCAAATGATTGTCATGCAAATTGATCTTACAGTATGGGGATGATGGACCCAGAAAACAGACGAATATAACGACGGATGATGGGCATATACGTGTTCAATACTTTACGTCATAGAATATCCAGGTGTTTTTGGAGTCATCATTGTCGGTTTGATATTTTCTTTATTATTCCAGACAAAGTGTGTGTGTATGATCTGCTTGTATGTGCTTCGTGTTTGCCATGATCATGATTGCAGGCAGTCCTCACAGGGAATGTTATCATGTACATTCGCTGAATTGCAAAAGGATTTAGTTTATGGTCTCGAAAATATATCATAGTTTTCAAAGTGAGACTTCCGCTAAGCCGTATCTGACTATAGTCATTAATTCATTCAAACTGAGATAAGATAAAGCTTCAAAAGAATAAGGGTGTTCTGAGCCCACAGATCCACAGAATCTGATACAGTCATCACTTTGTAATATGTACGGTGTCTTATAATTTCCGTCAGTAAATCGCAAACTCGTAAAAGTGATGTCAGTGATAGAGTTTCAAAGTTAATTCGACCTCCTCAGTGTTCGCTGTTGACTACGAACGGGATATTGTATCGTTTTTAGAGTAGATGAAGATGTTAGTGGAAAGTCATGTTGTGAATGCTATCAATGAGGCGGTGCTGTGGTGTACGATGTGCTGGGGACCATTAGATGGGTCGGCCGAGGATGGATAGGCATCGGACAGTCAAGCTGGGTTCCATCATGGAGAGAAGAGGGAAAATCAGACATTCGATTTCCTGCCAGTACATTCCCAGGACGTGATTACTCGTATGGAAGTGTCTGGAATACAGTATTTCCGAACTCGGGATCTGGGAGCAAGGAGACGGACCTGAGAACAGCTCACGAATGGTGTAAGCATGTTGGGCAATACGACCAGAATGTCACGGTATACGCGCCACGGCAGACTGGAGCGTGGCCAGAAAAAAGCTCTCGCTCTGTGTCTGTCTCTCGCAGCCCCCGTTTCCGATAACCTCCCGACAATCCACTCCAACCAAAGTAGTTTATTCGATTGGTTCTATTGATAAGTCTCAAGGGGCAGAATCAGCTCATCTCGTCCTCTAATCACCGGCTTTTGGCACGTACCATTTCCCGACACCCCGAGTTATAAGTCGTCTTTGTTAGGGGATACGGCAGGCGAGTAAGAGTAAAGCCAGAGCGAACATGTCACGGGGAGCGTTAACGGCCTCCAGGCCATCCGTGAACTAGTCTTCTCATTCGGACGGCTGGTTTTTGAAAAGTGAAACGTCACATTTAAATCTTTAAAAGATTACCACACATCGTACACCATGAACTGCACCATTCGGTATGTCACGCTCTTGATTAAATTCAACATTCAACTTAAATTAATTTTCTTTGAATCACTCCACTCCAATTCATGATGTCACACACCATACCTTGCATATGTGAGGAATAAATCGTACACGTATTTATATTTTGATTTACTTATGAACTGAAAAATTCCCGTTCGAGTCATGCATAGACGTTCTAGTAGAGGTATAAAAGGTGCCTTATAGAGGTGCCTCCCTCAAAGGCACGTAGCCAAAATACGACGAAAAGAGTTCAAGACTATCCCTCATGATCATTTAGCAGTCATACATGTATGTATTGAATCCGCAAGAAGACACACGCTGTTCTCCCACGAATGAATTTCGTTAATTGCTCTAGACTCACTGACTGTGACACGAAGCCTTTCAGTACAATAAACGTCGAATCTTGTGAAAATTAGAGTCTCGCGTCTCGGAAGTTCCCGCTGAACATCACTTACAAAGATCAAAAGGATAGCATCCACTACCAAGAACACTGGTATTAATTTCGCGGAGGCGATTGACAGGCTGGAAGGTTAGATCTCGCTTACACGGTGAAATCTACAATTATTACGGTATAAATTCGTTGATATAAACCTACCGATACAGAACATTATGGTAAGACACTTGTCTCGTTAGGTATGTCGCTAAATACCATATAGAATATCCGACAAAATGACAGAAAACAAAGCTTTGGGCACATGTTCCACTCCTTAGTCCATGTTTCGTGGATCGCTCTAACAGGCGTGTATACTGAGCGTGCATGCACGGAGGCACAGACTATGAGGTACCATTTATATCACACGTGTACGTGGTGACCGATTGACAACTGCCCGGGCTGCTATGCCTCGCAAACGTGGTGCTACAACAAAAACTTGACTTCCACATCAAAATGATGTAACACAAATCCCATCAGGCTTTCATTAAAAGCCGTTTGCTCTGATTTTATCAAGCAAACTGCTGGAATTGAAAATATCAATATGATCCCGTTCATTTCACACTTGAGTGTATTTCAATTTGCCTCACCCGGATCAAGTTTCCCGCATGTGAAATCGAGGCCAGTGATAAATGAGCCTCGTTTTCACACTTGGTTGCCACTGACTTGAACTTGCTCGCACAAATAGTCGGGCAAGTTTTCCGTCACTTTAGTCTTCAATTATTTTATACCACTTGTATCTCACTTTGAAGAACACTGGGACAGTGAACCTTGAAAAACCCAGAATCTCATTATTTGTTTCTGATGTCACATTGTATCGTTAAGTGAGATGAATGTAATGTGTTAATCATGTTAATAATAGTCGTCATTGGACAGAGAAATGAAGTCCAATATTTTCTCCAATTTGCCCATGTCATTTTATAAACGTCCAAATTACATTCGCCTGGAAATAAATATGGCGTAAATTTCCAACAAATGGATCGGTACATGGACATGTGTAGGAAAAAATTGTATACATGCTGTAGCAAATGATTGATAACACTGCAACAGTAGTCAATAATCGTTCGCTATAAATTCAACTTGTGAAAGTATTCTGTTCACACTGTATGATATCTGTTGACGAATTGGCTGCCAGAGAGCCATTTGGCTGCCAGAGAGCCAGTCTTATGTAGCATTATAACAACAATCATATCATACATACATCAAATATACATATACGTCATATATACATCAAAGTGTGAGACGGACTATTGCTAATGGCTAATCTAGAAACAATCATAAGCCAGTGCCCATCAATGGTCATTAATAAAGTACTTGGCTACTTCTTCCTTATACCGTCCCCTGCGGTTGGCTGAAAGGAATAAAATTTCGAAAACATTTTTTATATATCAGATAGTTAAGTGGAAATATACAAAAAGTGTTGAGCAAAAATAAAATTAAAGAATGAATGTTTAAAAGCTTGCGTATTGAGTTCTGATTGGTTATCACACTTTGTTTATCTGTTTTATTTATTTATTTACGTTTTCCCAGTTAAACGGGGACTAATTAATGGTTTACTAATATTTATTTATTTATTTATTTCATTACTGTTTTACGCCCTGCTTAAGAATATTTCACTTATTCCACGGCGGCCAGCATTATGATGGGAGGAAACCGGACAGAGGCCGGGGGAAACTCACGACCATCCGCAGCTTGCTGGCGGACCTTCCCGCGTATACGGGAAAGGAAGCCAGCATGAGCTGGTCTTGAACTCACAGAGACCGCGTCGTGAGAGGCATTGGCGTTTTACGAGTGAGATTACAAACTTAAAATGTATACATGTAGCATCAGTGACTGAGTCTTCACATGAAAGCATGCGTCAGAACCTTACAGCAATACTATTAGGCGAATTACTAAGACATCCCCCCCCCACACACACACACACATACTACCACCACCACAACCACCAAGCAAAAAATTCAAACTACATTTTAACACAGATTAAGAATGTCACTGAGGTTATAAATTGTTGAATTACTTTACTTGGTGTTGACTAATTTTGAAGGTTACAAATAGGTAATAACGGCTGGTGACTATAACGTTGAGCCACATGTCTACTCCTGTAATAACCTGTAAATGAAGGATACATATTTTATTGCTTGTTTAAAACGCTGTAATGTAGAAATCGATATTTAATATGTGATCTGTGAAGGCTGATACTTACTTTTGCTAACAGTGTACGTCAGGTTAACAAGGTGTCATGATTTTGTAAACTACATTGCAATAACTTTCTAAGAGGATTACAAATAATCACAATCATTTATCGCACATAAGGAGCATTACGTAACTCTCTGACCCGTGCATACCCTCAAATGTCACATCGCATTAGCTCTGACAACAAAAAAAAATAAAATAAAATAAAACAAAATAAACAGCGCATGTAAACTGGGTAGCAGATTGCTACGTGCTTAAGTAATATGCCTTTTTCTCACGAGTAAATGTATGACGAGAAAACGAACTGATACGATACGCACTGGGTCTCCTAGAGCTCCTCCATATGTGTCGTTCATATGTTAACCATCAAGGCCTTCTGGAATCTGTTTGCTAGATATCATGTAGTAAACATGTTTATACTCATTTTCATCATACTCTTAGTGACATGTTTATACTCATTTGTATTATACGTTTGTAATACAGACGTCTTTCACTATGTTGTAGTGCCACTATATTTCTATGTATAGATGTGAAAACCATAGGCACCTCTATTACCACTGAATAAATGAATGCTTATTGTTTAACGCCCTACTCAAGAATATTTCACTTATACGAAGGCGGTGTCTCCTTGGTGCAGGACGGATTTCCACCATATCTTTTATCTGGTGCTGCCTCACCGAGACGACTTGCCGAAGACACCCAACAAGCCCCATCACCCAGTCACATTATACTGACACCGGGCCGACCAGTCCACCCTCTTATTGCTGAGCGCCCAGCGAGGAAGCAGAATGTACCATTTTTTTTTTTAAAGTCTTTGGTATGACCCGATCAATGTTTGAACCCAGATCTCCCAGTCCGAAAGCGGACGCCAAACCAACTGCGCTATCCGGGCGGATTCTGAATAAGCTGATTGCTTGTAAGTTCCATGTGACATTTCAAAATGATCTTTTTTTCAGACTTCGGATCCATACTATAGGGAAAATAGCAAAACTTTGTGTACCTCAGGTTTCTCACTGTATAAATAAGATTTTTATTTTATTTTGCATATTTATCAGTTGTAGTGGGCGGTAATAGTTATTTAAAAATATTGCCATTGTGTTGACAAACTTTTCCGGAAGTCTAAACTATTTCAATTTTGAGTTTTTGAGTTTGCAGTTATAGGGCTAGAAGAACATATGTATCAGTTAGCTGTACGGTTAGAATGTTTAAGCGGGGCGTGGCTCATCATAGAGATACACGCGATTAGGTTATTGTGTAACAGGGACAAGACCGTTAATGTAGATGAGTCGAAATGATGAAGTTAAGGAATGTCCATTAGGTAAGACTTGGAGATCGGCCGCCTGTCGTGTTCATTTCCGTCTCTTGGGCTCGTCATTTAACACCACAGGAGCGTGAGTGATGAGGCACTTCTCGGGTTTGTCGTGCATCCAGGACCGGCTCCGCTAACCCACGGCAGCTGCTTAGCCCTGTCAGGACGAGCGCTGAGCACCGGGAAGTAAACACAGCCTGGCCTGTCGGAACTGAGTCGATCGTGTACGGTCTATCTGGTGCTAAGTGTGTTATATAATACGGGGCAGTCCACGTAAACACTGGATTACTTGTTGATGACTGGCTAGATTACGTCACTCTTCATCTTCGAACTAAGCTCTTTTCGAACGTTTCATCGCCACAAGTCCCCCGTCTTCACGCCAATCGCAATATCTATGATGCAGACGGGATATCTATCTGACATCATCTCGGTTTTTTATCTGCGAAAACTAAACATTTTCATGACACCCTACCGCGAATGGCCACGTGAGAATTTAAACAGAGCTACGGCAGAAAAAAAGCTTTTTAGTATATGGCTTTCTGGAGTGAGTGTTTAGTTGGATATGGCCCTCATGGTGAATCTTAGGGCTGATGTTATGGTTGAATTCTTGATGCAATATCTGTGTCGATCCTTGCGTATACATTATGCCGCTAAGTCTGTTATTTAAGACGCCAATGTATATGTGCCCGGGCAGGCAGAAATATTTAACCGATACCCAACAAAATTAAAGCCGGCACTCGGCCTTCGCACTTCAAGTGGCGCCTGGATGGAGCGAACAAGCAAATGAACACGCAAGGGTTGCATAATGACAATAGCCTTAAGTTATCTGTATAACGCTCCCCAACACGTGCCGAATATTACTTCTTGTTACTTTTTAACAGGACCAAAGTGAGCTGATCATTTGGTGTGGGAAATGATATCGGGAAAATATGCAATATTTCTGAAACCTCATTTTTAATTCTCACCTGGTAAGTGTGTCCACCCTTTTACCCAGAGCGGCCATAATACGATTTACCGCACACATTACGTGTTAATTGTGCACGCCCTTTTTCCTTAAAGTTAATACATATATGACATGATTTACAAGGCACAGTTAGATCATTTTACGGGTAAGAGATGGGATGAATTCGATGACCATTAGTGATGAGGCTAATTAAGGTAACACTACCCCGCTTGTTGCACGTGGTGGGAAGATCATCAATGTCTTATGGTCCATTGCCCACACCCATGCTGTCACAGCTGTCCGGAGACCTAAACCATTCTGCACGCTCAGCCACAGCTGACTGCTCCTGCAAAGAATGTTGCGATACTTCAATCTCAGGGTCACTTGTTATAGGTTTGGATTTCTACGCCATTGTTGCAACGCAGTTCGTAACGAAAATGCTCTTGAGTAATAAATGAAATCTTTGTGATGAATTATTACAAATCGTAACAGTAAAACGGTATTTGATAAATTTCGTTTAAAGATATTCAAGTCTATTTTGGCAGGAGACATGATTGAGAGTACAATGACGAAACTACATCCAACAATATATTTGGAAAGTTATCATACTCTTCACAAAACGGTCATATTCTTGATTTCGCTCTTCAGTTTGGAGCATTATACCATCTGTCATTACTTTCTAGTCACTCTGGTCCCTCTTGTACATGTCTAGGCAGCGAGGTTGCGAGGCGGCGAGGTTGAGAGGCATAAAGGTAGCGATAATCACCTCGCCACCTCGCTTCACTTCGCCTGGTATTACAAGGGTCCTCTATTGCTTTTCAAACTCTTAACAATGCAGGCTGTTTCCTACATACTGATCTCAAGGATCAAAATGCACATGACGGGCTTTGACATTTCGCGCATGTATTCAAATGCTTGTTAATTTAAATGTATGCATATAAAAGAGAGCAGAGAGCTCATAGCTCTGTCCCAACGTGTGCGGTGTACGTGAGGGCGACGTCATCAAGTTTTCATAACCACAGTACAACATGGCGTAATCACTGGAGCTAAGAATTATCCGGAAACAACGGTGTTTGCCAGCCGTTTTGTGGCCCTAATCACAGACCCATTATGTCGCGAAATATCACGTAATTATAGTCAGGCTTGAGTAGCGACGATACTGGTGATTTCAGATAACTATAAGCGCCCTAGTTAATTCAACATGCAGTTTTCGGGTCAGATTACCATGGCGTGACAACATAGCGACACAGTTGTTTTACAACGTTGGAAAAAAATTCCTTAAGAATAGTACGGGTCGTATGAGAGCAACAGGTGTATACATGTATAAGCCCTGGCAACACTGAACAGCTATGCATTAAATTCATGATCCTGTCCTGATGAATCAAATGGCTAAAACAAGAGTGACAAAGAGTCCTGAAAATATATAACCAAAGCATTTATTTACCTCGGATAAAAGAATTCTTCTTTATTATTTTTGTTTGATTTGTATTTTCTTTTTTTCTTCTGTAAGATATAAAAAGCAAGCAATTTTCCATTAATCTGCATATTTAATCAAACGATTCCTTCTCCGCGCAGTGTGAACAGGTTATGATGTTCAACAGATTGGTTAAGGGGGGATAACTGTGCAGGTTTTCTTGTCACTGAAAGATGATCAGAGTTATCCCGTACTGATGTCCTCCGCATTATTGACGATATTCTCTATGGACCTATATAGTAAGATTCGAAACTTGTCATTTTGCAGAAACATATGTAACTAAAACAGTTTGGCTTTAATCTGACTTGACCGACTGGTGCTTAACGCCTTATACTCCACATTCAAGAAGATTTCACTTGAATACAATGGCGTTTCATTACTAGGGGAAGCGAAGCCAGCCGGGTACGTCCTCCGTCCTTTGGCCCGTAACTGGCGAGCTTTCTCACATGTGACGCACTCCCGCCCTCAGGACCAGCTGAATTTGTATGCTATATTAGCGAAAGACAAGTGATTGCCAACGAATGTCTACATGGCCCTACAAGCGTTGGAGCTGAACAACCAACTCGTTTACAAATCCAAACGATTGAAGAAGGCCAGCCAAGTTCACCGTGTGGTAAGACGATCTGGAGATGACTCTGTAACCGTCATTAATGGTGACAAGGGCTGCTGTGCTTTCGGTTTGTACATCGTGATAGATATATATCTGCCCGCCAATGCAAATACCCTGCAGGCCTGTACGTCGCACGTGAAGAAGGACACTTGTAATTACCTGTCAAGGATCTGTGGTTTAGCCCTGTTACTTCGGTCGCTCCTGCCCTAAAACTGTCCTTCACAGTTATCCCACCATACCTGGGTCTTGCCCTTTCAGGTCACCACATCATAGCCTATGTACAGGCTTTGAACTGCAATATTCACAACACGTCTTTGAAGCACACAGCCTAAGATAAGTCTCCGGGACCCGTTTTACGAAGAAGGTGTAACTTTTTGTCAAACGTAACTGCCACGGCGCCGTATCTCTGCAGTATGTGTTATCACGACAACGATGCTGCTTCTAATATTAACTCACAGCCTGTTTGTAAAATCGAAATATTATATATATACATATATATATATAAAAAACCGCTGTCAAGAGATACATGTTGCATTATTACAGATATCGGTCTCTGTTTAAAATATTAGTTTCCTCATCCATACATTTGACCTTAAATCTGATCTTGGTTATGTAAGCGAAAAATTGGTGACGGTGCATGACCCATTGGGTTACACAACAATAAAAAGTAGACAGACAAAACAAAAAAAAACAATGGCACTGGCATGAGGGTAATATATGCTGAATATATTAGTATGTCTGATATTTTTAGTAAATGATAATTCATCTCAGAAAAAAACGTCAAGGGAACTTGTTACACCAAATCAGCAAACACCTCATATCGGTGATACATTTGGCCATATTCAGTGTAACCCATGAAGAACCGGCTGAAACTCTGCTCAAATCTTATTCTTACACCCTTCTCAAGCCGTGAATTGTTTGATTGTACATAAATGTTTGATTGTACATAAATGTTTGAGGGCACATAAGTGTCTGAGTGTACATAAAGGTTTGATTGTACATAAATGTTTGATTGTACATAAATGCCACTTATGATTCATAACCATGAATTAAATGGAATAAAAAAAAAAAGAAAAAAATTTGGAAACTGTAAGATAAATGTTACATAAGTAAGATCACTGGCATTACTCCCTTTTTAGTAACATATGTGTAACTGTATATTTTTAGCGACTATTTCTTTTCAATATACTAATATACTTAATTTTTACCTCAGGTTTCTTCATCATAGGTATTTATTTATGCATATCTAAACGTCAAGGCCAGCATTCTGGTGGGAATAAACCTAGCAGAGCCCAGGGGAAACCGATAATCATCCGCAGGTGGCAGGCAGACCTTCTCAAGTGCGGCCGGAAAGGAAGCCAGTATGAGCTTGACTTGAACTCCCAGCGATCGCTTTGGTGGGAGGCCTCTGGATCATTACACCGCGCTAGCTTGCTAACCAACTGAGCCACGGAGGACGAATAGTCGTGTGGAGAGTTGAGAAATCCAAAGTGGAAACATCTTTTTAGAAATGTTTCGAGTTAAGAACAACATGCAGCTGACACCAGAAGTTTTTGAATTGGTACAATAGTACCCACTGAGACATGAATTGTATAAAGCTCCTGCCAAAAAGCTGGACAAACATTCGGTGATGCACGACGTCAGAAACCAGCAATAAAACCAGCATGTATTGAAATTCGTGCATTCTAGGAATGTAGTAAAGTTGTGGTATATCTCAGATGACAAGAAGGTATGTGACTTTCTTCTAGTTTGTAACCTAGCTCCTCTAGAGTGCATGCAGTAGCATGGCTGTTACTTAATGTCATGCTACAGAATTTTTTACTGAAACCGCATCTTGTTTACCAGAGGTTAAGGGTCGCACATGCCATACCGCTGAAACAACGAGCGTTCCCGATGACGTATATGAGAGCGGTAAAGAAATAAGAAAAAAATTCTCCCTTCAAGGTCGACCGGGAGTGGTTCGTGGCCGAGTGGTTAGGCTGCTAGCCTTTTAATCTCTTTAGGTATCGGCTATGAAATTTTCAAGAATCCCCTGCTTCCTTTGTTCTTGTGCCTTTGTGACACTGAACAGTCAGTGGACCTCTCCCTGGTAGTCTTACCTGAAATTCCCTGCCGACCATTTGGAACTCATCAGTAAGACATGTGTCACAAGAAGAAAAGTTCTACATGCAGTGAGACATGTCAAAGGTCGGTGGTTCGCTCCGGGTACATCGGTCCCCTTCACTAGTAACATTCTGATCAGCATCGTAAAAGTGAAACGTTTTATTAGTATCCGGTTAATCGTCGACAAATCACAAGAAATCAAAGGGCGATATTGTCGTGTGTCATTCTTACAACCTCTCACGAGATGTCACCTTGTATCTCCCAGTTAAAGAGCGGAATTAGTTTCAGTTTCGAGGCCCAGTTGTTCTGTTCCCTCAAATGCACCACATGTGTTGATACCAAGGAAAGATAAGGCAATAAAAGTATATTGGGTGTGTTATTTTCTTGGTTTTATTTCGCTATTGGGAATATATATTTGAGGGGTGGGAGTTGAAGCTGATAAATTCAGTACATAAATAGTTAGGAAAATCAATTCTTTCATGTAACCTTTAAAAGCGCTTTGAGACAGCGAACGAAGCAGTCAAGGGAGGTAACTCTTCTTGTTTTGACTGCTTTCATCCAGTGGCAATGTGTCAATTATGCCATTATCAAAATCCTGTCTACATGCTATGCGGAGTGTGAATAAAAACTGGGCGAGGTTGATCCGGACTGACCAGGTCTCGACGTACTGATGATGATAAATGGTGCGATAGCATGCGAAGTTAAAGCAGAATCAGAGATGGACTGTTCACCTCGACTGTTTCATTCTGCGAAATGTGGCAATTACATCGACCAGGGATCATCACGACGGAAACTCCCTCCAGTCTACAAAACCTGAGGACGGGTTAACCGAATTAGACCATAACCAGCTGGCCAGATGGGAAAACGTGCCAAACAAATCTGTCTTTCCAGTTTAAAGCCAGCGCGGGTTACACTGGTTGACGGTAAAAACATCCATCTTTTTTTATCCGCCGAATTGCTGCGACCTTGTCGTTATGGTTTTATCAGGCGGAGAGCGCGAGCTTTCCTAGGACGTATAATATCACAAATCAACTCCGGAATAACCAGCATTCATTCCGATCCCTTTCAACTTCATGAACTTCACAGAAACTGATGGTGTTTAGGAACTCCAGGGGTACTGACATCAGATCCTGAAGTTCATTATATAGACAGCACGATTTGCTGACGCAGTTCTCTTACAAATGTAGACTTGGTTGTTTATGCTATCATCGTTTATGTTCGTATCATAAACAAATGTTTCGTGGATGCTATTTTAACAGATTAATGGATGTGCATCGGGTCGTCTTATTGCAAAGTAGAGAAGCAATTCAACAAAAGTACACTCCCACCACAATTCAGTGCGTGTGCATATAGGGCATTCCGCGTGAAGGTGTAACGAAGAGGTGTATACAGCAGTAAGAATTTGTACAGCTTTCCTCTGATATGTCCGCAGTTGTGTTACTTCTACTCGGATGTAAACGATTTTTATACACATAAACACCCTGTTTCTGTGCTTCTAATATCGTACAGAGTGAGTGCTTTCTGAGCCTTTCGGAGGTAATTCGTGATATATTGCATTATTTTGTCTATACTGACTTGCATGTTTTTCTTGAACGAGTCATATATGTGTACGCTTTTATCTCTCTACACATGCATGACACCACTGAGATCCCATAAGTGGAAATACGATGTTTGAAACTGAACCATGTTTAATGCACATGTCAGATGCTCTTGGCAATCAAATGATTAAAGACAGTAATAGAATCAGACTGTTGTCTTTAAAATGAGTCCTAGCCATTTTTTCTTGGACCGAGTGAGATAATGGTTATGTGTGTGACCGCTAAGGAAGCCATTTGCTGATTGGTTGGCCGTGGACAGGGTTTATTCTAGCCCTCCAAATAACGGCTCATCTGACACAGTAATCCATTACAGAGCCCTAGCTGCTCGGATGAGGTTCGCTAATGCACCAGATAATGCCGGATTAATCTAATAAATATTTGGTGCCACTGTCGTAATAATGTTGTAATGGATGATGATTGTAATGTAATTGTTGTGTATAAAGTCCACATACATTTATAAAGACCTATCGCATGCTGCCATTTAAACGTCATGTGGCTGGACAGACTCGGCTTGATGTGCTGATGCGTTGGCGGATTGTGCCTAATGCTGCTGGTCACAGTATTTTGGTCAAACCAAAACCGTGTTTTCTCCTGGACACCTGCCAGTGTAATCATATCGATATGATGGTGGTTCGCTGAAGTTTTATGCCTGCCATTATGCATCAAGCATGTCACACCACATGGTGAAGTCAAAGAAGCGCCATTTTTAAAGCACACAACAATAAAAAAAAAACACTTTATAAACGTGGATGCGACCCTGATCAGTGTTGGATTCTGTCCCTCGAATTAGGCCACATGCAGTTACCAGTTACCAGCTCCGGATAAATGAACATGTGACACACGAGATCACAAAAGCTCCTCTATGGAGGAGTTTTTCAAAAGGCATTTATAGGTGTCAGAACTAGAAGGGTAGGGGAAGCTGGGGACAAGGGTTTTGTCTTGAAACCAGTTTTAAAGCAATGGTAACTTATGAAATATTGTTATAAAAACGAACTTTCCCCGAAAATAGAAAATCAAATCAATTGTTCATTTATTTATTTATTTACTTATTTATTTATTTGATTGGTGTTTTATGCCATACTCAAGAATATTTCACTTATACGACGGCGGCCAGCGTTGAAACCCACGACCATTCACAGGTTGCTGGCAGACCTTCCCCCGTACGACCAGAAAGGAAGCGAGTTGGAGCTGAACTTGAACTCACGGCGACCACATTGGTGGGAGACCCCTGGGTCATTGTGCTGTGATAGCGTTCTGACTACCTCGGCCAAAAATTGATGATGGATAAATTCTCTTGATGTAAAATGAAACGAAGAAAGTAACCTGCGGGGGCATAATAGCCAGATTTGCATCATAAATATCAAATATTTTATTCGAAACATATGCGTATGACCAACTGATTTTTACCTCGATGGCTGCACTCCAGGGCTAACGCTTTAGTAAATTTAAAAGCAACACTGATAAAGACAACGGATTTGAACTCAAAAGAACTGTATTAATACATTCTTTTGTGGAGTTTGTGAGAAGCCCTTATATAGTTGGATGATGTAGAATGTATGGATAGATCAACAAACTCTGAAACGCGGTGCGAGATATCTGTCTATATCGGCGTAAGATCCCTCAGCTGCAGCGTCTCATCCACCACTACGCTATCGTGTTTGCTTTTCTCAAAGCATTAGCAAATTGAGGAAAGTTTATTATCTGATGTTCAGAGACAGCATCATGGGAGAGAAAATGGTTAGGCACCGATATGTACACACATTATAGGCCTATACGAAATTTGCTTGAATGTGCTGCTGTTCCTGTATATCACTTAATCGTTCACAAACTACTGACAGCTAATGTCGCACGCTATCACATCAAAGCCATTTGGGTAACGAATGTACATAGGCGCTGTCTACTATTAGGTGACATTCATAAATTTTATAGCTTTCTCGTTATTTTATTTATTTATTTTTCTGATTGTTATTTTACGCCGTACTCATGAATATTTTACTTTTACCACGGCAGGCAGCATTACAGTGCGAGGAAACCAGACAGAGCCTGAGGGAAACCCACGACCATTCTCAGGTTGCTGGCAGAATACCCATTCTGAACAGTCGTACAGCCGTGTGAATACTCATACACATATGCAGTGGCTATTTCCAGACATATCCCGATGGGAAGACCCTGTGGTCAGCACGCCCCACACACTTATTCATTTTTGCTGAGTTAATGCGTCGCGTTCTGTTGTGTCGTCTGACCATGGGGCAGTAATCTAGCCGAGCGGACCATCCGTTAAGCCGCTTCTCCGCTGTTTGATGAAGTCCAGTGTGGAGACCACCGACATCCCTTACGTGAAGTCAACAATATGAGCTGAATTTATTGATAAATAATCGGGTTGTTGTCGTTAAGAGCATTATTGTAAGGTCCTTATCAGGGATGTTGTCCTAAATGTCAGGGATATGATACTGACATAGACACAGACAGAGAGGGGTTGGCGCCCTGTGGATGGGATGGGATGAGATCACAGAGAAGATACAACAAAGCTTTAACAGTTATCACATACATAAAAAGTTTATTTATATATTTATCTCATACACAGCCTATGCGTTGTAGACATTTCGTGCTAACGTTTAACCTGGCAAAACTGCTAACAGTGGAGCTTCTTTTTCTTAATCAAAAGGTTTGTGATTGTATTGTTTGATGATACTTCTCGCTTTTAAGGCATTTTCCTTTTTCGTTAAAAAGTCACTTCGTTTTGCTTGGTCATTAACGTCCACACACAGCTGATCGCTACCACATATGGGTATATAGTCTTGACAATCTGGCATAACTTGCTGCATAACTAAACGAGACAAGCAATAACTCTTGTACTCTAGCATCAGTAATGCCCGTAGAGTTAACATATCCATAAATAATATACATATTAAAATAAATATGGTCACATGTCTGTGAATGAAGTGTTTATCTCAGGACTCCCAGAAATTCATTGAAATTGTTTGCTGTGTCATTATCTGGAACAACTTTCATATCTGGTATCTGTACCATTTACAGTGTTAAAATGATTTTAACATTTTAGAACGTTATAAAGTAACACGCTTTATAAATTTTATGAACTTAAATGCCGATGCGGATGGAGCAATATGAGTTAATATGTATTAATATGTAATATTTCGCTGTCTGGATTGTTAGATGCTAGGTTTTCAATGTGTTTTCAAACAAAAAAGCCAGCAACTTGAACAGAAGGGAGAATGTATGCAAGAATCCAAGGTAATACTGACAAGGTGATATATATTGGTATACCAATATAGTGCAGGGTGTCAGGGCTAAGAAGATACATAGACATGAGAAGTCCATCATGTAGAAGGAACTGCCCTCTGTCTGACCACACTGGGATGACTAGGGAGAGGGTGTGCTTTCCACAGTGGAGGACAAATAACCCTGTCTATGAACACCAGACAATGTGCTGGTGAGAGATGATCTTTGAGAGATTGTTTGGTCAATATCATTGGACATGGATACGGCGTCAGTAGATAATTCAGGGTTGCCTATTTCCCTTGTCCATTACTCACACGCCCACATTATGCTATAATGAATGAGTCCGAATATCAAGTACGATTTGTCCAAAGCGTATGGTGTCAAAATGCCAACTGGAAAAATAGATAAATATGGTTATTTCTGTGTAATTTCACTATTATATGACCTTCGAAATGACCTACATTGATGATGTACTTTCCGTGACTCCCCCAACAATCCTCTGACAAACGTTAATCATGTGATGACCTTCTCCCTATGGATCAACCAGATATGGGTCAATCAACAGTCCACCAAGATACATCAGCTTGCCCAAGTCGCTATTCGAGCTTCAAACTGACAAAAACAACAAATACAGTGTGAAAACCTATGTCTTGATTATCGCTCTGTGGAGATACGGCATTAGAGCTTGGTATTACTATTTTCGCGAAACAGACACTCGTGGAGGTTTTCATAGGTCTGAAGAAATACGTTTTGATTTATACATGAAGCCATATTTAATTTCTTAAAGTTGAATTACTGTTAAGACAAATCTCTTGTCAAAATTTTCGTTAAAAAAATTTAACGCCCATGAACATTTTGATGTGTAATTTGTTCATATTCTGTAAATAATTTTGGAATCCGCTTTGCCCATACTGTCAATAACACAACTTCAGCTGCCTTCATTTTCTTAAAACGTTGCATTTTTAGAGCCAAAAATTAATTTTTCCTGCCATGTTAAGAAGAGGATTATACGTTGTTCGATCAGGCCCTTAAAAACAGAGTGTTCAGAGATGAAAAAATAAGACATTACGTCACAAAGCATATAGCAGTGTTTGTTATAGGTGCTGCTGTTATATTAATTTTCTTTTGTATATAAATGCACAGGAGATTTGGCAAGGATTAATGACACTTTTTCATTTGCTTTATTACGAAGAGAGAGAACTAAGGAATAAAATAGCCCCTACCAAATCATTCCCCCCGGAATTTTCCATAATTGTCATTCTTAAATTTTCAATCAAGCAAGCAAAACATAACTGGCACCATTCCTATACACAAAACAAACATATTATTAAGAACTCATTTATGTGCAAACAATATTTTACCTCGGCAGTTAAAACGGTATTTTGGTCCAATCTTGGGATTTGGCGCAATTCTTCTGGATTGTATTCCCAGCTTACACCTAAATTAAGAGAACAAAAAAGACAAATACAGATAAGCATTGTTCGACTTAGGTTGCCTTTGCTATGCTTACAAAGGAACATCTCTTTCATCTTGTTTTCCATCATCTAGCCAACGTGTCCAATTAAGGCAGTTCTTCAGTCCCAATGGCGACAAATTCTCAATGGGAGACGATGCATGCTGAAGACACCAGACCTTCCACCTAGTGACTCAGCATTCAGACCTTTCTCCCTTGCATGCAAGTAGATAAAAGCCCACACTTGTTCCAGGTCAATTCAAAGATAGGGTCAACAAATAGACGTCTTTCTTACGCGTAAAGTGTGTCAATTGTAATAGTAATCCTGTAGTTCTACTGAGGAATCTTACGTAATACACAAGTAGTGTAACTCCGAAAAACGAAGACGTCCTTGAACATTCTCCCGATGGTGGCAAAAAAGTGGCAAAAATGCCGAAATAAAAAGTTACAATCAAGCCTTCGTTTTTCGGAGATACTCTGCTTGTGCATTGTAATAGAAAAGTACTGTCTTGCATGAAACGATTACAGTTCTGTACATGCTCTTGGAACTCAGAAAGGATTTTGTACATCTTGCTATTCAAGAAGTGAGAATGCCTTCAGATATAATCTTTGGTGCTATCTGGTGCCAAATGCAATCACGTCATGTCCGACGAACTCTTGTTGGCTCCACGCTGCATGACTTGCGCTCAAACGTTTTCCCAGCTAAGAATTCGCTTGTTTTATCATTTTTACCCATGAGTGTTCCTGTAGTATATGAAATGCTTTAACATTTTCGCTGGCAGACATTCCCATTAAACGTCGATCAAGCCGTAATTAGCGAGACGTTAGTAAGCAGTCATCTATTGTTATACAAACCTACGGTAACTTTATATTTTGTCATTTTACTGGTTACAATTGATTGATCCCCCGAGGTGGGCAGGTATTATCAGATCGGACTGAAATAGACGTTATGTTCATGTATTTAAATGTCTTCTACCAAAAATCTGTATGTTTTGTCGCGCTTTCAGGTTTATTCTGTGTACACTCAGCTGAAGGTTGATTCCAAGGTTGAAAACTGAAGTACGTCGTTAAATGAAAATGAACAAATGAACAAATCGAACGTGTAAGTACGCATGCATTTCAGTTGTGATGTTCCATCAGAGATCAATATTCTATCACAACTTCTATCCTCTTTAAGCGTCTTGTCAGTACTTGATGTTAATCAAAATCCGAGCACTGCACGCTTTACGTTTGCAACAAAAACTTTCTTTTCTTATTACTTGCCAGTATTATTGCAACCAAAGATACGTTTATTGTGCAAGCGTCATTATTAAAGTGTATAATACTATTAATCACGTTACTTAATTTGATAAAGGTGATTTCTTTCGTGCTTTGTTTCTTAACCAACTCAATGGGTTGTTAGAAACACAATGCACGGACTCGAGAATTGCTCCTTTATGATCTAAACCGCGATTACTCTGCTAAGTGGGACAAAGGAATATTTCCCTGGAAACTTGGCTTTGGGACACAGCACAGACGTGTCCTTTGATGTTTCCAGCACGAATGTTTTACAAGTCATTACTTCAGTAATTACCTTGAATAAGAGGGGGAACCCCCAGCGGAATGAATATCAGTTGATGACTGCTGTGTTTTAAGACCTTCACATTATAGGCTCATATGAACTCAACAAAATTTGATTTACATGGAAGTTCTAAAGGAACGAACAAACCATGAAAGAATACTACAGATCGGTAAATCAACATCTTAAGCTGTGTTCGTGAGCTGTGCACGTTCGCTGTTGGAGCCTAACGGCGTGGTCGTCCGGTGTTTGTTTGATTTCCAGGTGATAACTGCACAATACTCTAACATTGAACAACATTATATTTTTGGCCTTTTGGACGGCTATTAAAAAAACAGCAAACGTTGGTGCATGTAAAGGTATGAGTAACACAGACCACGCCTTGGCTTAAACCCACAGAACTGATGTCAGAATTGAAAAATAAAGGTGGTCTGGGGTCATTTCCAACCAGTTGTGTTTCATGGTATTTCAGTCTGTCTTAACAGTTAAGACGTTTTTCACGTCCGTGACTTGGCAGAACATTCATTCTACATCACGTTTTTACACCAAGTGTGCAGGAAACCAGTGACACCTTTGTTGTTGTAGGTAGCAGTGATATTACAATGCACTTATTCTACGTCGTGTATGCTCGATAGCAGTAATAATAAGTAAACTTATTCTGCAAGGTGTGTGCGCGATAGCAGTAACCTTGCAAGGCGTTTATTCTACAGCGTGTCTTCGATAGCACCAACTTGACAATACACGATAGCAGTGACCTAACAAGACGCTCATTCTATTCAGTGTGTGTGCGATAACAATGGCTAGACGCTTACTCTACCCAGCGTGTGCTCGATAGCAGAGACATGACAGGGTGCTTATTCTACATCATGTATACGCAACAGTACTGATCTCATAAGACCGTCTCCACACCGTGTGAGCTTGATAGCACTAACATGACAAGACGCTTATTCTACACCATGGGTGCGCAGTAGGAGTGACATGACAAGACATTCATTCCACACCGTGTGAGCGATAACAGTGACATAACAAGACACTTATTTTACACCGTGGGTGCGCGATAACAGTGACGTGAAAAATGCTCATTCAACACCGTGTGTGCACCGTAGCAGTGACATGACAAGACACTCATTTTACACCGTGTGTGCACCGTAGCAGTGACATGACAAGACACTCATTTTACACCGTGTGTGCACCGTAGCAGTGACATGACAAGACACTCATTTTCTCCCATTCGCCTAGTTGTATAGTCTACATTCTCGAGCATAATTACACATTGTGGAATGAGTCTAAGAGGAACTGGCGCCTAAAGCTTGTAATCGGTAAGCTGTCAAATAGATACCATTAGGTGGGTTTGTCTGGAAAGGCCCTCAAAGGGTTAAATCCATTTAGACCCATTGGCAATCTAGAATCCAGAGAGCAGCGCGAAGCCAGTTTGTACATCCATCCAATAATCTTAGATACTGCTGGCATAGCCATTACTCTCGTATAACATTGGGCTCTTTCTTCGATTCCAATACGATTTCATTACTGCTTTCTCTCCTGCGCCTCGTGGCTGACCAATCCTTGCACACACGACCTGCAAACACGCCAAAGTTAACAGATAGCTTCTCCTCTGGATTAAATTTGTGGGGGAAACTGTAAGTCTGATAATCACGTACGATTTCATACACGCAAGCCTCACATTACTCCCTGGTCAGGCACTATCACGCCGACCCCTGGCCGACAGGAGACGCCACTACGATGAAAGTCAGTCATCTGTACAGTTGTAATTGATGTTGTGTAATGACCAGTCTCCAGCCTGACAATAGTCCACACTGATCGCTTCAATGACTCATACTTGCTTTCGGTTCAGACCCATCAGCCATCTACCGAGAGATTAGCGAATCTAAATAGAACTGATTTAAGCGATGAGCAATTGCCTCGACCGATTTTAGCCGGGACACATGGGAAGGGCTGAACTCACAGAGCAGAGCGTTGAAAAACGTCAGTGACGTTCAGCATAACCGCATAACGTATAAATAACCCCAGGCATGCTCTGGACAGTCTGAACGGAGCTCCATGGATTTCTAGTTTCTGTGCGTAATACATCATAAACTGAGAACAGTACTATAACCTTTAATAGATCTTGATTTGAAAACAATTGATTACCATGATTCCTGCAATGTTTTAAGGTGTCCTTGAACACCAATTAATACATTCGTACAAGAAATGTCCCATGAGATTACTTCCACCATTTTTTATATTCCAACACAAATCCTTGTTGCCAACATCAGGTATTTTATACATACAATCGACGGCTTCGTGTACATGGGCATCATGCAAGGTTGTTACATCAATCCACGATACGTTAGTGATTTGTCAGCAGTAATTATATTACACCAGCGAAAGACAGTTTAGTATTTTATCAGCGTCAGGCATGTTACCTCAACGGCCAACAATTTAGTGTTTTGTCAGTGTCAGGCCTGTTATACGGCAACTCCCGACAATTCAGTGTTTTTCGGCACCAGTCTTGTCACATCAATGAAAGACATTTTAGGTTTTTCTTAGTATCAAGCTTGTTATGCAGGAACTGTGGACAAATTAGTGTTTTTCGGTATCAGACTTATTACATCAGCGCGATACACTTTAGTGTTATATCAGGATCAGGCTTATTATACGGCAACTGCCGACAATTTACTTTATTGCCCACAACGGATTTGTTACATCAAAGCTTGACAATATAGTGTTCTGCCAGAATTAGGCTTCTTATATCTATATCTATAGACGTGTAGAGCGGGAGTATAATGGTCAGTCAGAATATGAATAAGTTTTATTGCCTTGCCAAGGATATTTCACAATCGAACGCTTTACAGTCATACAGTTGGTATCTTAACGTATATGTACGTTATGATATCATTTTAAACGTCCATCTGTCTTGGTTTTATTGATTGCCCAACTAATGAAAATCTGTCAAGAAATTCCAGAAATGGATTATCAGATACTGTATTCATGCATGTCTCTGTCAAATGTATACATTACATCTTCCTTTTTGTCAAATGACATGCATCCAGTTTGTTTGTTTGTTTTGTTGGGGTTTTTTTCGCACCACTGGTACAAAGTGAAAAGGTACAACAGTTTCTTGTTATACCAGGTTGGTGAAAGATGTGTCCAGCTTGGAAGCTTAGCATGAAATGACCTATCTAGTTCTGTGACGCATACAATTGAGTAATTAGTAATTGGCGCTTGATACGGTTATTATGGTAGAAAAACACTCCGTGGACTTCATCCCCTGCAAAAACGTAGCAATCGTAATATATATAGTCTATAGTATTATGGTATAGTATACACAGGTTTTTAAAAACACATATATTTTAAAAACCTATATATACTATACTATTATACTATATATATTACGATTGCCACGTTTTTCCCAATCGCATGCATGGTGACCTAGAAAACGTTTTATACGTTATATTGCAACATTATATAGAAATAACTGAGTAAATGTCATTGCATTTATCGACATTCAATACGGGAATCGTGTTATAATGAATAACGAAGTCCAGTTAACGTCACTTTGCAAAGCGTACTAACCTTATATATTCGCTGCATAAATGATAAAATGTTTTTGCAATGAATTCTTAATAATTTATCATCGGTTATGATTGACTTAGATTTACGAATAATAAAAGCAAGTATTGCGGATAACGATAGTGTTTCAATCCTAGAGGCTTTAGTTTATGTATATTCTTCCAAGAATTCATGCATATTCACAGCAACGCATTATTTTGTCTTATGGTCCCTGTATGACTGACTCGAATCCCTCATCAGCCACTGGATGATCGCTGAGGTCGCGGGTCGAATCCAGCAACCGCTAATTTTTGTAGCTTAGTAGGTCTGTCAGGTACCTGCTGGACGGTGGTAGTTTACTCCCTTCATTGTTTGCTTCATCCACGTCGTAAATGAATTCCGCACTAATTGCCAATCAGATAAAAAGCAGCACAAACAATTTGGTAATATACTACACATTCATTGTTTTCTTTTCATGTTTCGAGGCCTGAAGCCGAACTGGCGAAACCTTTCACCTTGTCACTATGCCCCATGATAAATGTATTCGCATGAATGATGTACATGTGCAGAGTGTTGTTGTCATCAACGACGAGCGCGCTGAGTAACGCCTATGTGTTGTTCTTAAGCTGCTTGCCTCGTTATGGTGATAATACCTTCCATAAGTACATGGAGAAGCCTATGAATGGCTGATGGGCTATAATCTTCGGTTATGAGTGCCCGATAGAAGAATCACTTCAGTGAAGCCAACTCAATATCCAGCCTCGTATTACAGAGCATAATACAGTAAATAACCTGCCTGGTCAAAATCAATACGGTCAAGTCCTTAGTGGCATATATGCAATTGTTATATGGTGGCGGATATATGCAGACCACATTAAGAGACCGTGGGTCGTTCTGTACACGTAACCTTAGCCCCATCAGCAGTTGAGAATTTACAGAGAAAGCTAAAAGCTCTACGCAAAGATCGTTTGCATCCTGACTTCCTTGTCAATCGGCACCAGCTTACAAAAGAAAAATCGATCGGTCTGTGGCAGCCAATCGTGCCCTGTCCTTCTGATAGCGTTCAGAAAACGACAGCGTCAACAGATACGCCTTTAACAAACACGCAGATGCAATTTTGTGAAGCCCACGAGTAGAGTGCAAACATGCAGCAGATGCCAGTTTTTGCAAACTGCACTCATGACGTCTTGGCAAAAAGGAACCAAAAATCAAAAATATATTTGCCTGCTAAATGAACTCCCTAAAGTTATCTAGTACTTGTGAATAGATTGAGAAGTTTAAAAAAGTTATAATATACAAAAATGTTTTTGCTGAACAAATACAAAGTAAGATGGTGTTGGTTAGGAGTGATGGGTACAGAAACGTTCTATCTGGAGAGTCGCCTGCTATGTGTGTATCAGCTCTTCTCAACATCTATTCTATACGCTGCGGCGGTATGCAAGTAAATCAGAAAAGTGACCGTAAGACTGATACTTAACAATGAACACCATCTATTATGCACAGTGTTTCTTGATATGCGCATTGAGTCCGTTTATATTGTGTGAGAAGAACTGTCATTTGTTGTACTAAGCTGTCGCATCGTTGTGTCATGCATTATCACGCTTGTGACGTATGTCTTCAGTATCTGTTTTCATGGACGTTACGCCTGGCTCGAATTGCACTGAACTGCTCCGAGACTGTGCATGCGTTACTGTCGGTCCGCGTTTGCCAGTACAATGGACCGTAGAACGTGACCCTGGAAAGAGTTTGCCAAATAGATAAGAAATGATCTGTGTTAAATATATGCGTATTAAAGGGTTTATTCAAAGAGCCCAAATCTGAAAAAATGATGTGTGAGCTGCCACACGAAAGCGCCATCTATCGTGTTTAATGGGTATTGATGGTTCCTATATCCACTCCTAGGCGCTCAGGTTTTTTGTGTTATTCGGCGGTTTTCATTGGTTCCGGAATTTCCATTAGCCCGGTCCATGGGCTTTTACATATTTCATGGCTGCCGAGGGTTTTAACTGTCTCCCAGGGATTTCACAAGGCATGGCATTTTTGAGACATACTTCCTCCCGGTCGTGTAACAAAAACTCGCATGGGTTTGCATTCTAAGCCAGCCATTGAACATTTCTTCACTGTAGTCGCGTGTATGCTTGCATGTATCTAACCTTCTTTACTCTGAATTTTTGCTGATGTTAACTATATATAGCTTTTTAAAAGAGAACCAGAATGAGCGAGAACTGTAAAACGCGTGATGAAAGCGCTGACCAACAAGAGTCATCAGCACGGTATCATCAGCACGGTATCATCAGCACGGTATCATCAGCACGGTATCATCAGCACGGTATCAAGGGCGGTGCATTTTGCCAACTTGGAGACATCGCTACAATTCAGTAGAGCAGCTCTGAAATACTTTTAAAGTCGGCATTTACACATTTAGGCCTGTCTAATGTCATCTGCCTGCATACATCGATTAAAGATCTTTGCTACTGAATACCCTCGTCCTTATATATGTCATTTACATTGACGCCAAATCTTGTTATGTCAAAATAAAACAATGCTTCGTGGGGATCGCCTTTAAAACACAAATGGTTGAATAATCAGTTTAATGGAGACGTGGAGTCCATTCTATAAGAGTGGTGACAATGAGTTATTTTCCAACTAGAAAAGCCTATGTCGGTCTAATGTCGTTTCGGTATCAATTGTTGTAACGAAAGCAACAACATGGCGCCAACATAACATAATGTTCTTCATCATGTACTCGTCCAGCCATATTCGGTTAAACTCATGAGTGTATGAGAGTAATCCGGTTTGCGTAATCGGGAGTGCTATCCGGTAGGCCTATGTTCTTGTTTTAAACACCATATTCATCCCCATGCCATCTACGTGAATTACGCCAGCTTCAAGAGTATACAGTTTACACGTTAGACAATGTCATGGGTCAATAGAGACAATGTTAGAGCGACTCAAAGCATTGCTTTGTATTAAGAGAAGCTGCATGTCAGAACGCAGTAAAGGCCATGCCATATATCCCTTTCATTTAAGCATTCTAATCGATGTAACCACGTAGCTGTCATGGCGACGTAACGCACACAGTGGTGGTTTCCATGGTTACTGTGCACGTAACGCTAAAATGTCTTTGTGGACGCTGGTCGTGGAGTGTCGATAACGGACGAATATCGTCGGCGGTAAAGTGATATTTGTTTGCCAAGTCTTGAAAAGTTTTGAAAAATGTTTGAAATTCAACTTGTGCAAGTCACGTCTCTTGGGACTTGTAATATAACACAAATAAGGGTAAATATTCCTTTTACGTTGTGGTTTGCAGTTAACCCTGGCTGTCGCATCAACTGTAAATCGAGCTCCAACGTTGGTGAGTCGTTCGTTATTCGATCTCGACCTTGATAATTCTTGGCAATATTGCACCGATATCAGGCTGCCAGCTTTCACTGTAAGGTACCCAGTCTGGTACAATGCTATTAGCAATATTGTATGCCCATTTTCGTATCATGACTTTTCGTACATTACCGGAATGTATACATATATAGCGGCATATAGATGGGTACGGTGCTATTTGCTGGATCACACTTTTTCGCATTTCAGACAATTAGGGGTCCCGGATACCCATTTCCAAAAGGCGGAAAGCAATTACAACACAGATCTTTGTTATTCGATACTTCTTCTAGTATCTGCAGGCAAAAACGCCTGCAGATACTGGAAGAGAAGCGTAAAAGTTTGCACCACAAATATAACCCATCACGTCTTCCCCACACTAGTCAACGCCGTTGGATTATGCAAGGCGGAATCTTGATTTGCTTAATCAGTTCGATGCGAGGACATTTGGCAGAGCAATAGTTAATGATTGCTCATGGATACAGCGTCTGTCTCATAGACACGAGCTCTCGGCAACTGTTCAATTGTCATCGGTCTGCTTCACGTTCATATATCACCAGACTCTATCAAAGTTAGTCTTCAATTTACAGTTTCAATTTACCCTCTTTTCACAGCTGCTCCCAAACATTCACGATCAACTTCTATATGAAGTTTTCTATACCTCCAGGTTTTATACACTTTCCGCTTTGTGCCATTCCAAAACTTTCGACATTAACCTTTCTTAAGGTTCATTTTGCAACAATATTTCATCGTTTAAATGAGAATCCTGTATATTTTGGAGCCAATTCATTGATGAAAGTTTGCAAATGTTTGTTTCATTTGAGGTTGACTGATTGAAAAAGCCATAGTCTCTATTTACAGTGTTCTCTGCGCGTTAATTGAGATCCACTTCATCGCATCCTCATCTCATTTTCAGAGGGAGGACGAAGTTGCGGACACGAGTGTCTTCATCCGGGTACTCTAGGACACTGCCTTCCGGTTTGACCAATTTGACAGGAAGTCCTGGCAAACTCCGCCAAGCCTCTCTGTTTGTTCACGTTCACAACTTAGCATACCATTTGTTCATGTCGACAGCAACTTAGTCTTTTCATGCTGTATTCTGACCGTGAATTGATATATTTAGCTGGAGGTTACCGGCATCCATGTCTACCATGTGCCAGGACTTGCTTGTTTAAGCTAAACAAGCAAAAACTTCCAGGGCGAGCGAATTATTTCTATTCTCCATAATAGAGCCAATATATTTTGTTTGTCTCAAAAAGAAATCGTTTCTGGAAAGTTATTTACACACCATCCCATGCCATATAATCCACGCTGTTTGCAAAGAAATTCCATTCATTTTACTTTCGAGTAACGTCATGATTCAAAATAACGCCCCCCATACACTGCAAACTCAGCGAGTGGACATTTTGATATCCATTACCATACTGAAAAACTTTTTGGGGAAAAAGATTGCATAAGATTATATGGAGTATAGAAAACAATCTCTTTGGGGACTGTTTTTCTTGTCCGGGTCTTCTCGAGTCACAGCATGGAGTGTAACTTTTTACAGGAACTTAACTGGAAATAGTCCCACTGACTTCACATCACGTCTGACCAATTCATCTTTAGTTCTCGAGTTATCAGTCGTGTTGTAACACGTGTAGCGATATTTCTGCCAGAGAGTGTGTGGTATACACAAGGCGAATCCCCCTAACGAAATGTCATGCATCCATAACTTGATAACTGGTTGACCTTCCTAAGTAACACGAACCGTATTGGACACCTGTACACATCAGCAATATGGTTGAATTCAGCAAATAGCCACCCTCGCCGACTAATCGTGTATGGACGTGGACACGCCTGTAGCTTTGCATATATCTGCATTCACAAATTAATGGATACTTGAAAACGGGTGTAGATGTTTATACAATGACTTCGTCGGAACACGAGATCAGCGAGTTGTCAGCCTTCTCCACGTGTTATACAGAAAGGTAAGACATCTCTGTTGTATACGTCCAGCCCTAAGGAGCCGGTGACAACAAGGAGAAGTCCCTGACTCTAGACATGAACCATAAATCATGACCAAAACTCACTCAATTACTCCAGTTCCTTACAAGTACACATCGACCGGATCCGTTTCCATTCTCACTGCATGGCATATGTTTGGATGACCAAATGGAAACTGTCGCCTGTATGTGACAGCGAACCTGAGCATTCTGAAAAGGCTGGTTTGGCTGTCACAGGATTGGTAATACAACTGACCAGCTATATACATTTTCCTTCAACTTCTTGATGGATATGATTAATTATATACGCTATATACATTCTCTATGCATTTATTTGGACAGATGTACATTTCGGAACCCACATTCATTGTGATCGAGATACCGGTGCAATAACCAGTCGATATATGGCTCGTGTATGGCTGTCATTGTGGAATTGTGTGGCGATCGCTGGAGATTACTTGCCGTCCACCATAATCAGAAATCTATTGAACTCGTTCTGCGAGCGAAACACTCATCAGCAAATTCACCAGCTAAATGCCAGACACCGATGGCTTTCTCTGGTCTCTCTGTATTGACCTACTCATCATAAAACTGATGCCGTCACCAAAATCTAATATTCTTGTGTAAGGGGTTAAGTCTGAATAAATGAACCATAAAATTAACATGCTGTACATATACGTACAGAATGCACCATAGAGTATCGGTCTTCTGTATTAATTTATTAAAGCTCTGTATTCATGGAACTAATGCCTGGTGTCATTTCCCGGTTTTGTAACTTAAGCTCACAAAATAACAATTGAAATGGAGAAAGAGTGAAACTCTCCCCTGCATTGCCGCCAATGACTCATGAAACAGTGAATGGCAAGCCATAATTTCACGAAGCCTTAAAAACATGCACCTTTCCATGTGGGCATAAACACGTGGGCTTAATCTATGGCAGAAGGAGAGCTGGTCTACTCTTCTCTAAATACACACCCAGAGCTGTACTCTCTCCAGCAACCGACCCATGCTTCCCATACTTAAGCCTCTGTCACACAGTTCTTGTACAAAGGCAGTAGATACTGTTGTATCTGATGACGTCTTGCCTTGCATTCTGTTCATGATTAATTGACTGTGAATGTCTCAATCTCCATTTTCCCCACTGTTCATTTGTCCATATAAAACTCAATTAAGATTAGGAAGGCCATTGATCCCAGTCAACAGTTCGGTATCGATCCGACATCAGGCCAGTTTTTCTGAAGCCTATCAAACATTGATTGTGGAGTGCTATCTCATTCTAGGCGACTTATCAACAATTGGAGCTTCCGCTCTGATATCGACACTGCGGTAAAAAAATGTTCATATTTCACACTGACTTGTCACTTCTTTTCTTGTTTGAAAAATAAAGAGCTCCACAGCTCACTCAGGGTGAAAGAAGTTCACTGTGTCCTTTTTTGCTAAATTAACGATTCAAAAACACGCAGTGAAATAAAGCAGATTTTTGATGCTGAACTGGTACAAGGAAACTGCCAAAGAAACATTTAAACGCCAATGAAAGTTACCTTAAAACATGGCCAACTTTCCCTTTCCTCATGCAATTCAGCATGCTACACCCTGTTGCTTGCTCCTACGAGGGTTCTCACTGACACATGATAGTATTGTAAACCTTAGTTCATATGTACCTGAACTCCAAGCAGCCAATACATTTCCATTGCCATATAATACATTGTTTCGTTATCTGACGTCACATCTTCACATACACCTAAGCGCGTTTTAGCTTACTGATGGAATTCACAGAGAATATCGGTAAGGTCTGTTGATAAATCTAACATGTATATTCACATCGAAGATACCCATTTGTTTTCATCCATTTTACAAACAAATATTTCCACGGGAAACAGGCCATGTCTGGCCATATATAGGCATATTATTAGATGTAAGACACCTATTTGTTTTCATCCATATTTTACAAACAAGTACACCAAGCAAGCATATCCAATCATTGTCCACTGTTACCTGGTTCTAAAATGTTGTCGAAACGATGTGCATCTGTAAGTTTTTATCCATTACTCTCTTCAAGCGGAAATTTTTGGAAATTTTTTTTACGTATTCATCGGGGGTGTCTTTTATGATCATACGTGAAATGCTGATGATGCTGATGAGGTCACAAGCTTTTAGTGTTGGATCTAAACCCCGTATTTTACGGTATGCATAGCCCTTTTCATAATGTACTTCAATAACATTTCTCCAATATGTACAGTTAAAGATTCCCCTTGACGTCATCGACGTCTAATAACATGAAAATGGTGAGTAAAGCTCACCTTACAATTCAGATATTTAAATGCATTTAATTTAAAAGAAATTTTAAAAATAAGAACTGATGGTAGTTTAGACAGAATTTTTAGGTGGTGTGTTTGATAATGGCGACATGCGATTTCTTTCAAATAAATCACAAATAAATGAGTAAAAAATCATTCATATGTGTGCATTATAATCAACCATGCTTGCAGTCAATAAAATAACACCCCACTACATCATAAATCAACTCATCAATCCAATGGTCGACAAACCAGTTGTACAGTTACATTTTCCACAGTATAAGGATAATGGTGAATTTTGCCATCGATCAATTTCCCATAATTACTACGCCATACATCAGGATTTCACTTGACCACGTTTCTGTTACAGTGAATACGTTTATGAGAACAGTATACGATGTCATTGAAGCCGGGGATTTATGACAGTACCGTAGATACTCGGAAAACAATAGGTCACTAAAACTGGAACATCTGCCATTGGCTTTCAATTCTCAATGCAAACACCTTACACTTAAAGCGGTAGAGTCCCTGAAATTCCAT
Source organism: Acanthopleura granulata (assembly GCA_016165875.1). Lineage (NCBI taxonomy): Eukaryota > Metazoa > Mollusca > Polyplacophora > Chitonida > Chitonidae > Acanthopleura > Acanthopleura granulata. Next base: position 40,165,411 of record JABBOT010000002.1, on the reverse strand, counting down.
ATGAGGATGTGCTGCTGGAAATATTTTCACATTTTGTATTAATCTACTTCTTTGTATCCCACAATGTTAGGTTGTTGGAACCGGAATAAGGAAACACAGTAAATATAAGGGACAATTCTTGACTCAGCATAGCAGGTCAAATCTATTATACATCTGTTCACTGGGTGCTAAGTATATTACAGATGTAGGCCAACGGTGGTCGGCGCGGCGTCAGTACATTGTCACTGGGTCATGTGCCCAGTCAGATGTCTGCGGCACATCGTTCAATGCAGTGAGGTATCACTTGGAATATATCCCCACTTCGGCCTGCAACGAGGAGGCACCTCGTGACCTGAGCGAACATTGGTGACAGCAACAATAAACTCAAACAAGCAAATGTTATATTTGTTGTAGTTTACTGGCTTGAATTCGCACATGTCCTGACCAATGAGTTTGCCTGTTCCATTCCAAATGCTATATACAAGATGTGGTTTTACTTTAATGTTCAATATTTTCTATACAGGTTTTCATCGAAAGTGGTACGGTCATTGCATGTATGGAGCGTTTTTCACGATGACGTAAAACATCAACAGGCCTACAAAAAGTGTTGATAAAACCGATCAAGCCACATGCCAGTGATAATTAACAAAAAATAAACAAATAAAAAATAAAGGTAAAAAAATTAATACTTACTCAATTGCATTCCGAGTTTTTTTTTCACGTAACGTAATGTAAAATGCTTGTCTGGATCTGTTAAACCTGTCTATAGCACCCTTCGGTTTAAAATGAAGTTTGACCTCGGTTATAGTTCGCTTGCCTAATTCGGGAGTACAGTGAACTAATGAATGGCCATAATAATAATTCTGTTCATCCTGATTGCATAATTGCCATACGGGTGATACTTTGTGGGAATAAGGCAAAAATGTAGGCCTTATGCATGCAATGTAGGCAATAGTTTATATTTGTATTGTGGATCGGATATGTAGGCCCCTGTATGGAAATAATTATTTTAAATCTAGCTAAACATCATACTTTTGCTATGACCGGATACATTTTTTTAAAGAAATACTCACAGTTATTTCTGGGAACACTTTTACTTCAACGCTTTAATCCGATCATTTGTATTTTCCACTTTTCTGTGAGCTGATGCCATACAGGCAAAGGACTACCTGGCGTAACAATAAGTGAAAAAAGAATTGCGGAAACAAAGCAGCAAGATTCAAACCAAAAGAACAAAAGTCAACTATAAATTACAGGTCCGCTGTAGATATCGGTGGGTTTGCCCCAGTGTGTTATCATCCATTTAGATCGGCTAACGAGTCTTTACACTGCTCGAATTGCTTCAAATCGATAGGAACTTTGCACAAATGTCCGCCAGGGGGCGGTAGACTGGTCCGAGCGATGGAGATGAAAACACGAGGCGAACATCCGGGCATTGTTTCTGACACTCGACAACAGAGAGTGCACGCGACTGGCAGCTGATGATATAAACAGTTTAACAACTCACATGTGAATCGAGTTAGGTAGAACTGACATCAGTTCATGGGAAACATTATTCTTAGCCGCAATCACTTGTGAGTAAGCGAACGGATGCTTATTCAGTAATCGCTGAAGTTGAAGTACTTTGAGCTGTGAAGCAGACTGGGGAGGACATCAAAGCCGGACCGCGGACAAGGTCCGTGTTACAAACGGGACCCTCATCGGGCAGTGAATGTATAACTTCAAGATGGCGGAACGGTCGACTCAAGTAGAACTAGCCAGTGTAGGACTGTCTTTAGACGACAGGGACTTACGAATGAAACAGTTTGACAGTAGGATCGACGGACCTAGGAGAGTAGAAAGTGTGGAAATCCAAACGATGACGAATGGGACAGGAATAAACGGGGAAAACAAAGAAAACGAGGAGTGTTCCAAGACTATAAAGGTAAGTTGGATTTAGACAAAAATATCTGAGGACCAGTCAGAAATAGACAGATGAGTGTAAGCAGTGATCTTTAACCAAACCAGCAAGTATCAGTTGTTATGGTTTTGTTTTGATATTGGTGTCACCATTTCAATCATCGTCACACGCAGATAGGCACCCCGACTGGTGATTGTTGGGTCCACTGACTAAGCGTACTCTACGCATAGGCCAACAGCATGCACCGACACTAGCATGCTTAGAGCCTGGGCCCATTGTGTGAGTGGACATCTGTCAGTGTGTATTGCAGCTGATCACTTTATTGTGATCGCGGTTAAATCAGTAGACACACTTAACCAAAATAAATATATTTTCTGTGCAGCACTATACACATCATGAAGCCTGACAATATTTGCTTCATTCCACGCCTGGCTAAACTTGTGTTTAAAGATCATTTATATGCGTCCACCTGCCCGTCAGTCCGCTTGCCCCCACTACACCCAGCACCCCAGTTCCCGTTCCATTCCCCTTACATTGCCCATTGTCATTTTCATTGATCCAGCATGTTTTGATTGTGTATAGGTCATCAAACGTCACCAAACTGACAAACTACACCTATTTGCAATCGCTGGCGGTTAGCACCAGTACAGATAGGATGTGTACATGTGTATTATTGAAAAAGTTTATACAGACCAGACATATAAGCATGTATGGGAGAAAAACATGAAATACATGCTGGTGTCCACTTGCATAGTACTAGAATGTCTTTTAACAAAAAGAAAAAAGAACAAAAATGGAAAGGCAATTCAGATCAAGTTTATTGGCACAATTTTTGTGTGATGGCTGTAGGCAGCATGCATATATTTAAAACACAGACATATTTATACAAAAGACAGGATATATATATTATTTGAAGTTATTTTGACATATTGACAGGCTAACATATGAAGACCAGCACTGTACACAACAATTATCACTGGTTACAGTTATTGATTTTGTTCTTATAATGTTAAAGGATAAACTGAATGAAAGACTTAAAAATAAATGCCTAGATGTTTAGACTGGTGATCCATAATTTGATATTTGCTATGGGTAGGTTATGACTTTGATGCTTCTCTGTAGATGACATGTGCCGTATGGCACTTCAACAGGACATCTTTACACAGGAGACATGTTTGTGGTGAACTGTCCTTGCCCTGTTGTTGGATTGCTGGCAACAAGTCACGTCTTTAGCCAGGAGCTGCATATTGACAGGGATGTGAGGATATGACTCTATGACATCCGGATACAAAACTGCTTGGCTTTCACTGAACGGTACAGGTTACACAGTGGTAGCTGAAGTCACGCAAGTTCCTCCTACCTCCCTATGTTGTATTTTTATTATAGACAGACGATGTCAGTGCTTGCCCTTTGGGTGGAATGCTCTAGGTAAAGTTTTATCCACGCAACTGATTTCACATGTGAGCTTTACATGTGTTTGTACCATCAGTTTTCTCAAGTCTGGATCACTGTAAACTGTTAACTCATTAATAAGTGACTCTGATGTGGCACTGTGATATCCCTATTGATACTTACAATACTTGCTTCGGTTTGTCACAGTCATTGATAAAAACTTACATCTCTCTGTGGATTCTAGTATTCATTTGTGCTCATCCAATACATATACAGTAATGGCATTTCTTGTAAAGGTCACATTTGCAATAAAAACATGACGATTACTTAAGTATGTACCTGTAAACATAATTTAACACTGGCACATCCTGTTAATAAAACAGTGACCACGAGTTTTACATTTATATACTGTTATATTTACATCTGTGGCTTTAAGCAGGTAAGAAATTGTGAAGCTGATAAACGATTTGGTCACTAAAACTGAAAGCTTTTGTGATCAAGAGTATCGCAGGATAGAAAAAAAATTCTGTGCAACATTAGGAAGAGAAGACATGCCCAAGCACATTTTGTAGGTGTTACATATAAGTGTGTAGAGATAAAGCCCTAAATCTGACCAGGCTTGAAATCATCTCAAGTGTTGCCATAGGCATGATATTTACTAGCAGTGATAACAACTTAGCCAGGTCAAACTCTTGTCTTCCCTGGGTCAAGGTGGGTGCTAGAGGGGCAATTGTAGCCAGGTGTTCGGCCAGAGAGCTTATATCCAACACCAATAACCTAGTTACAAGGTTGGGACAGAACTATGTCGTTTGTGACAGAGAGTAACTGAAGTACATGAACATGCATACAGACTAGATGCCCCATGGATCAACAGACTAGATGCCCCTCAGTGAATTAATATTTGTCTCCTTGCGTCAAGATTATGAGCTCACCCCAGTATAACAAACCCTCCAGTCTGTAAGACAACAAGGTTTTCTGCACATCTGCAGGTGTGACAGAGAAAAAATGATTACATGTACATCTACAATATATGTATTTTATTGAAATATACCTGTTCATGAAGGTCAAATTTTGGCATCAATTTACCAAACAGTCTGTGCTGACAACAGGTTAATCTAACTCATTAGTATGTGTGTTTATTCTGTCAGTGAACCAGCCTGTTGTTTTAGTGTTTTATCCTGGAATCCTACCTGCTTCTGACATCAACACACTTTCCATAGTGATATCATGTCTTAACCCAAACACATGTTGTTGACAGAGGCTAGTTAACATATTATACATAAACTATGATGTTACTTACTAGGACCCTAGGTGAATACACTATACATGTACTTGTATAATTTATCATGTAAAATATTGCAAAACTTCTGCCAAACTTCCATGATATATTTTTTGTACATGTACACTTGGTTTTACCTGCAATTCTTTATGGTACACATCCATAATTCTGGCCCAGTTGCAATTAATGAAAAATTCATGATTATGCATAAAGCGCCTATCAAATAAGTAAATAAAGCAGACACACATGTATGTATAATTTCTGTATGAGTGTCTTAAAATGTACATTTCAGTTATGCCTTCTTGTTCCATGGACCGTCTTGCAAGTGATGATATAGGGTTCTGATGAACCATGGACACTCCATGCTCTCTTAATGTAGGAACTTGACGTGCATTTGTCTGCTTGTGCATCAGGCCTGCAAATAACTTTTCGGGCAGAACCTGACAAGATTCAAAAAAGTTCAATCCAGCTAGTGCCCTGAAGATTCAGGGCTTGTTCATGTATGACATATGAAGTACAAGGTATCATTATGGGTTATACGCACAAGGGCACCATATTTAGCATATTTTTCTCATCTAGAAGTGTCTCCTGTAAATTGTATAATGGTAATTACAGAGTTCAGTTGAAATGGTGGCTGGTTTTGTCAGGAGAATGACATTAAAGAAGTGTAGAGGTGTGAAAGCTTAGGTTCAGGCACCTTTATGATGCGGTGTTTAAATGTTGAATGTGTTACGACAGGTGTTGAGGTTTGGCAGTGAAGTGGAACTGTGTTGGGCAGGTGTGGGGCTAAAGGAATGCTGCTATATGGCCAGTCGTTTATTTCCTACATCATCATATGTTAAGTTATGCTGGTCCTCATGCTTTTTAACTCAGCAGCGAGTGTGAAGCTTTAATTGTTTACCTACTAGTGGTAATACAATGGGTAGCAGTAGGTGGCAGGTATAAAGGTGTCCAAATGGACTTTGTACAAGGTAGCTCTTTGCTTTAACAGCTGTCACATAACTGGATAGAATTCCTGCAGAACATTTACATGTACCTCTTGCAAGTGAATTGTATTTTGAAGAGTTTCAGAAATATCTCATAATATGATGTATTGTATATGCACTCACAATGGGGCAAATTGTATATCTTTGTCTTTTTAACTTCAGTATAGTTTGTGAAAGACACATACTTGTAACAGATTAACAGATTTTGTGTGCTAGATGCTCTTTAGCATCCATACATGGGACTCCCGCACAGGTCCATGGATACACTTTGTGTGGAGAAGCTGTTATCATCAGATACATGTGTTACTCTAAGAAATCAATCATCATGAATGTCTCCCATGTATGTACTTTGGTAAAGACTTCAAGCGTCACTAGAATACATAAATATGAACACTGAATGTGTAAAGGCCCAGGATTACTGTCCTGTGTAGCACACATGTCCATTATGTGTATAAGGTGCTGATTTTGCAGGATCTGCACCCTTGTTCTTTAGGTCTTATATGTAGCAAAAGAGTGATGGGAAGTCTGTACCTTGGAAAAACTTGCTTACATTGCACAGATCAAATATAACAATTTGAGAATCCAACTGACAGTGTCTGGGAGTTCCCTGTAGTAGTGGTGGGTGATTGACGTGTTGAGCCAAGCCCTAGGCCCAACAGACTACTCAGCTCAGGTGTGTTACCCTCTCTCACTGTGTTTATAAATCATGACAAAATTAGACACCCCAAGCATTGTTAGGTGCCAATATTATTGATCGGTCCTGCTTGTGTTGGATTAGGGTTGTGGTGTGACCTGCTCAGCTTCTCAGTGCAGTTTGATTAAAAGCACAGGCTTGTTTTCTTTTGGCACATGGGTAGGGAAAGCAGATTCCTGGCAGTGACGTGAACCTATCGGCTTGGTAAACTGCAGTGTCAAACTACCATACTACAAGTATATTTGTCAACAACATGTTTTGCTCAAGAAGCTAGAAGTGCTAAGGCCCACATAATCTGTTCAGTGTTATATATATACATACATGTAATACTGCAAGTTTTCAGACTTTGTTGGGCTCTTCAGAGGCTGTGGGAGTACATTACTTTGGGAGATCAGTAATGTTTCTTTTTCTCCATAGCCCTATATATATAGCTAACTGCAACCAGTTTTGTAATTTCACTTCTGGAAAGCAAAAATTAGTAACATGCATCCTGTAATTCAGATACGTGTAAGCATTGCCTTTTAATATAAGAACATACATGTGACATAAGCAGTATGAAATACATGCAAAAAAAATATTAAAACAGTACTTGTATTAAAGTTCTTAAATGCTAAGTACTGTTCGCGGTGTCCAGATGCAATACCTGACTGGAGTGCCTTGTCTGGTGTTCTCAGTAAGGTATGTCACTGAGACAGCACTATTCATACTGAATGCACATGTATGTCATCAGTGAGTTCTGCCTGGTAGAACACAAGCCATCCTCAAGCAAGCAGAAGTAATCCTGTAAACTGTTAGACATGCAATTTCAAACTCACACCATTGAATGTTTCATGTTCATTATCATGACCATTCATTGATGATGCTGACAGTTGACAAGTGTATGCATACATGGATTTACAGTATCAGTATTCTGCATTAATGATGCATTCATGGGTGCAGCAATCAGCAGGGAAAGGCAAGCAGCTGGAGTTGTATGTAGCGCTAGTAGATACATGTACACTCATGGATAGTTGGCCTCCGAACCAGTGATGCATTGGATAAGAGCCTTGGGTGGTAAATCAGCATCCAGCGCAGCATAAAGAGATGCAGAGATCAGTCAGAGAGGCAATTTCCAATGGCTTACGCTAAGCGGCCAGGAATAAATAGAACTAGCCGTAATCATGTTGGCTTAAGCATTTATCAATGCACATGACGATTTTGCTAACTCTCTAAGTAATTGGATTTTGATCAGATTTCAGGACTAGGCAAATAGGCTGTTCACAGCCTTGCTGTTTCATAATTTCCTTGTAAATATTGCCATACCCCAATGTTTGTTGTAGCCAGATTTAGACGCAGTGTCCAATGTGTCTCGCCTTAATGGGAAAGCATTGGCTGTATTGCTGCCATTATATAAGGTAAAGGGGCAGATGTACATTTCCACAATGCATGTACATGTCACTGTCACACTGCGCGGTCATAATAGAAAAACAAAATTGCTGGGTGCCAAAATATTATTGTTTCCAGCTTTTGGGAAACCTAATTTTGAAGTCTTTTTTATAGTAGTCTGTGTTAATTTACATGTGTGGGTTGATACACTGTATTATGTATACATAGTGGAGTACATGAACATGTATGCTGTCTCACCTAGGAGCAGGTGATGAGGGCCTATACATGTATTCATTTTCATGATTGTGGGAAGGTGACAAATGTACAGGTATACAAGTATACTTCGTTGTTTTTGAAAGAAGAAACTGTTGCTACATTGTTGATGTCCTACTACTACCAGAAAGTGGATATTTTCTTCTGGCCTATGTGCATGTGGCCTTGGTATGCTGTGTGTGTGTGTGTGTGTTCTCTAGGAGTGGGCTTTATGTGCTGGTCGTAACCCACTCCTCGCTTGTAAGGGCCTATTGGCCTCTTTGTTAGCCTAACACTTCCTCCATTCACTGGGCACCATAACCGTCTAGTTGTGGGAAGTCTATTAAAGGTGAGCAAACGCCAGCTGAACAGGTTGTAATGCTCACAAACAGCATTTACATTCACTATCCACAACACTGTTTAGTTGTCATGTTTTCATTGAAAGCCCCCCCCCTCCCTCCCCCTCCATTCCCCTCCATTTCCCTCCATTTCCTGGACCTGATTCCTGTATGGAGTACAGTTTGCTTGCTGTTTACCTGGTTTGACTCACACATGGTCCTGAATTTGCCAAATTCATGAGGAGAAATTGAGGTACTTTAGACCTGGCCACAGTCTCCCATAGTCTGAGTTATTAATTTAGTTAGTGATTAGCTGATTACATCATCATTAATTGATTCTGAGAATCCATGTGTGTCATTGTTAGGCTTTTGTTTCAAACTTCAGAGCAAAGTTATGATATTTTAGTGCAAAAAGGTGCAGGAACGTATTGCACTGTTTAACTTATACACTTGTAGATGTACTTGTGTTTTCTCTTTGTACCCTGTAACAAGGAAGGAAAGGAAATAAATGGGGTATGAGAGTGCTTATTTAACATCATTTAGCATACAAGTACACCTTGTACATCATACATACATGTACATGTGTGTTTTCTTTGTTCTATGTGACAAGGAGAGAAAGTTAACAAGGGGGTGATAGTGGTCATTTGAAACAATTTAATAAAGTACACAGTTCACTCCAGGAAAAGACTTAAAATGCATCATTGGCAAGCATCAATATTTCAACCTTTATTTGGTCATCATCAGGATTATTTACAAAGCAACACCTGTTTGTTGAAAGTTTATATACATTTATCGTAACAGTGAACTGCGATCACTATTAAAAGAAAACAAACCAGTTTTAAGCCTCCATATCAGTAACGAAACAATATAAGTAACAATAGGCGTGTATGCATATACTCTTTGTTCCATGTGACAAGGAGAGAAAAAAAATAAATTTGTTTGGAGCAGAACCAAGAAATTTACCTGCAGGTTTTCACATTGGCTGACCTGTTAATGGCTGAGCAAAAGTCTATGATTCTACGTTTACCTGGAGTAGGTCAGGCTCGATGATACACAAGCATAGTAAGAGCATACATGTACCATGACTGGATGGATTGTCATGTCTTTTGTCCTCATTATAGTGTTCTGGTGAGGCTGCACAGGGAGTAGAGAGGTTGAAATACGATCAGTCAGGTGACAACATATTGTGACGTGGTGGGTTGTCATGTCTGGTGTCCTCATCATGGTGGTCTAATGAGGCAGCAGAAGAGGGAATAGGACCATCTGGTTGACTGCATATCCGTGACTGGGTGGGATCAGCCAGATGACAGCATATTGTGGCTGGGTGGGTTGTCATGTCTGTTGTCCTCATTATAATGTTGTAGTGAGGCTGCATGAGGAGTGAAGTGGTTGAGATACGATCAGTCAGATGACAACATATTGTGACTAGGTGGGTTGTCATGTCTGGTGTCCTCATTATAGTGTTGTAGTGAGGCTGCATGAGGAGTGGAGTGGTTGAGATACAATCAGTCAGATGACAACACATTGTGACATGGTGGGTTGTCATGTCTGGTGTCCTAAAAATGGTGTTCTAGTGAGCAGCGCAAGGAGGTATGTGACCAACAAGGTGAAACCTGCAGGTTTTCACATTGGCTGACCTGTTAATGGCTGAGCAAAAGTCTATGATTCTACGTTTACCTGGAGTAGGTCAGGCTCGATGATACACAAGCATAGTAAGAGCATACATGTACCATGACTGGATGGATTGTCATGTCTTTTGTCCTCATTATAGTGTTCTGGTGAGGCTGCACAGGGAGTAGAGAGGTTGAAATACGATCAGTCAGGTGACAACATATTGTGACGTGGTGGGTTGTCATGTCTGGTGTCCTCATCATGGTGGTCTAATGAGGCAGCAGAAGAGGGAATAGGACCATCTGGTTGACTGCATATCCGTGACTGGGTGGGATCAGCCAGATGACAGCATATTGTGGCTGGGTGGGTTGTCATGTCTGTTGTCCTCATTATAATGTTGTAGTGAGGCTGCATGAGGAGTGGAGTGGTTGAGATACAATCAGTCAGATGACAACATATTGTGACTAGGTGGGTTGTCATGTCTGGTGTCCTCATTATAGTGTTGTAGTGAGGCTGAATGAGGAGTGGAGTGGTTGAGATACAATCAGTCAGATGACAACATATTGTGACTAGGTGGGTTGTCATGTCTGTTGTCCTCATTATAGTGTTGTAGTGAGGCTGCATGAGGAGTGGAGTGGTTGAGATACAATCAGTCAGATGACAACATATTGTGACATGGTGGGTTGTCATGTCTGTTGTCCTCATTATAGTGTTGTAGTGAGGCTACATGAGGAGTGGAGTGGTTGAGATACAATCAGTCAGATGACAACACATTGTGACATGGTGGGTTGTCATGTCTGGTGTCCTAAAAATGGTGTTCTAGTGAGCAGCGCAAGGAGGTATGTGACCAACAAGGTGACAGCATACCATGATAGGGCAGGTTATCATGCCAGCTGTATGCTGAATATGATGTTCTAGTGGGGCAGGAGAAGTGGGGATGCAATCAGTGAGATGGTAACATATGGTGACTCCGTGGATTGGTTGCGATCAGATGTCTGCTGTCCTCACTATGACCCTGTGAGGCAGCAGATTGAATATGTCAACATTGAGGCCAGCCAGCCTCCTGCCAAGGGACTCCTCCAAGTACGCCCATTCTGTGTTGAGGAGTATTTCCACAGATTTGCCATTGCATTTCTGATTACTCGTCCAATAGTTTTTCTGAGAATAGGAGTTACAGAAACATGCTGGAGTGTTTCTTCGAACTCCAAGATTATTTAACACACGGTAACACAGAGGGACTGCAATAGCTCCAATTTGTAATGCATTGGATGATCAGACGATTTATTGCTAGGGTAGATTAACAGGGTGATAGAGTCATACAGGTAGATGCACCTGTCAACACCTAGGTCATGGAAACAGTGTGGTAAATGCATCAATGAATCGCATCAGCTAACGCTAACTCATTTGTGTGTCTGTAGAAACACAGCTGTCTAACTAAATAATTTTGTTTTTGATAGACATTGAGCTCACTGAATAGTTACCAGTTGAAAATATTGAAGGAGAATTCATGTATCCCTGCACATGTAGCTGGAGTTTTGCTTGTGAATATTAAAAAGAAACCATGGATTTTATGTTAGTAGGAGTGAATTCAGACATTACCAGGCAAGTGATGCAAGGCGGATCTTCAATGGACCATGTGGGTTTTGGCGGGTGGAATAATTGTTATGTTGTCATTTGTATGATTACAGGATTCTTCGGAATAGTTTATTCATTGTGGATGTATGTGTACTTGGTGAGTTGCCAGATTCGTTGACAGATTTGTACGATGCATGTATTCTACATCTACTTCTAAATATGTACATATGGGTGTTGGTCTGATCTTTAGCAGCCTTTTTGTTCTAGAAATCCTGATGGGCAGAAATTGACTTGTAAATGCTCTCATTAATGGGTGTTTATCTTGGAAGTACAAGCGTGTCTTATCTGTAGCACTTAGGTTCACTCTGATACTGAAACCTGAGAACCGGTCCACCCTCCACATTATTGAAATGTACTTCTGATGGGGCTGCTCACGCATCTCAAAATATAAATCAGCATTTACTTTGCATGGCTTAGCTTTAACATCCACAGATGCTATAAATTTCTCGGGGGATGATGGGTGACCATCAGAGCCTTATGTTTCCTTTTGAGAGATCGATTTAATGCATTAGTGAAGCTGGGACCGGGTGATAGAGGATTAAGCAAGCCATTGCGCTCCAAATCTGAGGGACTCCTACATTAACATGTAGATTGAGCAGAAGGGGCCTTCGCAGCCAGCCATCTTCCTAAGCCCGGGGCAATTACATGTGAAAGCAAGGTGAACACCCAGCAATTAATTAGCGTTTTAAGTTGGGGCCCTTTAAATAACGTTGGGAATGTTGGGACTGTCCTAAGTGAGTCGAGATGTTTTGTAAGTGGTGACATGTCAAGTGCTAGGCTTTCCTCTGGTACTTTCCTCACCACTCTCAGGATTTCAGCAGACCTTTGGAATCTGTCACCAATATAGGCAGAGAAGAATAGATTTTCCGACTTGGGATTCTGTTCTCTCTCTATTGTGACCACATTGTAGTAAATGTGTGTTTGTATACTGGCTATGTCAGATGCAAGCATTACTTTTATCTGTGTGGCATGCCAAAATTAGGTTGTCTACCAATAGTTCTGAAAATATGTAGTGATATAAAAATATTATGTAATTCAGAGAAAATGAAATGTCATGCTCTCTAGCTACACAGTGTTTTGGCATGCCCTTACTTTGAAATCATTGTATTTTTGTCCAGTTTCTTTTTACCTATTGATTTTCATGATCATATTAAATTAGGCAAGTTGGCCAACCTTATAGGTTGCAATATAAGATAAGTTAGATTAGATTTTGTGCCAAAGTACAGAATTTCTAAACCTTCAAAAATTGACGTGTTAAATGAAATAGGAGTCATGTATTTGTGCACCTTGAACCAGTACCACCAAAAGGATAATGTATTGTGTTGTGGGAACACTCCAAGGCTGTTTCCCAAGATTTTCTCTGAATTTTTTTAAATTAAAAGTTCTACAGGAAATCCTGTTTTTCAGAAGGAAACGTTCACCTGTTTCTTTGAAAACTAATTACCAGTATTTGGGGAAATTGCGTGAGCACATCGTCTTATTAGATTGTTATGTACATTCTCATGTAAACTCAGAGGAAAACAATGCAAATTTCATCTGCACATGTTGCAGTACACTGGCAGAGAATCTTTGAGCCTTGTGGCTTTCAGATTATAAATGTATGATGCGGACATAAGAGGGAATTTAAAGATGACTTTGAAAGATTTCTGTATCCTTGAGGAAATGCAGTATTCAGTATGCTCAGTACAAATATATATTGTAAATACTCCATGTGTGGTTTTATGTGTAACAGTTTATATACGTGTAGTTGTACAGTTTACGTGAACATGTACATTTGGAACAGGTTCCATATAGATGAGGAAAAGAGGATGTTGTTCTGTGGCCTCCTCATGAAATTATGATTATACATGTACAATACACGTATGATGAATGTGTAATTTTCCAGCTGAGAACTTCAGTGTGCACTGTTGTTTAGACTAGACCCTGTGACCTGGAGCTGATACTCAGTCCTGGGCACATGGGCCCTGTACAACATGGGGGTGGAGAATAGGCCTGCTTGTTGTCAGGATGCCATTGTTTCCTGCTTCTCCCCTTATCAGAGGGTCACAGTCGTAAGTCCCAGCGACCTGGACAGGAAATTCAGGTTACACTGAGTAATTATTGTCCCGGCTCCACCACAGTGTTTGTGCTGCGAGTGGGCCTTGTTGGTTGTATCCAGGGGATTCCTCCAAGTCATACAGCTGACTGTGTATCAGTGTGATGCAAGCCTTCACAGGGTCCCATTACTGCACTGTTTTATCCTGCTGGCCAAGGGGATTACCATAACCTTGTTTCACTTTTTTTTTTTTTTTTTTTTTTCAAATTCGAACAAAATTTTGAATCTTGCACAAACATTTTATTCATTTGATTTATTTATTTATTTGATTGGTGTTTACGCCGTACTCAAGAATATTTCACTTATACGACGGTGACCAGCATTATGGTGAGAGGAAACCGGGCAGAGCCCGGGGAAACCCACAACCATCCGCAGGTTGCTGGCAGACCTTCCCACGTACGGCCGAAGAGGAAGCCAGCATGAGCTGGACTTGAACTCACAGCGACCACATTGGTGGGAGGCTTCGGGTTATTGTGCTGGGATAGCGAGCTAACTGACTGAGCCACAGAGGTCCCGTGCTCAGACATTGATGAACATTCTATGGGTCTATACATGTACCTGCTACCATATTGCTGGTCACAGTTGTATGTGTACAGCAAACTTCCTGAGATAAATATAATGCTTGGGTCAGAATAGACTTAATTGCCATCATTGTCTGTGACTGCTTGACTGGTGATGACTGACACAAACTCTTTCAATATACTGCACACCTTTGTTCAGTTGATTGATCAATCATTGATTGATTTTGGAGATGAGGTTTAACTGAAACAGTTGGCCAATATTGCATGTAAGTCATCACCTCATTTAAAAGACAAAACACCAATGTGTAAAGATTCTGCAGTGTGATTGCAGATTACTTATTGTAAATGTACATATATCGATACATGTACCTTCAGATTGTTGATTGAACTTACAGGCAATGTTGATTTACCTGTATACATGTGTATGATGTTGATACAGCATTTCCACAGATGAAGAGTGACTGTTGCCTATGACTTCATCTGCACTCTGAGATTACTTTTATCAGTTTGTGCAATGCTGTGGGAACAATGTAAATATTTAATAGGTCCATATTTGTAGGAGTTTGGCCAGGGCTTACTATTGTGTAACCCTGTCAGATGTAGTGTGAGTGACCAATAACTCAGCTAACATGGCCAGACCGCTACCTCTGCAGATGTGCATGCTGATCTCCCCCTGATACAGCGCCATCAGGTGGAATATTGGCAACTCATCTCCCATGGGTGACCAGGAATGACCGATCGACCAGAGAGAACAGACATGTTAAAAGCTCTCGGCCCCCAAGAGGGTCTTGATTTCTATAAAACATGCCTGCATCGGAAGCTCTCACTGTTTCAATTATTCATTATTGATGGTGAATACAAGGGCCGTGTGATCAGACGTGTCTATGCATTTTCATGCCTTGTGACCAGAGAAGGTGTATACAGCATGCAGGCTCTTTTCAATATGCAGTTCTTAACAAATGACAGCACCTAAATGTTGGGTGTACCTTTGCCTGATGTTCAGTGAGAAAAACAATAAACACCTGGGTCAGTCCAGTGTGTGATTAAAACAGTGACCATTTCAAAAAAAAAAAGTGGTTTCTGATAGCAGACTTCAAAGATGGCATTGTGATTGTGCATGGAAATTTTTTTATTTCAGAATTGGTGCTCTCTGAGAACTTCTAAATCTTTGAATGAAGGAAACCTTTTATCTGTACACTGTCATAGTTTTATTCATTTTACCTGTATATACCAGAACTTTTTAATTTTAATGTTGCTTCATCAGTTTGGGCACCCAGTATTTTCCAGAACTAAAACAGCTTTAGGTATGGTTCTTCTTATAGTGGCATTTGAGCACTGTGGAGATTTACTGGTCCTCCCCAACATTTTGCTGGCCTTTCTGTTAACTAAGAGAAAATTGATCAAGCTCTTCTACAATTTATTTTCATCCAGTTGTTTACTGTTTAGTAGAAGCTATTTATTGAGATGATTGTTTGTTAACGTAGGTGCAGTCACTGATAACTGGATTAAATGTTGATAAATCAAAAGCCCATCAGATTCCTGCTTGTTTGACTCCACTGACCTTGAACAAGGGGACCCATGTTACTTTCCTGATGTTTCTGTACACTGCAGAGTGTATGTCTACATGTACCTAGATATTCCTTCTCATGTGGTTGTTATGTTGCTGATGTTGTATTCTTGCCCCATTTGGAACTGAGCCATGCCTGACAACTTTGCTGTCATCAGATGTCTATAGGGAATATCCTGTTTATAACAGTAACACGAACAACCTCATTATAAAGCACTCTAGGCCTGGCCTACCCCTTTTGTTGTCCTCTTGTCATCACCCAGCCTTTGCACTAGGGTGAAGGTCCATGCATCCATGATACATGAATTATAAATCTGTTGAGGTTGTTGGATGAACAAAGGTTGTCTGCATGCTTCATGTATATGTATCCAAGGTAAAGTGGATGTAGAGGTAGTCTATACATTACATTTACAAGCAATGTAATTTAGTAGCCTGTGACATGATATGCACGTGAGTAAAACTATCCAGACAAATTGAGGTACTTTTTACTTGATTTTAGAACGTACATGGTTATGTGTAAGTAAATATATTTTTTTTGACATTCACTTACATATACAGTATATTTATTTCCACATTTACACCACTTGAATTAATTCAATTGTTATTGTGGCGTTGCTTGATGAGCACTCAACCATAGCAAGTGACAAACGGCTTGTGCCTCTTAGAAGGGAGGCTACTCTTTCTGCAAGCTGAAGCTATAGATTAGCGGTTCTTAAGTTGTCTCTGTACCAGTATACATACATGTAAAATGTAAATATGTATCTTGCCTGGATCCATCGCACTGTAGAACATAAATAAAATAAATTGTAAACTGCAATTATATTTTATAAATTTGGGTCATCATCATGGTACGATTGATACATGTACATAAATGTCGTCTAATAGAATCATGTGTATCAGTGTAAAGTGGTGGATGGAGCATTATCTAGCCACTATTTACTCTATCCAGCCAATAGCTAGTAACAAAGCAACATTGATATCGGAAGTAGATAAGAAAAATTCCCAAGCAGTCTCATCACTTCAGTTTTGAGACAAATTGATTGTTCTGTGGCAGATTGATTGTTTTGCTGCTTTTGTCATACTGGGATGTTCATGATGAAGGGGGCTGCAGGTGTAGTTATTAGGCACACAGGTAATTGTAGGTTATCTGAAGAGATGGTAGGTTCAGTATCAGAGTCTTTTCAGCCCCAGGGGAGGGATATCCAGCTAAAAACCCTCAGCTGAGGAGAACACAAGGAGCCCAGGGCTAAGTTAAGGCTCGAAACTTGTCACAAATCCTTTTCCCCCCGTAGGTAAACATTAGCCAGGCCTGGTATGCACAAATATAGAAACTCGGTGTTGGAGACTGTCAAGTAGAGGGCTATTTTCTGTGTCACGTCTCTGTCAATATCTGGCTTGTGTGATAGGGAATCTGCAGCCCTGAGTCAGGGCTGAGGAATGACCTCTCTCTTCATGATGCTGTGGGGGCCTGTGTGATAGCAGGCTGAAATCCACCTCGGCACACAGTGAGTGGATGCCCATGGAAAAGGCTGGGTTGTCATTCAGCATAACACAAGTAAAAACTGTCCCAATATAAGGGTAACAAGAGTTCCGTCAAAAGAGGAATCAGCTGAATGATGAGGTGGTCAGGTGTTAACAGAATGCATTAAGAGGAGTATATTGTTTGTTGTGTTGGATAATTTCTCCTGTGTACTGGGGGTGTAGTTGAGAGGAGCAGTGTGGGTTACAGCTGCCCAGCCTTGTAGTGAACTTTAACTGTACCTCTGCAGTTATGTGTATAATGAACCCCAGGTAGCCTCTACCCACCCGCCACATCAGTGGGGATATACCTGTGCCTGACAGTGAGAGGGATCGTTAAGTCACATACCTGGTGGATTAATACCTGGAGTGCAGTGACCATCTGTCATAGAGTGAAGACTGAGGACACAGGGATTTAACCTAGACACAGAGGTAAGCAGGCATTTGCCGTGAAATGATGTTAACCTGGTAAGGACTATAGCAGTTGTTCACAGTTGACAGATCACAATCCTGAGTGGAGAGGGAATCACAGCACACAGCTGACACACTGATACAGCTACGTGTAGGCACAGGTAGATCTCATTTGTCATCTCATTGTGAGTCACAGGGTCTTTTTCATGGAAGATATCAGATTTTTTTTTATCCTACTTGTAAAACTCAAATGTTCACCTTAGACTGAAGAAGATGAATATACATGTAGTCAGTTTGAAAAGGATCCAGACAATTCTGTGTGAAAGATTTTTCTTGTTTTAATAGGAAAGACTTGGACATGTCCCAGTGTATACTTGCATATGTACACGTATATGTCAAGGCACAAAGAAGAAAGAGTGTTTATTTTCTCAACTGTGGGTAACAGCACTAGGTGAAGTTATGAATAGAATGTCAGTTCAAATTAGGTATATATATGTGATAGTTAAAAAGAAAACTGACCAAATCCACCCAGTCAAGGGCGAATATATCAAATATCAATACATGTGATCAGTCCAGTGACACATGTTTATGTAGCCATGTGCTGTATTTCAGGAAATTGGATCCACACCCAAATACTTCCTGACTGAGTTTAGATGTTTAATCTTGGGAGGGGTAATAGCAGTATGTTTAGAAATGAATGAAGCTTTCTTTCACACACCCTTTTTCTCCGTAGTCCAGAGTTTAGTTGTACACTATTAGGTAGGACTGACTACTGTAACCCAGGATTCAGGAGGGGCATTGTGAGTTCTAATAATGCCTGTCATTTCTTCATGATCTCCCGAATGCTTATATTTTCGTCACTTCTGAGCTAAATGACCTAGAAATCTCTCTTTGGAGGAGTTGCATGATACTGTCAGTCATTCTTCGGTCTGACTGCTGTGAAGGTGAGCATTTGTGTACCAAGTACGTGTATATCTTATGGGAAGAAGCGGGTGATACTGCTATTCAAGAATGTAGACTTGAATGAATGTGAACATGAACTATAGGGGCGTAACTTACAATAATTTTGCCATTGTAGTTTTTTAATTAATTTATAACTACACTCAGCACATTGAAAATGCTTTAAAACCATGTATATTGTTTGAGGCTTGGAAGAATTTGTTAATCGACACGTATGATTTTAAAAAATTTCTCAGATTTCATTTCATGATTGTTTATGTAACTTGTTTACGTCTCAGATAACAGACATTTAGTCATAATCACCTATAAGGCTATAATTTCATGAAATTTTTTCACCAACTAATCACCTTGCTGCATTAATGAGTCAGTGCAAATTAAATTACGTGTCATTTACTGTAAATTATACACACACAGACTGTATAACATCACATGATTTTTTTTTATCAACCAAGTCAGATTATAACGGCTTTTCCAGAGAGAGCATCAATTCCATAACATTATACAAGAATGAGAATTTTCAGCTGACATCAACAGATTTTATTAGAAATCAACATATTCAGAGTGCATGTATTTAGTCTTCGACCAAAATGGCTAAAAACTAATCGTTATACTAACTGGGGGTAGGATAGTACATGATTTTTCAGCTGATTGGTATGCCAGATTCTCTTCCCCGATGATAGCACGTTATTTTTACCGGTGTTAACCAGGATTGTAATTATAATCAGAATCAGAAGATGATTGTTTTATTTTATCTGAATCTTTAGTTAAGGAACACTTGTATTTTTATATAATCCCATAGGACTGATAATTGCATGGTCATTTCGCTTGACCAAGTTAAGGTTCGGCAACATAAATTTTCTGAATTCTGAGGTAACCCTTTTACTTAATTTAATAGTCTTCTATTCACATTGATTGAGATGGTTTCTGCTGGTAGATGTCTGAATTCATCATGGACAACATGTAGTGTGCTACGTTGTCTGAAAGAGAAAGTCTGGCTTTCTGCTCAAAAGCATTTCATGTACATGCATACCTATGATGTGCTCGTTAAGGTTTCAATTCCAGGAAAATATGTGAAAATCTGCTAGGTAACCATCAGGTACAAAGTCTCTGCGTTAGTTTGTCTGTGTCCTAGGTTAACCTCACACCCCTTCCCTTCATCCCCTGACCTTTACCTCGGCCCCTGTGTAAACAGGTTGCGTCCCTGACTTGTGTTCTGTTAGCTGATTGAGACGCTGACTCCTCCAGGATGTGAATACATGTATATGTACTGAAGGTAATGCTGGGGGCTTGCCAGTGGGTGGACCTGAACATTGCTGCCTGTGGGATATGAGCACTGATATTTAACCTTCTAGAATATTAAGCCCTCCCTTTAAACAAACCTACATGTGTGGGATGTTCTGATATAGGTTACCCAAGAATAGATGTCAGGCTGACTTCACATTGCAGAAGTACCTGTTTTCATGGCAAACTGTATTGGAAGGCTGTCCCTTGTGGACATGCAGTAAATGGTATGAAGTGTTCCTAAGCCAACATATCCTGCACATTTTTGTGTTGTGTTACTGTTGCTCAGGGGGCACAACTCATTGGTGGCAAGATTAAAACTAACAGGAGTTGTCTGCTCAGTGTGGTCAATCAATTGAATGCAGCTGAACATTCACTCTGATGTGAAATTTGCTTTGATACACGTATGATTATATTGATTTTATTAAGCGTTTTGTGAACAGCTATCAAAGTACAACTGAGATATCTATATTAGTACCCAACCTGATCATTATTCACGGTATACTATTATCCATGGATGTATCTTGCCTAGAATGTCATCTGCAGACAGGTTTGAGAACTGAGCGGTGCTTCGCTCTCAAATGTTATCAACTTTATTTAGTATTTGTTGCAACACATATACATGTGTATTATTTCTTGCATCTGCCTATAAATGCGAACAGGTGTTTGAGGTTGTTTTGTAAATGGATCTTCTGTTGTCGTCTTAGACTACCTCTTCACGGTTTGCAAGTGGTATATGAATGTATGAAGTGATGTTAGGATCAAGTGGTATATGAATGTATGAAGTGATGTTAGGATCAAGTGGTATATGAATGTATGAAGTGATGTTAGGATCAAGTGGTATATGAATGTATGAAGTGATGTTAGGATCAAGTGGTATATGAATGTATGAAGTGATGTTAGGATCAAGTGGTATATGAATGTATGAACTGATGTTAGGATCAGATGGTATATGAATGTATGAAGTGATGTTAGGATCAAGTGGTATATGAATGTATGAAGTGATGTTAGGATCAGATGGTATATGAATGTATGAAGTGATGTTAGGATCAAGTGGTATATGAATGTATGAACTGATGTTAGGATCAGGTGGTATATGAATGTATGAACTGATGTTAGGATCAGATGAAAATTGTTCGTTAACACATTTAATGTGGAGTGCCATATCACAAGGGTTACATGTATCTTCTGACTCAAAAAACAAGTGTTCACATGGCCATAGGCAACACAGCATGTGTAATGCATGTTTTGTGTGCGTGTGCCAGCTAAAACTGAGTGTATATGCACCATAAACTACTAAAATTTATATGTGTGACAGCTGTCAAATTTGTAAGAGACAGTGTATAAACAGTTCCCTGAAGCAAGCCACATATACGTGTATGTAACAGCTCTATTTAATCGAATCTTCTAAAAGACCTGTCTGTTACATGACATAGCTCCTGGGCTTTTCTGGATTTTAAACTGGGCAATCAGCAGACGGAATTTTCTAACTCTGATACAAGATGTATTAATGATGTTTCATGCAAGTTCAAGTCGTCATTGTGGGGGTGAGAAGTTTGACGAAGTCTATTAGTCATTGTCAAAAACACATATGGATTGAATTAATACAGTTAGTCTGGTCTTTTTCGTGTGTTTTCGTGAGCTTGTCATCTCACATGTACACCAACTTGTAGAGTTCAATCCTATAGGATTGTTTGAAATCATAGTATTGTAAGTGTTAACATGGAGCTTTCAGGATTTATAACAGGGCTGAGTCACACATAACAGCAGAAATTAATTTCTTAACTTAACTCTCATTTTAATATTTTGTGAATGTTTCATGTTTATTCTGATGAGTATCTCAAATGTTGAAAAATTTACATGTGTAGCAGTTTACAGAGAAATTATGTTCAGCTGGTAGACCAGATGTACATAGGACAGTGTCCATTTGTTTACATCACATGTAAGTCTAACCTGTTAAAAAAAACTAAATGTAATCAGTTTTTCTTCAACTATCTGCGTTAATCATTCTGAACCATTACCAACAGTAAGATGAAATGGACCGTCATTCACTGATGGCGTAACTGTAGCTATAGGTCTGGCCGTGGATCTAAGATAGTTATTGTGAGAAAAAAGGAAATGAACATGACTTGAGCCAGGATCAGTGTAACTTTTGACATTTTCCTCAGACTGTATCATAGACTTCCTGCTTCCACTAAATTGTGGCAAACATGGCTTCTCTTATGGGTTTGCTAAGCATATAAATTTCTTGGTAAATTCCTGACATCTGCGTGTTGTTTTATTCGTCGTACATGTCAGATGTGTCAAGAATTACGAGAGCTTGTTCGTATTGACTTGGCATCTTCCTGGGCAAAGCGAGAACTTTTTTCCTTGTGAATAGATTGCCTGAGATGTTCTGTCTGAGTCGGAGGAGGAGTCATGTCACCAGGTCCTGCTATCATGGTACAGACTAGGGATAGATACACATACAGAAACACTGGCCATGTCTTCTGCAAGAGTTTGGATCAATAATGTATCGCTGGCCGATTGAGACTTGCCAAATTTATCCTGGGGCAAAAGCAGGGATGAAGGACCGTCCCTTCAGCTTCACTAAGTAGCTCTTTTGTGCGGGATAATGCGAGTCGGATCCAGACAACAACCTTTTACTGAGGACGTAGGACACCCCTGATGATAGTCCATGGAGCTTGGTTCTGACCTACCAACAAATGTATATACATTTTAAGATGTACATGTAACACAAACTTGTTTCTGTTTGAAGGATTATCCATTTGCACAGAGCTGTGTCTATGTGTATCAAGGTGTAGATAAGGATTTCTTACATTGATACTACATGTATTAAAAACCATTGTGTTAGCCAGGATATTAAAAGTGTCTGTCCAAAACACCTCATTTGATACGTTTCTACCAATCCATATTACTGTTTTTCCGTATCATTTTAGGTTAATGTCACCAATTTTGTCCTGTCCAAATTAAATTTTGTCCATCCTAAGGTGTATATCTTGTTTTTATTATAGCTCTTATATTGGGATTAACCTAGAAAGTAAGTTATTCTGACAAAAACTAATAAAATGAGTGCAGAGGCTAATAAAACACTTGTAATCTTTCTACAGTGTTTGTGTCATTGTTGGTTTTATAAAGCCACGAGTATTTATTAATTGTCTTCCAATTCAGGAGAAATATTCCTTTAAGATGCATATACAGGAAAATGTATTTCTTTTGTTACACATGCATATAAACATAGAAAATTCTTTCTAAATCTTACTCCTATTTTAGACATAATTTGTCAGGCTAGAAGTAATCTCTAAGTACATTTAGGTACATTTATCAGTTAGTTTCCATTGCTAGTGTGGATATTGTGGTTGAACACCAGGCTTCGATGTCAATTTCATCCTTGTCAATCAATTGCCAAGTGTCGTCTGCCTCTTTCAGTTTGCATATTCAGTATTATACATGTAACTTTGTGTAGAGATTGGAAATGATTATTAATTACAAATGTACCCAGTTTTTGAAATTGGTCAGCGAGTTTTCAGAGAAGATTGGAATGTGTGGGATAGTTCAAGTCATTTTGAGACATGGGTATGTTTTTCAACATTTAAATACTGATTTAAATGATGTTATTTAAATATTAATGTTGCTTTTGTCTCCTCCTAAACAGCTGTGATTAGATACAACTTTGCAGCTGGTGAAATCAATCAGAAAGGCACCATGTTGTGATTTTTTTTTCTCTGTTGTGTCTTATGATTTTCTGAAGACATTAATTAAGTGTTTCCAAATAAATGACACATTATCACATACTTGACTATTTCTAAGTTACAGTAAAATTGTCCCTCTTAAAGTAAGGGAATGTTGATCCCAAATGTTTTAGAGTTCTTTTAGCAAATAGCAAAAAAATAAGTTACAGAATATTATTTGAATCACTTTAAAGAAAAAATCAAATTATTAAGATAAATTTTAGAATAAGTTAATAAAATTGATTGTTCTGAAATTTATTTTGTCATGAAGTTGTTTTGTACCAATTTTCTGAAGATCTAAATTTTTAAAACACAAACTGATGCTTCCGTCTTTTATATGATGAAAACTTCATGAATTGTTCTTGGGAGAAAATTCTTCTAAAATGATTTCATTTTCAGATGAACTATATCTATGATATGTGTTTTCTGGATACAAATTAAGCATTACTTCTGAACTCTCACCATCATTGCCATTTAAATATGACACATTAAAATACCTGCATTCATGTACATGTGCCAGGTAGCCCTTAAATTTTATGACAGAAGATGACAGGATTAGACACTTTCGTTCTTATATTAATTTGGCATTGTTGCGAATTGTAGCTCACTTAAATTATAATGCATGTTTTCTATGTAAAAAATCATTTGCAGTTACATATAGGGTGTTATTATACGAATGTATAATTTGATGAATCAAATGAAGACACCAGTACTAGAACAGAGAAAGTTTTAAGCTTTCAAAATTCAGAAAGAAAATTTTGTGAATATGTAGTTTTAATGCTATATTTGGCATTTTAATGAAAACATACATCATTCACCTTACATTAAGTTTCTTTTATCATGGATTTTTAATTTACCAATGGCCATAGAACAGTTGGGATTAATTATTTTAAATCTTTTGATGAATAAATGATAGCAGTATGGTATGGTGCAAAGGTAATCACGAAAATTGGGCATATTCCTGAATGTGTACTTGTACTGTAACTACTTCATTTTTTTCATGCTGGTGTTGTACATTGTTTTTGAAAAAGATAACTTCATGTACTCATGCTTGTTCAAGTGGCATGTGATGTGATAGTGTGCAACAGTTAAAAAAAACTTGCTTAGGGTTTTATAGCATATTTGTAAGTTTTAATTTTTAGAACAGCAGAATTTTCAGTTAGCTAAACCAGTGTGAACATTTGATTGTTTGATGAATGTTTGATGAGTGCACATGTATTATAAGTTAAATCACAACTGCTTTGAACTTACAACATTTTATTTACATGTACAGCATACCTACAAAAACTACAAAAACACCATATCAGGTGATCTATAAAATACTTCATTTTATTCATTAGTACTGTGTATTTCATTAGCTTGTATACCCACACTTGAGTAACCTCACTATGTGTAGTAAAGCTGTGAATGAACTGATGTCCAGACTTTGTATAGAGGGGGAGCCTGGGCTGTTCCCTCATTGGCTCCTATTACCAGTATTCCTAGGGATAAGGATTTACCACATGTGTTTCTGGAAATGTGGCTGGCAAACTTGGCGGGCAAGTGTCAGGTTTCACCTTATACCATGACCCTTATAAGACAAAGATGGTACTAATTCAGTCAAGATATCAGTTCGCTCTGCCATTGGACAAGGTTCTGCCTGTGCCATTTTGAGCCCCCCAAACCCTACCCTCCCTGTATATACGCCATTTGGTGAACCCGTGGAGTAACATCCACATTCTCTCTCAGTTCAACTCTTCTTACCAGTGTGGTGTTCACCTAAAATGTGGCCTGCGATACCAGGAAAACCTTTGGTAAAGTATTTACTTCTAAAACTTTGTTTAGGTAATGGGTACTGGAGAATAGCTTTGGAGAGGTGAAGAGAATCAGTTATGTTGCCAAAGTGCGAAGATTATGAAGTTGTTGCTCTTATACATGTACACCTGTTTATCCCAAACTTTCCCGTCAGTTAGCTAAGAGCTGTTGTTGCCTTCTCCTGTGTCTTGACTGCATTTGTGCATGTTTTCTGTACATGAGCAAGTCCGCATGTGTTTTCTAATCGTGGCAGATAGCGTGAAAAGTAATGCTGAAGTATATGTTGGTACAAGATGTATAAATAAGAAGTATTCTCTTGATGTCTTCCAATAGGTAAGCGTGATTGTATTTGGATGATGACAAACCTACTGGGTAGTTAAGTCCAACTGTCTGGAGACCTGTATGAACCAGTTTAACCTGAATGAGGAGCGCTTGTTTGGGAATATTTATTATTGGCTTAATTTAGGATCTGAACTATGAGGAGTTTCTATGTAGGTCAGTGATGTAGTAATACATCCTCTCTCTGTGGGAGTTTTTCAGTCCTGATTTGCTGTGAGAACCAGTCCTGTCTATACAGCCTTAGATCACCTTCCCACAGACATGATATATGCATTTGAATATATGGATCTTATGCAAATTGCATTTTTTACTGCTAATTCATACGGCTTTTTATCAAGAACAAAAGTCTTCTCTTTCAAGTGAGGATTTCAGCTTGGACTACACGGCTTGCTATGCAGAGGATTTGACAGGCTTTATTTTCATTTAAATAGTTTCAGTTCACCTATTGTTTTTGCATGGCCAACCGTACACTTTTTCAGGTTGTATGCAGAACTGCATCTGGTTATGTGCCTTACCTGTACGCTACTTGTGTTAACTAGATCTCTGAGGGAAAGTGAACATAGAGAACTACAAGTGTTACACTTTTGAAGTGGATCCATGGGGACTGTTGCTTGAAGTCCATGTGCCTTATTCATCCATCCTATGGCCATATATTCTTTACCATCACAGTAACTGCATGGTCGAAGAGTTTGCTATATGACTTGCATGATGAATACCTGTAACACTGTTTGCTAAGTTAAGCCTGATTGAAATTGTTCTTACTTACCTACATGTACCATTGTTTATAGTACTTATATTCAAGTTTAGATGCAGGTAACTCTGGCATTGTCTCTATAAGAAAGTCCCTGCATAATGGCTTCTCTACGTCTGTCACTTCATCAGCCTCCAAACCCTGCCGCGGGACCAAGCAGGATGGTCTGGGTGCCCGTTGTGCCGCCCAATCAGGCACAGCCAAAGATCGGGGTAAATATCAACTTTCCACACCATTATTTAGAGCTTTCAGTTCCAGTATAGTTGTCTAGACCCAGGGCTTTATGGGTAATATGTGTCCTCTATTGGTCAGTAGCATTTAAATTCACATGCCTGCTTCTACCATTACAGTTGTGTAGGTAAAGTGTGATGATGATTGCCCAGCATGGTTTAGATTACTGTAAACTGTAGCCTTGACATCAGGTATAATGAGACCTGTCTTGGGGGATGAAACAAGATTAAAATTTGGCCTCTAAACATCCTATTCATGTCTGAGTTAATTAAATTTATTCTAAGTTTATAGTACCAAAAGTTAAAACAGCAAGATACATGTACATCAGTGTGTTCATAAGAGTTCATTTAAATTTCACCAAAGCTTTATCCCACCAAGACAGATCCTTTTACAATATTACAGAACCTAGACCTATTTGTTAGGAATTTCTAGTTCCTTGATTAACTCATGTCCCTCACTTGTGGGTAACAAAACATTCAAGCATATATACTGTACATACTTACTTTCCTCATTATGTCAGTATGAATTTTGTCTTGCTTTGTCCATATTTGTGCGTATATACTGTATACTTGATAATTTGCATGTTTTGGTTCTACTCATTTGTATATGTCCCATGGATTATGAGTAGAATGTATTACATGTATATAATGGCTTCATGTGTATTTTGTTGCGTTGTTACATTTCTCTAAATAATAAAATGTCAGACGAAAGTGCTCATACTTGTACATTAATATATAAGATGTAATTGGCATTAGCAGTAATGTAGTATTATGGCATATACATTTATGAAATAGAATGTCGTTTACACCATGCTGCATGTTGTAAGAAATTTATGCAACACGTTTGGCACATGATATGTGTCACAGAATTGCTCTTTCATTTAATGAACGTACACTTTTGCATCCTTCAAGACACTTTAGTTAAACAGCAGTTTTTCTCCGGACCTTGGGGGCATTTTGCTCTTTGCATGCCCTTTGCACCTAGTTAGTACATGTATGAGTAACGCGCACACCTTGTGTTTTCATGCACTAATTGGAACTACATGTATATGAAGGCATGACTCATAGCACTATATCATGGTGTGTGGTGCTCATTAATGGGCAGAACATATGCACAACTAATATATCATACAATACCAGCCCCATGTGATAATAGCTGTTGCTCTTCAGTGTGAAATATGCTGTTGAATTAAAGCTAGAGACTACTAATATACGGCATTAACTGCTGTGCACATAGTTACATGGTACAGGTCACCAGATCTTTAGTACATGTATTGTCAAACCTCTTCCTGGTGCTCATTATTTGCAGGACAAAGTCACATGAACATGTCTACTTAACTATAGTGTATGCGCAGAGTATGTATTTACAGAGACATAAAACATTAGATCATCACTGATAATTTAGCCCTACATGTACATGCTCAAGTGTTTCCTTGCAAATATTGTAAGTGTTTGCGACATATATATATGTGCATGTTCTCATATACACAGAATCCATATTACAGCAAATAGATTCATATAATATTACAGCACATGTTCATGTGAATACAGAAGGGATTGTTCTTTGCGTTTTTAGTGTTATAGAGGTTTTTTTTTTTTCCTTTTGTAGTTTGTCATTTCCAGAGTCAGATGTGCATAGTATGAATGCTGAAGGCAGTGTCTTAGTTTCATGTGACTGTTCGAAGTACAAAGCTGTTTTTTTCTGTTGTTTGGGTTGGTGTCTTAGGAAATGTTATTTCTTGTCTGGATCAGATGGCTGAAAGGTTTCCTGTGAAGATGTAGAACCCTGAAGCCAGATTGAAACAGCATGTGCTCTTGACAGGAAGGGTTTGCCATTGTGAGCTAGTTTGAATGATAAATGGTGTAAGTTTATACAAACTGATCCTTGCACCTCCTTGTGCAATAAATCCTTGTCCAGTGTTCTACGTTCTTGTTATGAAACGTTAGTGTTGCTGACAGATTTATTTTTGCTGACATTCTTGTTCATAAGATGGATATGGTGTCCTTTTACTTACAGACAACCCCACCCTCCCCGCCTCCCTCCTGCATGTATCTGCTAAGTGCCACACCAAAATCAGTGTAGCATCACTTGTACTGTACACATTCATGTATTTGTGTTTTTATGCCTGAAAGTCAGATTGTATACTCATACGACATAGTCAAGTTAGAATGCTCACATTAATGGCAATCTATTAGAGAGCCTTTTTATTTGCCTGCATTTCAATACATGGGAGTAAAAGAGCACAGTCACACAAGGTACAAATGCTGGGTTTTTTCTCTGGGGGATCAGATAAGCTAGAATTTCATGTCTCCTCCAGTTAATTTGAAATCTCTCTCTGATGTCTGCAGTATGTTTACAGCCAGCTCCTGTGGTAAGCTGATCCAGATGGTGCCTGCACCCATCAAATGGTGGCAGGTTTCATGGGATCCTGAACCTGTCTGTATCCAGGGCAGCTGAAATGCCATGGGAGTGGTGCTGCCACGTCAGCCAATGAGCTGGTTCCATGCATGTGCTTACACTGAATAGGATACTTGTCGATATGTCTCTAGCTTACCCCAAAAGTATGCCTCAAACAAAACATAGCTTCAGCTTCCAGTGTGGAAACCTTCTGACAAAAAAGTTAATGTAACCAGCTGATGGAATAAAGGGTTAAGACTTTTAGAGACAAATGTACATGTAAACTGGAGCTCGCTCAGAAAGGTTGTTTATTTACGTGGGTGGCCAGTAGTCTGCCCTTATACATATGGCTGGTTTTGATAAGCCTTTTTCTAGGTTAGAAGTCAGCAGAAGTTCTGAGAGCTCTGTTAAATTTATCTACAAGTGCTTTGATTTAATTAGCTTCTGGGGCCTAGGGATTATGCCTGTAAGTTTGGGGGGAATCTGGCCATCCATTCCCAGATGTACTGAAGACAAGAATTGAGTAAACTTGTACCAAGGCCATTGGAAACAGCAGGGTGTAAGGTCACCACATGTGTTCCTCAACCCTTCACCCTGGCTCCTGCTGCTGCACACAAGGGGTTGGGGGTGCCAGTGACCAGAACATAGCTGCTGGGTGTTAAGAACTGACATTTGAGCCTTACCCCAAGGCATCCCTATCTTCTTAAATCATCCTTTTGTCATAGATCGATCACTATTCTGAGAGGTTATCATTTGAAGTGTTGTGACTGAAGTCTACTTCGTCCTGGTCAAACCCAGGGTTTTCTCACACCAGAAAGTTTGTTAGGCATTTGGTAGAGAGTATAAATAACTGTAGTTTGCACATTAGCTTTGCACTGGTATGGCTTCGTTCAGGTCAGTGTGTCACAAGTGAAATGTTCTATATAAAATAAAGTATTATAAATGATACACTGTAAAAGCACCATTCAGTGAATACTGTATCAACCTAACACTTGTGTTATCAGTTGTCTTGTCTGTGTACATTTTCCATTGACAACAGATGTACTTCAAAACAGGCTTACATGCTATATGTACTGTGCAATATATGCACAATTAAAAGTGCTGACATTGTTAATTACCTTTTTAAATCAGGTAATATTCTACATACTTAATACAGTTAAGTGTTATGCAATTCCAAGGTGTTCATTAACTTAAAATAGTGTAACATTAGACTTCTACTGAAATAAGTTGACTTTTCTGCACGATATGGGAGAAAATAATGACTACCTGAAATGACACAGAATTACCCTTTTTATCTTGGAGAATTTCAAATAGGTAATATTTTACATGTATTTTACATCTGGCTTTCGTGTTTCAAGTTATTCATAGTTGTATATTCCATTTTCATAATATTGCCACGTTTTTCTGACCTTACTGGCTCACATACTTCGAACACCAAGTACATGTATGCTCACTTGTTTCTCAAACAGACATTTCATATGCGTATATTAAGAGTTCTGATATATATCAGCTTTTACATGCATGGCACAGAAATGGATTATGTATATGTGCAAACCAGCATATGTCAGCTGGGCTTAGTCCTGTTTCACCATGCATATTTAATTGGAAGGCTCATTAGATATGTGCCAAAAAAACAGCCTATTAATGAGTGTATCGAAATAGATATACACGGCATGATGGTACATGCATGTGGATAAAGGCCAAGGATTTCGTTATTGGTCTTCAGGGGAAGCAGTTATCCCAGTTATCCGTGTTTCACATTGAACTCATTCAACATTACAAGGGTTCTTCAAGGAATTCACATATCATTCTCAGAGCTAGCCCTGGGCGGTGTCTCGTCAGGGAAATTCAGTTGCCATGGAAATTTAGTATTACTGAGGGATAATACGTCTTGCAGGCCCAGATGTTTCAGTAGGGGAACCACTGCACATGTACATGTATGTGTTAGCTCATTATTGTGGATTATGCGGATGCCATTTTGCTACACTTGTGGGAAGATAGTAAGTCGTCATTAAGAATTTCCATGGTTACAAAGACTTAGGAGAACAGAAGAAGAAAATCATTACAGTCATACATGAGGGGGAAGATGGCCAGGAATTGAGTCAGAGCACAGATTTCAATTGAATTGGTGTTGCCATGGTTACTGGGGAGTTCTCTGGGTAAGGGAGGCTGTCTGCTGTAGATCAATGTCAACTGGGTATGGCAGGACTGATAAACATGTACCTGTCTCTCCTGACTCAAGCTAAAGGCCTAAACCAGCTGCATCCGCACCATCACCAGCCTGCTACTGCTCTCCCTCAAGCACTTCAGGTGAACCGGGATCTTTCTGCCCTTTCTCACCAGCAACAGACTGCCCTGGCCCATGTACAGGCCAATCTCCAGAGATCAGTGACACATGCCAGCAAGACAGCAGCAGTAAGTACACACAGCGCCCTGTCATGGTGGCCCTCTCTCTACAGCCAGCAACCGCTCTGGGATTCTGGCTACCAGCAGCCAAGGCCTCTCCTTCCTAATCTTTCATCTGATTTTATTGATAAATGTGTAGAAATAGTTAGTGTGCTGTCATGGTAAGGAGTATGGTGGTGATGCTGATAGGAAAACATGTGGGTTTGCTTCATTTAAAAATGTCTGCTGATTAGTGCTGGAGGGTGTCCCTGACATGCAGGCTGAGTTAGAGCGCATTGATTTCAGCTGCGCAGACTGGGAACAAAGGACGGGTAGCATGGCTACTCACACTTCCTCAGCTGTATGACCTTTGTCAGGGCTGCTGGCTCTGCCTTTGTCTGCACACACTGTACAGGCTCATCTGTCACACCACTGGCCCTGTGCCTACAATTTGTTGTACACAAATATTCCCTGTTCCACATACATAGCACATGTATATCTGATTAACATTCTGACTTGATTATGTATAGTGACCTAGAAGTAATCCCCCACCCCTGACTCCTTGCATTGACGCAAACTGGGGTTGTCACTGCTGGCCAAAATGGCCACTAGCCTGTGAGTGAAACTAGAACATGCAGGGTAAATTTTCCATTGAAAAAAACAAAATAATTATAGGGAAAGCAGGCCTGTGTTTGTTTAATCAATTTGTTGAAGGGTAGATACCAGTTCCTATGAAGTTTTGTTATTTCATTCCTTACCATGGTTGAGTTCTCATATGCATACATGTACTGATGCCTGACAGCATGACTACAATGCATTATCCTGAGTATGGGTTAATGGCAGATGGCTGTGGCAGACAACCGCTGTATCTGGCTGGATGAATCTTCTATCCTTTATGGAATATGCAAATGCCATTTAGATTAACTGTATCCTGGAGATGGATTAGAGCCAGGCCACCTGTGAGCCTGACATCCAGGCCAAGACTGCCCGGCTGCCTGCCCCTGTATAATGAATGCCTCTTTATTCACTAGTCTAGCTTAATACATCCACTCAACATACATGTACATGTTAACGCTAGTTAACTGTTTTGCCCAGGACACATGGTCATTCCCTATATATATATATATATATATATGAACACTTGTATCAATGTATTTATAAATATGTAAATGAAGGTTTACATCTTCGGACACTGTCTTGAGGCACTGTTTGATTCAAGCTGTATAAATCTTGCATTTCCTTGCATACATGTATGTATGATGCATTTTGGGAAAATAGCTCAGTGCTGCCATTGGTACATGTATGTATGCTCATGTATGTAGCTGTTGCTAAGAATAAAGGATGTTGTGGCCTGCATCATTGCATGCGAATAATGTTCGTGACATACATGTACTTGATATACTCGCACCTTGGCAGTATAGTTTATACACTCAGCACATTAAACATAAATTGTACTTGAACTGTGAACCCATATTTTCTGAATGTGGTGCAGTTATCTGCAGAGTGCCCTCTGTTTTAAGGAATTTCAACCATTCTCCAGTTGGCTTGAAATATATTTTGACATGCCCAACTCATGTGGCCGGAACTGGTTAGGGTTTTAAGCAGACCTTCACATGTTGAGGCCATTGTATGCCCCTGTACAGATACTGAACTATTATGCTGTGCCTACAGAATCTTTCTTTCTGGCCTTCTATACGTCGTGATTTTCCCTGCGCTTCTAAGTTTGCAGCAGAAAAGCACATATTGTACACATCTTTTAACTACAAGCATATGAAAAATATGCATATGAACGTAAAACAAGTTAGTTCACCATGAACAAATTTGGTGGCATCTGTTACTGCTTGAGCTGATTTTTTCCCCCGATCTCCGTTGTGTTGGAATATTCATGCATTTTTCATGAAATGACTGTTTTTTTTACATGGATCCTGTGTCCATTTGGGCTGATTATGACTGCCTTTCAAGGCTTGCAGCTTGTACTGAAATACACCACACATACATGTACACACGAATAGTATCTCTACTGGAAAATTTCCAAGCTAAATACTGACTTACACAAAAAATTATACAACATTGTTCATCAGATGTTCTAATAGGCTGATTAATTTACAGCTCATATTGATCCTTCCTTGTTTAAAGGTGGGACAGATGTTTGTCATTTTTGTTACAGGAAAAAATAGTGATGATGTTAACAACTTGGCATCATGTGTGGAAGGGGAATTTTCATGTGTAAAATGTTTCTCTACATGCACATGCCTTTTTCTGGGTAAATGTATGTCGTCATGGATTACCTTGGGATTTACTTGGTTTTCTTCCACGTAATGCTGGTCGCCATCGTATAAGTGAAATATTCTTGAGTATGTCGTAAAACACCAATCAAATAAATAAATAAATCAAGTGTAATGTTCCTTTGTAGTGTGCAGTAATACTGGTTTTGTGCCTTGAATCAAAATTGGTAACTTATTTTGATCACCTATCAGGTTAATGGTGTGTGAGTGTGATGGTATGAAACAAAAGACTATTGAACATAGACATGAGCATCGTAGCGTAGTCTGTGATTTAACATATTGGGACATATGTATATAGCATATTAACCATTAGATATGCTTTTAGTTTAATTCAGAACTTCCTGACCTTACATCCTGTGTTAGCATTAATTTTTAGTACATGAGAATAATTCGGATTGATCAGGTTTTATGTAGAAATCCGTACCTTATAAATGTGAGAAACACATTAAACATGCTACAGTATATAACCAGGCGTAATAATTCTCCCTTCCTGCAATTACCACGCAAATTGTGTTCTTTAATCAGAGGTGTCTGCCAGACACCTTTGTAAACTTGGGTTTATTGACAGACGTGTGTTTTGAAGTAGATAAGTATGCTGTGAATGAGCTGTGAAAGGAGGTAAACAATGGCTGGTGGTGTCAGTATAGTATGGCCTGGTATTGACCCCATGTGGATGCCTGTGTCATTCCCTGAGCACTGAGTAATGCCATCGATTGGGAAGAAATCTGGTTAAGCAGCCATGCATGTGGCCACTAATACCCAGTGTGACTGATTCAGAGCTAGTTTCTCACACCTGGCCTCTTCATTAGCTCTAATCCACCATAAGTCATGTACATGTAGTCACCCCACAGCGATCAGACCCCCTCAGATAACCAACTACACACAGTCACAGTTGACGCCTGGTCTATTTGTGTACAGTATGTGATGTAACATTCAACATCTGAAAGAAGGGAATCACAGTTGTAGCTCAGAAGACATGTTGGCTTTCCTCTGGTATTGTTTTCGGATAAAATGGTGTTGCTAAATTTGTCATGGGTATTTTCAGTTAATTTCATGCCAGTTGTTTTCATTTGGGATATATCATTTACCAACAACATTTGGAACAAAAGTTCAAGTTTATGTATTGAAAAAGATGGAGTTAACTTTAGTTACCTACACAGTGTACCTGTATTTAATGCTTTTACTTAATACTGCTCTGTTTGGTCACTGTGTCAAAAGTAGATATAGGCACTTGTGGGTGCAACATAGTAACCTCCTTGCTCCTCTGATTAAATACTTATATATGTAATGGACACTGTCTTTATAATTGTAAAGACTGTATTTCAGTTTTCTGTGGCTTGCTGTGTTGGCCTGAGTGTATTGTTACACAGGTATATAATAGATGTTTGTACATTCATGACATTTCCATTCGCAGTTCAGACCTGTCTCCTACATTTAGATTCTGGACTTCTATATTATTGTTGATACATTTAGAATGTTAGACTTGTATAAATTGTAATAATCATTTTATCTTGACTTTCTATTGTATTCTTTTTAATCTCAGAGATCACACTCTGTACAGTACATTTACTGTATGTCATACAAAATTTAAGTTTATATGGTTCAAAGAAAGATCAGATTTATTTCATGCATGAAGGGTAGTTGCATAATGCATGGAAGATACTTGTGATGATCTCACTATTAGGGCCTCAGGTATTTTGTTCAGGGTTAGAACATAGCCCAGCTTTGTTAAAATACATACACGTACACTTTGATATTGTCTCCCTTTTGCAAATGTTGTCATGCAGAAGTTGTTCTCAGCATGGGATGAAATGCCTGAATTAGTGGTGAATACAATTCAGCATTCACCTTGTCTGTGTCTTGATCTTTGGCACATAAACAGTTTGGATTAATCAGACTGAAAGAAAGTTCCACACGTTGAAACCTTTATCCAATGAGGCCACTGATGAAACATCTTACATATGTGTATGTTATAAATTGTTTCAGTACCATTTGTCTTGCAATCCACTGATTGCATTACATTATGCACCAGTAGTGTTACGAGTCCTTAAAAAGACAACTTCATTTTAACAGAATAATTCAGCATTTTTGATGAAATGTCACAATGAAGTCTTCTTTTATCAGAGTTACTCTGCTTGTGCTTTCCATTTGTCTTGTTCAGTGACTTCAAAGAATGTCTTTCCTTTGTTTTTTCTTTTGTTCAGAGCAGACACACATCAAACGTTTGATTGGCAATAAATCATTTTATGCCATCTTCATCACTCTTTGTGTAAGAGCTGTAGTTGTTGAGCTGAAGTAAGATGCACCTTGGTACTTACATTGTTCGTAGTAACCTGCTTATTCATGGACACACACTGTATTATGTAAAGCTTTGCACATTTTACACAATATAGGCATGTTGGAGGAGCTATTATATAGATAAGGAAAACAAACTACACAGACACATTCTTAAACATCTGCATTGCATCTGGTACAACTGCAGGTATATGTGAAGGTACATTTACCTTTTATTCACCTGTGAAAATAACAGCGCGGTTATGCATTCTACATGTATGCATTCATGTACATATGTACATGGAGGTCTTAT
Organism: Acanthopleura granulata; assembly: GCA_016165875.1. NCBI lineage: Eukaryota > Metazoa > Mollusca > Polyplacophora > Chitonida > Chitonidae > Acanthopleura > Acanthopleura granulata. The sequence goes on along the minus strand of JABBOT010000002.1, from coordinate 40,129,127 downwards.
GTGCACTTACACTAACTAATGAAAAGACATGCACACTGCATGTATTATATGCATGCAAGAATCATTTATGTACATTGTGTTCATGCATATTCATTATAAATTTCCATCTGAGAATGTGTATGCAATGCATATGTTGTAGTATTTAAGTACCCCTCATTATTTTCATGTATATATACATCTACATGTGGGATTATTGGACCTTGATGGACTTCTTTCTTCCTCGATTTTTGCTTTATCTACATACATGTCAATTGTATTAGTAGGGAACCTCATCAGCTCTGTTATAAGGATCTGTAAATCTTAAAATTAGCAGACTGAACAGGGAACATACGGATGCACTAAACACAGGGTCTGCAGGCCTAGGATTATGCCACTGGGGAATTGTGTAATTACCTTGTCTTGTACTGAAAGGCAGGAAGGCTCTGTGGATCACATCAGTGAGTTCATTAAGGGCTGGGTAGTGGTAATATGCAGCAAGGGAGGCCTTTGGGCCTGGAGAAGCTTGCTGTATCGATGGGAGCACCACTAACATGCATGCATTGCTGATTCCTAACCCATGGACATTTAAGGATCCATACAACAGTCTTCATGTTGGAAGTTTTCAAAGTATTCAATACACTGACCACAGGTCCCCAGCAATGTAAGAGAAGAAAACCAAAAAAAAATAAACATGAAAAGAAACAGCTTGTAATACATGATTACATGTATGCAATGCCCTTCCTGTGATTTGTGTGTAATGGTGTAGGCACAAGGTGTTTGGATTATGGTGACATGGCCAGCTCATGTGTGTTATGATCTGTCCCTTAGTGAACAGAGGGAATGGGCTGTCAGTGATTCATGCAGTGAGGGGATGGGCTAAGTACACATATCAGATCAGGAAGGAAGTCGTCCTGTACACATAAGTACTAACACATGTTCACATACATGCAATATATACACACATGAAATGACAATCACACATGATACATGCTACATGGATAAGCATATTAGGGTCATGTGGTTCCAGACATCCGTAGACTGTGTTTTGATGCTAGTATATTGATGACTTTGACAAGTTATTGGTAATGACACCAATGAACTGTGTGATACACTAACTTATCAGAGTTTATCTACTGAGCCACAGGATCTCCTTTGTGTTTGATTTAACTCTTAACAGACTGGCATTCTTCTTTCCAAGTGGAGGCTTGTGTTTACTGCTGATGTAATAGACAGTGCTGGGTTACCCTCAGCAGGGGACTACAGCCAAGCTGGGCAGTCCAACTCCCTTTGTCCATTGACCATAGAAATACTGAGTTGTGACCAACACAGCTGTAGTGTTCAGCAGTTTGTTAGTGAGTTGCCTGTGCTGCCCATGTACATCTATTTCTGACCACAGCTTGGCCATAACCTCCCCTCTGGCCCCTACCAGGCTATAATTGATCAGAGGGTCCCTGTATTGATCAGTAAATTAGGCAGCTGAGGACTCAGCACAAGTTTACAGTGCTTGTCTTTGGTACTATGTTCATGCTGAACTTGTTAGCTGGCGCGCACGGAGACAAAAAGATGGCCTGCCTGGCTCCTGCATCCATAGGCTCCCTGCCTACCAAGGGCCAGCCTTTCTCAGCACATCTGCAGGTTAGTATTGGATAGACTCTTATTACTCTTCTTTGACCTGCCTGTACTTGTGATGGATTAGTTCCTCTTGGTTTCGAAAGACTTCAAGTCAACTGGTAAAAGAAGTGATATTGATGCTTCCTAGGCTCCCCCGATCTGCCTAGACACTTGATTTCTCTGCCTGTCAAAGGATTGGCCACGGGTCTGCCAAACAAAATGAATAATTCATGTTTTTCGCATCCATTTACAGAAGGCATGTGATTGCAGATAGTACAGATATTACTAAGACTAGATATGAGCAGTCTCATTTGGGGTAGTTTAATAACAAGCCTTGCCCAGAGTGCAAGCAAACACCAGTCTCCAGTAGCCTGGCACAGTGCTGGTATGGTATCATGTGCAGCTGTAGTTTAATCGGCAATTTGCTGTACAAAATGGCTCTTGTAATGTAAACGTGTGAACCAGGAGAACGGAAATCTATGGGATGTTGGTGTGATATTTAATCACAAGTGCTTTTTTGGTGCCAAGGGAAGTATTGTGTTGAGGGCTGTTGAGCTCTCGTGACTGTGACTTGGTAGGAGGCCCTGGCCTTTTGGGAGGAAAATGCTGACTGCCAGTAATAGAGTTGTACTTCAGGCTGTGGAGAAGGGCATCCAGACCACAACCATGGAGCATTCAAAGGTCAGATAAAACATCAACCTGGTAGTTAAGCTGGAGGAGGATACCCTCTGTTGGCAAGCAGCGCCAGAGGTTTGACCTGTAAAGAATGCCTATATCATTTCTTTTGTATTGGTCAGTTCAGTACGATATGTATATGTACTTATGTGTATATGTATCTGAGTTAGGACTTGCTGAAATGAATCATGCTATATGAACCACATCCTGTTAGAGTGGCCCAGCTGACATTATGCATGGAACCCATAACATTTGTGATGCTCATGGTATAATGAATTAATGGCAGCAATTTTATCCAGACACAGGATAGTTTTGTCGGTGGTGATAAATTACGTGTAGACCCAAATTGATCTCCATTGGTACATGTACATGTAGTTGGAAGAGAGGTTCCCCTTTAGCCCTAAGCTAATCACCTAGATAAAGTAATGGTACCATACAGAATAGTCTGGGTCATTGTATGTCGTAGAACAACCCTAAGGGCATATTTATTTCACTCTCTCCCATGCATTAAGCTTTAGTGTAGAAAAAGCTTTCCTTCATTAATTCTGTTTAAAAGACTTCACTTGTGTCTTAAGGCAGTGTGCCAATTCAGCATCTAAAAATTCTTATTTTTGCCCCTTTTCTTTTTTCATCAATTCTTTTTTTTTTTTTTTTACCTTTTGGCTATGTCGCATTGGACCTGAAGGTTAAATTGTCTGTGTTGTAAAACAAGTGTGGAGATATGTTTATACACATTTGAAAAGGGACAACAGGAATAGCTGTTAAAAGCCGTGAACTTGTTGATCTAGTTTGAGAGCAGAAATTTGGGATAGGTACCACAGCGAATGAGTCTGTGTGTGTGTGTTCAGTATATCCATCACTGACTCCTCAGATACAGCCTCCATTTTGTGCTGTACATGCTGTGGCTATAGGGGAGGTTAAATGTTGGTTCGTTAACCACAGCTTTCTTTGCTCATCACTCACTGCTGTTCGCTGTAGAAACAGGACTAATTTAGAATCTCTCCAGAAGGTGCGTCATGCATGCCAAGCATGTCCTAGGCTTCAATGTTATAGTAAGTACACATTTACATATAAATCTACTGGGGCATGTAAAAGGATGTTTATCTAGGCCAGTGGCTTACTGCAGTGTTGCATCCGCCATTATCATCCCTGTTATGATGAGTGCTCTATTATGTCGGGGGACCCAGTTGACTGACTTCTATCAGCCACACCATGGATCCTCGGCGCTGATATTAGTAACGACCTCTGATTTAATGAAAGATACATGTACATGGATTACATGATAGGGAAAAAGCACATCTGTGCTCACCCTTATATAGTGTGTAGCCAAAGATAAACCAGTTTAACGTCTCAACCAGTCCGTTTTTATTATGGCCATTACCTGTACTTTGTCTGACCCTCCCTAATCTACATGTATTTTTCTGTTTTTAATCCATGGGCATGTATACTTGTATGATATACAATCATAGTTGTTGTTCATAAATGTATAGTAAACTGAAAACTACAAGTATCCGTTCATTCAGTGCTATAGTTTTTTTTATCTAATTTCCCTATTCATGTTCAAGGCAAACTGATGCCAGCTTGATTCCCTATTTCCATGCATCAGCCTCTTGACCAAAAGTCTTTATTTTTGTTATTTTTGATTTGGTGGTATTGATCAGTTACGTTTTATGCATTGAAATAGAAGCTGGTAGTATTTTTTATCCTGTCAATGTTAGTCCAGTTGGCAGTTAGTGCAAAATGAAGGGATAGCCCTAAAGGGGCTATGATGTCAACTAAATTCCTATTACTATGTGGTGAATGTTGGTTTGATCATACTCCTGCTGGCTGCTGATTGTTTATCCCAACCTTTCATAAGGGTACTGCTCAGACCAGCAGCTGACATTTTGGGCAATGAGAAACTGCCATTTAAACTTGTATTAAGCAGACCTTTGTATTGGTTATGACATTTGGATAATACACCATCATTATGGTTATTTACAAATTAGACTCCAAATTGTTCCCAATCTCCACCAATGCTGGTTCCCCCTCCATGGCATATCAGTAAATTGAAGCAATTACCAATGGCCCTGGTCTTGAGCTTTCTAGCTTGTGATAAGGACACATATTAGAACATAGACTTCTCATACTTGTGGTAGTCCTTCATGTACGTTTGTACGCAGTGGGCACTGATGAATTTGCGCAGCTCTCTTGTGTCTTCCTGAACATCCACTTAGAGGCTCACATCAGCTGCACTATTAGTTTGAGAGCCTGGCACCTGTACCAGTGTAAATTTAGATCTGTTCGTCTGAAGTCATCGTTTTCATTTGAATTTTTTTCCTGGAGCAAAGATGCTGGTAGGTTATTTTTTTCCATGGCGTTGGTCCAATGTCATTTGCGAGGCTTGTAGAATCTAAATAGTCTAGTCAAAAAGCCTTTGATTGAAGCTTTTCTTCGTACGTATGGATATCTCTTTTAATCACGTACTGTGTTTTTATAGCGATACGTGGAAATGGACCCAATTTTACACTTGCACATGTGGCATCTGCTCACACACATGTGTGCAAGTCCTGAGTAGATGAAACTATCAATCAGCAGTTTGTTTTATCATGCCCTGATAGCCTAGGGGCTTTGTCTTAACAAGTCAGGTAAAGTAATGCTGTGAAGATTGAATGTTTCTCCTTCTCCATGTTAATCAAAGGGGACATTGTCCTCTATATGTTGGTCAATGTGTTGGTTTGAATAGTTGAAATTGTTGTCTCAGTGTTTGTTATAAGAGCTCACTACAATGCTGCCTTGGCCAGATGAGCAGATTTCACTCGCTTGTGGTGAACAACATTACATTATCACGTGGAAGGATATCTGCAGTGAGTTGGTGTATGGACATGTGCACATACATACATGAATCCTGACTGTTTATTACATCACCTTGTTACATGCCTACATGTAGCCCACATGTATGAGAACCTACCTACATGTATATGTAGCGTAAACATCAACAAGGCTATTGTGTCCGTGTTGAGATGTCTGTAGATATGGGATCTGGTTATTTACATGTACATATACAGTTGTATCTTGACACTTTGGGCTTACACCTCGGTCGTTGACAAGGTATGTTTTTTGTGTCTTTACAGCACATGGTTCAGAATCAGATGACGCCCTCATACCAGTATGCCCAGACGGGCCTTGAAGACTACCATCACCAGGTGGTAAGCACAGCTTCCACAGTCCCTGCCGACGGACAGTTCAAAGACCAGCCCACCTTCAGCCCGCCTACCGCCGCTGCTGTCACTGCTAATGGGGGTGTGGAGCAGCAGACGGTAAGACGGGCCCTCCAATTACACGATGTAGGTTTTTATTGTACATTCAGCATGGACGTTGGGTTTTTCCTGGTGTTTCCGTTTCTGAGTTGGCTGTAACCACTGGGCTTGGGTTTGATGCCTCCTGGATCCTGAATTCTGATTCCTGATTCTTGAGGGTTCACTATTTTGTTGTGTTTACACTTACTAATTCCCAGTAGTTGACCCATTCCGAGATGGCCTTCCACTGGTAGTAGACCTTCTGGGTGGCACCCTTAGTCACTGTACATTCTAGATGCACTCTTTACACTAACACAGTTGTTAACTGATAAAGCCTTGCTTTTGTTGTATACTGCTTAATGTACTTGTAGATGACTTATGCAAATCTAGTTTGTCGCTCATTGGATTCTGTCAAACCATCACCAGGGACATATAAAACTTGTTTATATAATTACAGTAAGTGATATTACAATTTCCAATGATTACATAAATGTAATACGTAAGGGCTTATCTTAGTTAACATCAAGCATTCATGGAAGAGAGTTTTTTCCATAACTGTTTTGGTATTTTAGTTGCATTTGAGACTGCATAACTATATGTGATATGTGTTTCCAATAATGTGCTACATCTATGTAAATTGGCTTTTAAAGAACTCTCTTCTTATTGAAAATTACATTCTGCAAATATACAATAAGTAATTAGCCCCACACTAAACATATCCCCTTAAATGTGTAGGATGAAGTTAAGTTTATGAAGTTGATATACTGTACATTATACACATGGAAATTTCATCACATTTAAAGTCTTGTTAAAGTCAAAGGAAGAGAAGTAATGTTAATGAAAAAAGAAAAGAAAATATTGAACTAAAAGACATGCAGTTGTGTGCTTCTTAAGTAATAGTCCATGTTCAGCTCTGTCTTTGTTTGTTTTACAAAGTTGGTTTAGAGCATGGCTCAACAAAGCCTCTGTTGATTTCTCATTGTTCAGGCACGTACAACCTGAACTTGTGAGTTGTCTTCACAGCAGGCATCAATTAAGAACAAAGGACAAGGAAAACAAAGACCACATTCAAATACTTTTAGTGTGAAGTAAATATTGATAACATTGCAGCCCTTTTATAGCGTTCACTAGCTATTCAAATCAAACAGTGCATCCTTTGTAAAGGGTATGATGTACTGTCATCCAAATTCAGAAACATGCAGTTTCTTGATGGTCTGCTTTTGGCCAGGTTGTCTCTTTCAAATGATCACCAGGGGACGTTTTTATTGCAGCCCAGACTGTCTGACAAGGTGTTGCAGGTGTATACATGATGTGGATTGAGTATGAATCTGTTTTAGAATCTGTACATAAAAAAGGCGTGCACACATGGAAAGAAAATAATGGCCTTAGGTACATGTAAGCTTATCCTCAGGTAAAACTCATTAGGTAATGTGATACCTTTGCAGGTTGAAAATTCTGGGTACTCTTTACCGGAATATTTATGTGAAGTTTTGGAAAAGTGAATAACAGATCTGAGAAGTCTGAATGATTGGTGTGTTGACTGCGTTGTTCTAGAATATTCAGATTGAAATAAGAACATGTTGTACAGTTGTAGTGTTGAAATGTGGCAGTAAATTTTTCCATTTTGAGATTTTGTTAATACGCTGGGATATGTGGATTCAGTAGCCTAAACTTAAAGTTTGACATTCATGTTTTTGCATATTGGCTCGCATGATTTACATACATGGTACTAGTTAGAAATACCTGACAGTGTTGAGTGGTTTTGATTTGGAATGCCTGAGATTTCTGTTTAACATATGGGATAAATATGTTTCATTAGAAGCAAGATATTTGCATGGGCAGTCTGAAAATCAAGAATTTTTGTTTAGCATTTTCAATAATTTAACCTTGACGGAATGTTCTGCTCCATGGTGAATATCTAATGTTTGATGTATTTATTTTTATTTTTTTGGTGTGTGTGTGTGTCCATTGGTGTCTGTAATGTGCTTAAAGCTCAATAAAGTCTTCAATACTGTCTTTTTATAGTCTTTTTAATGGCAGCCTTGCCTACACCTACATTTACCTAGGTAATGAGACGTTTTGTATGAGAGGCTTTTTGTAAAGAAAATGCTGATGACATGGGCATAATTTGTCCCATTCCTAGCAAATTAGTTTGTGTTATCCTGAGTTTTCTCCATTTGAAACTGTTTTGTCAGTTTTCCTTTCACCATTGTCATAGCTTTTATAATTGTAATGGGTGTGCTGGTTGTTTGCCAGTCATATTTATGAAAATTACACTCCAAATGATAGAAAAGATCGAGAAGTTACATCTTTCTTAACATGTTAATTGCTCATTAAGAGTAAAATATGATGAAGGTCTATGTGGTTCATTAAGTACCTGCATGTTTCCCTGTATGTGAAAACTGACGTGGCATATATTGCCTATGAGAAAGAATCACATGCACCTTTGTACAGTATATACCCAGCACAAGAATCTCCGAGACACTTGTACTCATTTGAGCTTTGCATGCATGTTATTATGAAAAAAAAAAGATGGTCATGAATGAAAAGATTTTGTGGCTTAAAATATTACTGGTTTTTATTTCTTGTAATTATCTTTTTTTTATTTTTGTCTTTGATGGATTTCGATTAAGTTGATCATTTCATTCCAGTCCATCTTTCTTCACACTCAATTCTGTTTTACTAGAATAGAATTTTGTGGTCATGGATATTGCTGCATGCTCAACATCTAATATTCTGTTTGTATTTTTTACAAAGTATACATTGTAAACTTAAATTTATTATTCTGTCGAACTTTTTAAAAGTAAATTGTATGTGAAATGTTCATGTTTAGAATATTAATGATTGTTAATGTACTGCATATTACCAAACTAAAGAATAATGCACTGTTTCTGTGGTTCTTAAATTTTCATGATGAACTGGTCACTTGTCAGTGTTCAAATTGTTTTCTCTCAATGTAACTATACTATTCACCTTTGTTGTAAACAGCAAACAGATTTAGATGCTGAAGTGCAAGCAACAACAACAACAACAGTGGCATCTCCAACTTCAAATTCAGGACCAAAGAGGTTACATGTGTCAAACATACCCTTCAGATTCAGAGAAGCAGATTTGAGACAATTATTAGCGGTGAGTATACCAAGTACATGTATAACTTTTCAGATTTAACAATGTCCTTCGCCATGAAGTGGCTGTAATATCACATCGAAAGTTGCATCCAGTTATAATCATTATTCTTTCATTCGTTCAAAAATCTCTTGTCAAGTGGGCCACAGGGCTGTTTGGGATGTTAGTCATGGACCAACATATGTTCTTTACATATATGTTAGAAAATTATGCTCATACATTGGAGGGGCATTGGTTTCCCAAGTGCTCTGTCTGGCTTAATTTGACCATTATGCTGGCTGCCAGACTAGAGTGAAATATTATTGAGAACAGCGATCAACTCCAACAAAATAAATAAATGAGAAAGTGTGCTTCCCTGATATGTTTGTCCCTGCCCCTGACCTTGCCCCCTCCCCGACCTAGCCCCCTCCCCTCCCCCCTCCCCCCCCAAGTTATTCTGAAATCATGCTCCTTTGACCAGCTTGAGTACAGGATAATGTTCCGAGTTTTAGCTTAAGAATGCTATTAAAACATTTTATAAGGGTAAATACCTACACTGTATATGATACAGTAAAGATAATGCTAGTATTATTACCGGGATGACATTTACCGTATGGATGTCGCATATGGAAATATATTTTTGTGCATTTTATAATTTTTCTTTCTGTAGTTTGGACCAATATTAGATGTGGAAATAATCTTCAATGAGAGGGGATCAAAGGTAAGATCTGTGCATTGGCAGCACCATGATTTAATAACAATGGTGAACAAATAAAGATGTGGCTCATATGATACTTGGCAGAACATTTCTGTTGTTACCAATTTATGGTGTAAAGAGTAAAAATGAGGAAGGAAAAAATATTTACTATTATGGGAGAAAAATTGTCAGACATTTTTGTCCTAGACATGCAGTAAATATTCGTCCCTCTCTTATACAGTGTATAAATCACTATATTTTGTTGAAAACTATTCAGAGATGAAAGTATAATTTTGCTTAGTCGTTAGGTTCGGCATACACAGGAATTTAATACCCAACCAAGACTTGACCTTTCCTGGGTCGCATGTGTATGTGAAATAACAGCGCAACTTGGCTGAAAGTGGCAATATTGTATCACACACACAAGTGCTTACGACTTGATGTCCAAGTCAGTTTCAGTTGATTCAGTCTCCTATATATGCTGAGGATAAAATGATCGGCGAAATGAATGCTTTTGGCTTCGTCTATGCTTCAGGTTTGATTATAAGATTTATGTCAGATACACACGCACAAGTGTGGTACCTTTGCTAATTGTTATCTACAGTTTTTTGAATTAACATGTTTTCTTGTAAAGTGATTCATGAAGCACATCTTTATTTCATGCCAGTCACTATGATTTTAATTACATTCCCACCTGTAAGAGAATTTAAGTCTTTTCCACCAGTCTCGATCAAGCTTGATTATACTTTTTGGATCATTCATTACAAAATTGTGTGAGAATTTGACATGCAGTCATTTATAAAGATGTGTTTAAAGTTCAATTTTAAGCTTTACTGAAACCTTTATGTATGATTTTCTATTGAAATTATTTTAATTTCAATTGCTGTAATATTGATCTGGTGGCAAGGAAATGTGATAGACTGTTGATGGATTGTTGGTGGTACATGTAGATGTACCATTCCCAAAGAAAAAAGATGTGATTATTGAACTGCTGTCATAATCCAATGATCCAAAAAATGCTTAATGAAATATATATGCAAGGCTCTATATATTCTGAGATACAGACATATTTCTTTGGAATGGTGCAACTATTTGCACCATATGTATATGGTTTATTATTGATGTTATCAAATTGTTTTTCAAATGTTTGGTTTAAATATTTTGAAATGCTATTACAGTTGTTTTGTGAGGTTACATCTTAAGTTGATCAGATGCTTTGAAATGTACTGGATATGTGTATGGGAAAGTAATTGGTTTCTCAGTCAGAAAAGCAATTTGACAAAAAATATATTGTGAAGATATTGTATGTAGAATAAATGTGGATTTCCACTTTTGGCCATTACTGTTTACAACCAGCCACTATGAAGCCACTTACTTTCCCAAATGTAATAAATGCTGTCCCATTGTTTTCAACTCCATGAGGTTTAACTTTACCCTTGTATCTTCTGAAATTCATTTCTGTTGATCTGTTTTGATGTGATGAACCAAATTGCCATAGTTTCACATTTTATTATTAACTGGTGGTTACTGTTACCCATTTATATTTAATACCTTTTTGATGTAGTGCTTTTGTTCTGTTATTAATAGATTTTTTTGTGATAAACCATTTATGCTCTTGGAACAATCTCACTAACTTCTTGTCAAATGTGACCTCTGAACACAATGCTTGCACATTGATATTTTGATAATAACAGTTGCAGAATTCTTTACTGTTAGAATTTAATATGCACATGCAGTCAGTTTATAGATGACTGGTTACAAAATGTGGAGAAAGTCACAAGTAAACATGTGACAAATGGGAGTTTGTCACTTGAGGCAAAACATTCATCTATATTCATTTCTGCCACAGTTCATTGTTTGCTCTTTAATTCTATTCACGCTGAAAATAACCCACTTACACAAATGTGTGTACTTAAGTTGTTACTCAAGATAACAAAGACCTCATTATTCTCTCTTCTCACAACGGAACATAGATGTATACTATTTTCACCCTTTTGATTCCAAGCACTCAGAATTTCTGTTACCTGTATATTTTTTGGAACTAATGCATGCCTTGGTTTTTTGTTGAGCTATGGCAATTGGGTTTTAATAACTTCTTTCTGTTTTAAATCTTTCCCCCCAAATTTTAAAGTAAACATTATCCAGGAGTTGTTTGTGTGAAAGAATCACAATTAAATATTCACAGTTTGATAATGTTCATTGATGTGAATTCAGAAGCTACAAGCCGTCCTGTCCACCAGTAGACTGTGTGTGTGTGTGTGTGTGTGTGTGCGTGTGGTCCTTACTGTGACTAACTGTTTTACTAATTAGAGACCGTGGCACCTAGACTAACAGGCACAATTATACTACTGCAATCTGTGCATTAATCCAGCTTCAATAGATATTGTGGTGTCTTCATGTTTGTCAAACCAGTCCTCATGTTGTTGTTGTCTCGTCCCTATAAAAAATCGTCTCTGTGCGAGTCTGTGTGTGGAAGTGCTGTGAACCAGTAGCATGAAAGCATGCTGCTTCCTAGTGACCAGCATGCTTTCCACCCATGCCCGTCCCGACCCCGCCAAGTCGCCCTGTTAGGCCCGTTATTTATCCGTATATGTAAACCTACTGTTATAATCCATGTACATTCAGCATGACTGTTTAATATGATGATGATGATAATGTGATATAACGTTAAATAATTTACAATTGATTTGCACGAATTTTAATGCATGCTCCTTATTTTCCTCATGCATGCAGGGATTCGGTTTTGTAACTTTCGCAAATAGCGCGGATGCTGACCGAGCACGAGAGAAATTGAACGGCACTGTGGTTGAGGGAAGGAAAATTGAGGTGCATGAACTATTATTTACCATTTGTGGTAGCACAACACTAAATGCTAAGAGTTTATAATTTTTCCAGTGTGCAGTATTAAGAAATGCCTGTCAATGTCTGTGTCTGCTTTGTATCTAGAATCCAAAAGAAAAATTTTATTAACTTTTCTCCCCCCCCATAAGTCCATAAGTTTGGGTGTCTGACTTTTTTGTACAGTAGGTGTCAGTCCAGTCAGTCCACACCTTCACCGTTTATATCTTGCATTATTTCGTATACTTTGGCCCCAACCATGACTGGTATTTACATATTTTTTTTTTCTATATTTTTGGTGTGAGATGTCAATGTACATGTTAGAGATATGGCTCCTTCGTCCTCGTAGCGTTGTAGGCTGTGTGGCAGTGGTCCAAGTATTCTTTGGGGCAGTCACCTACCCATGGTGGTGTCAGTGCATTTTGGGCAAATGGATGTGCCATGTCTGCATTGTATAAAAGCATTGCTCTAGTATGAACACCATTCTAATTCAATATTGTGGCATTTCTTCATGCTGACATACGCATTTATTTATTTTACATTGTAGTTATTCTCTAGTTAAGTGCCTCTGTGTGACCATCTAGATATGGTATAGAAATTTAACGAAGGTAAATCTTTGACATAGCTCCAAAGTACTGATAGAAAGAATGCAAAATCATCCTTGAGAAAAATATATACACAATTGCTTAAAGTGAAACAAATACAACATTATCAAATCTATTGCCAATACAAGTGAAGTTTTGCCCATGGCTTTCATACTGCTGTGAGGTGTTGACCTCATTCCTTGCAATGATAGCCAGTCTTTCCAGAACAAATGCCATGATGCCTTGGTTGTTATCTTTATTTCTTCCTTTCTTTCTCCTTTTTTTTTCTTGTCAAATTGCAATCCATAAACTGTGACCTGAGATGCCTTGAAGGGTATGAGTGATCCCTGTAAAGTAGATTGTGAGAATCGTTAGCTACCATCTGACACATGATGTGATCAGACTTGCATACCCTTCTGCTGCTGCCCCAGTTTTTGGGTGCAGAGAGTTTGTCAAAATTGTCCCCCATGATTTGTTAATTGGAAGGCTAGATTTCACAGACAGGCAGACTTGGTACTGAGTTAAACAAAAGCACATAATTGTATTTATTCAGATCTTCAAACACATGTTTTATTTAAATTTATGGGGAATGATTATGTGGTGTCAGTTTTCCACTTTGTATGAAGAACTGCTCCAGCTTTACAGTCTACTCTGTGAAACTCGTTTATTCTTCCATTGCCATTAATGTCTATATTGGAATTGGATTGAGAAATTTGGTAAACAAAAAATCATTTGAAAGTGATACCAATATTAGGTCTTCCAAATTTCTTTGTAAACATATCTGGGAATTCTGTGTGCAGAAATCAGTTCTTCATACACTGTTTATTTGTATTTATGATAAAATGAAGTCTCTGCTCTCTCTTCCTCTCCCAACACTGGCACCAACATTGTCATGACCCTGCAAGCAGCATCTTACCCTTTGGTAATTACTCTTGGGAAATTTTTCAGAATGATCATTGATAGAATTTGATTCCCCCCCCCCCTTTTCCAAAAAAAAAAAAAAATAGAGAGAAGGCAAATGATGCCTGGTTGGAACACAAATTTGGCAAACTGCCATGGGCCTTCTGTCCAGCATTTCTGCACCCTGGCTGCATTCATTTTCTGTAAACTTTGCCAGTTTGGATGATAAGAAAGATTTATAGCATCGTAACTGTCAAAAGTTCCTATCTCGATTGAATTATATAAACTAGTCAAAGTCACAGGATAATATGCTGCTTGCTGCCTGAAACACAGACCAGACTCTCCAGTTTGCCTACCCCTGCCCCAAGATTAAACCTAAATTTAGGATAGGACAGCCTGTCTGATAGAATCTAGATACTTGTTGGCTCCAAGCCTTCATCAAGGGCTCCCAGTGGAGGCCCATTATCCAGACCACTGGGACCATAATTCATGATGTTCCAATCCAAATTTGGCTGTAAGAATAATAATCTGATGGGAAGGCTTCCATGAGTCATCTACTTTCCCCGACAGACTCTTTAAAGATAACTGGTGGTGTATAAACGGAAGCCTAAGCCAAAGCATCCGATTGGCCTTTTTGTGGAATGTTTCTTTCACCATGCTCAGTGCAAACTGGTTAGCTTGCTTGTGTCTCAGATATCTGTATATGAACTGTTGCCTTCAAGTGGATATATGGATACTGTCACAATCAATAGCTCTTTCTTGGCCTATCCCTCTCTGTCTGTAATATTTTTATAATTTCATTAAAGACATTGCTTTATTAAATCAATTAAAAATAAATGAATATAAATTTTTTTTCTTCTACACAAGATAATGTATTTATTTAATGTATTGTTAATATGTTAAGCTGTAATGGAGAATAAACCCTTAGTTTTCATTTAGAAATGTATGAAATGCTCTTTAACTTTAAAAGTATGCTGATAACATTATGATATTATGGAAAATGCTTTTAGTCGCTCTTTCTGTATAATTGGTTGTGACAGGTTCCCTCCACGTTGCTACATTTGCATAGAGGAAAATTCAACCAAATCTACATCATGACTTCCTGGCCTGTCAGATAAATATTAGATTTCATTTTATAAGGTCAAAGATTTTTTTTCTCTCAGAAGGGTGATGGAAGAGTTAGTTTTTCTACAAATATTTCTTTGTCAAAAACAAGTCATCAAACTGACTTGTATATTTGATATTAAATCTAATCTTAAAAAAAGTGAACAAGATTTATTCTGAAAATGCAATGTGAGCAGTGTGGAATTATCTAACTATAGCATGCCTGTGAAAAGTTTTGCTAGACTCAAGGAATGTGAATTAACATGTCTGCCTTTGATATTTAGGTAAATAATGCTACTGCTCGTGTCATGACAAAAAAGACGCCTGCACCCACAATTCCAAATGGTAAGCATTTCACCTATTTTCTGCCTGGGTAAAATTCCAGTCACTATGGCAACTTAGTGAAAGCGATTTAATGCAGAGCTGTGACCTCAACTACATTCTCATGTTCTGGTTGTTAGTATTGAAATAGGAGACCAGCTGTTTTGCTGCTGGCCATAGTTTGACTCACTAGACTGGATTATTGTTTATGGAAATGTGGACATATGTTTATGATTCTGTGGCCTAGAAACATGTTCGTGGTGCATGTTGGAGAAAGTACATTGTGTGTGACAGCTATATACAGGAAGCACCAACATTTTTAAGCCTACCACATGACTTGCCTGAAGCAATTACCAAATGAACTGCCCAGCACACAGGCTCCAACCCTATAATTTTAAGCCTGTGACTTTATGCATGTACTTGTACAGTTGTACCCCTGAAATTTGGTATCCTGCCTTGAAGAGTGATATGATATTACAATAACATTGATCGTAGGATTTAATCATTTGAGACCTTGCTGCAAACACTCCAACCTAATGTGTTTTTATTAGAATTTATTTATATAATTATACATTTCTGTTACCTAAGTAAGTGTTGTAATGTAATCAGTTCTCTAGCGTAAAAATCTGTTCTGATTTTTTTTTTCCAAAGCTGCTGCTTTACGAGGAGTAGCTTTAACGAGGGGTCGAGCTGCAGCAGCACGAGGTGCTTACACAGCAGCTGCAGCTGCGGCTGCAGCCGCTTTCCGCCACCCTGCCCCTCTTGCCACAGCTGCCACAGCCTTGCCATACACAGCGTAAGTTAGATGTTCCACTTTTGAACAAAAATATACCAGATAACTCACATATTGTTTGAGATATTTGTGAAATTCAATATGTTAAAATAATGATCTGGAGTTCATCTTTAATTTGTTATTCTAAGGCCACAGAGAGTTTATCCAAGTCTTTGTGATAATTATTTGTGACTGATAGATATATGTGTGCTGATATGACTCTTTGATATCTGTTCAAAATTCAGAACATGTTTGTCCACACCAGATGAGATCTTATGAAAATAATGTAAAAACAACACACTACAGTATTACCATGCATGCTACGAATTGCTTACTGCTTGACTGCTATCTTTTTCTGTACATTTGCAGAGGAGTTTACCAAGATCCATTTCTGGCTGCAACTGCCTATCCAGAGCGGTACCAGGTTGGTAATGTTGTAAGTAGCTGCATGGTGTTTTTACTGACTTTACTAAATAGGAAAAAATGTGACAAAGAAAGGTATCTAGTCTTTATAGTCTAATAAGGGGTCGAATTTACAAATAAATGAACGCATAACTTGCGAGTCTTATGCACTTGTGTGCCATTTACAGAAACTGAAAAAAAAAATGCCATTAAACCGTCCATTTCAAACTTTCTGAACCTTTCTTTGTTATCAGTTTAGCCAACAATTTTGGACATTCAAAATGAAATTTTATTGAATTTGTAATGTTTTCCAACACATACAAAATTTGTGGTTGTATTAAAATATTTTGGTTTCTCTTTGAATCTATTTGAATTGATGTTCAGAAATGTACGCATTGCTATGAACAGCCAGTCTCATGACATCTCCCCATTCCAAAAAGAAGTCAGTAGCCGTAGGTTGAGTATTTGTTGTCCTGCTAACATTTGGATTTCTCCAGTAAAAGTAGTTAGGGATTTTGCTTTGTTCTATTATTTATGCATGCAACTTAGCTTGGTGTGCTAAATTATTTACTCTTATGTGTTGTGCGCTGTACTCAAGGAAAGGCAAAACGCAGGAAGCTCTTGGCATTCCAAAACATCCACTTAGTTGCAGTCTTTTGACCCACAACTGGTATCAACTGAGCTAAGTTCTGCTGTGTGCCACCCATGTACCTTGAATAGTGCATGTCACTTGGGACCTAGATGTTCCACTTTTAAGTGCTCATGTACCCTCTTGAAGCTACTTGTACATAATCCATAATCTTTTCTGAACATAAACTTTGGTGACTTGGAAATCAGATATCAGTTATATTGAATTTGTGTAAGTGTGAGTAAATAACAATTACTACATATGTGTGTGTGTGTATGCGTGAGATTAACAGGATTTGGATCAAATTTTATATATTGCTTGTAGTAGTCACTTAAACTCATCATGTTATGCCTGGGGTTCAGAACAGAGACATACATGTAGCTTATTTGGGGGTATTTTTATTGATAAAGATATGTTCTGGGCTCAAGTTCCACCTTCCTTAAAGCACCAGGCGTGCAAATTGTTCTTTGTATATTTGATTGATTTATTCGAAGAAATAAACAGCTAGAAATGTAACAAGGGAGATAACTTTGACAGTTCGGTGATAGTTGAGCCAATGTGTCATTAGCCCATGGCAGAAATTTCAACTTTGATCAATAATTTGAAAGATGACTTACTGTTTTGTTTTCTTTGAAAATAATGTGCAGTATGATTCATGATTTGAGATTGGGTCGACAACAGACCAGTGTTCTGATTGTTGCCAACTTTGTGCTTCCAGCTTGTGACATCCCAACCCTATGCGGCAGGTTACCCTGCAACGGCAGCTCGCTATGCAATCCCCACAGTAGCCTCTGCGGCAACATATGCGGCTGCAGCAGGGTAAGTACAACACAGATCTTACCTAATTTCACTTTATTTGAATTGTAATATTTATTGTAGCTGTGTTTTTACACCTGTATGTACCTACTTTACATAAGAGTTTTTTTTTTTTTTCATACCTTCATGGATTCAGTCCCATACTTGAATAGATGTTCTTAGATTTTCTTGCTGTCATTGTTTTTGGACCTTGCCGACAGTGTCTTTATCTTCGTTGATGACCACCTCTACACTGTCCCTCCACAAACGTGGGAAAGTTTGTGATAACTTGCCAGGTTGTTTTTTACCCCGGGCATCCCTGTTTCCTTCACTTGTACCACTGACATGCAGCCATCATGTGAGTGAAAAATTCGTGAATGTTCAACAACATTCAGATAAATGTTAACAGTAAGATAAATAAGTCTGATCATGTTACTCTGACATGTCACTTTGTTCTTTGTCCTCAGGTATGGCAGAGATTATGCTGCTGATCCATACCTGGGACACAGTATTGGGCCTGTGGCAGGCTTTGGGGTAAGTCCTCGGCATCCTCTGTCTGATTCATACTGTACAACGGTCATGTCATTCTTCACTCATAACAGTATCGTTTTTGCCATTATTAATGGACTTTTGTCACTAAAGTTGTGATTGTTTTTTTTGCTGCTCTGTGCTAGAAAATCAGTCTCTGTATGTGCTCTATCCTCAACCCAGTGTTTCTCCTAATCCATTAGGTGTCTTACTCTCTTCACAACCTTGTCTCTTGTCTTCATTTAACTGAATCCTCTACCAGGTTCGTGATGACATACAATTGTGCTATATTTTGACGTATTGCTATACCTTGGTGATCATTTGATTGGGATGAGGTGCACAAAGAACCCAGATACTGTATTTAGCCAGCATGTATTGTATTTTGACATCTTCCTCTGCTCCTTGGCTGGCTGCATGGGAAAGCCCCCATTACAATGTGGATGCCCTGCTTGTCTCATTCCAGGCCACAGTCTATGGCAGAGCCGGTTACCAAAGGTACGCACCCTACTGAAGGCCAAACCAGCGCTGGCTCCAGTGCAGATAATGTCTTGCCAGATGGCATTTACTATTGGGTGTTGCTGATGGATTCTGCCCAACTGATATAAGCCATGTTTGACTGCCAGGCTCTCCTTCAGTTTCACCCTGGCGTTTTTAGTCTCCTTCCTATAAACAGGGAATGGCAGAGTAATGGACTCCCCCCTAAAAAAGCAAGTCACTGTTAAAACTTTTTAGTCATATTTGTTTTGTACATAAAAAGTACAAGATTCTGAGAAGAGATTTGACACATGGTGCTGTGTAGATTAATGACAATTTACATGTTTTCGCATGTAAGTGAATTCTTGATTTCACCGTACATGGTGTGGTTACTATGAACTTGCTCTCATACATTCGGAGCCTGGAGATTCTGTGAATCCTTATTTGCGGTCGATATAATGAACTGTGCAGAATCCATTGATAACACTCAGCGGGCTACAGGACTGAGATGAGATGCATGAAGAGCGAATACTCAGCTGTGGAGAGCTTTATGGTGAAACTGCAACCACTCACATCTAGTCATAGAATATCCCATATTAATACGACGTAAGAGCTTATTGTTATGTCTGGTATCATTTATTGTCATGCTACATGGGGACTGCCCTGACCAGTTATGAATGCTGTACTATAACCTGTATTCTTCCATCAGACAGCAGTGTGTTTTTGTTCATGCAGCCTTTGATAGCCTGAAAAGATTTGGTTACCTTTGTAGCCAGCTGGATTAACCTGACATGAAATTTTGTTGCTATTTTAATAATGAAAGTGAATTAAATTGAACACAAGAAAGAACTGATAGGAGTATGGTGAAAATCCTACCTCTTGCCCATAATTTTATCTAGCTGAACGTTTTACTCACCTTAGGAGAGGCTTTATTAAGGACATGTTCAAATTCCAACTGCTTTCATCTGATAGTCTTCTCAGTATGTGCGAATGGAAATGATCAACATTAAAAACTACAACAGAACTGTGGTTCTTCTGTGCAGGGTGGTACAAAATCAAAATATTGTCCTACATGTACACTGGTCAGAATTTCCATTTAAAGAAATCCCTTTTAACCCCTAAATTTGTTTCATCATCAGTGTGTTAGATCAGAGACCCACATCTCAGACATGTATATGTTTAACCTCAACATCTTCATGTTCAGTGTCTTTGTAAATACTTCAGCCCTATTTAAGCTTTATTGCATAAGTTATTGTCGTTGATAAAGAATGTCTTAGTGCTTATTGTGTCCTAGGTGTGTAAGTTAAGAGAAACATTAGAAAGTGGAGAAGTTGACAAATTCTGATATTCAACATTCATATCTATGCTGCTGCATCCAGCAATCACCATCTTTGTTAAATTAAATTACATGTAACCTTAAATGAAAAGGGCTGTTGAAGTTTTTATTTTGACAGTCACTGGTTCTCTAAATCCATTGGCCAGCTAGTTCCAGGGCACTTGGTTACCACCATTGATTTATAAGGCTAATTTTACCTAGAAGTCAACATTTTCAGATTATGAATAAACACATGTGGCCCAGTACATCATGAGTGGCCAGAGTGCAACCAGTCTCTTTGATGTATTAAATAGCAGAAGGACCAAGGTTCGACAATCTTGTGATGACAATGTGCATATGCTGTCTCTCTTTACTTTATCACCTGTGTAAATAATCCCCTCCCCTCCCCCCAACAGCCCTATCAGCATTGTGCCTAGAAATGAGGACAGGACACTCTAGTCAGACAACACACTAACAGCTATGTGATAAACATGTGTACTTATTTCTGTTACTCACATGAAGTACAAATATACCTTTCCACTGTTTGTTAGTGTTTTTTTTTTCCTCTGTTTCACAAGAGTCTACATATATTTCTTCCTGAACATAGACATTAGGGTTTGTGAGGATGGCTAGGCCACAGCCAGTTCATTCTCCCATGTTGCAATCTTGTTTTTATTTTGAGAGATCTGAAATGTTTCGTAAGAAAGATATATGGGAATGCACACTCTTGCTGAACTTCACCGAAATCTTGCCACAGCTGTACACTTTTTTATGATACAATCAGTCACTCTACCTTTCATGTGAATTCCTCGGGGAATATTGGACTGCGTTCATTCTGTTATGGTTTGCTGACATGTGTGCATGTCAATTTGTCCCCTTTACTTGATTGTATTGATTGTTCACTTCCCAGTGCTAGACTTGCATCGAGTTTTAATAGCCTTGTCAGAGGATGCTATTTTCAGGAGGTGCACAGAAATGGACATGATACATGTATGTGTTTTTTAAACTAATTTCTTACGTTTCCCATGTTATAGTAACACAGACTATTACCTTCTGTAAATAAGTCAATTATGTTGTAATTGTAGTAGAAATGGTTTGTTTAGTAAAAGCAACAGAGTACCAATGTGTACATGGGCTCTTAAATGATACTGGTCACTTTCTTTATATTGTTGCTCTTAGGTAGTTTTGTGATTCACCTCTTGGTGAATGTATTGTCTGTTCTTTTATACTTCTGGTTATTATTTATTTATTTGTATTTTGTGAATTTGTTTTTTGTTTTTTTTTCAAAATGTTAAGGAACAAATTACACAGCTACACTTGTACGCAATCTCGTTACTGTCTACTCAGCTACAGTATGAAAGTATTCTGGAAAGATCAAAACTGTTAACTAATGTAAAGGTGCACAAAGTCATACTATAGTGATCTGTATATTGAACAAAGAACAAAGATGAAATATTTCTATTAAGTCAGGACACCACAAGTTAAGGGTTTTTTTTAGGATTTTTTTTTCAACATGATAAATCTGACATCAGTTTCTTAAATCTGAAAACTGATGTCAGTTTTGTCATTCAATGTTGTATTTAGATTTTCCCCCATACTTCAAGATTGTTGGTGCTTTAGATCTGACTTTTGATCTGTTTTTATTTACTTTGTTACATTTTAGTCACATTGGCATCTTGTATCTATTCCTGGAATTTTAAAGCTATAAGTGGCATACAAGATATTACACCTCATGTTAATACAATTGAGAAAAGTTCATCTGCGTTGTGCGTTCTGTAACATCAGATGATGAAGGAATCTTCATTTCAGAACCGAAAGATAAGTTCATGTATGTTTGTGAAGTATGTTTTATTTGCTACGTGTGTCTCTGCAAATTTATGTGTTATACTTGGCAGATTCGAGTCAGTTGCCATACTGGCCAAGCTTCTGCCGGTGATTCTGTAGCCTGTTTGTGTTGGTCTTGATTTAACTGTAGATGATTGTCTAGCCCAGGGAGTGGAAGCTGTGTAGCATGAAACAGGTATGGTAATTGTGAGGTCTCCTGACCGACCGTGGTGGTTTACAGCATGCAAGATCAAACCACAACCTATGTTTCTGTGCATGGTGTAGTGTGTTGACCAAACTTTACTAGTCACAGCTGTACTATTTTTTTTCTTGAGCTTGCAATCTGGGTGAACTGCATGATTGGGATCTGTTATCACTATATATATCATCATAGTTTGCATCCCATGGACACATTTGTTATTTTGCAATGTGTAAAAGTAGACCTGTTAAAGCTGTTAAATCTGCCTTCTTTCTCCCCACCCCTGCAGACCCCCAAATGCTCAAAGGTTGATGCCCAGATTGTCATTGTTCATGTAGACTAGTCTGTGCAAATGACTGTATTAAGTGTGAAATGTATGTCCTAAGAAGAGCAAAGTCAAAATTTGAACTGAATTGAAGACAAGGCCATTGGACCACTTGCCTTTGTTAATTTGTTAATTGTGGGGTTAGCCTAACCCTTTCTTATTTTATAAAACAAAATCCAAAGCCTTCCACTATTCAGGTGTATCATGAAAATACGATACTCTTTAGTCTAGGTTTTGTTTTATTAGAATGTTGGCTAGTTCTAAACATTTTAGAATCAAAGTGGATGGTCTCTGACCATGCATTGACTTTGTTTTAGCTGTAACTGTTTATCTGGGTAGTTTGGCCTGAACTTTTTAACAACAAAGGTGAATCATTCGAGGAGGTAGTGAAGTACAGAGGACCTGAAACTAGGCAAACGTGCCTATATACTACCCTTTTTGTTGCTCTATCTTTGAGATGTTGCTTGTATGTTACAAGATGTTTAACCATTTTAGTTCTCTTCTTTTCACTTATACATGTATGCCTGTACTCAGTCCTATTATGATAAAAAAAGACCCTGATATTGTACTAAGTCTGCATTTATTGCAATAAAGCGTTTACTGCGTGTATACATATTCCCAGTCTTCCTTCATCTATCATATCTGTGTGTGTGTGTCAATGCGAGGAAGTGGTCAAATCTCCAGAATCTAAACAAAACTCATTTTTGTTGTCTTAATACCTGGATATTTGATTATTTCCTCATCTTTCTGGCTGCTTATTTGGGTGGATGGGCAGTTCTAGTGTGTGGTGTAGGCCCCAACCCATGTAATAAGACCATGCCTAAAAATACTGCTTTTTCCAACACACCTTGCATTGTGCCTGGACAAATATCATTGCATGCTAAATGGACCATCATGGTTGAAATTTTAACCTAGCCAAATCTGTCTTTTAAGTTTGCATGAAGAGCTTAATATGGTCTGAGTTGTGTGAAAAGTTTGACAAGCTTGTCCTTCACTTAAATTTTGTTGTAACATAACACCTGTTCCACAGTCTGGTCAGATGATGACCGATGCATGATGTTCAGCTCTCAGAAAGTGTGCCGCTCTGTAATGACAGTTACCTGCCATATGTGTCTAGATCATGCCATACCCATGTCATCAGAACAGAATCTCCTAACACAGAAAGAGATGATCTTATCTGCTGATCAACCTTCTATAATGTGCTGCTGTGTTTGCATCTGGTCAGCTGTTAGGTTTTGCCAAACTACTTAACCAAGTCATCAAGCCAAAACAGGCTATCATTTAATTCGTCTTCCCTGTTTTTGTTAATACCAACCACTTGCTGAAGTTTTGTGCCAAGAGCATACCTTAAATTTTTTATGCTTGTGAAAGGACTTGATGAATTTACCCACCTGAAGTATTATAAAATGTGCCAATGTAAGTTGCTGGATGCAGGTTCAGACCTGGGCTTCCTCATTTTGATTGAGGATATCTTGTTGAATCAATTAAACGTTAGTTGTTAATGCGTTGTCTATAAATCCGAAGCGTCAGGGAGCCTCAAAAAGCACTCAAGTCACTCTTGTTCATGTCGAAAGTTTATTACCATGACATCTTTAAAATTTGGACTTACTCATTTTTGTTGTTGTTTTCTTGTTGATATTTAGTGATTGGAATGTAAATTCCATTTAATGGTAAAAATGAAAACAGTTTGATTTATTCTCTTCAGTTTGATAAAAATCTTTTGAGATTATTGAATTGAACTGACTCTACTTCGGTATTAAATATCAAAAGTCCCAAATTTTTGGAAAGGATCGTCTTCCGATTAAATTGCGAGGGTAATGAATCTCTTTGTGACAAGTGCTCAGGCAAGTTACAGCTTGACAGAGGTTTGGGAGAAATAAAACTATTTCATACAAAACAGTTGGTCTGTTATTTGTAAAATATTCATGTTCATGTAGTTGGGTTAGAAGGGAGCACATTATACACTGGAACTGTACTACACAGATGGCTTTTGTTGTTCAGTTTGGATACATGTACATTAATGAACATATGTGTTTCACTATGTAGATTAGTGCATTGGTCAGATTTGAGAGCCAACAAACGTATTGGCTGGGTCACAGATTTGAAAAAACGCTGTGTAGTCAGCCAGAATAGGATTAAGCAGGCGAATGAAATCAGAATTGTCCAAGAAAAGAACGTGGTTGATTTGGCTTACTAGTCCATACACTAAAGACGAAGCCATTTCATGTCATTTCTTGGACCCATCCAGGTGAAGGAATAATAGGCTGCTATGGGGCCTTCTGTGTTACCATACACACTTAATGCTACAGAGGCACTGTCAAGTCGTCAAAGAGCGAAATTATCCAAGCCAAATGTCTAAGAGAGTTGACGAAATCGTCCAAGTTGTTTAAAGGAAGAGGTAGCCTAATGAATCAAACATTGTATGCTGCGGATACGTCAAACAGAGGTCCAGTTGAAAACCAAGGGGTAATTTCCTTTCCAAATTTAGACGCTGCCTAACCGTTATAATCTATATGTTTTTCAATCAGCAATGATCAGTTTAAAACCCTTCTGTTAAGCTTACATCGCTTGTTTCGGGCAGCGGTCCAATTATTAACTACTTACTGATCACAAGACAATTTTGTTTATCGTAAATTCTCCGCCTTATGGGATTTTTCGGCTTTTGAGCTATCCTATGTAACAGTGTGAATCCTGCATCGAAAAACGCCACACACGGAGATTACCAGACTCTCTCGATGGCTGACTAATTATGGCGGACTGCAATAATTTTCAACCGAAGCAATGGTCTAGGACAACAATTTATGGCTCCACCACAAGTGTTTTAAAACCGGTGCGACATGCTGTCCCATCGGCTGATCATTGCTGATTGAGAAACATACAGATTTTAAAGGCTAGGTACCGTCTAAATACGGACAGGAAAATAACTCTGGTTTTTCTAATGGACTTCAGTTAGACGTCTAGTTCATTTGGCTAAAGAAGAAGCAGCACATAATGAACATTACTGTTAGCAGTCGTAAAATTTGCCCTATTTTCGTTATCCAAGCTCAAAAGTTTCACGATTGCTGTTTTGTGGAAAACATCAAATAATTTGTGCGTCTAGGTGGTTTTGCAAAAGCAGCTATATTGAGGGATATGGTCAATGTGTATGACGTACCCAGAGCACAGCTGATCTCTTCAAACTCCTCACAGCGCTATTTTGCGAAAATGCTTTAATAGATATATGAAGAAAAGAAAAGCCTGCACTGGACTTGAACTCACAGTGATTACAGTGAAGAGAGGACCCCGAGTCATAGTGCTGGCCGAGTGGAAGCGGCTATACTTATGTGCAGTTTTCGGACTCGATCCAGTGTACTGGGATTGTGTTTCAGACACGTTGGAGGCTATCTTGTTCACAGCAAAATGAGCCTGGGAGAGAGTAACCACAGCTTTTTATAGCTCATCAAAACAAACTAAACTAACATTCACACTGTTCTAGATCTAAAGTTACATGAAGTTCAAGCTCTTTCGAAACAGATTCTAAAACTATATGTGTGTGTTTCTCTAATCGTATTATCCTTTTGGTTCTACATGATATATGAAGCTCGATTTGATTGCACTGAACAAGGTGGCATGGGGCCAGTGTGCCAGCTGTTACGACTATGTAACTGTTGTGATACCGGAAGCACAAATAATTCACTAATGCTGAATTTTTACACTATCATGAGACAATGATATGATAACCAGACATGTCATCGCTATACCTCGAGAGATCTGTGTAATCCCATGACACCGAGAGATATATAGTCTTATGATGTGATATTCGAACTGAGAACTTATAACAGATAAAACAGACTATTGTACATTGATATTAGCAGATAATGCACTTACCGGTGAGCTAGGGAAGGGCAACTTGTAACTTTGATAAAAAATGCTCACATAACTCGCTCTGTTGACCACTGAGATGGGTTGCGAGTGTCTGCAGGTGAATGTGCTGAAATTGACAGACACAATGTCGAGAAAAGCCTGGTTAAATCATCTGATACAATCCACCAGACGTAAATATTTCTTTAAATACATTTCCTTCATTGGTGTTATACATCGTATATTCAGGACTTAGAAGACGACGGTGCCCATGTAGGCTTCAGGCGAGGGAAAACTGCTAAAGCGCATATGTTCAGTCATATGGAATAACCGGCCTCGGCATGTGGGTTCGAGCACACCACCCTCCTATGTCATAGACACTTGTCGATTTCCCCAAAACGTACTAGACGTCTCAACCGACGAAGAACGCGTAATGAATACAACATACAGTGGATAGAAACGTTTGATTTGAAACTTCACACATATTAAAAGTAAGAGCAGATTTAGTGTATGGGAAACAGTCAACTGACATAGGCCTCCACCTAGTAGAAAGTCGTTCCCACCACCCCCACCCCTGCACCCCTTCAACGCGTCCGCGATGGTATGGTTTGGCCGTTTATTTCATTCTGTTTAGAACGTCCAGAATTACCGGTTATACAGGCTCCAATATTTCCGGAAAGCATTCCATGCAAGCACGAGATGAACCCTATCATTACATGACGCATTTAATCGTCTGCTGATAACTTTATCAGGCCTCTAAAATGTATGTAGGTTACCGACGAAAGTGTCGTTATCCAACCGCACAAGTAGTTCAGGTACCGGTGATTGGGCCTTCGGACTCGAGATCGAAGCTGACAAGACGTGTAGATGACATATACTGAGGTGAATGGTTGAAACGGTCAGCAAGAAGTTCCCACGTGTTCACCTCTCAAATGTATTGTCTACAACTATTATTTGCCACTGGTTGTCTGCTGACTGGCCATATTGTGGTAAGCTTTTAGTTGATGTTCAACCTTCTCCCAAAAATGTATAAACGTCAGAATGTTTAAGTTTGCATCTTAAGTTTGGACGTGGATTTTTCGGTAATTTACACGGACCAAATCACACATTCAGGTTGCAACCATATGCTTCCGATTGAAACTCTGTAGTGGATTTCTCTCCAAAGTGACTTGCCAGCTGAACAAAGCATATAGTACTATACCGACGGGTTAAAATGACAGCTATAAACGCAGTTCACTGATGTTAGATATTGTAACATTTAAATCTGTGATTTTCACTAGAGATGGTCCGTTACAGATTTATGAACTGGCTACTGAGACATAGACCCTGACTCGTTACTTTGACATGTAGACATTGGCTTGGCTTGGCAGCCGCCCATCAGAATTGTTTATTTATTTATTTGATTGGTGTTTTACGCCGTACTCAACAATATTTTACTTATACGACAGTGACCTGTATTATGGTAGAAGGAAACCGGGCAGAGCCCGGGGGAAACCCACGACCATTTGCAAGTTGCTGGCAGACCTTCCCACATACGGTGGCACAGGTAGCCAACATGAGCTGGACTTCACTCACAGCGGCCGCCTTTGTGGGAGGCATGTGGGTCGTTAAGCTGCACTAACCAACCGAGCCGCCCATCAGACAACTAACCAATGGTGTCGCGAGTTCTGTAATTTTCGTTGTTTTGGGTGCGGTTTTTAGTCAGAAGGTTTGTCTGGTAACTGTAAAAGATCGGTTGTTTACACCTTGTACCTCGGTTTACTGCATCCATAAACCTCACTTGCATCACACAAGTGGAAATTTCTTGAACCAAGGGTTAGGCACCAAAGTACAATCAGTCTGAAGGCTGTCCTGGAAGACATGCTTAATTAGCACATCGACCTGACAACTGAGGGGCACAGTTTTTAGAACATAGGATTCAAAAGTCTATGCGAATTTCACAAACAGAAATTGAGTATTTATGTGGAATTTTATACATGTTTATACATTATACACTGCTGAATACCCGTGAGACCCTCGTCGCCTTGTATCAGTCGATCAATAGACGTTCCTAGTCAACATTAAATACTATTACTATTATGAAAGAAATACCTCCCCATATTACGAGTAGAAACACCTGAATTTGTGATTTACTTTAAACGTCCAAAAGTCTGGTTCTTACTTTGTTGTAGGCATCTTTCCTGGTTGGCGAGTTAA
This sequence comes from Acanthopleura granulata, assembly GCA_016165875.1. Lineage (NCBI taxonomy): Eukaryota > Metazoa > Mollusca > Polyplacophora > Chitonida > Chitonidae > Acanthopleura > Acanthopleura granulata. The sequence goes on along the minus strand of JABBOT010000002.1, from coordinate 40,100,737 downwards.
GATCAGGTAATGGACAACGTAAGATTGCATCTGTAGGCCTAAAGACATTTAGTTTAATTCAATTCCAAATTGATGTTCAGTCCCCCAGTTTCGCTTCATGACATCTACCATTGGTGACAATCATGGAGATTTATGGACGTAAAACATCAGTTGTCTTTAACCAGTGTATCACTGTTTTCATGTTGCCCACCTTTTTAAAATCTGGGTACCCAAACATTTACTGTAGTTCATGATTTTGTTTTCGGCACCTGACTCCCGTGAGAACATGCAAGGTGTGCAAAGCTAAATGTGGTAACAACTCTTAGTAATACATACAGACGGGTCAGACTGATCTACCCTATAGTCACATATCACACCATTAATTGGCGCTCACCATCGTCTGGTCATACCACCGCCACAGTAGTCTACCATGAACACCTTATCCACCCTTGTCCACTTTACTAGACCAACTTAACCACGTTACATTTCAAACCATGAAGCTGGTCACCCTTACCCCAAAGGCTTATCCCATCTTGAACCAACTGGCATCCTCCCATGCCCATGTTACACTTCCCTTGTCCTAAATGCTTGGAAACAAAATATATAGCAGCATGACCCGAAACGTTTGCCCATCTTAACAGATTAAACTGTCCCTTGTGTCAGCCCTTGTTTATGCCCGTCAGAGTTGCGCGCCCTTTATGAGGCAGGAGATACAGGGTTTATACGAGAACGGTGTCTCGATCTGTACACAGAAATTAAGAAACGTGTGATCACAAAAACCTTTGCTAGAGACACCAATAACCAAAATATTAAGATTGACATTTCATGAGAGTTTTTGTCAGTCCCCTAGAATGATAAAACATTTCTCTCCAGCATGTTGAATGTTATGAAAATTATTTGTGAAAAAAATTGTGGACATATTCAACAATATATCACATTTCTGGTTTTAACTAAACTGATATTTCTTCATTTGATTCGATCTACCAAAATAGGTGACATATATTTACTATCAAAATGAACGAATCAATGAAAAGGTTTAACTTTCAGGGCCGATCATTACAAGAGTTCGACTGGTTAACGGTGATGGGCCATGGCAGGGCCGACTGGAGGTGTACTCCAACGGGACGTGGGGGAGCGTCTGTGACACAAATTGGGATGATGCTGACGCAAGGGTGGTTTGTACCATGCTACGCTACAGGTAAGCCGATGATTGATCAATTCAGCAAACTCGGCTGATCTGGGTGGTGTTTATACTGCAAATGCAGGTGGAAAAGATGATCGTTTCCCTCAGGCATATTATATATTTACTTAAATAAGGGTTTAAATGACACAAGGCGGTGTGCGTGAGTGGGGTGTGTGTGATATGCTGCCCTGCTCTAGATATGATGTACAGGTACAGTAATTTTCAGGTACAATAATTTTCTAGCACTTACTTTGAAATAATCAAATCCAAAACAGTCAGATTAAATGTTAAATTTCTTGCAACCTGTCCAATACGGTATTCCGTCTCACTACATTACTTGCAGCCCAGAGAAAGCCAAGGGCCATCCGTCTTCGATGTTCGGAACCAGCTTGGGCTTGCCATTCCTGTTGGGGGATGTCAGTTGTAGCGGGAATGAACAAAGCCTGTCACAATGCCGGCTTACCTCCGCTCTCTCCGCAAACTGCAGATACAAAGATGTCGGCGTAGACTGTTTTCACCCTGGCTACATGAGCGGCTATCAAACAGCAGAGTGTCAGAGATAGTTCCACCTATTTTTCTCTATATGAGTGTATCTGTGTTTTCTTTCTTTGTTCTTTGTTTTGGTGACATTAATTACCGCTTTCAAGAAAGGCATACACCAAATATCTGGATTACAGTTTCAGTCATGCAATGGAAGCAAATACCCGTAGTTTCTGAAGGTGGCATGTTATAATCCAGCGTTATCCGGGAATATCTGGATTTGTCTGGCAAGTTATACCGATTTATCTCATGCTTTGTGTAAAAAATAAGTTGCAAAATTAAATAGATAACACATTTTACCTGAATATCTCCAGGTGTAATGGCAGACCATTATGCTGAAAATGTGGTAAATGAATTCCAAATGTAATAAAAAATATTTCATTCTTTGTACACAGTGACCACGATCGAAACGACTACCCCAAGTGAAGAAAGTAAGTCTTGTTCTGTTCTGGGTGTACATTCATAGTCTAGACAACAAGTGTTGTTGTTTTCTGGGTGTATACTCCTAGTCCGGACAACAAATCTTCTTGTGTTCTGGGTGTACACTCCTAGTGGAGACCATAAGTCTTGTTGTATTGTGCATGTATACTTCTAGTGCAGACAATAAATCTTGCTGTGTTCTGGGTGTATACTCGTAGTCGAGACAATAAGACTTATTGTATTCTGGCTGTATAATCCTAGTCCAGACAACAGCTCTTGTTGTGTTCTGGGTGAAAACTTTTCCACCAGTGTTTTTTTATCAAACTCATCTGAATTGTTTCTGTTTCTGTATAATTCGCTTTGGTATACACTTTGAAATCCTTGTGTTTGGTTAATTTGTAGAGACAGTCCTAAGAATGGGTGTAAATCATATCAAAATGATAAAAATAAAAAAATGCCGATGTTGTCATGATGGACAAAACATTGGTATGATGTCTTGGTAAGACACATATCTCTGCATAGTGTCCAGCCTAGCTGTGTACGATAGTTTCTATGTTGGCTATAACAACTTTCCTTCTTCACTCTTTAATATAATTTAACACACATTGCAGTCCTTACTGTTTGTTACGTATTCATGTTTAATGACTCAGTCAAGCTCCTCGCTCTCAGTGCTTGTGGGACCTTAGTGACGAGTAGTCCTTTGGGCAGACTTACGTTCTTTGAAATCCATTTGATATCTCTTCGACACATGTGAGAAATTTCATCCGTGCTTCGTGAAAGGTCGGTTGTTTTCCCCGAGCAGTCTGGTTTCCTCCACTGATATAATTGACCGCCAAAGCGTATCGTTAAACAGTTATCAAATCAAGTAACCATATCAAATAAATAACCGAACTTCGACTCCATGGCGCCTAAAAACAAAAAACCTGCACATCTCAGGATTTCCAAGGTGTTAAAAGTAGTCTAAAAAGACATTTTTGGAAATCATATAACTACCGACACAATGTAATATTTTCAAATCTATGACATTGAGAGGTTCATGTAATTGCACAGATAATAGCACCGTCGTAAAATCGCACTTCTGTATTTCATCACAGCTTTTTTCAGCACCATCGTAAAGTTGCATTGCTGCATCACTTCACATCTCTTTTCAGCAGCATCTTAAAGTAGCATGTACTCTATCGCTTCAATGACTCTCTAAGCAGCTTCGTAGCGTATCACGGCTGCATCGTATCACGGCTTCGAAGTTTCCCCGATCTCTGTCATAGTTTCAAAACTGCCTCTCGTGACAGATTCTCATTGCAGAAGAGTCGCATTGCTTGATCGCGTCGCTTAATCGCACCACTGCTTGGAGGTTCCATAGCGTTTCGTTATCAGGTGATTAACACCGATAGTGAGAGCTATGCTGCAGTAAAGGTATTACCTGGATTCCTCTAATTGTTTTGTGTGATCAGGTCAAATCGCCAGAGCCACGTCCGTCACTTGTGATGACCGGGCCTTCAATGTGACTGTGGACACACGGATGTTGCAGATGTTGGGTAGCAGTGGCAGGTTTGGTCGTTACAATCACGTCACACTGGGTAGGAGCGGCTGTTCCGGCCACATGGAAGGAGATCTTCTGGTCCTACATGCGTTGATCGCAAAATGCATTCCTGTCGTCCAGGTCAGTTACTGTACTTAACATTACTCGCCTTTCAAAATCTGTATCACTCAAGATGTGGGTTCGATGACGTTATTTCTCGAACAACGAATTTTCAAAATTTCCATGCTTCTGTGTTGTTCTCACCGGGCCATGATTGGACTAAAAGAGGCCTACGGTGTTCTGTTGCGTGTTCTTACATGAAGGTCGCTGCCTCTCACGATCACGAATAATGTACATCTCACATGTGGAAAAGTTTGTGAGTTACTAGCTAAACGTTGGTGGTTTACTTCAGACACTCTTCCGTTTTCTCCGTAGTAGGATGTACCACTGTATTTATGATTGTCACTGACCCTAACCATTACTGTACATGCGTTCAGTCAGCTTGTACAGTTCCATAGGGCCTACATAAGATATTTATGTGAATTTTATAGACAAGCTTTTTCGATTCTTTCAGCCACCTTTTATGTCCTTTAATTCGTATTTAGGTAGACAATAATATAGATCCGTACTGCGAGCTCAAAGGTTAATATCTGTGTTGGTTTCCATTTTGACAAAACGTAATGTAATGTAATGTAATGTAATGTAAACAGGAGACCCCAACAACGGTCTATTACAGCGGCAAACTTCGTATATACCGCAAAGTGGGGAGTGGCATAACCAGAGACCACGTGGCCGAAGTGGAGGTAGAATGCACCCTCCACAGAGAACTGACCATCAATGGTAGCTACGTCGTCCAGGAGAGGGTCAACCCTTTCATCATACAAGCACAGGCAGAATTTAACACCACTTTAGAGTTTTACCAAGACGAGTATTTCCACCGGCGTATCACCAGCTGGCCGCATGCTGTTGGCATTGACCAGACGTTGTACGTACAGCTGTCCCTGGACTCCGATGACCCTAACCTCAGTCTGACTGTAGAGTCGTGCGAGGCCCACGACAGGTCCAACGACCATTCCTACCAACTCATCGAGGACAGGTATAATTCCCAGATAATCATGACACGTGTTTCAACACACAAAGCTGTTATATGGGATACCCAGATGGTATTAAAATGCTGCACTTTGCAGGTTATTACATAATACTAGATTTCAAGATTTTTAACATTTTTAATGCGGAACATAACACCTGTAAGTGTTACTTTGGCATAAGACAGAGACGGGTATCTCTATATACATGATTGGTATCCATAAACCCGCTCCGATATTTACGTGAGTGCAGTGGTGTTCACATATAACACTAGAGTTCGTTTGGCTGGCTGATTAGTCCTATATCAGTCCGTAATTACCTTCTTATATATAATGCATGAACTTTCGCTTGTAAGTTATAACAACAGGCAAGATAGGAACAAATGCTACTTTATATACTTGTGATAGTTCCAGTGCTGGTTGATGTACTCATCTTTTGGCGTTTGAATTATACCAATACACTGTCTTTCTCTCCAATCATACATGAGAAGGTCGGCCAGCAACCTTCGGATGGTCATGGGTTTCCTCCAGGACTCTGCCCGATTTCCTTTCGTCATAATACTGGTCACCGTCGTGTGAGTGAAATATTCTTTCCCTTTGTAAATAGGTGTCCTGTTGACGAAACCACTGCCATTCTGCCATCCGGAAAAGATTTTGCACGCTTCAAGTTCACGTCGTTTCAGTTCATCGGCGAGGTGCCTGAAGTCTACTTGGACTGTGACGTCATGGTGTGTAAACCCAATGACCCCGCACCACACTGCCAGGAACGCTGGTGCAATGGCTGGTCGAGGAACGACACCATGGCCAAACGATCCGGTAGAGCCTCGAAACACTACGAACAGTATTTCCACCTGACGGCTGGCCCGCTCCTCATTGAGCATGATGTCCACAACACAAATGGACGCCTTCAGAAAGGTACGCATAATATGCTGTGTGTAATTTCAGTCCAACACTGGAATTTTCAGTGTTAATATTGAACAACTGATCGATTTATACTACCATCAGTAGCTTACAGTAGCATTTCGTGCACGTGCTGTAAAGTCATTAAATATTCATCAGTGACAAATGCAGTTGACGTGTTATAGAACAGAATTCGTCTGTATCAGGATGGCGCATCAAACAACCAAGCTAATGAGTATAAAACGTTTACCATACACACACCCAAGCCACCCAGCATACACCCAAACCACCCAACATACACCGAAGCCACCCAGCATACATCCAAACCATCAAGCATCCAACCAAGCCATTCAGCACACAACCAAGCCATCCAGCATACAGCTAAACTCCAGGCAAGACATTCAGTATATAGACATTCGGCGTAGACGATTTACACACGCTGCCATTCTGAATCTCAGTCAGAAGAATTTCAGGGTACATTACAGGTTGTGAAAGGCACGGTCAAGGAGAGACTATACGTATCTTTTGTAAAGTGAAACGACTGGTCATAAAACGGCACCATGACCGCCAGTGCGAGTCATCTATACGGCTGAACCAGCCTTCCAGTATAGGTCCAAGTCATCCAGCATACAGCCATTCCACCCAGTGCACAACCACATTTCTGTATAGCTTTTTGTAATTGCACATACTCTGACTCTGACATACACTAACTTTTCTATTTATTTAAAAATATTAAAAGTGTACAGGCATAGTTGATTACATGTATGACGGCGATTCTTATGAAAAGCATTTGATGTCTTTACAGGACTTTTACTGGACGTTGCTCCACCTAAGAAACTAGAGAAGGCCACAGAAGCGGTGAAGATCCCTGCCCTGCTGGTGCTGATGTGTGTGGTGTTAGGCAGCCTGACCCTGGTTGGGATCGCCCTGTACTTCAGGAGGAAGATCAGCGGTCCAGTACACGTGATCTGAGGAACGACAGCAGGGGTCATCAGCATGTGACATGACAGTCTGCAGACAGACATGAACGATTTATTAATTACTTATCACTGCTGGACCTAAAATTTATTCCTGCCTTATGTGTGCAATTGTCATATGCAACGAAAACAGACGCTGGTGTAGATTTAATAATCGTAATTAGTACAACACAACATGGCGTCAGTTAAGGACAAACTTGGACACCACGAGAAAAAGTTCAACTTTAGCACCACAAACTTAGGATGGATCTTGATATCGGATCAAAGCCATAACAACCATCGACACTGACATAAATCTGACAAAGCACACACACAAGTAATTACTAGGATCCTGTTGAGATCAGCATCAAAAGGGTGAAATGATTGATTCTACGCGTTGAGCAGTTAAATAAGCAGAAAACCAAATAGCCGAAAGCAGACGTTGTCTCAATGAACACTTTGATGAACTCTAATATGGCTATTTATTAATCAGGTTTGTCAGTTTGACCATTGGCATAAGACGTTCCCTCTGTTTTTTGCAGTTTTATATGTCCCATGAGCGTCAGCATTCCATGTAATGAGCGGAACGGAAAGAATGTTTTGTTGATGAAGAATGTATCGTCTGGATGTTCGATCCTCACAATATTGTCAGTTTAACGTTTGTTTAGGTTTTTTTGACGAATTTTGTAAAATCACTACCCTTATTCAGTCATGGTCTTCAGAGTTGTCTCAAGAAATCAGAATGTGGTGAAACAATACTAAAGGAATAAAAGGGGGCCTTCGAGAATCAAACACTTACAATTTACAGTGGATTTAAATTATGAAATAAAGCTTTACCTAATCCCTGTGTTTCTATTCAATTCCGCCTCACCTGTACATTGTTCAATGGATTTGAACAGACCATAAGTACCTGATTTATTCATTTGACTGGTGTTTTACACCGTACTCAAGAATATTTCGCTTATTACGATGGAGGCCAGTATTATGATGAAAGGAAACCGTGCTGATGTGTTTGTCTCTCGGATGTTGTTTCGCAAGGGAAGTCGACTATATTTGCAAGTATGGCCATTTTTGTTCGCTATCAGCATGTCAGGGCAACGTCAATAGACATGCGTTACAACATCGAGTTCAAATTGTGTTAATATCAGATTTTATCCCGTGGCGAATCGACCTCTGTGTTCATTATGTCTTATATACAATTGGCTCTGCCACGTAATTAACCGGAAGTTATAGTGACCTCTCGGTAAATGATGAAATGCAATGGCAATCGCCACAACATTTGGATGTGCACATATTTTTCTGCCACATATACACGTACACATGTATTTTTAAATCCTTAAAGTGATATGTGTTATGACATGCACTTGAAAAGCGAAAGATTTACTCCGATTTCACAACTGCAAGTATGAAATGCGGCGATGTCATAACTTTATCTACTGGTTACTCGTTGTGCATTTGGAGAAAACGAAATTTGTGTGAAGTCGACGGTCCATGAAAAAGTAACAGCTTGAAAATCCTTCCAGTAGATTTTTTTTACTGGAAAGACGTTTTAAGATGTGAAAAATGCAATTAAGATTAAGTTAGGAAAAGATTCAATAATTTTGTAGCCTTTACCTGTATTGTTTTACTTACTATTGTTTTAGCTTGTCTGAGTTAATGTTAAACTCGTGCTTCCTTGCTGGTAAAATTAAATATGCATGAATTATTTCTTTCATTTGGCAAACTTTAGATCTAAAAAGTTTAAAGTGCACATCAGAATGTATAAACTATGTCCTTTTCCGTCAGACAATAGACACACAAATGCGACAATATTGAAAAATGCGGAACGTGTGTGGGAGATTATTATAGGTTTAACATTACCCCTCTATGGTCGATTATCCTGTAACTTGGTTACGATGCATGTTTGAACAAATTTCCACACATATTTTCATATAATACGACTCAGTCTACAACGACAAATAAACACGACATGTTGAACCAAGCTAAATAGTCAGTAAACACATGTAGCATAAGCTGTAAGTAAGCATTCAGCGCATAGTTCACCTCCAGTATGATCTTGTATGCATGTCGATGTACAGGTACCGATATATACATAAGCAATACGCAGTCAAAGAGACAAAAGATTACATGGATACAGCCGTCCATCGTGTATTTATCTGTACATGTGTAGATAACGATTTCTAAAGGTAGAAATCTACCAGGAAGCTATGCTGCCTGAGAGACAATTCTAGGACGATTGAACACAACTTAGTGATAACACGCAAATATCAAAAAAGTTCAAATAAGTTCAGGTCAGATAAAGATGGTCATAGAAAAGGCCTAATTATTTATGCGCAGTTTACAAACTTTGTGTATATATGTTAACCCTCCTCTGGGTCTTGATATGGGCTCGTCACAGGACTGATTAATAAACCACAAAACGAACACTGAGGTTACAGCGGCACACTGGTGCTTGTATGTTAACAAAATACGCTCTTTATGGTAGGGGTCATTATTATACGTCTATTTCATACTAATAATGCCCTTTATATATACACAATATTTTGCTATATTTTACCACAGAGAAAAGCATTTTACAAAGACAAAACAACAACAAGCTGTAAATTTACAGACAGAAAATAGCTGTTTATATGAAGACAAAATATAATGTAGTCCAAACTGCGAGAAAGTTTTTACTGTTAAAATACACATTTGTCATTACCGGTATACGGTGTTTTAATACTCCTATCGGGTACCGAAATAAAATTTAACTCATTGTCGCGTAAAAATTTCAAACAACTCCACCAGAAAAGGAATAGTTGTACAAAAATAATACAGACAGCTTTAGACGAAATACTTGACAAAATGCCAAAAGGGCCTAGTGCCATACAAATTAAGGAAATTGGAGTCAAATATGGACAGGATGCTCGTGTTGTTTATTTATAAATTTATAAATTAATTAAAGTTGATGTATAAATTATCAGTCGCACCGATTTTACGCTTTTTTAATAGCTGGACGCACTAATGGGAGATAACTCTAGAGTACATGATTAATCATTGCAAAAGTGAAACTAGACTCACACCAACGGGCATTTCAGTTGCGACAGAGCGAAAGATTTTCACACTTACGCCATTTTTAAAATGCGTTTCGTGTACATTGAATCTCGTTGACTACGGGAGTTGGCAAAATGAGTAATAGGCCAATTACATTCAGTCCTTAACCACATTAGTGCCCGACTGAGCATTAGAAGTTCATGCACTGTAGGTTGTATGGCTATGAAACGTGGAACTAATATAAAAGCGACAACAAAAACAAGCATATGAATTCAGTATTAAGTATGTAAACAAATCGTATACAAATCCATAAATTTATTAACGACTTAAATCGTTGTAGGCCTGAGCCGAAGTTCTCATGTGGTGGTAAAGATGGTCACATGGTACATGGAGTAGAAGTGTTGCATGCTGGGATAAGCCGTCTAATTGACGACTGGCGGGAAGATGGAGAAGTTCGTGCCGCGCTTCGGCAGCTGCATCGATTCTTTGTGGACTGCAGTCACTTCTCATTGATCTATGGCATATGTTTGCTTGTATGTACCGCTTGTACACGAAAGGGTGAAACTGAAGTCACATTTGATGAATGACTGGATTTTTTCACGTGCTTCTCATTCGGGTGTTATGAAAGCCTTTCAAAAGACGTGTTGGCCACGGTGGGCAGAATGGGTCATGGCGTGACAGATGGACGAGGTATTTACAGGCCCCTTTACCACCACACGTCAAGTCAACTAGCATCATCTCCAGACTTAGTACATTGAAACAGTAACGACAATGAAATTATCGCAGTTCCAAAATGTGCATTCTTGTTTGGGCTTTATGCTGGTTTCTGAACCCATAGAAACTTGATTTAGGGACACAAAGTGTCAAAAAAACAAAAACAATAAAAAAAATTAGAACAAAGTGCAAATGAAAATAAAACGATAGGCTGAATTTGTTGGCGTATTATTCATAGTCAATTTCACTCTTATAAGAAAAGACAACAAAAATGGGTCTGCATAGTCATTTTTTAATGACGTGCTTGGTCACACTATAAATCACCTTTAATCTAGAATGCTTATGAGGCCATAGGATGCACCATTTTACAGAAATTCGAAACATGATGTCGTGTCATCCGCACCCTACACATTTCAGTATTAAGGGAGAGACACTCCTTTGTTTGCGAAGTACATCCCCTTTGCTATTGCTATGGAAGGCTGTGCATTGTGGTCTCGTGGTTGAGACTTCGGGGAATAACCCAGAGGTATTCTACTGACACTTTCTTGTTAAAAATTGCTTTGAAGTCTATCAGAATTGTCTCTGCCAATCACAAGAAAAACAGCTGATTTAACACTACTACTGTATGGTAAAGTGGTGAACTAGAAACTGGTGACATTAAGCGGAAACAGATGTCTTCGCGAATGGTAGAAATATCTTGCCCTTGAAATATCTTGTTTACTTTGAACTGCGATATCTCAGTTATCACACATCATAAAAATAAAAGGTGACGTTTTTTTAGCTATGAATAGGATTCTTTATGCATTTGGTCTGGTGCTGTCTTTTCTTTTAAATGTTCATTATTGTTCCATAAATTCGGGATAAGCTTCACCACATTTCGATCTTTCCTGTCACTCGTTGAGGACAACAATTCTTGGAAAGTTGAGTGAACAAAAGTGAAGCTTACATGTGATGAGTGAAAATCCCAAATGATGGCAACTTTGGTGGATTGGTGATCTTTTTCACACTCTGAAAAATCTTCCGCCGAATTGTAACAATAGCAAATGCCCCAGAATGGATTAATCATATGGTGTCTTCGGCACCTTATGTCATACCGGTATGGTACAAACTTCATTTATAAAGTTATTTCTCCAGATGTATGTGCGAAGGTCTGCGGTCAACCCGCGAATGGTTGTTAGTTTCTCGTGGGCTCTGCCTCCTTTTTGTCTCACCATAATGCCAGCCATGAGGCATAAGTGAAATATTCATGAGGAAGGCTTTAAAACACTAATGAACTAAGTAAATAAATTTCATGGTGAGCTCAATTTGTAATAATGGTGATACTTTTTGTCGGCGTCTAGTTGTGGAAGTCAGCTATTATAACATTTATGGTAATTAATTTATTTATCGATTGATTCATTTACTTCACAACATTCAGTTATAAAGGGGGAGGAAATGGTGGAGTAAGAAGGTTAAGGTAGTTAAGTCTTCAGATGTACCTTGGCTAATGTAAGCCTGTATGCAACTCATGAGATAGGTAATATCAAGGACACAGTTGGTATATGACTTTATCAGAGTTCTAGGCACATTAGAGTTATGTTTGAGATATTATCGACTGCCAGGCAGTTAAGAAGTCTGTCGTTCTGTTGATTTGTCAAAACTGGTATGGTTTCTCTCATACAGCCTTTGGTCATCGGCCTTTAAGAACTACATGTCACAGCACATGCTTTATACATAAGAACACAGAACCATTAAGTAAACCCTATGAAGTTGATTTGTTGGTACATAAACGACAGCTGTGTTTTGCTCCAGCTTTTGTGTGTGTTTTTTTTTTTTACTTGTGCCAAGAAAGACAACTCATGCATAATTATTCCATTTATCTTCCGTTTTTTGTCGTAAACGTGTGTTACTTTTACATGTTTTTTTAATCTTCTTACAGGGGCAGTAACTCCCTAAAAAAGTGAGATTATCTGACTGTGTCATGCTTTGAACAAAAGTATACAGGTGTAACAAAGAAATGTGGTACATGTGGTCTATTTATTGCACTTTGCATGTGACGTGGGCAACTTCTTTCCTCAGTGCTTCATACTTGATGGATGTGACTACATGTGACTATAAACAAGTATATCCCTGTCAGGAGGCTTTTTACAGTTCAAACCTACCCATTCTCTCCATTCTGTTTCGTTGTGTTATGGTTATCCGGTATTTATCACGCGCTATGGGTTCACTAAATATAAGGGGTGATTGTATTGTGCGTTTACATGTGAGAAAATCAAGAGATTTGGAAGTAAGGAGATCTTAGATTTCTTGGACATGCTACAGGATAGGAAAAAGAACTCAAAACTTTTATTGGGATTTTCTAGCAATTTCTTTCTAGAAACTCAATTTGAACATACCAGAAAACTCAGTTGTTTCATCACCAATGTATCACAAAAAAAAACTCTTCTTTATTTCATGAAAGCTCTATAAAATTTGTCTAAAACTCCATAACCACAACAAGAAAGTGGCCAAAAACCCCCCTGTTTATGTGATTTATTTGTACATGTATGCAGTGCTACATGTATGCAAGGCTACATGTATGCGGTGCTACATGTATGCAAGGCTACGTGTATGCAGTGCTACATGTATGCAAGGCTAGATTTTATCACACATGAATACATGAATATTTACATGGATCATCGTCAGTGTAAGAGCAGACACTAAATTGGTTCTGTTGCACAGCTTCATTCAGTTACCCAATTTATGGGACTTCATCATGTTAATCAGTGTGCACATGTGTCTAGCCGGTTATGTGTCTAGCCGGTTATGTGTCTAGCCGGTTATGTGTAGAGAATGTAAATGGTGATCTTTGTCAGTCAGAAGAATTACGGAGTAAAATTAAATTTTATATTCAAGTCTCCTAGGTCATGATTGATTTGAAGGTTTTCCTTTTCTTTATCGGCCATATCTTTAAGAAGACAGGATATTTGACTGGAGGCTCAGAATGATGGAGTTAGGTACATGTGCGACCACATACATTGTAGAAGTTATTTATTGATTAGGTGAATACGGTCATTAATGTCCTGGACAATAGATGGAAGACTGAAGTCCATACAACCATACTGATGTTATTTACACTGCATATAAACATACGCGTGGCTGTGCGGAGTTAAAAGAAATAATCATCGCAATGATTTCAAGGAGTTGTACCGATGCACTTAAGTACGCTGTATTCTGCTAGCCATCGTAGTATGTGAAGTTCCGTTGCGTGTTATGTGGACAGTTACATCTGCTTTGTGTTTACTGAACAAAAAAATGTTACAAACTACAATATTAAACATTTGATTGACATTTGCTGTGTTTTGAAAGGCCAGGAAGGCTGAGGACCTTTATTTGGTGCGTGCTATACCTGTAAGACATTTATCATATAGTGTGTGAAGTAATAGTTCAGGGGTCACAGGTAGGTTATGCTATGTTTCCTTGTTTTTTTTGTGTCAGCTAATGTTTTTCATGTCAGTTTTTTATACAGTAATCAACCAGGTAGCATACTGGAGATAATAACCTAGTTTGTTTGGGATTTGGCCTCCAGCGGTTTAAGGTATTACAGAAATATACTTCCTATGATCCTGCCTTGAGGATTTCTACCTGAATGCCTCTGTGATTGACAGCTGACAGCCCAAGAGGTGTGGCCTAAATTGCTTGGGTAACAGAATATTCATTAACTAGAGTGTTGAAACCTTTGATGGAGGCTGTGATTGACAGGTCATAGAGGTGGATGCTGGTCTGTGGGCGGGCCAGGGAGACCACAAAGGCCTTGAGGGCATACTGTCATGTAATGGCTCAGCATGTGTGTACAGGCCAGGGAACAATAGTGAACACGAGCCAGTCAGACTGGACAGTAGGGCCAGTCGACCTGGACAGTAACAATCATTACCGGCTGTAATATTGAATGGCCGTTGTCCTGCTGACTGGTGATCAATACCTGGAAAATCATGTCACATCTTTACCTGTGTCTCAGGTAGACCCTAGCTGATTGGAGGAGTGTTGTTACCTGGTTCATTGTGCGTGTAGCCGTGTTTTTAAATCAGTGTGATCAATGTGTTTTGTCTGATCACCTGTGTTACCTGTGAGTTGTTTCTGAGACTGTGTGCCCAGACCAGGGCCTTTCAATCGGACAACAGTCAAACCTGATACAGGTGAGTGTATACAGCAACCTCGGGCTGAGAACCCTCCAAACATGAATGAAACTCACCGATAGTTGACACAAAATTAGAAAGAAAGGCTTTTTGTGTGTAAGCAGGGATATCACGTAATACTTTCTTGCTCTGTCTCAGAAAAAAGGCTTAGATACCTGTGTGTGAGAGTGATATGGTTTAGCTGGTTGTCAAGAGTGGTGTGTGGCGTGAAGCATTGTTTACTATGTGCTATTGGGAAGCCTGGGCCGTAGAGCTGGGATAGGGCTCTGGTTGTTACAGATTCCCCATGGGCTTGTCTCTGTGGTCGCCACAACTCATCTGAGGCTGATTTCCCTTTCTTTACAGCAGGAGTTTGTCTGGGATCTTCGTGTTTGAGAGCTGTTGTTTGTCACATCCCGTGGACGAGGCAGAGTGGACTGTAACATTTTGACCGCGGCTGCTGTAGACGGTCTGACCAGTGCGACATGGCAGAGGATAGTGGCGGTAGCACCCGCAGCAGTGGCAGTGAGGGGACCCAACAGGTCTCCACCAAGAAACACACGCTGGAAAATGGTACAGACTTGTTTGGAGTTCAGCTCGAGGTAAGTCATTTGAAGATTTATGTGAAACTAGATTCTGAAATATTATGTCTAAATGTTACAGTTCGCAAGTTGATACAGCTATGTCTTTGACAGAAAAGCACAGTACAACAATAGTGGGTTCTTGTGATTTCAGTTCTATGTTGTTTTGCTTTTAGTGTTCTGAACAAATTAATTCTTGTACTGCAAAGCTGTTAAAATACTAGAAAAAGATGTACCCAGTCAGCATGTCCATTATAGCAACTGACAAAGGGATGAGGGTAGCGAACTAGTACATCATAAAACTATTAGTTCAAATCCCACTACACTCAGTTTGTCCTTCTGGTACACACAGGTATTTGATTATGGTCATCCACAGTGATAAAATCCATATTGATTTACATCTAGGCATTGAGAGCCTACACCTCCGTGTGGATGTAATTTTGGCCTTCATTATATGAGTGATACAGCCTTGAGCACCGTGTGATCAACTTGCTGAATAAATCATTAACATGGTCGGACCTTTTTCAGATGTACACGGGTGTAGGATGCTAAATTAATTAATGACATAAGCTGTGTGGAAGTGCTGAAGTAGCGTGTGTGGTTAAGTCTCATGTTTTAAGGAGTTGATCCGAATGTGACATAAACTGTTCACCTTGGATGGTGATGGCTGACTTTGTCAATTGTCATGAGTGATTAGGATGCATCACCAGTTGTGGTATGTTGTGATATGGTTTATACGTCCAGGTAATATTGATCGATGTAGTGTGGATGGCAGACAGCTGTATAATCACATAGACTGATCAGTATCCGAGAATTCTGTGATAGATGATAAGTATGCTGACGTCTGAGTGTTAACCTCGCATCGGATTGATTTACAATATGCCCAAATACATAGAATAAAGTTAAGCAGTTGTACAAGCAGTTAGCACCTCTTTGGGGAAGGAGATGTTCTGCACCCTCTTTCACAAAACTTCATCAGTCAGTTTCTGGAAGGTTTTGTCATGAACAACATTGCCTTATGGTCCTGTAACCTGCACAACGTCTTTTACAAGAAAAGTCATGGCATGGCATGTTGTGAAATAAAGTTTATTGTGGTGTCTCAGTCAAACTCTCAGAAAAACCAAGTAACCTTCAGTATTGTGATAAAGGTATCCTGACAGTGAAGTTATCACGTCATCATTGTACTACTGGTGGTGCAGGATAACTACTCAGTTGTCACCAACCTTTAAATTCTTTGAAGAATGCTGTAGGCCTTAGTCATTCTCATGTTCCGAGTGTGATTGACCACAGTTAAGCTGTTTGAAGAATCTTATTGGTAACAGTCATGCTCATTTACACAGTGTGAATGACTGACCTAAATTAAGTTTTTTGAAGAATATGGTTGGCCATACTCTTGATCAGTTTTGGAAAATAGGATTAGCCACAAAAATGCTCATTTAAATGATGTGGTGGACCTTCAGAAAAAAATTGTAGGTACTGAGCCCAAACTGACTGCATTATTACAATTGTAGGTATTGAGCCCAAACTGACAGCATTTTTACAATTGTAGGTATTGAGCCCAAACTGACTGCATTATTACATTTTGTAAAATGCAACTCTCAGTTTTGCTTTCTGAGGGCATTCAAGTATGTTAATGACAGATATTTGCATAACTAAATTTTTTATTGATATACCATCACATTTGTGTTTAATTTGCTTGTTAGTTTCATAGCGGCTTGATTAGTTTGGTCTTGATAGCCGTGATGTGAAGAAAGAGTTAACGATGACCATCATATTGATGGTAGTTGGTTGTGCCTGCTTTCCTGGTCTCCTGCCATAAGTCTGGAAAGTTTTGTACTCATGGATGTGCATTGCTGTTAAGTGTGACGAAATCTCAAATAAAAGCAACACGTAAATCAGTGAAACACAGCTATGGAAGGAATGTGACTGGCAGTATAGTAAATTCTAGTAAAATATGTGTGTTGTAATGATGTAATGTGTTGCAATCATGTGTGCCCTGTACTCTTGTAACCAATGGAGTTGCTTTTATGTATGTACCTATATAACAACCTTTTGCTGTTTGGCAGTGGAGGTGTCAAGTTGGTTGGTGAACTGGTGATTATTGTAGCTTGGTGTCCATTCAACAGAATTAACTAAGAAGGCAGTCAGAGTCTTAAATGTCAGTGCATAGATGTACATGTATTCGCTTTCAGCAAGTAACGGTCAACCGATTATTGTAGTCCGTGTATAAACAATTACTGGATGTATTTTGGTAAGCCAGGGTTGATTTCTATTGATAGGACTGCATGGTCAATCATGTGTAAATTTCATTGTGGTTATTTTCATTTGGTGAGCATATCATGGTATATTTTGAAAGTTGTCCAATTGCAGTGTTAAAAGTTGAACTGCCACAAGGACAAGAAATCTGGCTATAAGTTACAAAGCGAGATTTGTACATGTACTTGTTAATTGTAATATTGCTCTAACTGTTCATTACTGAAAATATTATTATAAGTTAATTCACAGCACAGCTTTGCAGTCGGGAGAGAAAAGTTTAGGTGAACGCATTGAAAACAGGCTACAAGAAATCATAAACGGATCTTTCGTTTACATGCATGTTACTGTGCAGATTTCTATGCAGCCTTGTTTTGTAGGATATAAATGATGGGTGTTGTTACTGCAAACATGCATTCACTGAAACACACGTCTTCACGACCAATACATGTATAGATGTTATGTGCCGTAGGATGGAAAATTAGGTTTAATATGCTTGTGTGATAATTGTTTTGAATTCTAACCCAGTATGGAATGATGACTTCCACATGTGCAGAACTGTTTGTGTTGCATTGAATTGTATACACCCCACACACACATACACCCCTAGACCACTCGATTGAAGACAGCTGAACAAGAGGTTGCCATTCTGATTGAATTTATGCCGACATACCTGTGATAAGGTGAAAGGTGTGTGAGTATGTAATCCTACCCAGTCTGTTTTCTTTTATGGAACACAAACCATTATCACATTTCAGAGGAAATTCTAGGCCTCTGATTTGTCTGTCTGCCTTGAATAGGCTACTGTATTTGCAAAACAGGCAAGCAGAACAGTCTTGCGGCGTTGATATTTTTTCTGTATCCCTACAGTCAGGGATTCCCGCACCGGAGGATAGCAATGTTTGTCAGCAATCTACGAGTCAGTAACTTTTCCTGCCACTATTTTGCAAAGAGTCCTAATGATTCAGCAACAACAAGAAGTAGAAAAGTTTCTTGTAGCATCTTTTTGACGCTTTTAAATTGCAAACCGTTGCAAATCAAATCGAAAGTTACGATCTAGCAGACGATTTAAAGCAAGTGTTTTTTGTTCTGTGCCGTCAGTACCCCGGTCCTAGCCTCTGTTGTTCTCATCATGTGAGCCGTGACATCAGTCTCAGTCGCTCAGTCGGTGGTAAAGCCTCTGTAAAGAAGAGGCATGTTTTGGCAGAAATGTCAACAAAAGTCGCCTGAAATGCACGTCATTGTGATAAATGTGTTATACCGGCATATGACATGGGTGTACAGCCTGATATTTCGTCTCAAAAAGCTATGTTTCCACTTACCCTTTGGGCTGGTGAAAATATTTATCTTCTGGATGAAATAGCAGGCCCTTTATCCATGAAACACGCTGGTATAACTTTTAGTATTCTGGATAAGTCTCCCATGTTGTAAGTCGTAATGCCATTACAGGTGGGGCTCAGAGACTTGCAGACACCTGTGTCTTTGAATAGAGCTAAGGGGAGCCTTAAGCTGAATGTGTGTCTGAAGTAGTTGCATGTGAAAACTTGATAATCTGTGTGATCTGTGCGCTGGGACTTCATGTAAAGTTTGCGACCAGAATGATAATTTTTGTAATGATCCGTTACACAAGAAGCACCTTGTTAGTTCTAGTATGTATGGTACATTAGCACATTAAAGTTTCCATAGGAGAGTTATCGTAAAGTTACTCAGGATATGTTAACCTACTATAAAACTTGTCAATTTTCTGAGAATATGTTAGAACTGGATACCATAGAGTGTGTGGCCAAGTTTTATAATTGGAAATATTATGGACATAATCTCATTAGATATTTATTGTGTGTGGCGCTTATTGGATACGTATCAAATACAATACAATACATAATGAGCATTTTTGTCCATGATTTTGTTATTACTGTGTTATTGGAAATTATACATTAGCGTGTACTGATAATGTCATGTGTAGATTCCACATTTGACGTTGGCCACAGGGTGGTCGATACTATTGCCATTCCTGTTAATCTTCAGAGTAGAGGAAATCACATCAGCTTGCCTGCGTGGAGAGACAGTGAGGAATTCTCGCCGAGCCTTTAACATGGTGTAAGCGATGCAATATCACATTTGACATTTGTTACTGAGTGGTGGTCCGATTACTCTCCACGTGCGTATTGAACCTGCAAAGAAGACAGTTTACTGTGTACCTAATGCTCTGACCCTGTTTGTAGCAGGTAGTACTATTTTGATAAGGCTGTTGAGTCAGGGCACCTTGGTGTCAAACACAGCTGGCTACCCTAACAGTGTTAATGAAGACAGACCAGTTGTCAGGTGTTATGGGGGAGTGGGAGAGGAGGCAAAAGGGGGGGGGGCATTGTCTCACCTGTATCAGTTAACTGCAATACAGATGTTTTTACCCAGGCTGTCAATCACAGCGTGAAATTTATTAATGGTCATATTTCTCAGAGGTACTTAAACTCAGGGCCCTTAGACACCTTTATACCTACCTGTGAGCAGGAAGCATTGAGGATGTACATTTATATCTGTATCGGCTCACCTGCTTGTATGTACATAGGTGGTGAAGATGTTCCCAATGCTGTTCACATTGTGTATACTGTATATTAATCATTACATTTACTTTTTCATAATCATTTTCTATTTTTGCATTTCATTTTAACTCAATTACACAGATATCCTATTTTCTAATGTTACATTTGACTAGACTATGCTGAGGATACAGGTGTATTGTAGGAGGAATATACTGAAGTTGTACTGTATGATGGTAATACAGTATAGTACATTTGCTTTCCATCAGTGTGATGTGTGCTACAGGTGGCAGAGTTCAGCGGCTACTTGCCAGATGTTGCCGCCACTGAACATAGTTTCCATAAAGCTGCCTGCCATTGTGTAAGTGAAAAATTATGAAGTATGGCATTAACAACAAATGTATAACTAATAATACATTGTTCTGAGCTGACCCTAGCTCTGCTGGTAAAGTAATCCAACCAGGACCTCTGCTCAGAACTAGCCAGTGAGCTGCCTTTGGAACTGTTACTGTTATGTAATTGCCATAATCCAATACTGGTCCTGCTCAAACCTCAAGAGGAAAATGGATGTAATCATAGGACGGTGTACCTCATTTTAGTAACAAAACTGATTACTGGTAAACCAGGACTCTGAATGGATATTTCTTCCACCCTGTGGCCTGAGCCCAATGAGGGCTTGTATTTAATCATCAGCATCTGGATTAAATGCTAGTAATCAAACCAGTCTGAAATTAGTCAGAACTGGAGTCCGTAGTGGACTCATAGGACTCCAAACTACCATGATATCCAACCCAACTCTATATTTATGTGCATAAGAGGCCTAACTGGAGATTCAGAATTGGTTGCCGAACTACACAGGACTCAGTACCCTGGTGTCCAACTCACTGGGGAATCAACATTAATGCATCCAACCCACTTGGGGCTTTGTACTTGGGTATCTGACCCCTTCAGAACTCCTACAGTTAGGGGTTAGTATGTCGGTGAGGCCTCTCCCCAATGCAGTTGCTGTGAGTTCAAGTCCAGCTCATGCTGGCTTCCTCTCAGGCTGCACATGGGAAGGTCTGCCAGCAGCCTTACATAGTCGTCGGTTTCTCCCGGGCTCTGCCCGGTTTCCTCCCAGCATAATGCTGGCTGTCATCATATAAGTGAATATTCTTGAGCACAACGTGAAATACCAATCAAATAAATAAACAAATCTCATGCAGTCAGGACTCATGCAGGATGAAGTGCTCAGATACCTCTCCCACTCCAGGGTCAAAAGAGATATCCCACCCACTCAAGACCCAATACTAACATCCCACCCACTCCAGATCCAGTACTGGCTTCTCTGCATTCAGTACTGGCATCTTGTCCACCCCATACCCAGTGCTGGTGTCACACCCACTCCATACCCAGTGCTGGTGTCACACCCACTCCATACCCAGTGCTGGTGTCACACCCACTCCATACTCAGTGCTGGTGTCACACCCACCTCATACCCAGTGCTGGTGTCACACCCACTCCATACCCAGTGCTGGTGTCACACCCACCCCATACCCAGTGCTGGTGTCACACCCACTCCATACCCAGTGCTGGTGTCACACCCATCCCATACCCAGTGCTGGTATCCCACCCACTCCATACCCAGTGCTGGTGTCACACCCACCCATACCCAGTGCTGGTGTCACTCCCACCCATACCCACTGCTGGTGTCACACCCACTCCATACCCAGTGCTGCTATCCTACCCACCCAGGCTCAATGCTGATATCCCACCCTAGGCCTGATATTGGTATCCCTCCTAGTCCAAACCCATACTGGTTTCCTAATACTTGTATCCCACCCACTGCAGACCCAGTATGGGTGTCCCACCCATTCTGGACCCTGTACTGACATCCCACCCAGGCACTACTGGAACCTAACCTTTCTGGACTTCTTGTTGAGTTCTTTGAATCATATGGCTCCAAGAATTACACAGGCACCTGACAGGTATGTAATGTTGAAGGAAAGTCATACTTCGCAGCACTAATGTTCACTGCTGGTACTAAAAATTTTTTTTTTGTTTGTGAGCAGTGGTTTATGCTGTATGTTTAACATCTTCTGTGTCGTGATTGTTTTGTTCAGCTTCCTTTGGATGAACATCAAAGTGCCGCAAGGCTGGCTTTTCATTTTCTATGTGCCTCTGGCCTCACTCCATGTTGATGAAGCTGTACAAAGGAATTTCGATTCTTCTGTACACAGATAAGCTTATAGGCCCTCTCCTGACCAATCTATCTCTACTTGTGTGTGTTCTCAGTCTGTGTGGCCATTCCATACACAGATGAACACCTGGATGTCAATATGCACTCAGAGTTAAGCCAGGGCAAACCAAAGTGGCCAAAATAATCTGCCAAAACATCAATATAATGCCATTGACCAGTCCATACTGGCTATCTGTTCACACTGTACAAAACACCACTCTGCTTGTTCACAAACCTCATGTGTGTGATGCTAAATATCTTTAGTGAGTGTCACTATTAGTTTAAAACTGAAGTGGAGTTTCAGGTGTACAGGTATATGCACATTGTGTACGCTCTCACGGGGTGGTCTTACATGCTGTTTTGAATGTGAGATTTACCTACATCAGATTTGAAGCAGCAGGGTGCGTGTACATACATGAAACAATAAAACATAAGTTCTCTTTAACATTCACCATTTCCTGTACTTCTGGCAAGTTAATCCTCTGAGGGGCTGCGTTTTAAAAGATTTTTTGTCCATAAAAATGAGCGTTCCCTTTTTAGCCATCCTACTAAAAATAATGCCATTGTTGTGATTTGAATCGAAATTCATTATTTACAGTGCTATTGTTGGAACCTATTCCATAGGTTTACTGTTTGAAGAGTAGTGTTCTGTCTCTGACCTGTTATCATAGGGAGTACCTGACACTACATTATTTAACTGTCACAAGGAGTTCCTGTAAGTACTATAATTTTGGAAGTTTATTTTATTATAATTGTGGGTGTCCAATTTCAAGTCGATATATTCAAGCATACTGGATATTACCCTTTGTGGCTAAAGTACATGTAGGTCAGTGTTCATTTGAGCAGTCCTTTTACAATGTTCAGGATTGGCAAATTAATAATTTATAACCAAATCCAGAAAGGCGATATAGACCAGCTAATATTTGCATAGCCACTTGAATACCCTTTGACATTTGATCTGGCTAATAATGTATGCCAATTTGTTAAAATTGAACCATAGCCAAACATAGCTCACGCTAGTTGTAACTTCATAGTGACATAATGTCTTTGCAGTTTGATGTTCAGTAGACTTACAGGTGAATCTGCAGTGTACATTTATACCATGACCCTGGACAGACAGTCATGTCCTCTGGGTGTTGGATTTCCATGCTGTGTTAAGAGCAGTTGTGCATGTTCATCATGCAGCCAAACTTTACATCTACTTCTGCCATTAAGTGTTACAGCATCTACAAATTCCATGGAAAGAAGATCGGATTTCTGAGTTGAATAATTTTGATAAATTATGGTTCTTGATCATTTAGAAAGGAAAATTCGATCGTATTTTATGTATGATGATAAGAGCGGAATTATGTAGGATATTGACCTGACTGGGATGGTTAAATTGCTTCTGGTTTCCTCCCACCATAATGCTGGCCATTGTCGCATAAGTGAAATATTCCTGAGTTCACAGCGTAACACACCAGTCACCTAAATACATATATAAATTGCCTCTGTTGGAAGCAGTATTAATGTCTTAATGTAAACTTAGCTCGTAGCACACACAGATATGGTGCACTTGTTTGATTAAGCTGTTTGGTGATGTGTACAGAGAAGTGTGCTCGCATGCAGCTTGTGGTGACCTGTGTGCCCGGCCGTGAAAGTGATACTGGTGCACCAAACTTATCAGCTGTGGCATCAATAGAAATAAAGACAGGTCTGAACAAAAACAACCCATTTGTTCACAATTTGGTCCTGGCTGTTGTAATCTGATGAGAGACGAATTCCGGTGATAACACTTATTTTTTAACACACTTAAGGCAGAGCTGATGTATATTTGTATACACGTTTGAGGTGAACCCTTTACCCTGAGCAGTGTATGGGCAGCCCACACTGCATAGATGTGTTGTGCCAGCAATCAGATAACTGTCCCATTTTGTAGCAGTGGACATGCATGTTTTACACTGACATACCTTTAAATGTGACTTGTTTGATTTATAAAGACACAGCTTTAAATCCGCTCCTTTTTGCTCAGTGAAACATCTGGCAGTAGTATCTACATTGATCTTTAGGCAGATTACATCCTCCAGCAGCTAGATTTCTGTCTCGCTCCAGTATGTGCCACAGCACACTCAGATTTATTGTGCTACAGATACGGAATACTGGTATAGGTGTGTAAATAAAAGACATGAAATTGATCAAGTTGAAATGGTGTCATTGACGTGATAAGAAATTAAAAAACACCGTTTCTCTGTCAGCCAGAGTACAAAATACAGAAGATTTACAGTTGGTATCTCAGTGCAGTATTTAGTACGAAATAGATTGACGAACATTGAGCTGCTGTGAATTGAAATGGTGTTATACACATGGAAAGAAAATCAAAAACTTGTTGTGTAATTTCTGTTACCTTCAGGAAAAAGTTTTTGTCTGAGGCTGATTAACATACACATGTAAGAGTATTGTTACTCGTTGAAAACTGGCATTTAAACCAAGGGTGGAAATATTTTATGTTCTTCATAAGTTTGTATCATTACTTATTTTAGTACTGATAGCTTAAAGTGAAAGACTGCGCCTGTTCGAAGCTGAGTTTGCTGGAAAGGTGGACAGTATTATGTTTATTTTTTTTTTTCTAACAACTAAATTGAAATTGACATTTGACCCTGCTCTGTTGGCCAGCTTGAAACACAGTCATTCTATCTGGGCTGTAACGGAATTGTCCCAAGCCTGGAACACTTGTCACCTGTAGTAAACGACTAGGGTTGTGGTTGAAACTTAAGTATATATGTAAATTTATAACATGAAATGATCTAGAAACCTACTCCTGCCACAAGACAGTGGTCTGGAAAAACTTTGCAGTTTTGTTCACATATGTACTTGTTATTATTAAAACATATAACATTAAAACATTGTGCTCTCCCTGTGTTATTACGTGTTACATTAACAGACCACTCGGAACATTTACGTCACAGCTAATGAACAGCTTGTAACTCCTAGCCCTCTGATTGGTCAATCTCTCACAAGCCTAAAAGCATGGGCACCTCCAGATCCCCAGTTGGCAGCACAATACTCCACTCTTCAAATGAAGATAATTCAGCAATGAATTCATATAATTCCAAATAGCATTTGACATTCAAGAGAGAATTTTGTAATCTTTTTTATTGAATACTACCTCTGTTTTACTTTAAGCACTGGTAATTAAATATTTATTTACAAGCTGAACCTCATAATATTGTCACAAAGTCTGTCTTGTATAATGCAGGTAAATTTATATACACTGTATCTGTGTTTTGAGCCGCGGAATTTTGGTGTGAACAAGAGAAATATTAAACTTTCAGTTATGACTGAACAACATTTCAAGCTGGGATTTTCCTGCCACCCCTAACTCTGTACATGTTCCACATATATTTGATTTGGTCAGTGCCGAGGATCCTGTGGTTATGGTCGGTGTGTTCGTTGTTTGGCCTGTCTGGACTGGCCAGCATGTGGAACTCTGACACTCTTCCCCCCTCCCCCCCCCCCTCGGCCTTGAGCTCTAATCCCATGATGAAGTTGTCTGTTTATTCGGACCTCACTAGGCCTCCCAACCACTTGGCCCTGGGCTTTGCTTGTGACATGCCATCAGAATAGCTGATCACTTTAACTATTGTTGATGATTTTGTTGTTTTTCTCTGGCCGCAGCCAGCGTGAAGTCTGCTAGGGTTGTGTGTTTGAAGGTTACCTGTGTGGTACAGGGGAGCCAGGATGGGAACATTCCTCAGCTCTAGGAGACCGCTGGGTCTGGTAGACAGGGCAGCGTGGGCTTGTGCTGGCAGGCTCGGCCAGTGTGTGCGCTCAGATCTGTACAAATATACTCGCATTGCAACAGACATGTTTTCCTCCACAGATTCCTAAAGACATTGATTTCTATCACATTCCTTACATTGACCGGAAAGTAAAAACATTGCATAGAAGTGAATCCTCAATCTGCCAACCCCTCCCTCCTAAAAACGAATTCTTAAAGTTCTATGACGGTTACAAGAGTTTTGTTTTGGCCAAGATCTGTATGTGGCAGCTGAAAGTAGAGCTCATGTATGGTATCACAATGGACACCATGTTTTTATTATCATTTGTAAGATTGACAGACTTCAAAAGAATCCTACATTCAAGGTTCCCTTGACATGATGGAATCTCACAGATACAAGAAAAACATACATCACACCTGAAAGCGGAGACCTCGCACTGAGTCTTTGCTGCATATAATTCTGTCATCAGGAATATCATGGGACATTTTTGTTGTTTACTGTTCAACATTCTGGAAAGTTTTGGCCCTATTTTTCCCTATTTTTTTGCTTTTTACCTGTTTTTCCCTATATTTCTCCAAATTTGTCCAGTTTTGCCGTAATGTCTTTATATATATTTACCTGATTAGGTCACATATTTTTAAAATGCAGGTAATCATGTATCAGAACTTTACATACACCCTACAGCAATGCTGATCCAATATCTGTGCAGGCAGTCACTGACTGTCATCTAGGGGGCTGTTTCTCAATGTGTGAAAGGAATACAGTGCCAAATTATGTATACACAGTGCGAATTCTGCTAGTATTGTAACAACAAACATTAAGCACTAGTTACCAGTTTTGATGATAAAGAAATGAAATGAGAGAAGGTCAAAATGCGTTTTATTCAGGGTTGTCACCAGGTGCAAACACCCTCCCGAATTAGGTGAAGTAACAAAAAAAATGAATGGAAAGAAAAAAAGAGAAAACAAAAATGTGAGCTATATCCTTGTTTAAAAATATGCAATTGTTCCACCTTGATCCAGGCTTGTTGCTTTGTAGGAGTTTTCCGAGTGTGCACATTCTTCCTCCTTGATGCATTTGCTCAGGAGCTTAAATTTCCCCACACTTGGCGTCACTAGCTGTGTGTCTATGTACGGTCGTCCAGCGAACTAGGAGATGAAAGTGGGCATAGTGCACAAACAAAACTAATTTATTGGTCTTGAAAAATACATTTCATAAGACAAATATGCAGTTTATTACAGCTTCCTCTCATAGACAAAAATGGGCTAAATATGAAGTATTTTAGTCACTAGAAATCTCCTAGAATACGTCTCTGCTACTATCTGAAATGCTGGAGCTTCTGGGGCCTTGGCGGCTCCTGGACCCTTGCCTATTGGGCTGGCATAGTAGTTTAGCTCCCTCTGCCAGCATCACAAGGAATTGTTGTGAAAAAAAAACCCAAATACTTATTTTATTCTGGCT
The DNA here is from genome assembly GCA_016165875.1 of Acanthopleura granulata. Classification (NCBI taxonomy): domain Eukaryota; kingdom Metazoa; phylum Mollusca; class Polyplacophora; order Chitonida; family Chitonidae; genus Acanthopleura; species Acanthopleura granulata. Next base: position 40,073,467 of record JABBOT010000002.1, on the reverse strand, counting down.
TCGTATAATTAATTGTCACCAGAAATCACTGAAAAAGTGTGTCTCTGCTGCTATTATGAAACACAGTATGTCCTGCACGATTGGTGTGTGATGAAAATGGTACGTAGTGGGTACATGTAAATTATCTCTTATGGCTAGCAATCTTCATAGTGTCAGTAGGCCAACTGTGACATAAAGATAACAGTATGAATATAGTAATTGAGAAAAAATAGATTTATGTCCATGTATCTAGCAGTTACATGAATATTTAATTTGTTTTGCAAACTGCCTCTCAGTGTCATTGAATAGGGAAATTAATTGAATTAACCTCTGTTTACTTCCCATATTTATCCTATATATGCCCTATATTTTGTGTATTTCTACCCTATTTGTAGCTCTATATTTTGCTAGAGGTTTGCTTAGAGACCTTTCAGGTTGGTCATGAACCCAATTTGAAACTTTTTTCAATATCTTTAAATCACCTAGATTATGCAAAAGGTCTTTATGGGCTATAAAAAGTTGTACAGTGTTTACAATGTGATGTGCTAGAATTGCTTTTGTCAGTCTGCAGACAAACTGTGGTTGTTGCATGCACACACATTGTCTATGGTGGTAGTTGTTAAGTTTAACTCTAAGACAAAAATACATGTACTGTTGTAGCCTGTGAGGTGAAAAAGAATTGTGCTCATTGTTTTATATGGGTGTTTTCAGGAGAGAGTCCTGTCACCTGTGGGATGTACCTGTAATTACAGTTTTAATTCTCCTCTTCAGGTGACCTCGAGACTGCTTGAGGCTGAGCAGAGAAAGCTAACTGTGTACACACGCGAACTCGGCCACCACATGAGCGACCCGGGCCACCAGAAAGTCACGGTAACACCCTTTTACCTTTCCTGTCTCTACCTGTACTTCTACCTGAAGCTCAAACTGTGTTGAAAGCCAATTAGCCCTCCCACATAATACATTATTGCCTTGTTAACCAGCACATCAAAGACAGGTCTCTTACACTAATTAGAAAGGTACTTTTCTGTTGAGCTTGTTCTTGCTATTTGCCTTTAATTAATAAATGGAAACGTGTTTCTGCGAAGCTGTAATAAGTGAGGTGGCCATGTCACATTTGGTTGTCAAGTATGTGTTACACCAGTGCATTGAACATTATGTTATTACACAAAGTCTTTCATGATTCCAATGATAATAGAGTTACTTGTTTCTCTCATTCAAAGAACAAGAACCGCATCCCTTCACAAATATAGAGCTGATCTGATTCTCAGGTTCGGACTTGACATTGGGATATTAAGAGTTTTGTACATGTGATTCTTAAAGATGCATAAACTGCACATAAACAGACATCTTACACAGGAAGAGGCTCAAAGACTTCTCATAAATATATCAGTGTTCAAACAAAAAAAAAAAAAAGAGAAGAAAAATCTCTAGACTTTAAAAACATGCTGTATGTATAGTGTAATAATCTTATATCTGCAGCCCTGAGGATTCTTCAGTGTTTGTGCTTCTCTGAAATGAAAAAAACAATTCCAAAGTACAGAAAAAAATAAAAGGCAAACACTTCTTGTTAACGAATCAGCATTATAATCGATGAGGGGCAGTATGTGTCAAAGCTTTGTAATGATTAAAGAATGTCCATTATCCGTGTTAAGGATGTTTATTTGGAGCACTTTGCACTACATAAAACTGGTGGGACTGCACACCCTGTAGTGGTGCTGTGGCGCGTATACATATAGGGTTGATATGAAAACATGCATCGCGTCAAACATATGTAAGATTATGTACGTCTATCATTACAGACGGAATTGTGTCAGATTTATACATTAATGAAGGTGGGATCAGACTGGCCAGCAGAATAATCTAGCTTTTGCTTGTGACTATTGTAAGCATGTTTGTTACAGTACATCATTCATTGTGTATATTGATATAGTGCAATAATGAACCTGACTAGTTTTATTAGGTATCCAATGGTTATGTGTACTAGTATTTGTTTAGAGCAACCTTGTATGAGTTCGTCCCAAGATCTGCCACACACCACTGTGGGTCAGGTCCAAACATCAGGGTCACCTCTGACCTGACCCTGCAGGGCTACAGATCAGTTGTCCTGAACCCTGGCAAAACAGAAAAACACCCTCCAGAGAAAAACTGCTGGCCACTGCTCTGAGAGTGACCTGTGGATGTTTGCCAGCAGAATGGCAGAGTTAAGATGTCTTCACCTCGTATTACCTGTTCTTCTGTTAGTTGCTAATAATATGTACTTTCAAATGTTGATTGCATGATGGAATGTCAAAGATTGAAAGAGTGATGGCATTATTCATGAGCTTATGCATTCTTTCACCACATTTTTCGTTTCATTGCATGATTACATACTGCACATTTAACATTCTTGCATAGCATAAATGAAATTACAGGCTAGAATGTGGTTTCCCTATTTCGTTTGATTCTGAAGCTATTTTTCACAGAATTAATATACCTGTGTCAGGTAAAGGCCTGTATTTAACATTGCTAACTGCTTGGGTATGACAGAAAACCAGACACTTGTAACTGCATGTTTTGGAAAGTGTTAATTGTTAGCCAGGTAAATGTCAGGTAGCGGGGTTGTACAGGGGGCAGGCTGGCCTTACCTGCACGCTTGTATACCTCTGAGCTGACATACAAGCAGCCCGCTGACAAAAACACTGTATAACCCCATATAGGTGTACACTCTAGAATTCTCACACTGCCTTGACAAACCAGTCAACCGTATTGATTGCTGATTCAAGAACTATCACAACTCCAGATTGCAGTGTCAGCCACGTGCAAAGTCTGCTGTTACACTGGTTATATATAATGCACAAGTGTCGTAAACATTTTCCCTTTTCAGCATACAGAAACGGTTATGTAACAGGTAGAATTGATTGATCAGAGGGATTATTGACCAAGATTGCTGGTATAGCCCTGGGAAAATCTCAGCTCAACCCCAGATGGTTGCTCATAAAGAATAAAAGAATAAAGAAAACATGTTGTGAAGCGAGTACTGGGAATAAATAAAATCACAGCATTACAAGTGAAGTCCGGTATAAAGAGAAGTAAACAGCCTAGTTGCAAGATTAGGTGCAGAGAGCACTGTAAGACAGATTTTGAGCACTGTTTGTCTAGACTGATAAAATGATAGGTTTTCTCATGAAGGCTCCAAGACTAAGGCCAAGCCAGTCATTGAATCTGATTAAATTCATTTCCATAAATCAGTGTAAGAAGATTCATAACGAGAACCTGAACATGTTTTTTTATTTTATAAAAGAGGCAAAATTTAGGAGCAGTTGATAACATTTAAATAAATATACATATGTATGAGTATGAATTGTTAATTTACTGTATAATTTTCTGAAGACACTTTACCCCTTCACACATGTGTATTTGTTATGTCATTGTAAAAAATGTTATTTCTTGTCTACAATAAATGTGAAGAGTGCAACATGGTAAATATTCCGCATTTTACTAACCAGTAAACATTTTTTCAAATGCAATGTTCATTAGCAAGCAGTTACACATCAGTCATGCAACTATATACCTAGCCTGTACATAACTGCAGATTACACCAAGGCACTAAGGCAATATGATCTGATTTGAACTCATTCAAAATAAGTGGGATAGGATAGGGATGGCACATTATTTTCAAAATGAAATTCAATCTCATTTTAATAAGTCACCTGTGCTCTGTACATTGTAGTTCTAATTGAGGCTTATTGTGAACATGTATAATGTGTGAGAATACAGACATACTTGCTTATACATGTGGGTTGAGGTATAAATATTTTCGACCAGGTAATCAGGAGTGATCACATCAAAAGAGGGTGACATACCTCTGTAGATATATTTTCCAAATAAAGCTGATTAAAGTCTAATGTTAGCCGGGGGGAGCTGGGAGTTCAGGCGAGATGACTGGCGAGGATTTACCTGTTTATGTGCACGGAGACAAACATGCTTACTGCGTCAGGGTTATGATTACCTGCAGATAATCCACCAATCCTCCAGGTAAACCCCATGCTTTCCTTACTTCCCTGTCACTATCTTTGAACTAACAGCCCTCAATGTGTAGCTAATGAGGGATATGTCCTCTAAGGAGGCTGGATAAAACAAACATCAGCAACCACTACAGTGTATCCTACTACTACCCCCAGCTCCGATTACCTTGAATTACAGCAGGTGTATATGAAAAGTGAAACTGAAAAAAGTAATGAATTGAGACGTCTTTTTGTGATTGTGTCTGCTCCCTGTGATACATAGCACACTTGTGATTGTGTTTTCTCCCTGTGATACATAGTACAACCATAGAACATGGTTATAAAAGATAGAAAAAGTAAACAGGAAAATCTGATAGGAAAAGGTCGGGTATTACCTGATCACATTAGAGTAATCAGATAACATCCTTGACTCCAAACAACATTTGCACATCATTAATCCTGTGCAAATATATTCATCAGCGATACAGTGATAAAAAATGTATTTATTTCCAGGTTCAGCACTAATCTGATCAATTAACGTATTTGCTTACCGGAGACTCCTTGCACATAACCTCCATAAAATGTCATGTTCTTGTGACCAGAAATATTGATCCAAGGGAGGAAAGCAGTGGGTGTGCATCTGTCTCCTGGACACAGTGTATATATTCTGTATATCATATGTACTTACATTAATCAAGCAAATTAACTGATAATGCTTTGTTAATTTTGTTTGCTGATTGCAAAAACAAAAAGAGAAAGAGAAAAGAAAACTCTGGGAAGAAAATAAGACAGAAAAAGCATCATAAATAAGAAAATGGTTTTTGATATGATTTTTGGCCAAGTAGTTTCACTATTTTTATGCTGTGTTTCTTAGTGCATGTGTCAGCATGTTGGCTTCATGATGAGATGGACATGTACTCGCAATTTGGCCTCATCATATATACCTTGTCAGTACTCATTTCCAAAGAGTGTGTGACATAAAAAACGCCACTGCACTCCATTAAATGCATGTTTGGCAATTAAGGTGATTGTATCTGAAGTTCTGTTGTGATTAGACAGTGTTCATCTTGATCAGAATGGATAACAGTTGTTTGTGCTTAAGATTGGTCACGATTTTCATGTGGATAAAGAAGTCTTTCACACTGACGGCTTAATGCATTGCTGTTGATTAGAAACATTTGCTGGAGGCACTTGTATGCTCCTGATACCACGGCATAAATCACTTGGCATTTTAAAAAAAGTGCGCCAATAACTGTGTTGTGTCAGTTAAATTGACCGACAGGAACCAGCTGAGATAACATTGATGACAACATTATGGCATGCACACTTAAGTGCTGGATGAACGTATGTGAATGTATTGTAGATGCACCTCTGATCATTGTGTTGACATACATGTGAAATGAAAAAAATCCTCAACATGTATGTACTGTTAGTTAGCCCATATTTATACTCATTCAAAATAGTATAAAAACTAAATTTAAAAGAATTTAAGACATTTTGTTTGGATAGATGTAAATCTTGTGTAATGCGCTAATTATTGTCCACAAATATTGATCAACTTTTTTTTCTTTTTAAGATCCTAGATCTTAGGAAAACGTTAAAATCAAAAATATGTGTAGATGCAGTGCTTTGTTTATGTAACTGCGAGTAAGTATCAGAAATCGTAAGCCATAGGCCACTGTGGTTTTTGCGGCGAGCAGAATTTGTCAACATTTTTTGCAACACTCCACTTCGTTTTCCCGGGCTATTTGCGATTATGCCTGTGACGCCAATGTGTTGCCGTTCTTTTGTGTGTGCGTGTGTGCATGCGCCCACGCACATGTGTGCGTCGGTCATTCATTTTTAACAGATTGTAATTCGGTGCCAGCTCTGACATTTCATTATTTAGAAAAGGTGGTTACATATTTAACAAAACTGGCACAGTTTGTGTAAGTCATCATTTAAGGAAACATCGTAAATGAGCCTGTTATATTGAGCAATATTGATTTCCTCTCCTAACTCTCAAGATAAGTCTTTCAGGCCAATGCATTATGTCCACATATTTTCCCTGGCAATTTGTAACAGACTCATGTCTTGCCACATGCCTTGATGGTTTTAATCTATAACTGTCACTTCCGTGCTAATATGATCAGCAGCTTGCTGTTTACTTAAGACACCGAGAGCTCAAATAGATTTATGACAAAGTAGCTAATAGTGAGTGAATGTGCTGTAAAAAGTGACTTCATATCTGGAGTAAAAATTTAGGGGTGTTTGCCCTGTGGAACAAGCTAATTGGTTTTTTTCTTCACATTCTTGCAGAGGAAGGAGCTTGAACAGCTGAAAATCAACATCAGGTAAGCGTTACTGATACCTTTGTCATACTCATGTATATATGCATGGTTTGTGTGTTTTACCAGGAGTTTTTTGACTGTTTTTTTTTGTTTTTTTTTTTTTTTACATAGAGTTTGACCAGAGAGTTTAAATGTTTTCAATCCAGTTCAGTTTGAAAATTTTGCATTAGCAAAGTGTTCATGGTGCTCACATATCCAGGTAACCACCAGGTATATTGATGACCAATTAATGTGAACAATATGCACTCACTGTGTATATATATGTATTGTTTATTAAAATTTCAAATGCTTACTGTATGTTAAAGGTTAAAAATATTCCTGTAATGGGCTGCTGTTTAATTTGATTTTCAGTCGTATTCGCCTCCAGTATGACCACTTAGAGAAGGAATATAAGATAGCAGCCATGGGAGCATTAAGGAGGAACAACCAGAGGAAAAGGGTGAGTTTATCATGCTTTCAGTTTTTGAACACAAGAGCCTTCATAACTGTTACGGTATTGTCGACTCCAAGTGTATATAGCTGTATAAATAAATACATGAAGAAGCACATTTTCCTCTGCAAGATCCTCTTTGCGAACATCTGCACCTCTGCACGTCACTGCACTTGCATTGCCACATCTGTTCTAAGCTGTTTCGATGATCGTGCAGTTCACGTGTGTTTACAAAGTCAGAGATATTTTTTGGTCACCAGACAATGCTTACCTGTGTACATGGCTGATCTCTGGTGAAACTTCAGAGTTGCACAAAGCCCAAATCTGATAGATGCAAATTTCCAAGTCTGACAGGTGCAAAACTTTCCTGTCCATAAATAGTGAAAAAAGTAGCTTTGTAATATTAGTGCACTCAATATTTCTGTATTGAGGGGATTAATGTATCAAGGCGATTCACATGTGTGTATTGAGGTGAAATTTTGCCTGACGAACTCTTTGCATAACTAAGCTGCATGTACCAGATGTAAGGTCACCTTCAAGTACTGGTCTTATAAGATCGTTTTAGCAGCATGAAACAAGCCCATACACTTCTAGCTTGAACATGATGTATTGTTCACAAGGTAGATTTTGTCATCCTCTTCATGTATCAATACACACAGATAACATTTGCATAGTTTCATTTTAATATGAATTTCATTATTTTTTGCACATGACCCTCCTTTGACCAACATTAATAACAGCTGGTAGAGTAAGTGGCTGACTCAAGCTGATATGCATCAAATTGAGTATATTGAGTCTGTAATTGCTTAGCTACAATGTCCTGGCACATGAAATTCAAGGAAACTGAAAGTTTAAAGAACAGACCACATTTGAACAAATTATACATCATCTGAAAGGCCATTCCGCTGATTCCTAATATGGTTTTCTTTTTTTGCATTCTTTTTTTTTTCCCCAGTGAATAAATGGAAATACAGAACGAGGTGCTATGGTGGATGTTTTGCACTATATTAGACAGGCTGAAGTGCAGTGACTTTACAGATTTAAAAGAAAGAACTTAACATCACTGTGCTCCAGGCTGTTCAGAATGGATGCAAAAGTCTGTGGTAGCACCTCAGTATTTATTTCCCTTTTCATCACTGTAGGAAAAGGCCCATTACATGATGCATACTTTGTTTAAATATGATCTGTTCATTTAAAGTTTGTGATGATCTGACCTTGTTATTATGATTTATATGACACTGAATAATGAAAAATAAAAAATGGACTTGAAACTACATGTACTTTATCATGAATATTAAGGGTGGTCTGACCTAGATAACGCTGTCTTGAGATGTGAAATTATTCCTGTCACATGAACTGAATGCGAATGACTTTGTCAGTGTTTATCATCATACAACAGGGGAATTGTACAAATGCTCAATAGAGGGGAGACTACTCTTCAGCCCATATCTATGGTATTATCTCTGGAATGTGAGTGTGTTTGTATGTGAGCCATTGATGCTATAAACATCAACGGAGTCCCAAAGAAAAAAATGCCTGGAGATGTGCCAAAAAAATTGTGGATGCTGGAATGAAGCAGAAAAGTGAAATATTTGTACATGTATCTTTAAGGCCGAAATGTTATAATAAAGCAGTTTAACGTGCTCACATGTACTCTGTGTACATTGAGGGAGAATTTCTCTTCAGGGCTCGTAAGTAAGGCTGGCCGTATCTTCTACGTAGGATTTTTTTTTTCTTTTCGTGTGCAGTTGTTTGGGATAGGGCCAAAAATATTTTTTAGACAACTAGGTAAGGGAATGTGAAGTAAGTTATGTCAAAGGGTAAGCTAGAGAAAGGCCTAGGAGCTGGCCTTTTGCTACTCCGCTTTACCTGCCTGGAAGAACCTGTTCATCATATGTATTTTGGTGCAGACATAAACACAGCTCCTTACAACTTTTTCAAGGTTTTAGAGATATCATTTGTATTTGTGTGTTTAGCTGGCACGAACGAATCTAAACAGCTTTTGAAATTGGAGGTATTTCTTGGTGAATTTCCACAATTAGATTGATACAAATAGCAGTTATAGTTTCATATTGGCAGGACATCTTAGGACAGGAAAAAGGAAGCCCAGAGACTGAACTAATCCTGTCACTGACCACAGCCCACATCACTGTACCATGTAGAGGTATTGCAGAATTGAAATCCTTCAAAAACAATATCCTTGATAATCATTGAAAAGAGGCAGACAAATAAAAGCCGTACTAAAATAATGTGAACTGAACTGTGTACTTAAAGTGCCACTATGGCCACAATAGAAACTGGGTGGAAATATTAAAATGATATGAAAGAACAAATCTGACACCATAGTTCAAACTGATATTCATTGAATTCCTCAGAAAACAAAATCTTCAGCTCTGCTCGTTAAATTTCCGTGGTGTGAAGTGACAATATTCCTTATTTGCCATTGAATCAGGCAGATGTGATGTCAAGTTAGTCATTTATGCTGGGGTGACGGTGACACCATTTGAAAGGGCAGCATCATTTGTACAAATGAAATGTTCAATATCGGTTTTAATACAATGCAATTTTTGGATAATATAGGAAAACAATTCAGACTATCCCAATCTTCTTCATTTTCACCATCATTTTGACCCCGAAGTAGTTCTGTAAGACGTTACGTTGTGTTGGTCGATGGTTGAGAGGTAGCCATGCACTTTTCCCTTCCAGACATGCAGATAATCTATGTCCTGAAGACTGCCCTCTTCATCATTAACTCATGAAAGCCCATAAGGTATTGATTTTATAGATTGTTTTGTTCAGTTTGTGCCACTAGTGAGATAAGATTGTACATTTGGATAAGCTTGCAGATGTTGATTTCACATTTTTGTTGTTACTTACAAAAGGCCTTGGAGTTCGAAAAATAGTTAGGAGTGGTCCTACTGGCAATTTAATTTAAATGTGAGAGCTGTGCAAACCCTGGCTGCCCTTAAGAAAAAATGATAATAGTGGTTCAACAATGAGACATGTGGGTTTCAAGTGAGTGAACCATTAAAACAACAAATGATAAAAATAGTAGTCAAACAATGAGACATGTGAGTTTCAAGTTAGCGAACAATTAAAACAACAGATGATAATAGTGGTCGAACATGAGACATTTGAGTTTCCAGTGAGTGAACCATTAAAACAACAAATGATAATAGTGGTCGAACAATGAGACATCTGAGTTTCAAGTGAGTGAACGATTAAAACAACAAATGATAATAGTGGTCAATCAATGAGACATCAAAACAACAAATGATAATAGTGATCAATCAATGAGACATCAAAACAACAAATGATAATGGCATACAATGCTACATAATGGTGTGATAGTAAGCTGTTTCACTGAGGTGGTTTGAGGCACAGAGGCCAGTGCGGATCAGGAAAAAGGTGGTAAAATTTAGATAAGTTAATTATTGTCATTTGAGGTTTCAAAAATTTAGCACATGTACCATATAATTTCTGCTGTGGAGTGCAAGTCATTTTCTGTTTCTTCTTACAGACATCTTAAGCTTAAAAAATTAAAAACACACAAATGCATACATACAAATTCCTATACACTACCAATCTTTTGCCAAATTTAAACTACATTTGAATCCTGGGCTGTCATCAAAATCTGCAATGTTGTATCCGTTTGTGTCCATGTGAATTGATTGCACTCAAGACCTCTATCTGGCCTACATCTTTAACTTCCCACCTTCCCATTAATTAATCCTATCATTTATCTCTCACATTTTTGAGTTATTGGCAGTTCTGTGTTTTATGTTCAAATTTTTGTTCAGTGTTCTTTTTATGTCAGTGATTATAACAATGAACACAAAAACTTCTTACCACTATCATCTTAATCATGTAATTAAACAGGATTCATTTTATTTTTAAATATTAGGCGGGTTTCTAGTATACAGTATGTGAGATTTTTGGATCTCATTTAGGCTATGTATGGAGGAATGATAATGAATGATCCTTGCTCGAGGCACTTTATGCAAAATGTGTAGCTTCTCTCTCTAAGACCCTCCTCGGACTGACCAGAAATAGCCGGCATGTGTTTGCTCTAGTTGGAATGGGCTGCTTCAATTTCTTTGCTTCGACATCGCGTTAAGGCGGAGATATAAGCTACGCGTTGTGGCTGAAGCTGTTTACAGCCGCCCGTTACATGCCCAGGTTTATTTAGACAGGCACAACGTTATTCAACCAGAAATCTAGCAGATCAATAGGGTTACAAGCCTGTACTGCCGGATGAGCCTGGCAAGAGGTCTAGTGGAAAAACGGTTTGATGGACAGGCCTCAGGGGAATTCACCCAAGGTGAGCAAGTCAGAGCGACCTAGTGAGGACAGGGTTAGTCTATATCAGGCTGTTTTCTGGCCAGCTGAACATAGCCGTGCGCTGCAGGAGGTCTGGCTGGCGTGCTGGTGGGGTTAATCAGTGATGAGGGCCTCTGAAGTGTTACCTGTGGTACCTCATGGCAGAATTGACCTGACTGTTACGATGGAAGGGTTGTCAGTTGGCGGGCAGTGTTTGCCTGAGTGTGCTGTACAGTTTACTTGAGGAAACTACCTGAAGTAGACTGAAATGTGTAACACTACAGCGTGTCAGCTATTCAGGTGTTACAGTGTGCCCGTGGTGTATATACACACCTGAGCTAGAACACCTCTGAACCAGGCAGGTGTGATTGTGCCTTGGCAGCAGCTTTGTGCTTACTTCAGATATACAGATTCAGTGGAAGTGTTGATACGATATGTGTAAATGCGGAATGCTGTGCTCATTCCTTCTCCAATTCTGCGAGTAATGAGCAACTTTGTGTAACAATTTGTGGACTAACAGTTCTCTTTTTGTGACGTGACGCTGAGGAGCTTTAGAACCTCATCATGCTCTCGTTAAGGAAGCTTCACAAATTTTTAAAACAGGTGGGTAATTTAATAAGAGAATGTGTAAGATGTGATAAAATCTACACTCGTAAGTGTGCTTGTTTCATTATAACTGAAACGGATTATTTAAAGAACACTATATAGGCTTGTAACTAACATTATATGTGTACATCACATCAGGAAAAGCAGGCCCATAAATTGTTAATGCATAGAGCCACACGCAGACTCAGTGTTGTATGTGACGAATGTGAAATTTACATGTGAGGTGTATACACGGTTAAATCCAGAATTGATTGTGTGCATGTCTCAGGATGTGGGTTGAGTTGTGCATTGCACATATGTGTCTATGTGCAGTTCATGCGCGTGTGCTTTAAAATGCTGTACATGGTAGGAGTATGGAGGAGAGGAATTTCTGAGATGTACATGCGGGTTTATTTTTAGACGTATTGACCAGGTCTTGCACTGAACAGATGGGATCAGCAAAAAATCCTCTTTTTTTTTTTTTTGTTTTTTTTTTGTTACATCTGTGGATTCTCATTATGTGATGTTTTCGTTTGCTGCCAGACTATTTTATTACTTACACATTACACATGCATAAATGTCAACACGAAACATGAGAAGGTAATAAAAACTGGTTTTGTATTCACTGCTGGGGATAACACCACACTACATACACCATACAACGTAGGTGTGTAGTATATGGGAAAAGGTGTTTGAGGCTGCATGGCCTGAAGAGTTCATTCAAATACATAATGTGTCCCCAGTCAGTCAGTATGTCTTGCTGTGGCTGTCATAAATCAATACCATACCTTTGTGGAATATGACCCATGTAGTCAATATAAAATTGGAAAATTTCAGTTAGCAATTGAAGTTGAGCTGACATAAGAATAATACAGTGCTGTTCTCCTGAAGTGAGTCAAAGCTTAAATTGTGAGAAAATTTTGATTATTCATCATCTCAAGTTCACATGTTAACATTACGTCGCACAGACAAATGTTCGTTTATGAATTCAGATTTTCAGATGTTTAATTAATTTGCAATTCTCAAAAGCAATGCGGGACAGAAAACAGGCAGAATTGTTATACACATGGAAATTCTGATTCGTATTTAATGATAAAAAATTAAAAACTGTAAATACAACATATGTTGAATTATCGAACAACTGAATCTTTTGTTTTCTAAACTCGTTGAATTTGTAACATTGATATTTATCACATGTTAAATATCAGTTTCTCACCTTAGCTGATAAAGTAAAGCTACACATGTAAGAACCGGTTTTGTCTTGGTGATCACTTTTGAGGCTTTATCCGAATGTAGAACTTTATACAGATGATTTATGATTTTGAGAAGTCGCTGAAGTGTGAAAACATTGAGGTTATCTACCTTATGATTTATGACTTGTTCTGATAGATTCTAAATGTGTACTTAACTATGTGTACTGGTACAGTGGAGTTATCATGGGGGGCCATTCTGTAGTGTGGTGTGCACCAGATCGTGCTCCAAGCATCTACCTGTGGGGATGTCACCTTTACTGTCTGCCAGCTAATCAACTGGTGGTCACGCCGTACACTGACCCGGATGGCACCTCTTTACCTACGTGTTTATTCAGGGTTAAAAACAACCTGAACACACGTAGCAGGAAATGTACGTTCTGATGAAAAGCTGCCCTGCAATAAACACAGTGGCAAAATGTACCCTTAGCCTTCAACCTTTTCAAATATAAAAGAGTAACTTTCTTTACACCTTTTTATTTGATTTTGAAGAGAAAACTACATCGGTTAATTGGCCAGTTTCATGCCTTCAAAAAAATAAATTCTGTAGGTCTGCACAGAATAATGCTCTCAGAATAGGCTTAAAAACATCTTGCAAACATGTCAAAAGTTGAAGACTTATGGTGATAACCAAAAAAAGAATCTCTTACAAATGACAAATGGAAAATTATGCGAAACATTTGATATTCATTCATTAAAGGTATGCTGACATTTAATTGTCAAGGGTTTTATTTTCACATTCTTTGTGAAGATTTTCTGCAAATGTCGGCCTACTGGAGAAATGCTGCCCAGAATTAAGTGTTGTTGAACACGTCTGCTTGTAAGCCTGAACTTGTGCGTGTATTATTTCATCAGTTAGCCTGTAAGGGGCAAATGCAATTAAGCAAGATATAACTCCAGTTCAAATTCCAGTTACTTTGACAAAAAATATGCATTGGATTTGGTGAGTTGATGAAAGCAATGCAATGCCTTGAATCACGTTTTCTTTTTCTCTCTATCTAGTATTAGTTTATGGAATTTGTTCAAATACAGTTTGTACTTTTGTGTTGTATTTTTGTTTGTTTGTTTATTTGTTTTTTGGAGGTTTTTTTTTTTTTGGCTAATTGATCAACTTAATTATGTTTAACTAGTAGTGTTGGGAAATTGAGAATTTATTCATTTGAAATTTCTGATGATTATTCATGTATTTTCATAGAAATTCTTTGACGTCACAGTTGTATAAAACGGATTTTTGTCAGCGTCGCAAGAAAACATTTCGTCAAAGAACAGGTACATGTGTCATTATAGTGTGTGACACGAGAGAGTGGTTCTCCTGGTTTTATCCAATAGCCTTGAGGCAAGAACCTGTTGCGGATCACAGGGGCTCAGATGTGTTGTAATTGTTTTGATGTCAGAGAGCATTACATGTTGACAAACAAACTCAGCAACGTACCTCAGCCATCGAGGGTCTTTGGTGGCAGGTTGATCGTGACTGTAGAGCGAAGTTAGTGTGTGTCAAGATGTGTATGTGTCTGGTCCAAGCAAGGCTAAATATACATCAACACCTGCTAATACCACTTTATAGCAAGTTCCCACAGTTTTTGCCACCATGATTTCTTGGGCATGTGTAATGACAGAAAAGACTCTTAATATTTGAAGAAAAAGTTTTTTCCTCCTGATAACATTTCTTGTCACTAACAGTGGTTTCATGGCAGTAATGCAATTCATGATCCATTGTTGTGACTGGATGCTCAACAGTTAAAGAAGTATGAAGGACAAAGGCTGTATTCTTCCTGACCTATCAATCAGATTTATTTTGTATGCTCCTGTGTATTTGTAACCTTGTTGATATGACCTGTATGTCTATTAATTCAAATTGCTGATACACACATCTGTTTTCTGGATTGACATTATTTATTATTTACCTTCTCAGAATTAATGCATGCAGCTGGGCAGAAGGAGGAATGTAAATTACTGAAGACTTTGTGTTAGTTAATTTTCTCCTCAAGACAGACTGATTTCTGTATGTGGTGTCTTGAACAATCAAATACAGTGTGTACAGAAATTCTCCCATGGATCTTAAGGGTGCACCGTGAAACTCACTTGGTGCAATACGTCGTATCGACTTTCCTAAATCCATTAGCCATGTGTACACAGGACGTGCTCTATTTCATAAACCAAGCTCATACAGTGCACTTCATCAAATTCTACAAGACATATGAAATACTTTTTGTC
The DNA here is from genome assembly GCA_016165875.1 of Acanthopleura granulata. Taxonomy (NCBI): domain Eukaryota; kingdom Metazoa; phylum Mollusca; class Polyplacophora; order Chitonida; family Chitonidae; genus Acanthopleura; species Acanthopleura granulata. Next base: position 40,058,376 of record JABBOT010000002.1, on the reverse strand, counting down.
ATAATTTTATTTGATTAGTCAAATTCGACCAGTTGACAGATTGGAATGGCATGGTTTGAACGAGGTTTAAAGAGTATAGTGTTGAAAAGATGGTTGAGACTGTTTTGAAAGAAAAACAATCTCATGATTACATTTCATTTCTATAAAAACATTCTTAACAATGAGTCTCATTTCATGAAAAGCTTATTATTGACAGATACACACAAAACCTGTTTATTCCTTGTAAAAAGTTTATAGCTTACACAAACAGTTGCATATCGTATATATCTACAAACTGATTAACCAGTCAGTGCTATCGTGTCCATGAATACCCCACACATTAGGGTCCATTTAGCATTTAAGTGATCCACAGAATCTGGTTATTTATACATCTGGGCCGCAGCCTGTGTGCAGATCACATGCTTCCATGGCTGGGAATGCACCTTTTGTTGTCTACGAATGAGATATTTATTCATGACAATGCTCTGTGATCATATGAGGACTATTGACTAAGGACTAAGGTTGTACTGTGAAGAGATTTGTACCATTCTGTCCCAGGCATTTCCTCAGTTCTTTAGAAAAGCCTTTCTCTGGTTGCCCAGATCACACCGTTGCCTTGACAACAGGAGTGTAACCATAGTGGCTGATCCCAGGTGAAAAGACTGTCACAAAAATCAGCCGTCCAGAAAAAAAAAAAGGATCACTTATCTCATTCAGCTTGTCAGAGATCTTGATGATGCATCGTACTTTTGCATTTAAGACTGGTCGTTTGTGTGTCTCGTGCACAAAGTCCTGTGGTGTTCCCAATAAGCAGCTATACATTGTAAATAATGGTTTCTAACCAAGTGACTGGGACACAAGAACACAGCTTTACATGGTGCTTTATTTGATTTGATGTTTGCTCCTGCTATTTTCATGTGGATGTATAACACAGTGTATTGGTGTTGATAGAGACCCTCAGGAGAGAATGCTTTCTAAAAAGCTAGAAAGCATAATGCATGTATCCTCTGAAGAAAAAGGTTTATTTAAATGTGGACCATTTTAGTGTAAATGCTAGTTTTACCTACAGTTTTCAGATGGTTAACTGATGATAATTGGAAGTGAGATAAATATTCAGTTTATTTCTTTATTAATTAACTCCTATTTCATATTCTAATTTTTTAGAGTGTTCACTGAAAATCCCATCTAAAGCATGATATGTAATCTTTATTGTCTAATACCGTAGTTATGACTTTAGGCAGTAGGAGGTAATTGGATTGATGTGACTAGGAGTAAATCCAATAATAGGGCTACCTATAACAAGTATGTGTGCTTGATAGTTCACTGGTTTTATAGCAGCGATTTATGTTAAGTACAAGATATTTCCATCATGCCCATGGTGGTTCCTTTTAAATGAGTTGTCTATGTTTGAAGTATATGTTTGTATGAGTCCTTGCACTTGAAGATAATAACAAGAAATATTATCACAATCTCAACCAATTAAAGCACCATCCATTTGAATGATGTGTATATAATAACGAATGACAAGAGGAAAACAGAGACCATTTGGATAGCAATCAACCTTGTTTTGTTAGTTTAAGTATGTGAAACAGCTGTCACAGCTATTATTCCCGGGCAAGCTGTGCTTGTTGTCAACCATAGTGCTGAAGGAATTTGAACACAACGGCAGAAAATTTGCAAGTCGATCTTCTGTAATGTGCCAGAGTAGGTGTTCAAAATTATGCATGCAGAAGGGATAATTTCATAATACCTGTAATTTAGCTGAACCACCTGGTATGTCATTACCCTAATGGAGGATTCTGGGCGCACCCGTAAGACTCTTGAACAGTATGCGTAGTGTTTGCATATCTATAATTCGCTTTAGGGTCAGGACCGGGATTTGTCATTGACTCTAATACTTGTGGGCATGATGCAATTGTAGTGTGCTCATCTCCATTTGTAAACCAAACTGCAGACATGTTAATGACATACAAATTAAATGAAGGCTTTGATGAAGTAAGGAATTGCATTTTGAGATTCCAGTAATGCCATGCAGATGGGAAAGCCGGCGTAAAACACCAATCAAATAAACAAATAAATCAAATGGAAAAGCCTGTAATATATTGAATAATACATGAAAAATTGCTTAACAGTGGTGATAAATTTGTAATACAATGTATTTGCTTTTCGGGTGTCAAAATAATCTTGCATTTTTATGCTAAGTAGTTGGGTTGTTACATGTTTACACAAATTTGGCCTGAAACTTTATTAAGCTTGACTGATAAAATAATTCAGTGCTTTAATGTATGTAGAAGGCAGCCATATCCTGATCAGTACACTGCTGTAAATGGTAGTGGTCAAGACACCAAATTAAAGTACAGATTTATTGAAAAAAATTTGTACCACAAAACTTCTATATACATTTTTATAAAGCAAAAATTATTTAAAATGAAATAGGATAGACATATTAAATCATACATCCAGACAGCATGAAATACATCTGCGTGCAGATCATGTTTCAGGGGAGACTACTGGAGGTGGACAAAAACATTATTATGTATGGTAACCTGGGTCAGATCACCATCCAAAATGTGGATTTGATTCAGGGGTATCAGTTGCTGACAGAATGTTAGCTCTTCTCCAAGCAGGGATTTAATATTACTGGTTAAGGAATTTATATTGAGCTGTGTGGCCAATCTATGTGTGCTAGCATGGCTGTGTGATGTCTTGAGTGCCCAGGATTCCCACCCTTGTCTCTGCTTGTTTTGCTGGCTGCAGTTCTCTTCTGTCAATATTATATAGGTCGCATGTACAGGTAGAGAGGCCAGGCCGTGGTAACCTTCAGCGTAGCTTGGCCGGCATTGTGTATGTTCAGACATTGTACAAGCAGTCCATAACATCCCTGGTCAATTAACATTCCAGTGAGAGATAGCTGTAGACTTCCCACAGCTATCTTTGAGCTGTCAGAAGGGTATAACTCATGTAGAGCCTTCACATAGCGATGATTGGATCTGACGTACCTCTGGGGAAATGGAGATTTGACTACAGCAGCCTGAGGCTTCCCAGCCACACATATATTTGATCTCAGCATGGTTAGAAGACCGCAGATGCTGATTGCACTCTGTTTTTGTATGGTTCCCTGAGGAAATAGGTGGCCATTTTAATTGTGTCAGTTAGGTGAAACATATCTTGGAACTTTTGCGGAAAATGAAATGGATTCTCTCTCCTGTCCACGAAATAGATAGTTTATATTATAAAGAGCAGTCCTCAAAACAATAAATCAATATCCCAGCTGTGATCATACCATAACCTGTACAATTCCCTGAACACCATACAAGAGTGTGTAATTATCTGCATGTCCTGATTTATTTCCCGAGATAACAAACAGTGTATTAAGACACCAGGTAAGTGTAGAGGTGTGAAAATATTTTCTTTGTTGGATTCACACAAAATTTACTGAGATGTGGGCATGAAATTCATGGAAGCAGAAATCACGCAGAAGAACGATATTTAAGGGTTATTAGATACTCTTGTGTTCATGTCCGTCCTATCATTTTGAAGTCAATTCACTTTGGGAAGCAGGATGTCACATTACATGAACTGTATTCTGAGATGTGTGAATGAATGAGGGCAGAAATGATGATAGATATCTGCGGTTATATATGATGCATTGGTCTATTGACTTCTATTTATATAGAGACCAAGCTCACAGGTGATTACTCATTTGGATAAGATCAGTTAGTCTCTGGCAGTCACAGTTGATCTCGGGGGGAAAAAAGCTCATGACAGATTATCACCAACAAGTGTGCTGTACTGTTGGTTTGCTTTGTTCTGTGATTACAGCCCACTTATTGCTGTGTTTGTTTCTGTGACGTCCATGTACTTTGAGCTGCTTTATTTTTAATATAGCTGGCGTATTCTTTGACACCTGTAAACAGGTGGGCTGGGTCTGATTAGCTAGTTTGGACCACATAATACATTATTAAAGCCTCTGTGTAATGTAGGGAGATGTAAGTATATTGGACAGTAGGTAATTGGAATGTCATTTATCATTCTTGTATGCTCTGATTGCAAGGATTAGGTTATGTGATGGTATTTATGTTAGTTAATTCTCTTTCCCTTGTGTGTCATATATGTAAGATGTACGATATGTATAGCCAGGTCTTTCTGGGAGTTAGGTATTGTGATGAAATATTGCTGTTGAAGAGTCACAGTATGGTAGACTTCTTACACCAGTACTCTTAGTACATAGATATCAGGTGTGTTAGAATTACTAGATGTGTTCTGCAGCAGATGAAGTTATATGAGTGCTGTTTTCACCTGGGGATATATTTCCGTGATACAGAGTCATATGCCATGGCTGGTAGGCTGTCAGAAATCCTCTCTATTCGCTTCACAGACTACATGTGCAGGTTTTAATTTAGTTTCATGGCGAAGTAACATTTAAGTCTTAATTTATCATTTTTGATTTCTGTGTTTTATTTTTATGAATTATATATGCATAAGAAGATGACTACTTTTCTCTTTCAGTGAAGAAGTGCTGTGTGACTTTCGTATTCCTGGTTCAAATGAGTGTGTATCCGTATTTTTTAAATGAATTGCTTTCTGTTCACAGTCATCCCGGAGTCAGCCAGCTATTGGCCTCAAGCAAACGTCCAAATCTCGGGTGAGTTGCAGATTTTCAGTTTTCACATAATACAGTGTCCATGGAAGTTTGTTTCTAACTCTAAACCCCCATGTAATTTAGGCTGTAACATTACAACATATACCAGGATGGATCTGTTCAGAAATGGACCAAGAGATCAGCGGTTATGGTTCAAATTAGAAAGGAACAGGCCATTACAAGGAAATATCAGACTTATGCGAATTCTCTTTGAATAAATCTTGATGCATCTGTCTTTCATTTACTGATACTTCAGTCCTGCTCGCATGAAGCAGTTTTTAATTGTGATGTCCAAGAAACTAGCTTTGATCATGTTGATATACTTTTTGATACCTTAATTGTTGTCAGGCTTTAAATGAATAAGGTAAATAATTAGGGCATCGTTGATTTTTACTGGTGAATGAAAAAGATCAGGGCTTCATATGTACATGCATGAAGGCCTTGAGGTGATTCAGACAGCTGTATACCTGTTGCACATCCAGGCTCTCCAGGCTGCCATTGTGTTGTGACATTTCCATGTGAGACCTTCTTTTCCACCAAGGAATATATCCTACCCCATGTACCTGGGTACCTGTCCCCTCCTGGTGGGCATGTACATTACCTGCCTTTAGGATCACATGTCAGTAGGGCCATAAGTCCTGACCCCACAGCCTATCTGTATACAGCCTGTTTGATTTCAAATTTACCTGCCTGAGGCAAAACTGTCAAGGTAACTGAAGAGTAGTCTTCAGCCTTTAGCTTTAGGGCTGTTAATTGCACATGCCTGGCCGGCCTTGGCTTCCTGTGGAAAGTCTGTGTAGCCTCAGACCTGACCACAGTGGGGGCCAACTCATTCATGGATGTGTACTCTGTTAACTGTGTCTGGACTACTGGATACACAGTGGAACACTGCATTGATGATAACCCTTATGATCCAGTGTCTTTAAGAATTCACATTAGGAGTTACACACTCAGGGCAAATAGTTACAACCATGTTCTCTGAAAGTATTTTCATAATTCCATACTTCAGGTAAGGCCTAGCTATCCTTACACAACATTCTGATGTACACATCTTCACTCACTCATTTGCATGTAGCCATGCAAGAGATTGCATGATTGATTTCCACTTTGTTACATCCTAATTTGCCTAGTATGTTGGTAATGAAATGTAACTTCATTGGTTGATCGGTCAGTTCTTCCAACAGCTGTGGAAAAGGAAAAAAAAAATGTGTACTATTAGTCATGTTATTTACACCACAGTTATCATGTATAGAAATCTGAGTCTTTCCAGCGAGCATGCTGAATGAAGTAACTTTTTTGTGGACATCAGATGTTTTTAATTCTTTGTTGTCTGACATTTTATTTCATCTTACTAGGAATAAGAACAGCATTATGATTTCTAGAAAGGAGCCGATGCACTTACGTCACTTTAAAGTGGGTGTTTTTGGAGAATATATCCCTTAGTTTGGATACAGATAGCCCAAATCGTGCCTGACAGAGCTGTCTTGTTTTAATCCACATATGTGTATCAGAACCAAGGGCCGAACCTGATTTCATCTCATGTACCAAGAACTCCCACTAACATGACTAAATGTAATCTATGATTGGCCTGCAGCCACGTTGTGCAGTAAGGGAATCTCTGCCTGCTCCATGGACAGAGAATCTTTGTGCTTGTGGTAAACAGCATCTCCATGATTGCTCAGTATGGGACTGATACATCTGGCTGGATCTATGAATGCCTACTCTTGTAATGTTACATACACAGGGCTGTGAATAAAGAGACAAGGCACCAGAACGGACTAACAGTGGTCTTCAGTGCCTGGAATCCTGTCAGCAGTCTATCACGGGGTAGATATAGACGAGGGGGGGGGGGGGGCGACCCCTAGGGAATCCAAAATAACTGGCTGTTGTTGTTAAGGTCTTGTTGAGCTTGAAGGCTAACCCTTACAAGCAAACTATAGCTGCACTGTGGGTGCGTGTTGATGTGTACAGTTTGCGTATCCCTGGTGATAGCATCGTGCATTCGTGATGTAAGGACATAGGCACAGGGTAAATACATCCTTGATACCAATGTGACATTTTCCTGTTCTGTTTACTACGTACGGCATGGAAACTAGTGCTGACTTCATCGCTAAACAGGTTTGTTACATGTTCTTAAGCATTCTGGATAATTTTCTGCTTGTATTTTGAAAATGATTTCTGTCCATCAGTGCTGTTTTTTTCCAGTTTTGTGCTTAATGCATTTTACTTGATTTTTGGATTTGATTTTAATTTTACTTACACATCGTAATCTCAGTGCTGAGACTGCATGGATTATTAGATTTTTGTATAATGTGTTTAAAAATGTGAGTTTGTTGTGTGTATGACCACAAACATTCCGCCCAACAAAATTACCTCTCAGATAGTCAGTTTTTGTAAAAATCTATGCGTATTTTCCAGCATCTGTAAAATGCACATGTACACTTTATGATTTCAACTTTGAATTGAAAAATTCCTGATCACTTAATCCTGCCATTGACAGTAAGCTATTGGCCTTAAAGGATATGCTATATTGATTTTGTCGGGTCTGGGGAGATGACAGTTAGAAGTCAATAACAGACGGACTTCATCTCCTGCTATCTGCCCAACCCCTGATTTGTTTACTAGCTGGTCTGATTGCTGGGCTTGAGTAATTGATGGCTCTTCCCTCATGGGGTCCAGCTGTGCCCACTCTAATCTGTATTTATGTACTGGTCAAGTCCGAGGAGATTCTTTGCTTGTGGATCCTGTGGCATATTGCTCTGGCTCATTGGTGTATCTGTATCATATACGTGTACAGGCCTATATGTAATTTAGGTTTGTGATTTTTTCATGATGGCTTCTGCTGCTGTTTGCCAGAGTCCTTATATTGACATGTACTTTTTTGTATCTAAACTTGCCATTATTAATTTTCTGTCAAACTGGTTCTTTTTCATAGATATTTTTGAAATTCATTTTCAGCCGACGATATTTGGGACAATAACCAAAGAGCGTCCTCCATCTGAAGATAAGAGGCGGGTAAGTACACGTTGCCATGGTTACATTTAGACTGTCGGTAGAAAGCATTTTCAGACTGAAGTAAAATTTTTATTATATGATAATCTCTGCATAAGCTTTAGAAATTGAAAATTGATATGATTCATGTTTAGGTTTATAAGTATATTGCGTTAGCTTCGGTGTTAACCCATTTCGTTTATATGTTCTTGGATCAGAAATATACCATGGCCAGTTTGATCCAAATTTTACATCAACATTATTTCGTGAAATAAAATTAGATTAAATTATCAACACATTATGCCACAAACATCACGCAGAACCCTGTCAGAATATACTGTTATACTCAGTGTGGAAACTGGAAGCTCAGTGAGTTCTTGCATGCATTTTACTCGCTTTCTCAACCCTTGTACTGGTCTTGAACGAAACACATATGGTAAAGGACTAGTTATTTTGCCAGTTATTTCTAATAACCTTACAAAGGTGATTTTGCAGTTTGTCTGTATTAAGGTGAGGTGATACCCTACTGGAAAATTCAAGTTTCATAACCGAATCTAATATTTTAATGAGACATATTTGCTTTTAAAATGCACTCCACATATTGTGTCAATATTAACTGCAACTACAAGATATAAAAAGTTGAATTCACAGGATGGCACAGCACCATGTACATATTCAGATTTGATGCAAATAGGTATAATGATATGTATGTGTACAAATTGTGTAGCTGTGAAATGGTATGATTTTGTAACAACTACTTGTAGTTCTGAGGTAGTTGTTGTGATTACTACTGCATGGGCAGCTAGTTGTGTTTATGGTTGTCACTACAAGTCTTTTCTGCAACATCCTTTGTGGATTTGACAGTGTCCTTGAAATATTTGGGAAAACATAACAGTTGTTTTCATGTTAGAATTACCCAACAGGTTTGATATACATGATGACATTAAAATCACATGGCACTGTATGTTGGCCTGGCATTACAAGAGCTGCATCTGTCTGTGTGGTGATTTGTCACATAGGCAGTACACACAGGATGAACCAGTGAGAAAGTGTTAACGTGTAAGAAGTGTATATATGAAACTGGTTTATGCTCATCTGATTCATGATCAGCACACTATATAACCGATCAGCACACTATATAACCGATCAGCACATCAGCACACTATATAACCGATCAGCACACTATATAACCGATCAGCACACTATATATAACCGATCAGCACACTATATAACCGATCAGCACATCAGCACACTATATAACCGATCAGCACACTATATAACAGATCAGCACACTATATAACCGATCAGCACATCAGCACACTATATAACCGATCAGCACACTATATAACCGATCAGCACATCAGCACACTATATAACCGATCAGCACACTATATAACCGATCAGCACATCAGCACACTATATAACCGATCAGCACACTATATAACCGATCAGCACATCAGCACACTATATAACCGATCAGCACACTATATAACCGATTCATCTTCATATGTACATCACCAGTACTTAAGACAGCCCGTAGTGGTGGCAAGCCCACACTGTTGATTCACACTGTATATAGTAAATTGTATAAAAACCAGAGTTAATTAGACTGTTTTGTGAGAGAAAAGAACTGGTTAGGATCTCTCCCGTCAGGTGTCATCTTTATGAACTTGTTGACAAACAAACTGTAGATCTGTATGACTGAAAACTATCTCCTGTATCTCCTGAGAAAAAAGATCTTTTTTTTTGAGTATCTTTCAGTTTTTTTCAATAACTTTATTAATATTTGGATAATAACACATTCATCATAAGCCTTGGAATGGCGTCACAGTTAAAATGTTGCTCGAAATAGCTCATTAAAAAGACTTTTATCTCTCATCTGTAATTTTCAATTTTGGAGATGTAATAATTGTTTGGGTTTAAATCACATGGAAATTGTTTACGTTCCTTTATGGGCTTGCCTCTAAAAGGATGTTGAAATGTGAACAAGTGCATGTATCTAGCTTATGTGCTTTAAAAACATCCTGTTACGGAACCGGAATGCTCAGTTTTTCTGTGTGATAGCACAAGAGATGGCTTAAATTGAAACTGTGGTTTGGTATTCAGCACTGTGTAATGGCAGGTCATTAATACATGGTAATGCGGACATTTCCTCTGTATGACTGGTTTCGTTGATCAGGCCAAATTCTACACTCTCCCATCAATAACATGGCTGCCGTATGATTTCCTAATCAGTCCGTGGCAAGCCCAGTTCAATATACAAAGGGATTTTATTGTTTTTGCTTGCTGTGCTTATTCACCAGTTAGATTACTCATTTTCTATAAGATGACCAGTTGAACACAAAGTGGCCAGTTATTGAGGAATTGGACCTTCAGATCCTGGAATGTTGTCTCAGGCTGTTATGACTCATGGAATGGCTCATTTCAGTCTGTAGGATCGTTTGAACTGAATCAGCATTGTCCAGCCAGTAGAAAGCCAGAGCATCGGTGCGCTCAAATCCAGGTCTGCCTTGAGCAGTGCTAAATGGATCCAAGATTAGATGTAATTCATAGTTACAGGAAGATGGCTGGGATGTGAGCTGTGCTCTGTGGCCAGCATCATCTGGATGGAAGAGAGACTGAGGCAGATATTGTACCCAGATCTCCACTAGAGCATCATATAGTGAAGCTGGTCCAGCCAGACCAGAGCTGTTCTAGGTCAGGTTTTCTCGACCTCTCGGGTTGGAATGCCTCAGATCTGTCAGATACTGGAACTCATCTGACAAATGACCAATTTGCTAGTGTATGTGATAGCAGTGACCACAGGGGTATTAACCACTGACTGACCAGTGGCCATTCTGGCTATGTATTAGCTGCCTTACTGTCTGTGAAACCAGTAAAAACCAGCCCACCATGTGTACATGTACCTGTGATAGTTTATGGAGATTACCCGTACACTATCTGTTGGGGTCATCTAGTTCAACACCTGTCTGTGGACATCCCAAGAAACAGGTACTGTTTTTTTAAGATCTCTTCAGTAGTAGACATTTTGAGTAAATACAACTAGGTGTCAAGGTCAAAGAAAATAACTGTTGTATAGATCATTTGTCAATGTTATATTATAATAGATAGTTCAGTACTGATTTTTTTTTTTTTTTTTTTTTTCTTCAGTATAAATCTTTTGGACTGGCACTTCATAAATGGATATACTGTCACCTCTAATGAATACATAAATGTATGAGTGTATTACATGTGTGAGTGTATTACATGTATGAGTGTATTACATGTATGAGTGTATTACATGGCAATGGAGAATAGCGTATAAAGGCTCATACATTTATGATCTTTATTACTTTCCTGACTGATGTATTCAGAGAGTGCCTCATAAAGCACATGTGTTTACTATAGGACCACCAGGGTGTTTTCTCTAGGTGTAGGGTTACATTTGGCTTATGAGACCTTTCCCAGATTCCATTACCAATTTTCATAGTTGGCTGTCTACTGCCCATACATGTATGTGTATGAAGTGACAGCTGAAGTGTGTAGTAATACTGTCCGCTGATGATATGTATATGGTGCGGCTGATGCTGTGTGGGTCCAGCTGATGTCTAACTCCCACAGCCCTCATTTACCAACCCACATACTAAATGACCAAGGTCAGTTGTCTGGGACAGGATCCTCCTGCACTTTGTTTGGTTTGAAGTATTTGGAGACATATACAGCTCATGGTCTTAGAGGTATACTTTCATTAATGAAATCATAAACAGTTATTTTTCCTTTGGGCTAAAGAAAGGGGGAGAGATATTGAGGAGGCCTGATCGTGGGCTATTTTGGACAATTAGTGAGCCTTAGCTGACATATTGAGATGGTGTAGGCAGGGGATATCCTGTCTGGGTTATATTTGTGACTGTGGTTTGTTTGCTGTAAATTTGTTTACGCAGGAAGTTTGTTGAAGCCATGAGGGCTAACATCTATCAAAGTCAATTGAAATCCGACCTCTGACTGGGTTTGTCTCCCCCTGTCCTGTTTCCTCAGGCTGAGAACTTGTGTCTTTTTCATTCAGATTTAAAAACAGTTCTTCTGAAGAGCTGTAAGTGTATCCGGATATACCACTAATTTCACGATCTTTCTGTCTGCTCATGGATTGGTTTGCCTCTTGCATGTGACACACTCATGTTGACGGTTCAAAGTTGGTTAAAAGTCCACACTCGGACTATAATGCCATTATTGTTCCTGTATCAACCACTGCATATACCAGAGTCTGGCGCTAGGAGCCTTGGATGTGATTGCGGTGGGCTTGGAATGCCTTGACAGCTGATAAACAAGAACTGGTTTGCCTCTGGAGGTATAACTGTCAATAGCATAGAGCGGGAAAACTCGGAGGATCAAAACCAGATGAACTGTGCAACTCTGGCCTGTTTGTTAGTCTTTTCTGAGCAACTATAGACAGAGTCTGGATCTATTGTAAACTCATAGGGTTTGTTGTTTACAAGGAGGAATGCGGCCACCAGGTATTCCCTGCCAAGAAGACAAGGCAAGTGCTGATTCATGTACATCATCTCCATCCAGTTCCCATTGATTGCCTAATAGATAATGTTAGCCTTTCGGGCTGCTCAAGCCGTTGCATATTTTGTCTGGCAAACTTGTGTGCTCTGTGTCAGGAATTTCAATTGGAGATAGCAGTATTTCTGGTGAAAACAAAAGGGTTTTAATGGATAATGTTTGTTGAGACAGTTGATTAAGAACATGCAAATTCAGTTGTGTGTAAACACTGTTTGCATCCATTGCATTCTTTTCAGTATTAGGCTTGATTAGACGTGCGTTTCACGATCACCACTGATTAATGAGCTTTGTGAAAGAAAACTTACATTCACATTTAGCCTGTTAAGAAATAGAATACACATATTGTGTATGAAGAGGTTTAAATTATCTTATACAAGAGTGAACTCTTTCACCGAAACATTTGAACAATTGCTATCTATTTTCTGCAGTACTTCTTGCTTCATGTGTGCAGCTTAAATTCTTTAATCTTGATTTCTATTTAAGGTTTATGTGTTTAAAGAGCTTAAAATTACTTTGTACAAGAGTAAGCTTTTTTAATGAAACATTTAACCAGTTAGTATCTATTTTTGATATTAATTCTTGCTCAATGTGTGCTGCTTTAATTTTTCCTGATTTTAATAGTTTTTAAAAGTGGTCAGTTAATTGTCTCAAGGTATGTACTTGATTGAGGCTTTCTATGAAAACATAACATAAATACATTGTGCACTTTTAATTATGTATACTTTTTCTTATTCAACAACTGGCTGTTAAAATTAGTTGTGTTATAATTAGATAGTGCATAGTTGTGTGATCAACATTTGGCATGTGTCTTGTACGAGTGTGTGTGACCACACTGTACCATTGGGCCTCTTTTCATGGAGCTAACACAGCATTTCAGCTTAATGGCTTGCATATGTAGGTACATGTGTTCACAAAATATAGACTCCATGAATGTTAACTCTGTCAGTTGCCATGGGAATTGAAGACACTTAGTTTTATAGTGCACATTTCATTTGTAAACTGTGCTTTTATTAATAGATATGAGCCCTTTGTTAGGTTTGTTTCGATTACTTATTAAATTAATTTGCCACCAGTTTGGTAGTTTGGATCTGGATTGATTAGTTCGTCTGGTGGTAAGATTGTCTAAATTGCTTTGTGGTCGCTCAGTCATGAAGCTGACCTCATCATGCTCAGGGTCCCTGTGATGTTATCATGCTAGGCTGACTGTATTCTACATGTAAGTTAAATAAATGGAAATGTTTGCCTCATGGTCAGTCGGTTTTTGAGTTTTCAGTTCATATCGGTGTCACTGAGGAGTTGGTATTTTTGTTCCGGAGTGGTCAGTCAGCTTATGGCTTTGTGGTCATTTGGTAAGGAAGCTTTCAGGTTACGTTGTTGTTCCTTTGGTGTTATCAGGGTAATGCATCATCATCTGAGCAAATGGAAATGCTTGCCTCAAGGTCTGTTGGTTTTTGAGTTTTCATTCTGCATGACAAAATTGTCACTGTGGAATTTCCATTCATTATCGGTTGGTTGCCGGTAAATGGAGTTGTCTTTCGGTCCTATAGTCTGTTGGAAGCTTTCAGTTTGCCCCATGTTCAGTTGTTTTTAGAGCTGGTAGTAACACTGTGGTCAGTAATTACCATATGTGTTCTCAGTTTGTTTAATAGTCAGTTGGTAATTGAAATGTGACTTTCATGGCAGGATAAAAGGCTGTCATAAAACCTCTGTAATGGATTATAATATACTAATACCCTGTTCAGTTCTAGTTACTTCAGAGTGAGATTATCTTCAGAAAGGTTGTGAGTCCCATTTAAGAGGCTAACGATTAAGGAACTTCAGTTGTATATTGAATACAGAAATAAGGGATTAGATGACACTTTAATGAGACATGAACTAACCATACATTATTCATTTTGTCCCCAAATTCACCCTGTCTTCAGTGTCAAGAATTCATATGCTCACAGCATACTGACTTGAGAGACACATGTGTTAACTACTTTCCAATTCTACTTTTGCCTCATATTTTTCTGTTCACCTTTCCTAATTTTCTCGGCCTGTAATGTTTTGCTAATGCTGTTTTTATCAGAGCGGAATAACACTGTGTCTTGGGCGATAATTATGCATGCTAATGTGTGTCTGCCTAGAGCGGGTCACGCCATGCCTAACTGTGTTGCACCTGCCAGGCTTAGTCCAGACCTTCATGTTCTGGTGTGAGGGTAGCTGTGAAGACAGCAGCAGGAAATTACTGTGTGAAGTCCCTCCCAAGGCTCTGAAGGTGACACAACTGCCAACTCTCACCTGAACTCTGGGGCAGTCCAGTTTTCGTGAGGATTTAACCTTTGTTAAGCCAAGGGGAAAGAAAAAGGGTCAGGGGTTTTCTTGTGACTTCAACCTGGAAGCCATTCAGAAAATGTCAGCAGTTTGAACAGAATGTTTTTTTCTGGCCAGTACGTGTGAATAGATGTAGCAAGGGAGTTAATACAAGAGAACTGGACACAATCCTAACTTGCAGGCTTAGCTCGCTAGCTTGCTAGTTGAGGACAGCAGCTCAGGAACCAAGCTGACTTGAGCCGGAGGGAGTCCCTACCTGGAAGCTGCTTGTGATGAAGTACAGTTATGTAACACCTGGCTAAAGCCTGGATTTGCTTCTGGAACCACTTCAGGCTTTGCACACGTACAGTAGGATTATTATTCATTTCCCCGTTGCCTTTTGTCATAAGGGTGAGTACACAATACTGGGAAAGCGAGAACCATAAAGGAAACATGTTCCGACATTTTGCTTATCGATATATTATGGTATTTGGTTGAATCTTCGTCTGACAGATGTGGTGGATGTTGTTTGCTAAACTCACCATTTATTCATGGTGAAGCTCTTCCCTTCTCTGCTAAACTCACCATTTATTCATGGTGAAGCTCTTCCCTTCTCTGCTAAACTCACCATTTATTCATGGTGAAGCTCTTCCCTTCTCTGCTAAACTCACCATTTATTCATGGTGAAGCTCTTCCCTTCTCTGCTAAACTCACCATTTATTCATGGTGAGGCTCTTCCCTTCTCTGGAGAACCTGTTGTTTTTCATTTCCTTATCCCAGCTTGTTTTGTCAATGTTTAATGAGGCCATTCCATCTCCGTGGTTGTTTTGAGGTTAACAGATGGGTGCTCCAAGAATAGGGCGTGGACCTGGCTTTGGAATGCTTGGCTAATGGGCAGGTGGGGGAAGCATCTGAAGAATTGTACAGGGTATAGGCTAAAGTACTGGCAGGCAAGAATTCAGCCTGTACTGGGTAGCTAATGGGAAAAGTAGAGCCATGTGAGCAAACCTAGTGTGTGTGCACAAACTTACATATAAGCTACAGGCACACTACATATGAATAATTATAATGGCATACACAGTTATGTTACTTATACGTGAACATAATGGCTGGGAATATCTGTATAATTATGAGCAGTGTGTGAATTTTGATTTAGATACAGTGTGAATTAAGCACAGATCACGAAGGGAACACCTGCATATGTTGAGCGTGGTCAGCTGCGGTGGTGAATGGCCCTGAATGGTGTAAGGTTTTTCCTGTAGGAAGTACTACTTGGCTAAGGGAAGTTGGCTACAAGTGTTTTCCTGCGATTTCGATGGCTGTCAGAGCGCTGTAGCACAGATCACATCAGCTAGAACCAGCCGGCAATCCTCAGTATGTGTCGCGTGTGACATAAAGGCCGCACAATTGTAGGACCTGCGAGTGGTGTAAAAACCACAGTCTGACATTTCACACCGCTGTTTTGCAACAGTGCAGTGTGTTTCTGTTACATATACATGTATCAAGTGACCGGCACTTGTAGGAATAGCGAAAACAGTGTAATATTGTGATCAGATCTGTAAAGAAATGCCGGACATTAAGATGCACGTTTTTTGTCAGCTAAGAGATAAGGTAATCATTACTGCGTGTAATCAGATGATTGGCCTATAAATTACGTTGATATTTGGTGTCGTCGTGATTGACATCGTACTCATCATTCCGTATGCACACATCTAGGGACACACTATAGCACACAGATCTTGTGATCAAATAAGATACATACATATGCATGTACACTAATTCATTATCCATGTTCTTTCCCTAATTTGTCATGAGTCATTCAGAATGAGGCTGCGTTGTCACATGCACATAGAACACTGGTTAGGCTGTGTATGCATTTTAACTTGGAGTTGTATATGGAATCTCTGTACTTGTGTAGCTGTAGTTGACTAGTCATGCAGTATTACAGCAGTTCACATGACTTCACACTAGTTATATTATTGTGACTAATGCATACATCAAGGGTCTATCTACACGACTCTCATTTGTTATGTGATCTTCTCACCGGTCACAGACAGAGTGGTTTTCCCAGGAATATCTAGTGTATGGGTTGCAGGTGCGGATATTGTTGAAAATGCAAACGGTGACATGAGCAACCTCAGCCCGACCCTGACACGTAGCATAGAGGTGTGCACAGGTATGACAATTACCACCTGGCTGAGGCTGTGGGGGCAAGTGAGTAAAGCTGACAGAACTCTTGACACCAGTTAAATTATACAGCTCAAAGGGAAGTGAGCACTTCAGATGACAGCTAGGGTAGACACATGTTGGGGGTGCTCGCCAGGCATTCACACCTACACTGCATGGCTTACTTATCCCCTTTACATTGTTAATACATGTAAGTTTATAGATGTGCCTTTGTGAATTAAATCCACTCAGTCCTAAAAGACAGGTGGTTATTTGTTAGGTGTTAAATTGTTTTCTTGAACTGAATGGCACCAGCTGGGAGCAACAGATCTTTAGACCATCACCCTCTGCTTATTTTTAGTGCTGAACTTCAAACATTTTCTTAATTCAACTAATATATTTATATCTACAGGCTAGAAGGATACAAACACATGTATTTGTTTCCATAATACAGATTTATCCTTTATTTACATTAAAAATAGTTGTAAACATGCATTGGTGCAACATTATGAGAAAAATGCATTTTCTGTGGTGTGGATTGTGCTGTGAGTGTTGCACATTTTGACTGCATCAGATTTGGTAGAGCATGTGTGGATTAGCAGGTTCAGAATGCATTATTCAGTAGCAGTTTCTCATGTACGTTTTTCTACGCCTTACACATGTATGAAAGAGCCATTAATGCTGTCAGAGTTTAGCAGCCGCTCCCACTTACGTGCTTAAATATATTTGCATATTGAGTTGTTTGCGATGACACACAGAGAATTATTTAGGATTAAATAGTTTTTAATTTTATGCAATAAGATGCAAATGACTTATAGATTATTATGGAAATGACATTCACTTGTGATACTGGGAGAGTTAAGCAGGGGTCGTAGCTGTAGCTTATCACCCAGTATTTCATTTGTTCACTCCAGACTTGTTCATGCATGTATGTCAAATTATCCGCTTGCTGGAGTTTCGAGTCTGAATTAAGCTTCTGAATGTAGGATGTCCAGGTAAATAAGTTCTGATGTAAAGAGAAAACAGTGAGGCAAAAACTCACTGTACCATTGTAAAAACTGAATAAAAAATATTGACGTGCTAAATAGATAAGGGTTATGAAGAAAAATGGAAGATAAAAAAAATGTTAGGTGAGGTGACCTGTAGTATTCCACCAGGCAGAGGCTAATACCTTAACAATTACCTTACTGCTGTTGTTGTTGACTGGAAAAAGATGGACATTGATAAGATACGTGTACCGTATAACAAAGGTGAAAATGATACGCAGAAATTGTTAAAACTATCTGTTCAGCCTGTAGATTCGTAAAACATGGTTTAGCACTTCTTACAAGCATGTATGATGTACATAGTATTGTTTTTATCAGAGAATACAAATGTTCTTGTACCCACATGATATAAACTTAAACATGCATTGTATTACTTTCAGCAAATGTTTGTCAAGGTTTTCTGTGTTTTGTAAACATGTTATTTATTAGTTTGGAGAGCCTTATTTTTGTCTGCTTAGAGAGCAAGGTTGTACATAAAGAAACCTGTCAAACTTGATATAACAAGCTGGGTTTCAGCCACAATCATTGACGCAACTGTCTTATCTGTGTAAATTGCTGAATTGATGTCTTCTTTGTGTATAAAAACCAGGTATTTTCCCTCTAAGACTCAGAAAAATAGGTCATTAAAAACTACATCTAGAAGAAAGTCAGTAATTCCATTGTTCTGGATTCTTTTTATACTTTACCATTTCTTTTTCTTAAAATGACCTTGTGTATATATATATATATATTCTCGTATCAACATACAGTGGTTCTGTAATTCCTCATTTAAATCATACCCTTGTTTCTTTGCTCTGGCGTACTTGAAGTGAAGTAAACTAGAAATGAATCCAATTTCCCTGTTGATTTTATGTACATCTTCCTGGTCTGTTTTTCTGTTTTGTACAGACAACTCAGGTGTGAAATGCTGGCCATCCACTACATATGACAACACATCACTTGTTGTTTTTTTGTTTGCTGATAAAAAAGAGGTTACTGGTGTACATAGCAGAATTTGCGCTGAAGTACGTGTATTTCAGCAGAGGACTCAGGCTGTGTTTTACCCGTGTTTTTTGTTGTGTGTTTCAGCAAAGCGTGGGGCCCCAGATGCAGAGCCTGGCCAGCATGTTTGACATGGCCGGCTCGGGGTATGACCATGACCAGCTGCTCAACATCAACGAAAATGATGTAAGGCCCCATTCATATTTCTGAACTGTTGTAATGAAATACCAATAAACCCCCTTGTAAGAAAGCTTCCACACTCTGTGAAGATGCGTTAAAGAATATTTTGGGGCAAGTGAGATGCAAAATGCAAAATTGTATTCATACACCTAAAAACATTTTATCAGTTTGCGTTTTATTACTGATACTTGTATTTATTAGGATCATGCGTAGCACATAATTGTTGATGCTTTGTTTTCTGCACCATGATCAGTGTCCTCACCTGTACTGTTACAGGCACTAATCTTCCAGGATGGTTACTTAATATCAGGCTCGTTAGAAGCTCTCACCCAGCACCTGGTGCCTACCTCAGAGTATTATCCAGATGTAAGTCTACATTTCATTTTCACTTTACATTTTCTTTGAAAAATTTGTAATACACAGTTCATTTATGTTTGTTTCTTTTATTGTATCAGCAAAATTTGCTCACAGAATATATGCAGAATAAGTGCAGCTCATTTATGTGGTGTCCAACATGGATTTATTTCACAATTGTGATTACAAAGAAGTTTGACTTTTTGCCGAAACACATGGAATGCAATTCCTCTGAATTGAGAAACATGCAGTAGACTAACAGCTGTGTTTTTGATAATAAATAATTCATCATGCAATCCATTTCACCATCTCTGTGTTTTCTTTCTTTCCTACCAGAGAACTTACATATTTGCATTCCTGTTGAGCTCACGCTTGTTTGTTCGTCCGCATTGCCTACTTCATGAAGTCTGTCAGGTAAGTTGTACAGCTCTCTTCATGTTTTCCTCCCTGAATCTCTTCAATTCATGCCACTCAAACAGTCCAAATTTCCCTTTGCTATAGAAACTGATAGTCTTGAGTTGAGAACGAACATACACTTTCAGGCCTAGATTTGACAAATATTTATCATTTCTATTTTCGAATGAATGATATATTTATGGAATATGTTTACAACAACTGTACAAAAGTATATGTATGTACATGAAAAGAAATATGCCTGAAAGAGTAAATAATAATTGTGATATGTCGAAAGTGTTACTTGCTACAGGTAAATTTCATTGTAACCAAGTGCCAAAACGCCTTTCATTGTAACCAAGTGCCAAAACGCCTTTCATTGTAACCAAGTGCCAAAACGCCTTTCATTGTAACCAAATGGCAAACGCCTCTTAATTCAACATTGCTTAAAGCACAGTACACATTGAGATTGTTCTGATACCACTTGGAATTAAATGTTTTTGATTTGGCCAGTATTATGAGTCTTATTCAATTTGTGTGTTAACAGGTGTGTGTCTATCAACAGAACCTGGCAGCTGAGAGTGTTAAGAAGGTGGGTCAATGTCTGTGATGTCAGAAGATACTCTGCTAACGAGATAATGTTTCTCACCACCGAATGCACAAAAGCAAATCTCTATCTACCTGTTGAAGTTACACAGCCATTGTGATATTTGCCATGGGCAGATTTCATGTCTCAGCCAATTGTGTTAGTTCTGTCAATTCCTGTTTAAATTTAATCTGTCAAATTTCATTTAAAAATAGGCTATATTTAGCTCTTTCGTTCAGCAAATATTGAAGTTTAGCACACATGTCCTATGTCACCTGGCCCTGTACTATATGATCACCCTGTAACTGGGGTGATGGGTCATCCGTACTGAGATTGAGGACATGATTATTTTACACTGTTCTTTCTTAAGGAATTTAATCTGATATCACAGTATTTGAGAAATCCTTGCTACTTGTGTATGGTAATACCAAAAGCTGTGCTGCTTCTTTGTCCAGCAAACTCAAACAGTTTGAGTGCATGTACTTAAAGGTTATTGATGTTAACTTATATGAAGGCATTTCTGCTTTTTCAATGATACCATGGACATATTTTCTAAATTTTTTTGTGTTATTTTTTGTTTCATTTTCAACAGGAATCTCTTGGGAAATTTGGCCCAAATGTAGTACAGTTGTTGAGGTAAGGGGAGATAACTTTGAAGTGCTGTTCTTCAACCAGTGGGAATGTTATTATGGTTGTACCTCATGCACAAGAAATATGACTCAGTGTATAAAATTCTCCTGGTTCCTGTTTTTTGTATGTTTAAATCCCCAGTTGAAAAATTACATAACCAATTTTCTACATTCAGGATCAAGTCAGTAGTGCCAGCTGAGTGTTTAAATAAAATGTACCATATTGATTTTAGAAGCTTTAATTTACCATATAATACCTATAGCTTATTTCTTCAGCATTGTTTTTCATTGATATCTTCACATGTAGCCTGTTTAGAATTCCGAAAAGTGAATTTTGAACAACCATCTCTCAGTCAGTGAATAAGTGTGTTTGGGATTTAATGCTGACTATATTGTGTGGTTGTTGTTGCTTTTCTTATCAGTGAATGGACAGAGTTGTTCCCCTACGACTTCCGGGATGAACGAATGATGAAACATTTACGTGACATCACTCAGCGCATTGTGGCAATATACCCAGAACTAAGGAAGGAAGTCGGCAACTTAATGCACAATCTCTTCAACAGGGTAGGTTATAGATTTTCATTTCTCAGAAAATATGTAAATATGTTTTAAAATAATTCAGTATTGTTTTTCTTTGTGCCTGTTTCTCCAAATGTTTACACTAGTTTGTTTTCCAAATACTTCTTGGAACAGTTTCCAGTTTTATTTCTGTTATTACTTTTTTTTAATTTTATTTATTTATGTGTTTGAGTTTTTTATATATATATATATATTCCCTGGCCAAATCCATTGTTAGGATTATATGTGACCGTATAAATTAGGTGTGGCATGGTGTTGCTATCACATTGTAAAAAGGTGCAGTGTAAGGACAGAATTGTACATGCAATACATAAGGTCTTTATGTTGTATCAGTGTTAATGGCTGTATGTAGTTAAGTCACCATAACAGAAATGTGTTTTCATTATTCACAGTTGACTGGATTACAGAAGTATGAGGAAGTTCTGGGAAAAATTAATGCAGAGGTCATTCAGAAGTCCCAAGCCAGTATTGTACCCACGGTCAGTGTCATTTTGTCACACTGTACATTGTACTTTAATTAACACTTGAACCATATCATCAGACAACCATGAAGTGAATACTACTTGAGCAATATAGATGTTGTATATTGCAACACAAGTGTGGTATTGGCCTCAGTATTACAGTACAACATTAGGAATACAGTTCTATAGTTGGTGACTGCACCTACAAGCATATAAGCTAATATAAGCTGACTCTTTTTACTCAAACCAAATTTAAACAAATACCCTGTTTTACCTGACCTTGTTTTGTGTTGAGTAGTGTGTTGTTGTTTGGTTTCAGACGGACATCATGGAGATTTGCAGCAGTCCCTTACAGCTGGCTCAGCAGCTTACCCACATAGAACTAGAGCGACTCAGTCAGATTGGCCCGGAGGAATTCGTGCAAGCCTTCTCCAAAGATTCCCTCGACTCCGAGGTACACTCACTTTGTAACGATTCTCAGTTCGTATGGTAAATCACTCAGTGCTTTTTTACTTTTATCCCACTTCAACGGTTTGAAAGTAAAATGAGTCATACAGTGATTTGATTTCATTTTTCTCTCATGATTGCAGCAGCCCTCAGCATTTATACTTTTAACAAGCAACGTTGTAAAAGTTTGTCATGTCTTTCCAGCTGTCACAAGTTTAATGTGAAACTTTATTTTCTGTGACATTTCAGACTTCATTCCGTGACCTCAAGAAAACAAGTAACTTAGAGGCATATGTGCATTGGTTTAACCGGGTCAGCTACATGGTGGCCACAGAAATCTGCACGGTAAGATAACTAAAACGATTGAGAACTTTATTTCATGCCATCATCCATGGTACTAACTGTATAGGAACCAAATTATCTGGTACATACCTGCCAATGTACATAGATATCTATACCAGAGTTGTCTCTGCCACTCTCTTTGCTCTAAGGGCCAGTGGTGACAGCAAGTGAACGAAGTCACATGCTGCTGCCACATGTGGCAGTCTTCCACAATTTTGGTGTGCATTGGAAAGTTCATCGGTCACTTGCAAGAGGTTGGTGGTTTAACCCCGACAATCCAGATTTTTCCACCCTTCCGACAGCATGACCATCATCATAAAAGTGGAAATTCTTGAGTATGGCATTAAACGACAACCAATTAAATAAATAAGTAATTATCAGTCCTGTCAATCAAGATGTGCTGGAGTTCTTTGATGCTTGTAAGTAACAGACATTAAACTTGGGCAGTGCATGTAAATTTGAACAGAAATTAGAATGCTGAATGTAAGTGTTCTGCTTTGTATTACAGCATTTAAAAAAGAAGAATAGAGTGAAGATGATAGAGTTCTTCATTGATGTCGCAAAAGAATGTATTAATATTGGAAACTTCAACTCCTTGATGGCTATTATTGGTGAGTAGATGAAGGGTGGAGAGGTTTTACCAGTCTGAATATGGTTTTTTACCTGGCTAAGTGATGTGTGTGTGTGAGTCTTGATTTAAATAGCAAGACCAATTTTACAATTGCCTACATTTTTGCAGCATACATTCTAATGCAAGATAACCTGATCCCAGAGTTTTCTGTGTAGATATTTTGGTTAAGTCATCTAACGTTTGTTTCCATTTCAGCTGGAATGAACATGAGCCCTGTGGCAAGGTTAAAGAAAACAGTAAGTACATCACAAAGTGCTTCATGTTCTAACACGTGTGAAGGCAAATCAGTTTTATGTGTTCAGTGTGTTTATGAGTATCGAGCAGGTGTCAGTCAGCCTGATAGCAAAAGAAATAATTTAATGACTGTGTCAGAGAAAAGAAACATCCAACTAATTGAAATAAAGTTGAAAAGTCCCAAATGTTTGTGTTTGTGGGCACAAAACTATCTATTTTCTAAGGAAAAGCCTTGTGTGATTTAACACAGTAAGCGCTATATGTAATTCCTGACAGCAATAGCACATGATACAATTGTCATAGCCATAAAACATCTTTGTCACAAAGAAATGATTTTATTTTTTGCTTTTATTTGTATTAATGGAAGAAAATTTGATTTTCTCCTGTCAGTGGGCAAAGGTTAATACAGACAAGTTTGAAATTCTAGAGGTAAGTCAGAAACAATTTTTTTTCTTTTTATTAAGATTGACAACCTGCTGAATATGTAGATATCTAAATCAGGTGAAGCATGTACTTTGGACATAGTGTAGTTTATGGAAATATGAGATGCTGGTAACATATTATAAGGTGTGTAATACCTTGTGGCTGAAATACTACTGGCGTCTGTGTTGAATGCTATGTGATTATTACCTCATGTCTGTTTCAGCATCAAATGGATCCCTCGAACAACTTTGGTAGCTATCGGTCGTCTCTGAAGGCAGCCATGTGGAGGTCAAGAGGAGCAGTGGATGACCGCGAAAAGGTAAAGGAATCACTCACCTGCAGCGGATAACATCAGTTGGTAGACTGATAACTACTGATGTCTGACACAACCAGACAGTATTGTACTCCAAATCCACAAGTCATGGAGATAATATCCCTTGTCATTCTGCTTTCATGTATAAAACACAGTAATAATAATGCAATGTCTCAAGGCTTTGATGTGATAAAGTGCAAAATGATCCAAATGGCTGTTCGCCGTACATAACAGTGGAAAACTGCTGTACTGAAAATTGACTGAAAATCTTGCCCCTGACTCAAACTTAGATCGTCCATGTGTTTTACATCAACAAGTGTTTCACAACTTAAAAGGTGCACAGTCAACATACACTCTACATGGTTTTCCAACATGTACCATTTTACTTCACAACGTGCATGTGTAGTGTCACATACGTTTGATCTACTTAAGAATTATTTGCGCAAAATAGCTATACAGAGGTAAAGCTCAGAAAGTTATACTTACATGGTTGACCATTTCTCTTTCAGATTGTCATTCCCTTCTTCAGCCTGTTCATCAAGGACATCTATTTCCTCAATGAAGGATGTGCAAACAGGTAATGAGTCCTACAACTTCTGAATTATCACTTTCATTTTCACCTTGGCAAACTGTCCATAAACCATGTGTATGTCAATTTATGTGAAAGCAGGACAACTGGAATTTGTTATATACAAAACAGTATGTGCACAAAACGATATTTTCGATCTTTTTGTACATGCAGAATTCTGATATGTGCACAAAACGATATTTTCGATCTTTTTGTACATGCAGAATTCTGATATTTTGTGTCTTGATTGCAGGTTATCCAATGGGAACGTAAATTTTGAGGTAAGTTTTATAATCATATTAATAGTAGCTTTTATCTTCTAGTACACCCTAATTATAGTAGTAGGCATGCATTGATGTGGTCATCAGGTTATCAAACGAGGATTCTTTTCGAATATGTCATAATTGTCACCTTACAAAATGGCAGCTTGAGCTTGGCTTGAGTGCTTCATATGTTAAGGCTAATGAAAATTTCCTTCTAATTGGTACTTCTTGACAACAAAGTAGAGGTACTGAAGAAAAAATTCAAAAGTTATTTATCAGTTGTGGAAAAAAACTTGTATTATTGTACACTGCTGGCCTTGTTTGATGTAGTAGAACTACCGACTATAAGACTGGTCCCTGGTAACAGTAAGATGCATGGGTCACTGTGATGCCACTGCATTATGTGTTTGTTTTCATTTGACCTTAATTCATTTAATTTAATTATTTATGTGTGAATTCATACAATTTATGTTTGATTGCAGAAATTTTGGCAGCTTGCTAAGCAGATTTCTGACCTTATTACATGGAAACAGGTGGCTGTGAGTAGTTTGTGTTATGCAGTATAAGTATAAGTATAAGTATAAGTCAAATTTCTATGAATTAAGCTGAAACATGGTTATGTGTTTTGTAAATAACTTAGTGCTGACCAGTGTTTGTAAAAATAAAAGAAACAAATAAATCATCACTGAATGTGCTTCACATTTGAAAGAGTTCAAAATAGTTGAATGTTTGAAAAATAAACTATGGTTATGTCCAACAGAAGTTAACAACAGATTTGAAACACTTGTCCATATACTGTGTAACATTGAAACTGATGATTCAGTATTTGTGGAGGCATGTGTTTTATTTGTCTTTGATTTCTGATTTCCAGTGCCCCTTTGAAAGAAACAATGAGATTCTACATTATCTTCTCACAACACCAATATTCAGTGAGACAAGTAAGTGAGAAGTTTTTAATACTATCTGCAGATCTAAGCACCTATTTCCCTGGTGTGAACAGGTTAGAATCATTGCTGTAGATGAAATTACGACTAGACAGTTCTAAATGTAAATATCTCTTGCTGTTGGTTGTTTTGGAATGGACCTTGCATCTTGCATTCATTGATTTGGAATGCCCCTTCATGGTGTGAGAGTGGCACACGAATGACAGATGTTTTGATTTCATACATGTTGAAACGTCCAAAACTGTTAAGAGCTCGAAGAGAAGATGCTCCATACAACTTTAGGTTTTCTGCTTTCACGAGAACATATCTCAACATGTGAAATCATGATACTTGAAATTGTTAAATACCTGCAGATAGTCTTATGTTGCCCCCAGGCTCTGCTCAGTTTCCCCCAGGCTCTGCTCAGTTCCCACCCACAATAACGGTGGCTATTGTTGTATAATTCAAATATTCTTGAGCGTGGTATGAAACACCAATCAAATAAATAAATTAAATTCATATCAATAATCATTTACGCAGAAATGTTCAGTAAAACAATGGCTATTAACAATCTGCATATTGGTGACTTGTATATTCAGCTGTACTTTGTGCCCACAGCTCTGTCCCTGGCCTCATTTGAGTGTGAAGCACCAGAAAGTCACTTCGATAAAGAGAAACACAAAGAGCTGAAGTAAGTATGGCGGAAAAATCCTTTCCTCACTTTCTGTTTTTTTGCTCCATTGTTGGTTCTGTCACCTCAGGCTTTGTTGGCCTGCCTGATTGGCCTGGTACCTCCATCTTCCCTCCTCCCCTAAAAGCTCTCATGTATGGCATTAAACTCAAGTGAAATATGGAATTAAATGTTTCTTTGTTTCATTTAGATGTGAGCAAAAACACATTTTGTTTCAAAATAAGGCAAGTTTAGAGTGCACCTTGATTTTGTACACATAAGAAGGGATTTCCATTTGTTACATTAAAGGTTTTATGTAATTGATGCATGAAATGGAATGGTTTTTCAAATTGAGGTATATTTACTGCTGTCTGTTGGTCTTGGAAATGTCTTCATCTGCTGTTGCCTCTAGTATTTTATTCATTTGACCATCTTTTTGTTGACAGTTATTATATGCTTACCAATTTTCTGATTTTCTCGGCAGAGCCCAAGCAGGATTGTGACAGTGTGACCAATAGGGCTGTTCTTCCTGAAGTGAACATTGTGTATCTGGGCCCAGACAGGATTGTGACAGTGACCAATAGGGCTGTGCCTCCTGAAATAGACAGTGTTTATCTGGACCCAGTCAGGATTGTGACAGTGACCAATAGGGCTGTTCCTCCTGAAATAGACAGTGTGTATCTGGACCCAGACAGGATTGTGACAGTGACCAATAGGGCTGTGCCTCCTGAAATAGACAGTGTTTATCTGGGCCAATCGCTTCGTGTTATGGTGTTTGATCCTTGTCACATAAGACGGTAGCCCATTTGTGAAGCCTTGTTTGACTGATACATTTGAATGGGCTAGAGGACACCTCTGTTAAATGCAAGACGTGTAGCACCATTGGAAAAGCTGAGGTTCAAGGATAAATGATAACTTATGTAAAATCCAGGTCTTTGCATTGACACAATAACAGATGAAGATGAAACCAGATAAAGATATCATTTGAAGATCAGTATGAATGGGAGTGACAATCTCAGCCTTGGATTGACAAACGTGCTGGAACCTGCAGTTTTACAGAGGCTTTTAACTGGTCGATCAGAGACACTGAAAACAACAGCTTCGCTAAAGCTCATTGTAATCCAAGGTATGGCATTTACATGAGAGACTTTCGACAGTGAGCTTATATCGGATGAGTGTTCCATGAGTAGAGCTTTACCTTCATGCATGGAGGAATGTTTTGCTGTGTGGCCTGTACATTTTATGTGAGGCATGATGTAAATTTACATACATGGTCAAAACTGTTAATTTGAGAACTTTGGTGGGCAGAGCTACATTTACATCGACTCATTAGGACAGGTCAATGTCACAAGCTGTGTTTAATCGTGGTTACTGTGGCAAAAGGACAGCATGGCTTGTCTCTGATGTTGTCAGATCTGAATGCTGTTCAGAATCTCATGAGTCACAAACTCTTGACTGAAGGAGTGTGAAAACCTGACCAGTCTGTGGCTGGACCGTACCAGACAAGTGATCAGTTTTCGTTCAGTTTGACATTGGTGGTGCTTTCTGACTGGAAATAGTGCTTGTTTTGCTGGTGAACAAATCCAGACAATGATTGGTTTGGATATGGTAAAACCTTTTCTACTTACAGTGTTTATAGTGGACATGTCATGTTGATGTATGTCACAGACAGACAATGGTGTACAAGTGGGTGGAATTGATCTGCTGGGCTTACATTTTCTTTGTTGACATTCTTGAAAGCTGTCAGTACAGTTTAGGTTGCCGAGCAACTTCATATTTGCTGTACAGTGAACATGTTTGTTTGTGTAAATGTCAGTGGTCTAGCTAGCTCTAATTCACCATTCCACAGAGGTGTCTCTGATTTCATCATTTGGTATTCTGTCTTCTGCTGCTTTTAGGATGATCTCTGCATTCAACCTAATGAAGCTGTATAAACCAGTTCATTCAAAAGACCATTTCCTAATTTTTTACATATTTACATCTGTACAAGAAACATTTTACACATTTGAGCTTGAGAGATATCTTCACATGGACTGCTTTTCCACACTTTTCATTCTCTATCTTTCCCAGTTGTTAATAAACCCCTGAATAATTGTCCTTCTTTTGAGTTTCATTAAAAACAGGAATTTGCCTTTCCTTGTATCACTAATTGGTAAATAAGATTTATTTAGTGTAACATCTCTCATTAACAATTCCCTTAAATGATATTTAGTTTAGAGCTTCAAGGTCTCTGAAAGCATCTTGTATCTTCTTTTCTAAGGCCAGCTGTAGCCTTCTGGCTGTATCCAAATGCTTGGCCTGTAGATACAGGTCATTAGTTTTTACGCACATTTGTTCATTGTTTTGTTTACTAAGCAGCTAGATGTTCAAAATACATATCAAGTGTTTGATTCACTTTGTGATGTTGTTAGTGTATTGTTCGTTTTTGTTTTCCATTTGTTAAGAGCCGAGTGGCACTCTTAGAGACATTCCTTGTAAATAAGAATTTCTTAATGCTCTATTTTGGTCATAAGTGCTTTTGTGACAAAATTGTTCTGTTCTGATAATCGTACGTGACAAAAATTGTTGAGTATACTTAAACATTTTCTGACTGCCATACATGTAATTGTAACTACGTAGAATTTTGCCTGCCAAACCTGTGGAAAAGACATGCTTTGATTCCCTGACAGTCATGATCGAGTTCATAGTCTGTTTAAATAAATGAAATACACATTAAAGCCAGCACAGTAAATGTGCACTTCAACTGTATAGAGTAACTGAAATAAGAGAACATCCATGAAATATTGCACACTGCAAAAAAATAAGTCCGGACCATATTCTCCAGAAAATGATGAAGCAGTTAGAAACCAATGTTTCACCCTTACAGTGTAGAAGTCATTGTGTTTCTTGACAAAGAGGACAGAAAGCAGTGTTACTCCATTGCAATGTTAACATTGGCAAAAGACTGTGTGTCATTTCTTTGTTTGTATCAGTAGGTGGCTATATTTTCTCCTTGCAGTCAACAAGATATACTTTGTCGTAGTCAATTACAATGTGTTTGAGTTGAAGATGTGAGCTAGTAATGTGTGTTTGAAAAATGCTATCAAGGTATAAAAGAAGTCTAGATGAACCGAATTGTGTGTATCAGGAGTCATCAAGGTTTAAAAGAAGCCTACATGAACCGAATTGTGTGTATCAGGAGTCATCAAGGTTTAAAAGAAGTCTACATGAACCGAATTGTGTGTATCAGGAGTCATCAAGGTTTAAAAGAAGTCTACATGAACCGAATTGTGTGTATCAGGAGTCATGGTGGTGAATGGGATACATTGCGAGGGAGATTTGTGAATACTTGCCTGGTTCTAAACTTGCTGAATGTTTGAATGCCTGGTTTTATACTTGTTGAATATATTGATCCTTGATACTGAACTTATAGGATATATGTATAATTAATACATGAATGGTTGATACTGATTTCCAGGATATACATGTGTGAATGGTTGATACTGAACTAGTAAGATGTGAGAATGCTCTATACCGAACTTAGTGGAGATATAGTTTAGTATCTCTAAAAGCTTGCTTGCAAAATTTTACGGAAATACTGCTGAAGTGACGGTAAGCAATAAACAATCAATCTAAAATTAATCAGAATTTGGAGTAAGCTATAAAATTTGAGCCGTGAAAACATAACAGCCTGGCGACTTCGTGCAAGCACACTGGGAACAGAATCAGCAAGAATCACGAGGATTAATGGGCTGAAATTGATGTATACCGACTTGTGAACGTAAGCAATCAGCAGATGGTATTCACAACACTCAGTTTAGTTTATGGACTGTTTATAGTTTTTTTCATAAATTATGCCCACAAAACCTTTTATGAATTTGGTACAAAACATTTGAATTTAAATACGTAAATTAAATTTAGTATACAAGTGTATATGTGTGAATGCGTGTGTCATATAGCGTCGATGTGTGGTACTGTATGACGCATGGAAAACAAAACGCCTCCGAGGAGGTGATGGTTAAAACAGTCTTTCTACTATTACGATGTCTTTTTTGTAGCACTATTGCATGATTGGAAGTTTTTAAAGATCAAATGACAGAAAGGTTTTGTTTGCATAGTTTATAAAAGGACTTATTTGAAGGAGAGAAATTGGTTACTGGCCCAAGCGCTTGTGGGAGAATCTCATCATTTGCTGCAAGGGCTGGCTTTAGGTGAATGTTATTTATTTTTATATGAAAACCTATGATACTAAGAACTGTAATGTAATTGGCATCATCAGCTGGTTATCTCTGCAATGTCAACCATCGCCTTTTGTACATTGACTGCTTGGAAATCTCCTCGTCTAGAGATCTGCTAGTTCGTGTTGTCTCTGGAGTAACCTTTACATGTACAAAGATTTGAAGACAATTTACAATCTTCACGGACGCTCTGTCCGCTGAAGTTGACCTGACCTTTACACACAACCAGAAATCATTGACTGCAAAATGTTTATTTATATAATTATTATAGGTTCAAAATAAACCACTTCGCCTCTACCATGATCTTGTAATTCTTCTTTTATTCGATTCTGCGCTATTCGAAAATCAAACATAGCCGACACGGGACAAAATCTCGAGAAAGGAATATGAACGTTTGATACAGGGACTTGCTCCTAATATCCTAATCCTAAACAACGGCTTGAATTCGTGAATGTGCTGAGGCCTCTTTGTTGATTTCCTATTGTCATGGGGGCCTCCGTGGTCAAAGGGTTAGCGCAGCATAATGACACCGGTGCCTCTCACCAATGTGATCGTTGGTTTCTTCTCCGGTCGTACGTGGGAATATCCGCCAGTAACCTGCAGACAATTGTGGGTTTTATCCATTCTCCTCTTTGTGTTTCCTGTCCGGTTTCCTCTGTTGGCCTCCGTCGTGTATTAAAGGAAAATGTTCGTGAGTACGGTGTAAAAAAAAAAAAGGAAAAAAAACTAACATATAAATCCTTTCGTGTGTATGAAATCCAGGCTTGTGTGCCTATAACACCCTGTATGAATGCTATTGGACGGAAAACCTTAGTTTATTTGTTGATATCGTTGATGTTCAGTGTGAAGGTAACGGATGACTCGGCCATACAAAAGAAATCTAGCATGTTCGTGAGGAACAAGTCAGCAAGATATAGTCGAGTGCCATCATGAGCCTGATAGCCGCCATCTGTAACATTCCGGAGTAGGGCGTTACAGACTTGAAGTCAAATAAGCCTATATTGTTTTTATGGTTAGATCGAAAAACAAGCATCCTTAATAGCTTATCACCTGGCAATTAATCAATTCCTGAAACAATTTTCCACATAAATCAAACATGAACAAAACAGACTCCCCAAAAGGTCACAATGAAATAGTCTGCTGAATTATCTGTTTTGCCTTATTGCTTGTCCCAGTTTACTCTTAGTCATAGTCATGGGTTTCCTTAATGCTGGCCGCCGTCGTGTAAGTGAAATATTCTTGAATATGGTGTGAAACATCACTCAAATAAATAAATAGTTTTTATTTCATCGCTGCCGAATTTCATGTAAATGTTATATTTGTAACATTCGAACTTATCTACAAACTGTGAAATCTCTCAAACATGATAACACGAATATGATTTGTAACTTAATAATGTCATGTGGGTTAATGTTGATTTTGAAGAGATGTCTTAATGCCTGTCTCAATTGTGAACACCCGAATCAATCCGCTTACTCCGCCCTTTGGTCATGGCTTGTAGTCAGGAGAGTCGTGAAATCCGGCGGGGATATATGTTCCTATCACACTGTAGCTTTCAAATCTAATTCTTCCGTCAGTGTCTTTGAATTATTTGGTATCCACATTCATTGTTCGTTTGGTTTTCTTTTCCGGCGAGTTCTTTTAACTTCCTCTAGTCAGTAACGTGGACAAGAGCTTGATAATTGTGTATTTCCTGCATCCAGCTATACACACCGGACTTTATATGGTCATCTGGTGCATTCTGGGTATCCAGACACGTTAACATATTTTGATGGAGTTGTACACAAAGACGCCTTCCACAGTTTAATTTCTTAGGACTTGTTTGAATGGCGAAAGGATTTTTGTCGAAGACAGCGCCTGGATGGTTTCTTTCCCCTTAGTTGTGACTACATTTAACAAGTCATTAAGAACTGATGACGTCATATTTTTTACGCATATATAGCTCAATTCATGTTGTACTATTCCGCTGTGAGTTCAAGACCAGCCCATGCTGCCTTCCTCTCCGGCCGTAAGTGGGAAGGTCTGCCAGCAACCTGCGGATGGTCGTGGGTTTCCCCCGGGCTCTGCCCGTTTTCCTCCCACCATAATGCTGGCCGCCGTCGTATAAGTGAAATATTCTTGAGTACGGCGTAAAACACCAATCAAATAAATAAATAAATAAATGCTGTATTATCCAGTTCACATCCAGTTTGCTTGACATGTAAATTAGTCTTTTCGGTTCTCTATTTACATTGTAACGGTGTGTTTGTGCCAAGTTTGAACAGAAATATAGTAGGCCTCTTGTGGACCGGTGGCGCCTTATAAATTGCCATTAACATCACTACATTTTTCGTACCCAATTCTGCATAAGCATGGTGCTATAAGAGGCGTGTAAATTGCTTTTTTAAGCATTCACGTGATGAAACTAAAACCTTCACTGAGGTAAATTGAGAACAAGCAGGATTTCGCCACTTACGCCAGTTACCACTCACCAACTGTCGCACTGTAGTCGCTGCTATGATTTGTGCTTTAGTCCGTTATAAAATAATTATACTCCGTCATTTAAATTGCTAAGAAGTTGTTTGGTGTGTAAGTCGTAAAACTAGTTGTGTGAACGAATATTACAAGTTATTGGGTGTATGAATGCTGGAACTTGGAGCTACTGACGTGCAGCAGGACACGATCTCTCGAAAACTGTATCTGAATAATTCAATTCACAGGTCATACTTTTGTATCCGAGGTTTGAACTCATATGTGGCGTGCATGACTCGGGGAGATAACTCCAACAGAGCACTCTAAAAGCAGAGTTCGTTGGGCAGATCATGTGGGGTATATCTAACTGTAGATAGGCTGGTTAAGAAATCTAAAAGAAATCTTAAAGAAAAGTTATACATTATGTGGAAAGGGCCTTTATGGTGCTCTGCTTTATGTTTACCTAATGCCCTCAATCTAGGGGTATCGTGATTGTACAACCATGGCGAAGTAATAATACTCTGGGTGTGTTTATGAACAGTTGCAGCTAAGGCTTAACTGAGATAGTGTAATGCTTTTTGGGCTTATATGGCAGCGTATTCTACATAATACATACATGGACCTTCCAACGTTTCATCATAGTTGTCAATTACACACTGGATCTGACCTGTCGGATGTACACTGGAAACTGTTGGCTACGTCTACTTCTATTTTAACTATTTTCCGTTAAAATATTATATAGTGTTAAGATATTGTGTTAGTTATTTTATTAAGGAAACTGGCGTTTTGGATTTGGACTTTGGATATTGCTTTACCGGTTGACGGACTAAACTGTGGTTGGATACTTCTCATCGTGGGACCTTTAACATAAATTGACCAGAACATCTTTGGTAATCATTTCAATTTTTTTTTTTTGGCTTCAGCCTATTCATCTGTTTTTCCTAGCGGTCGGAATAATTTAACCGTCAACAGCATTTGTCATTCTGCAAGGGTCAAGCGAGAAATTGAGCAAGGCAGATGCAGAATACCTAGAGGTTCGACAAATCCCACGTGTCCCGTTTACACCAGGTGAACGAGAGAATTGGACGGCCCTCTATACATGTTCGAGAAAGAAAAAGACTTTCCGATTAATTTGACTTACTTGCATTTTGCAGTCAATTTTTCATTGTTTATTCATGTTAGAATTCTCCAGGAAAACTACCTGCGCATGACGGTGCAAGAATGAATGAATGAATGCTTATTGTTTAACGCCCTACTCAAGAATATTTCACTTATACGAAGGCGGTGTCTCCTTGGTGCAGGACGGATTTCCACCGTATCTTTTATCTGGTGACTTGCCGAAGACACCCAACGAGCCCCCTAACCCAGTCACATTGACACTGACACCGGGCCGACCAGTCCACCCTCTAGCCTCTTATTGCTGAGCGTCTAGCGAGGAAGCAGGATGTACCATTTTTAAAGTCTTTGGTTTGAACCCAGATCTCCCCCGACCGAAAGCGGACGCTCTACCAACTGCGCTATCCGGGCGGGTACGGCGCAAGAAGTATGTAATTTAGGTCCAAAAGGCTTGCAGGTAAGCTGTACACCTCATCTACCAGTGAATCTGTTTTCCAAAAGATGGAGAAAAGTAATTAAAATATGCAGGTGTTAATTGCAAACAAGTTGCTCAACCAGAAACTGAAATGCTTCGAGCTTTCATATTTGCTGTCCACAGAGGCCTATTTTGTGCTCCAGGTAGCGTCTCAATTTCTACGCCCATACTTTCATGAGAGGCAGAATGATGTTTAGAGGGGGAATAAATTAAGACATCCTTGAAACATTAGACGATTATCCCTTGTCAAATATCTGCCAGATTCTCAAATGCAACCCGCAAATATACTACCACACAACCAAGTAACAACCTGAAATAAGATAGACTTTGTTATGAAAATAAGAAGGAAATAAGAAGACAAAGTATGTAATTATAGAGAAATAATTTTATTCGCATTGAAAATAACTTTACAAATCTCTCATATGTATAACCTCGACATATGCTCCCACAGATAAAAATATCTATACTTCCCTTATGTTATTTGCTCCGCTATATTGTTATTAAACAAAATAAGACGAGATATGGTGACTTTCGGTAAGATTTTTTAAACGTGATTCTGCAGACTATTTAAAGCTAATCCTGCTTCGGTGGACATGGTAAGATAATTGTAGGTTCATGTCTTACAAACTTCTCACTCAAGATTTTTACGTGTGCACATTAGTAAAATTCACAACTGTCTGAGCAAAAGGATTTAAGCTACAGATAGCTGTTGAAAGGAAAAAAATACAGACCCATACATATGACGACAGAAGACAATATACATGAAGATGACAAATCGGACGCTATCTTTAAAGCTGTTACGTTGGAGTGGTTATCCATTAACAGAAAGTCATCTTACATTTTACAGTATAATACACATATATAGATATATGTATATCTATTCGCATTGGCTGGCCGTACATGGTCGGCTTGATTTGCAATATCCCTGTTGACCTAGGGTTAAGTGTGCACAACGAAGGTGGAAACCATTTAACCCACACACGTCTGCACACATGCATGAGGCAAATATTACACAACATCACAGCCACATTTCATTGTCAGTGAAATATTGCTTGATAAAAACAGCCAAAAAAAGTTATGCAAATATTGCATTCTTTTCAGAACGAAGATAATTTGAAATTTGAAAATGTGTATGTTCACTGCATTTTGAAGCAGGCCCCATTTCCCATAACTCTAGGAATAGACATGCCTTTTTTTAATTTTATATGATAGGTAAAATAGATTCATAGTCAGCATTATCACCTTTTGCAATGTGTAACATTTTAATAATTCATGTTAACTCCTAAATGTTTTAGAGAAAATCTTTCATAAACACTATACCAAACTGAATATTTATTATCACATCAAATTAATTACGATAGGTAATAACCAGTGACAAATATCCACGCCCCATGTAAGTGTCTCAGCAACCAATGTTTCCTAAAATTTGAAATAATCAAAAACATGGGAACTACCTTTCAGTGAACCCTTTATCTCAGTATCATCGGCACGACACAAATCTCCAAGGTCCATATATCATATAATGATGCATTTATTTATTTATTTGACTGGTGTTTTACGCCGTACTGAAGAATATTTCACTAGTACGACGGCGGCCAGTATTATGGTGGGAGGAAACCGGACAGAGCCCAGGGGAAACCCACGACCGGTAGGTTGCCATATCTTCCGGCGTTCGGCCTGAGAGGAAGCCAGCATGAGCTGGGCTTGAGCTCAATGACCACATTGGTGAGAGGCATCTGGGCCTAGCGCACTAACCACCTCGGCCATAGGGCCCCCTATCACGTAATGAGATACAACATCATACAATAGACATGCATATACACGACCTCGTAACAGAGCAATGTTTCGTCAGTAGTATGAACTTCTGCATGACCTTGGCCCTTCAACCAACTTCCATCAGAGGTCATACAGTTTGTTACCTTAGTGTAGCGATGACCTAGTTTCAGAAAATATGAAATAACGGTTTCTAAGAACTTGGCAACAATTTTTACCCTGTAACCTTTCAATGATCTTGGCCTTGGACATTATGATAAGCGTGCAACTAATTCCCCAGTTCTATATATGTAACATAACGAAATAAAAAGGCATTCATGTACACAATCTGAGAAAACAGACAAAAAACAGTGAAACTTTCGTCAAAACTCCTGCATGATCGTGACATTTGGATCAGCTTTCGTCAAAAGTGAACCAGCCCACAGTTTAGGTGTAGTAATTATATACACAAAGTTTAACGAAAATTGAAGTCACCGTTTTCTCAGAAACTTTTTAGCCCACCAGCAACCTTTCAGTGACCTTGACATTTGACCTCATGATAAGCGTGAAAAAATTTCCCAGACCTGTATGTTGCGTTTATGAAAAATCACAATCATATATTTCTTCTGATAACCGAGACATGTCCCTCCTTTCGATCCCCGCCTTCCCCCCCATCAAGGGTAAGTGGCATGAAAATCTAATGAACACCACTTTTGCCTGCTGTAGTATACACTCATACCAAACCACGTAAAGGACTCCTCACTGCTATTATTCTGAATGTGTGTTTAGGACTCAAAGCCTGCACCACAAGCTAATGACAGGACATTTCCCTCTTCAACGGCACTTAGGGCCGAAGGTTTATAAAGACACAGTGTAGACAGACACATTTTCAAAACGCGGAAATTCTGCTGTTATTTGCTTGCATGGATTAAACAACAAAAGCTACCATTGAAGTTTTACTCTGCATAATTGCGATCTAGTTCCTTGTGATAAAGCCCTTCCAGGGATGCAAGCAGCACAGTATATTCCTGTTGACAGCTGGGGAATTATAGATGTGTATGTATTATGATATAGATCTTCTTCACATTCGCGATTCAACCAGGTTATAGCCTTATGCCGGGACGTATACATCCTTAAATCATCTACCTGTGCATATGCCTGTAATAATTACATTTTAGTCACCAAGTATGAAGGTAACACACATACTTACAAACATATATAGCGGATATACCTTGATGAAGATGTTTGATACGTCCTAAAGACTTTACCTTTAGAACCCTCTCTATACACAGATAAAACCATGTATACACGCATGTGTCTTGCGCACGTGTCTTGCGCATGCATCCACAATATTATCATTATAATACTTCTAACTTTCCAACAATTCGTTGTGGCAAACGCAAAATTCATATTAACTATCCGTGGTGCGAAATACATGGTTGTTGAAAAGTTAAGGCCACAAATGCTCCAAAATATAGTCATTTCACTATACCTTGATGTCGTATTCATATAGATACATAACGGGTACAGATCAAGCTTTCGTATGACCACATGTATGAGGCTTAGAAAGCCTCAGACAGATTCCCACACACAACTTTGCCAATGAAATACCACATGTAACAACAAAATATGAATATTAAAGATACATTCTTCTTGATATGACATAATGAGATCACGCTTTCATGTGACATCCACTGCTCCATACAAATATATATATTTACATATATTCTTGTCTGAATTGTAAACACGACAGCGTCTGAAACAATCAGTCTTTTATAGCTCACGTCTACTTCACACACCAGTTCCCCTTGATAGTGGCCATGGTAGCCTATATGTAATACCGTTTATGATTTAACTTTAGTGCCAGTTCGGTTCGTAGCGAATACTCTGGAGTTGGGGATTTCGGCCTGTAAGCCAAACGGACGCAAATGGTACAGCATGAAGTCCAAGAGATACATATCAGCTGGAGACATGTAATGAAATGTGATGGAGTAATCACTACAGCAGCCATACCCCTGCAAAGCAAACAAACAAAAATTCAGTCAGTATACTACATCTAATCGGGTTGCAAATATATGTCATGTACACACCATACCTCTACACCTAATGGCACAAGCAGGTTTATCCTCGAGTACGGTCTTGAATAAGAGTATAAAGTGAAAGAATTCTGAGAAATAAGGTAAGATTCATGAGACAAAGTCCTGAAAAGTATGCTTGGAAATAATTTCATTTTTTTTTATCAGATATTTTTGCAGAGAGTTTGGGCGGGTTAGGGCGAGCTGTACGCACCATGCTGACAGGGGCAAGGACCTTTGACGTCATATCACCTTTCTCTCTTTACATCTGACGTCATATCATCTTTCTTTGTTTACATTTAATTACAGTCGTAATTTTTCATTTAATTAACTGGAGGAAGGTCTGCCAGCAACCTGCGGATGTTCGTGGGATCCCCGAGCTCTGCTTGGTTTCCTCACTGGTCGTACAAGTGAAACAGACTTGGGTACGGCGTAATATTCTAATCAAATAAAACAAATAATCATTTCAATTTATTTATTTATTTGATTGATGTATTTCGCCGTAGTCACGAATATTTCACTTATACGACGTCGCCCAGCATTATGGTGGGAGTAAAACCCACGACCATCGGCAGGTTGCTGGCAGATCTTCCCACGTACGGCCAGAGAGGAAGCCATTATGAGCTGGATAATCATTTAAATAATACCAGTCAGTACTATTCCAACATTAAAGCCTGTATTTAGACTAGGAAAGATTTCTTGTGACGTCAGAGTTCTCATACACAGGCCACGTGGTTCATGGTGTCAACCATAAAATTCAATATTTGAATTCAATTAACTCTTTCAAATGGCACAAATAAAAAGAGAAGGTATTTTTCAATTACTTTTTTTCGTGAACCTTAATTATTTAGCTTTCTTCACCTTACATTTGGCAGTGTTGCTGTTTCCTGGCTGTGTGTTAAGAATGAATGAATGAGTGCATGAATGAATAAACATGGCCATATTGTGGCCCAAGTTGGGGGATAAGTTAAAGATGGACCGGCTTCAGCTGTAACTGGACAGGGCATCATGTGTAGTGACACTATACTGTATGAACATTGATATCACCTGCTAGTCGACAACTTCGTCCTGCAGCATGACCGAAATAATCTTCAAAGCCGAATTACGCAAACGAGCAAAACAAACACACTTTCCGAATTAGGAATAGGTCTACTTGGCATACTTTTGCGTTCAAGGAAGAGGGACCCGACGTGAACGATGCACATCGGGCCAAATGAACTATGCATTTAATCCATGCACCAGGATATTCAGACCTTAAGTATACACTGACACTCACTAACACCCTTTTATACAACAGTTTTTCAGTGACTATGGAAGAAGGCACAAGGGGGTTATGAACTGGGGTTGAGTATAGCTTACATTCTGCACATCTGATTGGACTAGAAAGCCACAAAACTTTAGAAAGTAAACTTTTCTCGGACTTGTACACGGCGAATGGTTGAACAGCGCAGTCGACCAATACTGAACAATATATTAGACGTTCGCCTGCACTACAGCCAACATACGTGTTGTACAATGGGGAGTGAAAGATTTGAAACCCCTAACAGGCTATAATATGTAATTGTCGTGTGACTATGACATACATGGTAATTTCAGATTCACGCACTATAGAGCCACACAACGTTATCACTGCATTATCAGATAAAAATGAGAAAAACATACCGGTATATATTAATTTCATTTTAGC
Organism: Acanthopleura granulata; assembly: GCA_016165875.1. Taxonomy (NCBI): domain Eukaryota; kingdom Metazoa; phylum Mollusca; class Polyplacophora; order Chitonida; family Chitonidae; genus Acanthopleura; species Acanthopleura granulata. Next base: position 40,017,968 of record JABBOT010000002.1, on the reverse strand, counting down.
ATTACCTTTTCAACCTTGTTGACGGCATACTTCAGAAACCACTCGGGGAAATGGCCTTCCATGTGCACAATGGGTTTAAATGGGTGGAATGTTTCACGGCCTTCATTATCCAGCGACTCGCCGGCTTTCACGCCTATCTTGGCCAAACATTTGCCCATCTCGGCATCTTCGGCACCGCCGTCCTGACGACACAACTTGGTAGTATTAGCTTCCGCCAGCAGTTTGAGCGCCGCCTTACTCAAGACGTAGCCAGCGCCACCACTCATGTAACCCTGACTCACAAATGGCTTAAAGTGGTAACCAAAGTATATCGGCTCATCAGGGCTATAATGAGACAGGAAAAACCGAAGGTTCTCGGCGATGACAAAAGTATCATCATCAGCTTTCATAAACCAGTCCGCATCATTCAAATGATGATCGTACACATACCGATACGCTTTCATTGTCTTTGCTGTCAAATGTTGCCTGCCTTCTGGAACGTTAAGCCCGATGGTGGGGAAGCTGGCGTTTGTCTCACTACTAATGAACAGGTGAATGTTGAAGTGTTTAGCCCAAGTCTTCTGAACTGCCCTCGCTTTTTTATCCAGGTTTTTGGGCGCCGTCATTATCCAGCACAAAACACGAACCGTTTTGTACAGTTTAGCTGCCAAGGAATTTTCTTTCATTTCTAAAAAGAAAACACAGTTATAGGTTATAAACATCTTTGTATTGCTTCAAGCCATTCATGCCCAAAACACCCTTGCTCTTGTTTCCAGGATGGATGCTAGTACACATGATGCCATTTTACTTAGGTTTTATGTCTTTAGTACCTATATTCCATTGACTTAACATAAGACGACTGACACCAACAAAGAGGAAATAGATAGCAAAATATAGTACTTTCCGATTCCCATCAAATTAACGAAGAATAGTCCATAAAGTGTAGGACAACGTAGCTGACAGATCTAACCTTATATTGTAGATGGCAGTCGCGTACATGCATATCGTTCAAGTTCTCAAAAAATTATTCAACCGACAAAATTAAAATCATGGCCATGTGGCTAGTGTCTGTATTAGTCAGATAGATGATTATTACCGTCAGTTTGGAATTAACACGTTCTGGGCACATAAATCACCCACCGATCTAGCCATATAAACCCCAACCACGTCGCATTCAGAGAGGGATCCCAGAGAAAACAACCCTCAACTACACTGAGAGAATATTTAAAAATAGGTCCCAATAACCAAGCCTGAATTTGACTCAGAGATAACTTAGAAATGGATCCAGTGTAACTCACCCTCTGTTTTGACTGAGATACTGTTTAGAAACCAAGAGTATTTAGAGATGGGTTCCAGTAACAAACCCTCCATGTTGACTGACTGACTATGTAGAAATGGGTCAGAGTAACCAACCCTCCGTGTTGACTGACTAGGTATGTAGAAACGGGCCCGAGTAACAAACCCTCCGTGTTGACTGACTATGTACAAATGGGTCAGAGTAACCAACCCTCCGTGTTGATTGACTGGGTATGTAGAAATGGGTCAGAGTAACCAACCCTCTGTTTTGACTGACTGGGTATTTAGCACATGATCCCAGAAACCAACCCTCCGTTTTGACTGACTGGGTATTTAGAAATGGGTCCTAAAAAGCAATGCCCCGTGTTGGCTAAATTGGGTATTTAGAAATGGGTCCCAGAAACAAACCCTTCGTGTAAATATTGCCTCTTCTGTGTAGGAATCATAGTTCAGTTAGCCAGGTAAGTTACTGAGTTAGGGGCGGGAGGTCACAGATTCCTCACTCGATGCTCACCATGCACTTTGGCCTATACATGGTGGCACACTAAAGTTCGCGGGTTCAGACACGCAGCTTCCAGTTCTGTCATATTTGCTTTGACAAAACTGTTGCAGTCAGCGTAGCAGGGAAAGCAACTGACAATGACAGCATTATCAGCTTGTAACTGCCATAGCTATACCCATGTGATTCCAACTGATATCCTTGCAGAGCTTACCTCCATGGCTATGTCTTTTGAGAGTGTCAATGACTTTTCCTGAACCTCTGTAATTCTCATAATCATCATGGTGAAGTGCTATGTCATTGCTGAGAGCATCCGCGTCGTCAACTGCAATGGAAACGTTACCCTGTGAGTGCATAAAGGTCTTGATAGATAAAAGATAAATAAAATAGATAGATGTTTTCCAAATAGGGGCACAAATGGAGAAATATTGCTTTAGAAGAACCACCGATCCTGTATGAAGACCACCGATCCTGAATGAAATTGCATCAGTGTAAATGATGTCGTCTTATGGGCTGCAGCCATGTGTAGATGTGTAACAAACGATAGGACGAATTATTGGTTCAGTAAATAGGGATTCATTCAAATAACGTACAATTTATGGTTAGCAAGGATGGTTTTACAAGGCTAGGACAGATTTAAGGGATGCCTGAACACTAGATAGAAACACTCAAAACTCCAACTTTCGCAGAAGCAAAAAATAGTAGTGCGGCCCATGATTCCTGAAGTATTAGGAATAACCGATTCAGGACAGACCCTTGGGGTCACATAGAATGCATCGCACGGGGCCTTCCCATAATGAATAAAGGATCTAGAACATCTAGAACGTAGTTTATAAGCGTCTTGGTATATTTAAGGCCTCTTTGTGACATAATCTAGCTGATCGAATCACTGTAGTCCTTAGTATATTGCTTAGATTTGACCGTCTTGGTGAAAACTTACCATACACTGTTTGGCGTGAATAGCCCATGTACAGAGTGGTCAGGCTGAATGTGGACGCCACAAGGAGGAACAACAACGGTAACTTATGTCTCTTGATGACGGCCATGTTGGGTGAGGGTCTGGCCTGTTGGCTGCCTGGGGCATTAGAACTATGTCATGCTGCTGTCAACAACACCGTGATCTGTTCAATATCCGAGGCTCCTGTGGATGAATGGAAACATGTTTGTGACTCATTAAATTCCACTGCAATGAAATTGCCGGCTGGGATTATTGGTAGACTAAACCGTCCAACTTAATAAAATTATTAATTTCACATACTGCATCATGTTTACAAAAAAAAGGGAAAAAAAATACAGGTCGAAGATCGTGTTCACCCATTCCGCTCTTACGACTGGTTATCCATCGTACGCGCATGCGTACTGATTTTGTAAGTCCTAAGAATAGTGAACCATATTACGCCACATACACACAGACTTGATTCTAAATGACGTACCCTTTCTAAAATCGTATTAAAGTTATATGTCAATGTATTGATTTGCATTCAAGAGATGCCGTGCAAACATTTGGTGTTCCGATCCCACATTCATGTACTTTATGATACCGGGCTTCTCTCTGTGCAATTTGTGTGGTGGGATCTTAAGAACAGTAACATCTGTGATTCACTGCTCCGTCCTTATGGAAATCCTATCAACATCCTTTTTCCCTCTCGAGTGCTCTTTTCAAACTCTTTACAAACGTATGTATGCAAGGGATCGCCGATCGAATATCCGCCTGATAGCAATAGCGCCAAACAAGAACATTCGAAAGAATACGATTGCTGATTTGGTTTGCTTTTAATTAAATAATGGCCTTAAACAACAAACAAATACATGCATGTCTGATTTAGATTTCAAACCCTATTCAAGAACAGACATAAATGGAAAGATGTAAAGTGGTATCCTCCAAGCGCCTGTAGCCTCGATCACTGGTCACGGGTATCTCGTCAGCAGATCATCAGTGACTTGTGTGTTGTTTGCAACCTATTTGGTCTTGTCGCATACAACTTTATTGGTGGCGTGCTTTTCGCATGTAGCCTTATTGGTCATGTGCTTGTCTCATGCAGCCTTATTGGTCACCTGTCAGTTGTCTGCAGCCTTATTGGTCGCACATGCCTGTCGTCTGCAGCCTCACTGATCACACGTGTGTCATGCGCAGAAATGCCTGCTCAGTGAAGCTCTTCCATCATCAGTTTGTATGCTATGGTGTTTTGTAATCCTGATACAGGTCAAGCAAGGTTGACGCGAATAAGATGACACTGTCAATGGATATTACATGACAAATCAGAATACGCGTGAAGAAATTCCAAGGCCACTGCAAGGTCAAGGTCTATTCACAGGCTGTAATATTTTGTTTAGTGATAAACATATCCAACTATTCCCACTTTTTAAACTCCCTCCTTGCTGAACTTCGGTCGATCCCGATATAAAATAATTTATTTCAGATATGTTTATAAGACTTTCACTTGTACGACGACCTGGTTTTTGAGGAAGCGGCATGGTAAAGCTCCTTGAGAGAGCGAGCGAGAGAGTACTACTCGAGAGCGCCTTGTTCGAGTCACCATATACCCTACACGTATGATGGTGTGATGGGGAGTGAGGGAGGTGTAAGATGCTAGTATTTAAGCATTTACATAAACAGTTAGAATAAAACCTTAACGGAGGTAAACTGACTTAGAGGTCCTATTTCAGCGGTTACGTGTAATGACCATTTGCCATCTATATCACATTGTCCTCGCTGCTCTGCAGTTAGTCTGTCGTTGTGGTTTGTACACAAGGTAAACTGATCGTTTTTATGTTTTCTTTTGTGTGGATACGGTGTTGGCGACACTCTACTGTTAGATATCATGCGTAAATAAACATGCCACCTACTTTAGATGACACAGCGAAAAGACTTGCTCAAACATTACTAACAGAGCGAAGAAGAAACTTGAGCGTAGCGATCTGGCCGTGGGGATACTGAAAGTAGGTTATGAATAATGGCATCGTGCTATTTAAATAAACGAGATTAACATATGTTATACCAATAGTGTACCACATCGCATACTACTTCAAGATTTAAGACCACTAATAAAGCCAATTATTACACATCAAACAGATCGAGATATTGCATTTCTTCCGACAAAGTACTTTTAACGTTTCTACCGGTAACTGACGCCATTACCTCATACAATCATACGATTGTTGAGGGTAAAGGTTGTTAAGGAGATCTCACATAGGTATTTGGTAATTGAAAGGTCACCTAAAGCACACCGCTTCCAGCTTGTAGATTGTAAGCTGGACGTGCGCACATAAACAGAACGCATTTAGTGACCTGGGTGAAGAAAACTTTGTTACCAAGGAAAAGGAGACAACACCTCATTTCAATGGCATGACTTTTTAGTTGTGTCTGTTGCTTCAGCTATAGATGGGGATTGTCCCTGTGTAAATCGCATTTGTTCTGTCCACGACAGAGCACCATGCACGAAACCACCGTAAAGCTGCCTATAGGTCGCGGTCTCCACAGATCGCGCGATATCTAGATCTCACTGTGGCCTCACAATAGGATGTTCGTGAGGTACCTGGCATATATACATATACGTATACAGCATACTATTATACCACTGCCACACGTGGTCGTATTCGACTGTGGCAAAGCCACGTCAACAAAGTGGTCCTATACAGTTTTCTGACCTAGGTAGGTTATGTCAACAAAAAGCACTTAACAGATAAAGAATACCTTATTTTCAAGGTGAGTTTGCATGCCCCTTTGAAGGATTCTTGCTGCTAGTGTGTTAGCAATAGGGAAAGCATCACAAAACTGGGCTGCATGATTATCACAAGCCAACTTCCTGTGTGGCAGTTTATTTTTGATAAAAGCGTTAATCACAAAATATCAAGCGACAGCGATGTGTGTGATATCATGCAGAAATACACAGCCCGTTATATGGAGGAAAAGTGTAACGATTCTATGCAATCAGTATACATACTTATGGGGACAGATGTTATTTGGAAATTTCAACGCGCTGGTTATGCAATCAGAGAACGGCGAATTTAATTCTTCAAGTCTGAACGGTATGAATTGAAGCGAAACAGTATATCTATACGCGAGAAGTAACAATTTTTCTGACCGAGTAACTGGTAGAAGTTGACGCCCGTAATTCTCTATTGTTACATACTATTATCTTCTTTAGTCATTTCATTTCTTTCTTTTTTTTTTCGATGGGAGTTTATTGACCAAACATTACAGTTTTTCGGGCAAGCGCAGAGTTATGTACCGGATAAACCTTTTTTTCTGCCTATTTCTCTATATCACTGAATTGCTGACGCGCATATCCAATACCGTTGAGGGAAAACCGTTCAGCCGTTTTCCCTTAGCTAAACAATAATCAATACACAGTTCTTATTGACATTTCTTTTCCAGTTGTAGTTGTTAATGCGTGATGTGGACAAACAATAACAGATGGCTGTCAAAGCCAATCCTTAAATGTACCGAGAACGATGCCTAATGTAAAGATAACGCACGGTATGTGACAATGGCTCAGCAGCTGGCTGCTTCAGGTACATAAATCAGCTATTTAACCATGAGAGGAAGATACCGTATGTTTCGAAAGCTGAATAATACAGCCAAATACAGAAATAACGGCAATCGTGTTTACCATGCATTCATATCCCTATACGTAAACGGTGAAAAGTTCAAAATGACAAAAAAGATCTCGCCACATTGTGTTTTGGATTATAATAAACAAACCTATATGGAGTATCCATATGAAGTAGTTTCCTCACGGCAGTCAACAGACTGCAATACTTGGAAATATTTTCAACAGAACTTACTTTGACCAAAAAAGGGCAGTTAAATATAGCTTGCTTGAAACCAAATAAAGGCAAATGTACAAACTATTGTGCAGATAAATACGCCTGACCTTTGATATATGACGCACAAAACTTTTTTGATTAAGTATATACGTGCATTAACAAAAGACGGCAAAACTTACAAACCGTAAAACCAGGCCCACATACGACTGTTCACTAGCCTTTGTCTCTGAAAGACGACAGAACCCTTAGATAGAGCAAGCATTTGATTCCAAGCAAACAATATGATAGGCAAAATCATTCAGTTGCTGATATCAAGAAGGAAAAACAATAATTTGACCAAAAAAAAAAACAACATCACAAATATTTCCCAATTTTATCTTTTCTATAATACGTGTATATCATAATATACGGAGTGGTACTAACTATAATGTCATTTTTCAGTAAAATGGCTTAAACTATAAGAGAAAAGCGTGTATTTAAATGGTGAAATATGCTTCGTTATAAATAATTTGCTAAATATCGTGAACATCGACCGTCACTTCCCACATGTTTTTCAAAAATCGGGTCAAATATGTTCAAATTAATTAGGTATGTTGTGAACACTTTGTGAACAATGTGCAAGGCATAAATTAACTCTATTCTTCAAAATGGTATTTAAAACAAAGTGATGTGTTTAAGTCACTGGCAGGAAGGTAATGTACTGAATTGGAATATGACAGTGGTTTAGATGTATTAGCTGATACGTACGATCTCACGCGGTAAAGACGGATATGACCACGTATATGTAGGTGGATGAGTGAGGGATTATAATACGTCGATAAAAGTGGACTTCTGGCCGAATGTAACACGTGTTGAATTATAGGCTTACACTGCACCTGATATATAATGATACCTTAAAGGTGCATGTCAACAGCTTTCTCTATCGTTATGTCTAAAGTTCGACGTTAAACCTCATGCAAGTACTCGCTCACATCTAGGTCTAAAATTTATAGCTATTAGAGTACTACATACACAGTGGGATCTAACAACGCCTGTACCCATATTAGTGATTGGTAAGAAAGTACATGTAATACAACATTCAGTATTTACGTTCGTGCTGTACGACTTGCTTATGATCCTTGACGTCACAAAAGTTACGAAACATCAACAGCTTCTATAACCAGACTTTGCGACCCACATCCATCCGGGTTTACGTGTCAACATATTATGCTTACAAATCATGTTTAAATAAACCTTGTTCCCATTGTATTCAATGCCTTCGCGTGTTTCTTGCTTTACCGTACGGCAGCAGTTTTATGGACTTGTTTTGACCTGCGAATAAATGAGGTTGTCTAAAGAAAACGAGCTAAACTTAGCTCGTGTGTAGCTGGAGAAATGAGTGGACCCGACACAGAGTTGTCTTTCAGGTAAACTGTATGACTGATTAAGCCCACCTAATATACACTGTCCCTCTCACAGAGAATCCTTGTGTTCTTCGGCGGGTGCCTTATGATGAACCTGTCATATGTATAAAAACAGGTGCACACAAAGTTATTGCTACAGAGATATATGTATGTGAATCCAGACGTATAAAGAGTACCGCTGTATGTTAAGACGTACTCTTGACTAGTTATTCGTCATCACTACATGCGACATTCCGATTGAGATATCATGCGGCTTAATCTGCGGTATTGCAGGATCCATGTATGCATCCACTTCCGTTTTAATAACCTCGACAGGAAACCTTATCAGATTTAGAACGATACATGTATCAACATTCCACTCGAACTTCACCAATTGTCCGGCACGCACTCTTACAAATAGTACCAAGGAGGCAGAAAACCAGCCATTTATATCCATATATCTATATATCTATATGTATGTAACAGCTTTACTCCAAATTTTTGAACTGGATATAAAACTTCTAATATGGACAGAAGTTTACTTCACATGACAAGAACATAAATCATACACATAAAAAGTCTTCATGTATGTAGAACTGCTTAACCTAAATACTCTGTCGGAGACAAAACATAACGTTACCCTATATTATAAGCACGCCTTATAGTCAAATGAAGGCGCTTTGGACTTAGCTACCACAATGTATGATCACACGCGTATCTTTACTCGCACTGACACACGACCCGTGCCAGAGCAACACTTAATTCCGTACATGATTCACGTTTATAGAGGTTCAGACAATGCACCTGACTTAGTTCTCTCCGCAATTAGGTACTTCTTGTTAATTACTATTTCGATCGATATATGGCCGACATGCCGCTGTTAATGTAGTGTGTGGAGTTGAAGCCGCACATAGCTGTTAAATGGACCCTACATATTCATTGGCAACAAAACTAAAGCATAGTAGACGTTTTTTTCATAATCATTATGTCGTTCCTCTCTTAACAGGTATCGGTGTAACGTCGCAGAGAATTCCAGAAGCGTAGATGACCTTGTTTTAATCTAACGAATACGATGACAGGCAAATGCTAATGACAATACTGATATATCTAGGATCGGCCATTACTAACAACAGAGAAATAGTTGTACAACGCAGTAAAACAGGTCGCCAGTACTCCCTGATCCCACCCCCAAAACAAATAACACCGTGTTTTACCGGCGCGACAAAAGTCAGTCAATTATTTGTCCACCAGGTATCTAATAGAGCCGTTGAGTAACAAACCTAAAATAATCCAACATGGGAAAATGGCACTGAACGCAATCGCTTGGACAACGCTATAGTTATTCCTGACAAGAAAGTACCGGTGATCCAAAGAGCAGGCATGAAAACAAGGCCTGTTTACCTTACCTGTATTGGCTAATTACCATGTCGCCGCTTTCTATACGTGGAGTATCCACCTCCACTGCTATTGCATGTTTTCCCCGTGTTAGATCATATGTCCCTCTGACGTGCTGTTGGAGGACAGCTGTAATGAGCTGTACTGCAGAAGTCATGCATGAGTCCGCTCAGAGGCATGCGCCTAGCCCACTATTATTAGATTGTCCTATCGACGGCTGTATGGCCTTCAGCAGTGGAACCTATAGAGGTATATAGAGACACTGGATCTCCCCGCCCTTTCGCTCTATGTTTGCAACTCCACATCTCTCTCACCTAGGGCTGGCGGGCTGGCTAACCACTCCCTCTGTAGGTGCACACTCCCAGAACAAACTGTAAACCCTGACTTGTAACAAGAGCCGAATGACTTGACAGAAGAAAACAGCGGTGATCCAAATAGAGAGGTAAGCACAAAAATAGTGGACCACAGGTACAGCGTGAAAGGAGTTGGGTGCTTAGGCCGGCTGGGTGTGTGGGCTACTGTAAGTTACAGTGCGCCAAGACTCTTAGCGTGCTCCGCGGCGGGCCACATGGCGCCCTCTACAGCCTCATGCCAGGTTAGAAGGAAACTCAATACTGACGGTTGTACATCGCTCCGTTGGACCGGAAAACGCCCTTACAAATCAAATCCCCACCGCTTCCCCCATCCCCATGTGAACTCAGTCTCCTTCTCAGGTTTAAGGACAAGCAATCATCATGGCTCCCCTCCCCCCTACACCTCACTGCACACTGTTTGGGCATGCACATCGCACCCCGTGCCCCACGAGCATATGGCAAATCATTTTATGTTTCAAGCGCATGCAGTATTTCTTGATATCTTAAAATAATTTAATAAATAACTTCAGCTCTCACAAATTCATTTTACACAACCAACAGATTATTCGATCATATGAACGGAGAAAGCAATTTTGTGTTTGTCATTAATCCTTTAATCCTCGTGTGTCCTGTACAGAGATTAAAACACTTTAGCACCTTTAAACACTAGACCACGGCCGGCCCTGTCACATGGATGGCGTCTTGCTATAGACAGAGTGTTACAGAATAGCCTTAGAACGCAATAAATTGCTGAAGAATAAAAAAAATTTAAAAATGAAAATTTAATAATAACAGCATAATTTAAAGACAAAAATCCATATTAGTCTTCATTTTCCAATCATGTTATTTCAAGAACATGAAACAAAAGCTTTACGAAATTGGAAAAGAAAACCTCAGCCAATAGACATTGTACACGTAAATACTTTTTATTTTGTTGATGATTTACGCCGTACTCAAGAATATTTCACTTATACGGCAACAACCAGTATTATGGTGTGAGGAAACCGTGCAAGGTGTGGGTGAAACTGTAACACTAAAAGAGGTTTACAGACAATATCCTAACCAGCAAATGTCTCCACACACAGCCCAGTCGTAACGCCGCGGTATGATAACCGGTAGGTGTAACAGGCATCACCATTTTAGTTTGTCATGATGAGTCATCTGACACATATTGTTTGCCAGTTTCCAAATGAAAAAATACAGCCAAATGATGGTCTTTTTCTCCTTCAATTCAGTTCTTCCGCCATGTAATGATATAAAACAGGGAGTTATTGTCGATTGCCGTACAGCCTCATCATGTATTGGAGCTGTATTTAAGCTCCCTGAGTTCAAATACATGTATATAGACTGTTGACTATCATATGTCATTTAAAAGGGACGATGTGTAAGCATGGGTATTGTACACAAGATGGTATCCATTCTGGGGTATTGTTTGCTTGTTTAACGTTGCTACATATCAGCATTGTTTCGACCATGCCACAGCGATGTCTCCGGGCAGTAGGCCTGACTCAACACCGAGTCGACAAATGCATAGTGCTGCCTTACTAGAATGCCATGCTGAAGACAGCACTGGCTTGTTAGACATACCTGGCGTGTCTGAATAGATTCTCAGTAAATTTTCGGGTATGTAAGATCTTTCATAGAACTGTAACAAAGATGATATAGCACTGAAGAATATTGCCCCCTCTGTTGGATAGGACGTGGAGTTCTGAATGCATCAAAGTGGGCCATAACGAACATAATCAGCACTTCCGAGTTTAGAAGAAAATTCAAAGAAGATCTGATCCCTGCTCTTCTTTGATAGATCTCCGAATGGACAGATATCGTGTACTTGATTCTCACATGTACGGAGGGATAGCAACTCTAGCATCGGCGTCGAAAGTTTCAGAAAATTGAGTGGAGGGAGAGGGGCAAAATTGGTCTACGACTATCACAGCAAATTGGGCTTTTTTAGTCAAAATACAAAGTATATATGGTTTAGAGCCCAGAACGTTTTGTTCATCGCGATTAAAAGATCTGAGGCCTAGAATACGCAGATCTGATATATAGGACCTCCACAGGGATTTCCGAAGTTTTGTATCGTACACAAGTTAGGCTGGGCACCACGTCAAAGCCAAAAATATCAGTTTAATTTGAATAATCGAGTACGCCAGCCAAACCAGTACTAAAATACACTCCAAGATATGGTAATTACGGATCGATATTTCTTCACTGCCTGTGCTGTACTTTATCCACTTAAGATAGGCCTCATAATTTGCAAAAATTATGAGTGTAATTAGTACATCAACTAAAGCAACGCTAATATTGTCTCTTGAGTAGTCTGATTAAGGTTTGCCTTTTCTTAAGTGTTAGCTCGTGTACTAAGACTGCTTAAGAGAGGATCAGTAGTCCGTATGCCTGATAGACTGAAGTTTAATTAGCATGGTTAAAAACCATAATGGTGCCCAAATATTCTCTGTGGCTTTGTCCATTATGATCAACATTTCTTAAATGACAATTCATGTGCTTTTTCCTTTTAAAAAGGCCCATAATTGTTGCTAATTGTCAACTTAGCTAGCCTAATCGAGTACATCAAACAAACCAATGCTAAAATTTTGTTTCCTGTGTATAGTCTGATTAAAGTTTGGCCATTCTTACCTTGAACTCCTTTACCAAGGCTGCTTAAGAAACGGTCAATTAACCCAGCCTCCTACAGACTTGAATTCGGTTTCATTATCACTGTTGAAACATGAATCAAACTAGTTCTATAATCGCTTCAAGATATTTGATAATTAAGTGTAAGTATTTCTTAAATGTCGATTATGTTCGCTGGGACAGCCTTAATGGCTTAGTTTAAGAAAGGGGAAATCATCCGTATCTGTGTAAGCCTTCATGAAATACCAAGCCGTAATTACCATACGTAGGCGCGTGTTTTAGTACGGGTTGGGTTGTTGTATTCGATTGTGCTAATTAAACTGACATTTTTGTTTTTTAGGCGATGTCCAGCCTAATTAGAGCGTAGGATACAAAACTTAAAAAAAGCCCTTTGAAGGTAAGATCTACATATTCTAGGCCTCAAACCTTTTGTGCTCCCGATGATGAACAAATTCGTCTGGGTTATTAAGCTAATATATATACATGTAACACTGCACCGTATTCATGAAGGATTTAGTCTAAACTTAGCGAAACGCGGTGGAATGTGGTGTGGTTCAAGCAGAGGAAAGACTATTCCTGTACAGCACAGGCGAAGGTTCAGGGGCCGCATAGTGAACAAAGTATAGGATTCTTGGGATTTGATTCGGTACGAAACAAGGTTCAGCGATATCGGGCTACACACCGAACACCACCACGGCGGTGTTAAACCCTTAAGCCTAATTGGATAGCGGCCTATCTGACTAAGATTGTTCTCAACAAAGTCTGGGGTATATGTAGGCCTCCTCTTGTTGTAACAACAACAAGAAGAACAAAAACAAAACAAAACGAAAGAAGAATAAGAACCTGATCGGTTTAAAAGGGGTGTGATTATTGCGTAGTGCAATTGCAGGATCGTAAAGTATACGATGACCTTAAAACGGAAGTTTTGTTTAAAATTCTCTTTCCTTTTGTTATATCTTGGATTCGGATGCTTAAGTGAATTGTACATATGGGAATGTTTGAGGTGACTTCAAACACTGGGTTTTCATAAACTATTGCATCTAGAAACAAGCACTCTAGAAGCATCAAATTGTGAAAGCAGACACGCCTCTTTGAGCTGATAGAATAACTGGGTCAAATTTATACCAGAACAAAAAAGACATATTTTTTTCCAAATTGGGGGAAACGGATCAAAACTTGTTTTCACCAAGAAAAGTTACTGACTATTGGGTACACTGTCAAAGTTCAGTATAGGACCACAATGTCGGAAATGGATGAAACAGCTCAAAAATTCGTCGGTGTCATGTAGGTATCGGGCAACTTAAAAGAATCAAGCAATGACAAATTATGTCAATTTATTTTCACAAATCCGCCACTTGGAATAATAAACCATTACGAAAGTGTGTGGCTTAATATGGAGAGACTGTTGTTTGGCAGCTATCAGAATTATTCAGCCTGTTGAGACTAAAGATGACCCTTTGGGAACCATTGGTGGGTAAGGCTATATGAACTAAAGTAACAAAAAATAATAATACATGTAGTAAGACATACGAAGATAATAATATGAAATTCCAGGAGTATTTAATGACCAAATCTTAATTATATAGTGAGACTTTATCTTGCATTTACTTTTAAAAGTATCCTATCTTTAAATCATGATAAATATTCATATTTCACAATGTCCCATGAGCCTCTCATCAGTGTGAATGCTGTGACCTCACGTCCAGATCTGGCCGACGTAGGCCTACTTCTTCTCCACTCAGAAGCAATGAAGTTTGCCTGCAATCTCCGGATGGCTATGGGTTTCCTCTGAACTATGTCCGGTTTCTTTCCACAATTATTTAATGCTTGCTCTCGTCTGTGAGTTAAATATTCCTGAGTGCGCTCTATAATATTTGTCAAACAATAAATATTCTTTTTAAAGATATTTTCCTATTAAATTGTAATACCTTTAATTTAATCCAACGGTTTTTATTTTAAATATTCACTTTCTACTTCATCTTACCCAAGAAAACAACACTTTTTTATTTGATCTTCTCAGTTTCATATCAACTTTTTGCCCTATTCATGCCCTGCGTTCAGCGGGAGCAGATCTCTCTCCTGGAGGCACCTGATAACTTCCTCAGTCACAGTCTTGACTAATGGGCAACTGCAAGCCGAGGGGGCAACCTCTGGGACCGTTCACTGTGTCTTTCGCTTCAAGCGGCCCACTTCTGCCGCGACACTCGAAGACGCCCGACGTTTAGCAGGCATTCCGAAAAACTAAAAGAGGGTAATCTGAAATCAAACAATAGACAACAGGTGAAATGAGAAAATGTGTTTTAATCAATACCTAAAGAATGATGTAGCAGAGCACCCCGGCACCAGACTGTCAAAAACAAAGTATTTGAAGTCATAAAAATTGTAATAATAATAAACTTATAAGGCCACATGGACAAACATCTGTATTAGTGGAAGGTATTCAAACTGTTTGTAGAAATGATACGGCCTGAGTGTATGTGAATATCAAACCCCCAGCAGAGCACCCAGGATACATGAACATCACCAACGTAAAGCGAGATTATGAATGATTGAAAAAAGGTAAACGCATTTATCTCCATGGCTGATATCGGACACCACATTACAGTGGGCACACAAACCCATGACAGAAGATAATAAAATATACAGTGGGCACACGAGAGAAATCTGTCTAACAATACATAGGTGCACAACTCGCAGCAGAAACTGGAACAAGGCCAATATAGTACAACGTCTGGAGTACACAAAAGACACCCTTCTGCAGAGGTACGAAAACCCACAACATGTCAGACCCCATTAATGAGATACCGAAAAAGAAAAACAAACCGCACAGCGGTTAGAAGGTAATTAGCGTGAACACCTATTGCATGGTGACAGCAAAGCCTGTGACACAGGAAAACTCACAAGGTGTCACAAAACTGTATTTCAGAGAAAGTTTAGAAGCAACTTCTGCTTAACAAGCTCAAGGTGACGGCAGAACTCAACGTACTTAATCTCACGTGTAAAGTTATACAATAACACATATGTAGTTAACGTATCGTGAGATATAAATCCATTTCTATTACGATTGTTACGGAGAGATAAAAGAGCAGGTAGTGAAGCAAAAACACAAAATTAGTTCTATACAGGATTACACCGGGCAGTTTACATTACCTGGATTAATCTAAATGAAATCTTTCCTCTTAATGTGACCTAGAGCTGTAATGATGCTCTTAGCATATTTTGCCATCCCTTGCTGGTTGAGATGCATTCCATCACCTGACACTACATTGGCACTGGGGTTCCAAAGTCCACTAGGAGGCCAAAATGCAGTTATATTATTGTTAGCGACCAGCTGTTTGAATACCTCGTTCACCACAACTACTTTGGAATTGTAATTAGGTGGCACATGTTGGGAATAACGAGGAAGTAATTTTCAGTAATAAGGAACTTAATGTCATAAGTAGTTTGTACATATTTTGCAAAAATTTTTCGGCGTTACAGCCCACCTGAGACGGGTCGTTTCCACCAATTTGGAGGAAAACCGCATCTACCTCATACGGGTAGTTAACAGACAAACTTTGTAACCCTCGGGGTCCAGGTCTAACAGTACCTCCGGAAACTCTGTGACAGTAAACCTGAATTTTAGTTCCATCCAGGCCTAAATTAAAAAAACTCCAAATATGAATCCATGAAAGCGTCTAAACGCCTTATAAAAGAACGGCCCAGAATGAAAACCCGGGAAATCATTGTTACTGGTAGTAGGAACATAACGAAGTGAATGAAACACAAGCTTGTGCCTGTATTAATTAATAACACTGTATGTATACAAACCATAAGTCGTCAAGGGAGGTGACTGGCCTCTCCTCTAGATACCTTCCGTCCTGCCTCTTCAGATCAAGAACGGTATAAAACTATTGTCTTTTAAACCAAGATTATTGAAACGTTAGTATATGTAAGGAACCCAGCCAGTAGCATGTAGACGTACATGTACACAAAGGCCATGATATAGCGCAAGTGATCAGTGACAACCCTCGTGGTGAACCAGAATGCGTGCGTTACTATAGCTACACGAGGAGTAATAGTGAAGCATGAGTGCTTCGTTACTACGTTACATGCCTCATAACATGACCCAGACTATGGGACGAGGTTACTGCGTACGAAGGGGTTAAAGTGCATGTATTGCAGGGCAGAGCACCCCATTTACGACAAAAACTAGTTGTCGCCATTACAAAAAGCACATTACAATAATTTGATATTGTAATTTGGTTTTCTAATTTTGACCATTTCAGTTTTATATCAACTTTCTGTCCTATTCATGCCCTGCGTTCATGCTACATTTTAAAACTATCGTCAAAATTGCTATGTTTATCCGAAAGAAAGAAAAAAAAAGTAGTAGAAATGTGCTTTACTATGGATAAATTTCTTGTCTCGCTTTTCTCCCAGGTAAATAAACTCTACACTTCCAAGTTTTCTTCCCACTGAAAGTCCTTACAAACTCCGTGTTTTGTCAACCTGATAATATTGTAAATGCTACACTACTGAATTACCAGCAGGAGAAAGGGGAGGACTATAAGCAGCGCCATCTGTGATGTCACTTCCACATAGCTTAACTTTGTTTAGCCATTGCACTTTTATTATCTGATTGATTTAGCCATTGCCTTTTATTACACTGATTGATTTTTACACTGCATGCTACCAAGGCTATTGAATAGAAGGTACTGGCCCAGTTTCTTGTTAGAGCCAAAGTGACACGTGTATGGGTGGTGTAACTGGGTAAGGGAAATTGGGCCATGTAAAATGTGACAACAACGATCAATCGGTCTAATAACGTTAACAATTTGTTTTGAAAGGTTCGTTCCAGGATTTGAATTTCCCCCCCCCCCAAAAAAAAAAGGAATGATATGCTCCTCGCAGAATTAAAATTTTCAAGGAGTTTCCTGGAGCTTTTATTTTTTTGTCCGGAAATGTCCTCAGAGTTCTTGAAAAGAAAAGTTTGAGCCAGCCCTAATATAGCGAGTAGATCGTGTTGCCTGCAACAAACATTCTTTTTAATGTTTACCTGACCGAATCACTGGAATCTCTGACATAGTGTATCATGGGGCAAATGAGTGCCTGCAAACGTGACTTACGGTTGTTACGTTGTGCTATACAATGGCAATGCCATCTAATTGTCCAAATAGAAGAAAACCTTTCAGGGATGCTGAAACAGATACACCAAAGTCGGAACTACTTCGGTAAATCGGTGACAATTTTGACCACCTCTAAACTGCCCTCATAGGACTCAGCTTCCAGACCCCCAAAACAGTAAACAGATGTGACAGAATACAGACGAATGGCTCCTTTTGTTGGATATAACACAATCTATAAATTGTTCAAGACAGTTTATTCCGAAATTTCACAAAGTTTTCTCGGAATGGACAGATATGATGTAGGTATTTGACTCCCCGATAAACGCCTGAACAGCAGTAGAACCACCAGAGTGTTAGAAGATTAGCACTCGTCGTACCGAACACAGGAATAATTGTCAACAAAGACCATTAAATCTGACATTTGTAGGGTGCTAGTTCGTACTAGCAAAAAAAAATCGGCTTATATTGTTCCCAAGAAGACAGTGTTAAGGCTTACTCTAAGGCTTAACGGGTTTATTCTATAATTCCCAGTGGCCTTTTAGGTCAAGTTTGCCTTGAAACTACATGGGAATATGTCTATAAAATATATAGGCAAACAGTTTAAAGTGGTAATGCTGTCTGACAGTAATCAGTGATGACCTTGTGTAAATGGGAAATGGGAGACTGATCGCTCGGAAATGATAAAGTGTAGGCCTAAGCTGTAAAACGTCAAGCCTGGTGACTCACATTATCAATATGATCCATAAGACCCACCATACAATTAAAACATTTGACTGCGTTTATTTTGGTTAATAAAAACAAATTAAAAATTCAGTGAAGGCATTTTTAGATACAGTTTTAATGGTCTTTTTACTGACAACTAGGTTCATTTTTACGAGGCTTTTTCCTGTAAATAATGTTCACAGATTTTGCCCTGGAGTTATGTATGGATGCTTGGGTTTTACGTCGTGCTCAACAATATTTCAGTCCTAAGATGACGATAAGTCCTTAAAATGTATATATACTTTGTCTTGTGGCAGGGTGAGTCCATGCCGCCAAAGTGCTGCCGCCACTGAAACATCATGTGGACATGACACCCCTCCCAATCACATTATACTGACACCAGGCCGACCAGTGCTGTTTGGCTGCTCTATCCACAGTGCTGAGCACCAATCGATGCAGCAACAAGTATCATTTTTGAAGGCTTTAATATGACTCGATCAGGTGTTGATCCCGGATCTACCGACTTCGAGATACCGAAGCTCTAACCACCAGGCCACAGGGGCGATCCCCGTGGAGGTAAATAAAGGCGGTGTGGAATTAAGAAAAAAGGCGGTGTGACGCCAGAATTCTTGTCGCTGGCAGTATGGTTCATAAAGCCCATCACAAAATTTTAATGCATTTAATTCCACTTCAAAGAACCAAAAATATGAGTAAAAGTGCCCCTACATATATAGTTTTCAAACAATCTATATAGCTGTGCTTAATTCAGTTTTGAGTTGTCTTTTCTTTGAACTGGCACAATCGTATGTAAGGTACAATACATAATCTTATACAGTATTTGCGGCTTTGAACCACTGAATAGTTTTCAGATTTATTTTATTTCACATCTTCTAAATTATCTTACCGATCAGTCGCTTAAGCCTTTCATGTAACTCAGTGTGGCTACATAACAGATTTAAGTGGAAATATTATATGTGTGATTGAATAAAGACAATAGACTTCACTGACCTGCAATCTGAACACTTCACTAATCTTCACATAGTCGCAGGTTATAACACTGCAAACTTTCAATGACTGTAAAAACTAAGTCTGTGGATGCAAGTTTAAAATTTTCAAATGTCTAATCCAGCGATTACAATGACTGTTGAAAGTCTCGGCCGCGTTGGACAGGTTGATAAAACATTTGGTTGTTTATTATAGTGGCCGCTAGCTGCGTTGAACAGGTGCCCGCATGCCACAGGTGTTTTAAAATGGGAAATGATTTGGCCACGGCAAAGAGTGACCGCTTAGGGCAGGTAAACGTTGATTACAGGTGGCGGTAGACAGGTACAGGTTGTTGTATATATTGAAAAGGGTCAAAGATACATGCAATGGGGACAATGCCAGCGTGCCAGCCACAGAAAACACAGACAGACCCTATAATCGATGTGCGTGTTCCACATCAGTCATGTGGAATTTAGACAAAGCTTCGTCCTTTAACAGCTGTTATATCCGATTATATTGTTCAGTATTAAACTCAATATCAAACAGGTCCACTATGACTGTGAAGACCGCTTCGATTTTTACATTGCACAGATGTCACTTCAAATCAGAGTATAACTATGTTTTGTAATTGAACGGTCCTACACAGTATGGGCGGCACAATTAAAATTGCAAAATAACATGGAACTCTCCAGAACAGTCACATAGTAGAAATATAGAAGGCTTAAATCCTCGAGCGTTTAGCCGCCGATGTGCATTCCAGTGCTCAGCAATCAGTTCATGTTATCTTAATCTGTCAGTAGCCACTCAATATAGATCCCTGCATGAAAATGTTCACAATTTTATACCAGTCTTATTCTGATAGCCTCTTTTTTATTAATTTTGGTTGTGTCTTTTTCTAAGAAAACATATTACATGTATCCGAAATATGGCCTTGCAGAGGTTTTAAAAATCTATAAATTTGTATAGCAGCAAATGTGGTTACTTACTTCGATCAACATATATTTGCACAAGAATAGACAGCTGACTGGGTTACTTCATAGACTCAGACTTGTGCACGTGTCTGCCTACAGGCTTATGGCAATTTCACGTCACGGACTTAACTTCAACAGCCTTGGTATAGGTGAAAAATTCTTGCGTATCTCGTAAAACAACTATCAGATTAACTCACTTGTGTTACAACTGATACCGGAGATGACACCCACCCAAGTGAAAGGATACTGACACCAGACATGACACGTCAACTGGTTGCAGTGTACATACACCAAACGTTACGCGCCACCTTATTCGAGCGTTATATATACACTGACACGTAGTAGACGACCACTGGACATGACGTTCCACTCAGCCACAGTTCGCATTGCACTAAACCAGGTCGAACTGTATTTCACTAATCAACTTGATAAGAATAAATTGTCCAACGTATTATTTGTCTTGCCTCCTTGAATTGCGTTGTGTCCTTCCAGCGATATTTGTATTGGTTTTACCGAAGGGACTACTGGTTTGCTCAGCGTTGTCTTGAGTATATACTCATGCAGCTGTATACACAAAGTATAAACAAGTATATACACATGCGTAAGGATTAGTGGGGATTTTCTCGCCTGTAAGATTAATGTTAGCTTTATTGAACGAATATTCAATTACATGCATCGGTTAATGTAGGTGAGTTGAAAAGCGACACTGGACAGAAAATTTGTAGATTCCCACGCTCTCATTGGGTGAAAATGCCTGATCGTCTAAGCGGGGCCGTTTTCGACGTATCACTTTGAGGCCACTTATCTTTCAATGAAATGGTGTGCATATTTGTGAGTTAGTGGGAAAGTTCATCAGTAACCTGCCACAGATCGGTGGTTCACCCATAAAACAGCAACAAAATAAAAATCATTGCACAAATGTTTCTCATATTTTGCGATATTTTAATGTCATAAAAAATGCCATGAAACCAAGGCCTTATCACTTGCAAATTTTAGCGGTATGGTCTCACCCTTCAGCGGTACCATCTCATCCTCTAAAAGTACAATGTCACCATTTAACCGTATTATGTCATCCTTCAGATTTACCATCTCATCTTTTAGCGGTGCCGCTTCATTCTTTAACATATTACAACATACATGCATGAAGCGCAGAACACTACCTAGCTAAGGTAACGTTATAGAGGTAGTTTTATATCAGATCATGGACGTACATACATGTCAAAGGTCAGGCTCTGCAAGTCCTGTCTCAACATCTTATACAATCTTCGTTGCGTTGAAAAAAAAGAGTATCGTGCTTTCTGAGTGGTGTCAGAATAAATTCTGTCACCGCTTCCATAAACATGTTAACCTCTCACCAATGCGGGTGATGTGAGTTCAAGTCCGGCTCATGCTGCCTTCCTCTCCAGCCGTACGTGTACATTTGGGAAGGTCTGCCAGCCACCTGCGGATGGCCATGGATTTCCCTTAGACTGCCCAGTTTTCTCCCACTATATAATGCTGGCCGCCACCATATAAGTGCAATATTTTTAAGTACGGAGTAAATAAGAATCAAATAAATAAATAAATATTTTTCCAACGAACCAAAAGCGGTGTATTGTAACGGTATTTTGCTTTGCCAGTAACGTACTACTGTGTTACAGAAACACATTCTGTTCCAGCATTACTCATACATACATACAGACACCCATACATACACACATACATACATAAACTGGTTTACATGGCGACTCCATTCCATGGAATGATTTGCGCCAAGGCAATGAGATGTGTTTCAGGGATTCAGACTGTTCTAATCAACAAATGGTAAGCCCATAGAGAACTATTGCCGCAATGCTGTGGATCCTACATGAATAAATTCCTCATAGCATTAAAATGTAAACTTGCATTTTTCTGTGGACAAAGTACGGCTCGCAGAATTGGGTTAACGATTCCAGCGTCCACAAATTCAGAAACAATGTTCGTCTTCGCAAAGCGTATCGGGGACACACGAGTAAAACATGATACTCGGACAGCATAGTATTATGACAAATTTAATAGATCAGCTTGCGTGTGTGCAGAGGACTGAAATATGCATGGGGCTGATTGTATGATTGGCCTTACAGCTGGCTGATTGGTAGATATAATGGACTATTGACTGGAAAGCTGATCGGTGCCCATTTTGGTCAGCCGGTCGGGCTAGTGTTGTAAAGACGAACTCACACTTGATAGCCCCGCACACCACAGGTCCTATTCTGTCAATAGCCCATCTCTCATAATGCTATTTACCTTGTGCGTATTCACTGGAGTCGCCTCGCAGCAGTGTTCCACTTGAATATGCGCTGCGGAGCTGTTGTTACGTTGCCATGGAGATATTGATTGGTAATACAAATAAATTCATTGTCTTGGTATTATTTGTTATTCTGCACACTGTGAATTACGTTATTAGGCTAAGTGATATATGGTAGCGCCTTAATTCCTGTCAGTTGTGGAAGTGATTTGACCTTATACCGTGCACGTCTTGTGTCATAGAATGCAGCCATATTATTGATATTTGGCTGTTTGTTTGTCGGCCATACACCCGTACTTCCTGCTATGATAGGGCAGTGCTGATGACACATCCAGGTCTAAAATGCGGCCTCACGGAAGCTCCTTGTTGAAGAGACCGAAGCTGACACCGCTTACATACTCCTCACATGCGCCGCTCTCTAAACTCCGCCTTACATCTCTGCCACCACTAGACAAGTTTGACCTTCCGATACTGTCCGGCACATACAGACTTGCAATCACATTTTCGCGAGAACTCCCATAGCCCAGTCTAAGATCAGCTTGAGGAAGGAAATAGGATTATTTCTATTTTAGAATGGAAGGCTTGTTAAGACTTAGACCTTACCATGGACTGGCGTCCTCGCGAGGGACCTATAATTAGAAACTCATTGATAAAATTATTTAAGATGATTCTTAGAATCATTTCGTGCATACCTGTACGTAAAGAGAATCTTGTACATCAAGTATTAACAAAAACAAAGGTTGAGTCAGAGTTTTTGTTTTTCCTGAAGGCATTTCCTGCTCATCGCCGTGACCCGTACCTCCCCGGTGTTGTCCAAAAACTCTACAAAAAGATTCCTTGCAAGTATAGATGGGAAATCATACCCCAGGCAGATTAACAACAGTTACAGATCTTCTGCCAAATGACGACGGCTTCCTCGGTGCGTGACTGAAGATGTTATATAGGCTTAACAGGTCTTGCCGAAGAAATAGACAAGCTAAAACAATATTCGTTTCCGGAACTATGAACATGAGCTTATACTGAGTTGTGCGCGGTCTCTTGTCCGTGGGAGGACTCGGAAGGCCAAGACTGTTTGGAAGTATAGCCAGCACTATATACCTGAGGACTATTTAATTATTTATTTATTTGATTAGTGTTTTACGCCGTACTCAAGAATATTTCACTTATACGACGGCGGACAGCATTGTTGTGGGAGGAAACCAGGCACAGCCCGAAGGAAACCCACGACCATCCGCAGGTTGCTGGCAGACCTTCCCACATCCGAGCGGAGAGTAAGCCAGCGTGACCTGAGCTTGAACTCACAGCGACCGCATTGGTGGGAGGCTTCAGTCATCGTGCTGCGTTAGCTAGCTAATCGACTGAGCCTGGGGACTATATAGAGGTCATATTTACGCTAGCATATTTGTGTCATGATATATATACTAGTTATACAGCGGCGTATAAAACAGTTTATTTTCAAAGTTTGTCAATCCGTTTCACAGAGAAAATATTATTTGAAAAGGAAGATGATTATCTAAAGAGGAACAAAAAGATATGTTAAAAAGGAAACGATTCGACTGAAATATTTCAACCTATAATGAAATATTTTCACCGCGGTGGAAAAAATCCTTTTCCATGTAAAAATATCATCGTGGTCTTGAGTATGACAGAATCTAAAGGTTTCTGTTCTTCCTCGAGTTCGAAAATTCCAAATACAGGAAAACACAGCCTCGGTGGACCGGTGTGCCTCGAGGTCGGGTCATACCAAAGATTTCAAAGGGTATTTTTTTGCATCCTGGCTTGGCCCTCGGCATTGATAGGTTAGAGCAAGGAAACAGAACTAATCGGCCAGGTGTCAGTATAATGTGGCTCGGTGTGGTGTAGCACTTTGGTGGCATGGAATCACCCTGCTACAAGGAGACTTTCCAAGGTCTTCTCGTCGTCATATGACTGAAAAATTGTTGAGTACGACGCAAAACCGAAGCATACACTCATACATTCATACACTCATACATTCCAAATACAGTTAGAATGATAGGCTCAATTTCTTCAATTGACGTGCAGGAAACACGTGGACATTGCAGTTGTCTGTCCGGTTACTGTAGGCCTGTAGGTGGTGCATGCTATAGACGCAGGCGTCGCTTTCTACGACTACTACCATAGTCTGGTTTTGAAGGGTTCAAGCCATTCAGGGTTGAATTCTAACTTGTTGTCTGCATTCAGCTCTCTGTAAAATCACACCTAGCCACTACCGACATTTCATTTAGTTTGTGATACGTATATACAACACAACAATCTCTGCACAATGGCCCGATGGACGTCCGTATTATTGCAAGGAAAATGCAGTTAGAAAACTTTTTTTCTAATTCGTAATGTTAAACTGCATTAGCTTGTTTTTCGGGGCGAAGATTTCATTGCCTCGGGTGACATCATAATATTTAAAAAAACAGTGACATATTGGATGATGAGCGAAGCCCAGCTTGTTGTCGGAGAGGGAAGACAATAACGTAAAGTGCCATGGACTTTCCTACAAACTCAGTTTCTTACGCTGCCATGTTTGAAATTGTTTTCAGGTTTTAGTGTAGTACTATAGTATAGTAGAAATACAATATGCTGCCATTGTGAAAAAAATTACTATGCGCGCCCATTGCCCAGCATGCCAATGTTTTTTACTAACCATGACGTCATCCGAGGCAATGAGTTCTAAATGTTGAAAACAAACTTACGGATTTTAACATTCTGAATTAAAAAGAAATGGTATTTTAACTGCATTTCTCTGGGAAAATATGGACGTCCAACACAGCAATACAAAGAGCTTGAGGTGTTGCGTGTCACTGCATGACTAAAGGCAATTTTTGTATCGAGTAAGACTGATTTTACACGCTGAATACAGGCGACAAGTTAAAAGAAACAGACCATAGTTGTAGGACCCCTTACATTTGATGGGAATTCGTCCCACTGTGATGCAGTAGTGATGTTTTTTTCAAGCTGAAAAAAGAGAAAAAACTATTTGAATCTTATACATCTTATACTTTTTTCGTACTTTTTTTTCATCAGAAGAAAAAAAGTAGGGTCAAAAACAGGTTTTACCACTACACGGCGTTTTGCCTCGGAAATTCTCATCATAATAAAAATATGATTACGTGAACCCAAACTATTTGTGTTACATGTACTTGATATCTCGTTGCAGAGTTTTAAGCTATTCCAGATTATCATGTTGGCTCAGGCAAGCATATTTTTGCAAATAGGAAAAAAAAACAGTTCAAAAACAGGTCATGGGAACTGTATGCGTTCGCCATTATAATTCATCTTTTGTAACTCGATGTTCATGGTGGCCCAGATAAGTTAATATATAATATAAATAAATAAATATAATAAGTATATATACACTGGGATGTACATGATCTTGCGTAAATACGTACGTCATGTAGCACTTTGTCAGTCCTATTCGACGTATCATGTGTTAGGAGCCATGTACAGAACCCCACTGGAAATTTTTTGCATATATACAGTGTACTTCCGTATGCTGCAAGCATTACCCAATCTAACTACCTATATGTATATATGCCGCAGTATATTTATCGAACATCAACATCTTCAGTTGCTTTTGTACAACATCCAAGACGTTCCATGCGTCTTCACGGAACAAATGTGTTCCATTGCATTGACAATGACTCTAGAAATACACTAACCGAGCGTGCAGTAAATGCACTGTACTTGTGACTTACTTCTTTAAGGTGAGACTTGCAAAACGTGCTGCGCGTAATTCTGAATATATGTCGATGTGCTAAAAACGGTTATTATCTTGAAAACAGAAAACAGCAAGTGTCAGTTACAAACGTATGTAAATTGAAGGCTACATAGAATTGTGCATTGATGTATTATAAGCAAGCCCGCAACGTGTACGTACAGGAGAGCCGATCTTTTATTTAAAAGCCAAGTATGTGATGTCTGTGATGAATTGTGGGTAAGCCTATTCTGGTAACATTCACGCGGTCTGCAGCTCTATCGTATAGTCAATAAAACAAAATGGCACCGAGTACAACATGGCTATGGGCTACTCTTACACTGTGTGTATTAGTAGCCCTTTATGTAAATACATGCAGCAGATAGTCGAGATCCTTGATTGATGATCAGTACGTAATGAATCGCAGTCTAGGCATAGGACATGTTCATTGTTTATCCCAACAATTGACAGGTGTTATGAGAAGGGTTCAGGTTGTCATCCAGATACACGGCGGATACACCCAATATTGAGGTGAAATACTTTACGACATACCAAATGAGGTTTTAATTGAGTAATTTCAGCCACTGTTTCAGCACTGCTCACTCAAGAGCCGTACTTGTTAAGCCATTGTTTTACATCAAAACCAATGATGATAGAAATGCATGTACGTGTGTTATCATTAAAACACATGGATTCCAATCATTTTGTCGTTTTTCATTAGCCAAAGGGTCACACGGTTCACAACCAATCACATTCTACACTCGTCTGATTCAGAAGAACATTAATCACCTGTGTACAAAATCGACATAGTGAAAACCAGGAGAGTGGTTACTTAAGTCCTTTGTATATATAAACCAACGCACTAGAAGTGAGTTCAGCTCGCAAAGCAATATAGAGTTTTATTTCTCCTGCGACTTTATGTGAGTTGTGCCACAAACTTATTTTTTTCTGTTCTATTAAACACCTACTTCCGTAAAAGTCACATAAATTCTCGAAAGACGACAGCCGGATTACCTTTATACCTTTACCCTAAAGTCTGCTTCAATGAAATATTCTTTTCAAAGGGAGGTAACTCTTTAAGTATTAATATGTTAGCCTTGGAAACCATGATCGCTCGTACAAAAATCTAGAGCATTAATTAAAAACTGCCTTATCTAGTTATGTTAGCACACTGTTAAAGCTAGTTACAGAACTATAACTCCCCATTTTTACATTGGTGAAGAGCTACAGTTCGAAAGGTAACGAAATTGGGCGGGTAACATAGCTGTTTAGACATGGACTCTTAGCTAAACATTACTGAAAGAAACTAAGAAACTACCCTTCAGTAACAGTGTCTGTTTTCAATAAAGCTATGTCTTGCGCTGCCTTCCGCTGTAGAGTTATTCACCATAACTTCGGCTAATATTTTTTGTTAACGTGAGGTACCTACTCCTACGCCCCGTCCCCCCTACACTCTCCAACTGATGCTCGCCATTTTGTCATATTGTCTCGTTTTGGTTTGGGCTAGAGCCGCCGCCCTATGTCTGCAGCTTTCGCACTATAGCTCTCCGCCTGCGAGACCATAAAAAGTGAGAGGTACATTTCTGAATGTAAGCAAAACCTAAAGTGTTTGTGAAATATTTATGATATTTGTACTGTATGCAGACTTGGCATATACAGGGTGCAATGACGTTCGCCTGCGGCGTGTGGACAGCCTACTTACTACACAGCAGAGCAACTCATATGGGACATTGACAGAGGATGGGGCATTGGCGCAGGTGTCACACACTATCATTCACACCAAATACAGACGAATCAGATCATATGACCCATATGTGACCCAGATATACCCCAGGGTGAAATGTTCTGATGTGCCGCACATTTCTTGCATCTTTTATATGTTGCTTATGCCATGCGCGAACTGTAAATGATTTTTACACCATATTATGCCACGGCGTCTTACACCTTATTATGCCATGGCATTTTTACACCATAGTATGCTATGACATGTGGCTGTTTGGATTCTCTCTTAAAGTTCCATATGGCGGCAAAGGATACATTACTCCACACGTACAGCCTGCCATAAGCTACTTGCCACAAACTGCGCGACTCTTAACTTTGATTGACATGTTGACCTTTCTGGTGTTCTTGTGTTTAGACAAACACGTAGGACACTATCCCAGACGGCCATGGCTACCACCAACAGGGTGTAAACGTCAACTTACACTCAGAGGTTTGCACAGTATAGCAATATAACGATGGGGAGCCTATAAAACAGCCTCACATGTAAGTGAAGTATCTTGAATGTTGGTACAAATACAACACAACTAAGACAAAGTGAAAAGAAGAAATCCTTGCATGTACTTCTAAATACATGGCGTAAGAAAGAAATAAAGGTTTGATTTCTTGCGTGTAAAAGCCATGAGATGTATATGCATGTAATCCACTGTTTGAGTCCTCGCCCGCAAATTAAACCTGTATTTCTCAAGAATATACAAGAATTTTATCAAAATGTTACTAATTTTTGGAATTTTAAAATTAATTTTACTT
This sequence comes from Acanthopleura granulata, assembly GCA_016165875.1. Taxonomy (NCBI): domain Eukaryota; kingdom Metazoa; phylum Mollusca; class Polyplacophora; order Chitonida; family Chitonidae; genus Acanthopleura; species Acanthopleura granulata. The sequence continues at coordinate 39,989,394 of JABBOT010000002.1, read as the reverse complement.
CCAAACCTACCAACCCTTCGCCACTGCTAACAGAAGCATACGCTTGTGATTCTAATATAAGTACAATTAGGTTCGCCAAATATTCCATTAATGACAAATATCCGACCTGTACTTTCCTATCTAACAATACATGTTGACTACCCGCTATACGATCAACTTTGATCACTGCAAGTGAGTTGTTTACAATTTGATTGATACAGAGGACACTTGCATTACTGTGGTAAATGGTGTCTGTCTGTCATAGGCTGAAGAATACCCCAAAAGTAGTGTGTAAAAATATCGATATATATGATGATATTGATATTAATTGATGATATTAATGATATTTCTCAAATATCCAAGGATGAAAAGTCGTAACATTTATAAAACATCATTTTATATTTCTAAATTTACTATACCAATCTTTGTGTGATGACCGGATTGACTGCATGATGACTACATGTGACAAATAGCCGGTATCGTTCGTTTACCTACAATGCATGCTAATTGAATTTTATTGTTTATTACATCAATCCGGTACGATCGTCTGATAACTTACCTTATTTTTAATAACATAGAAAAAACTTGCTTCTATTCATCATACTTCTGTGTTTGACAGATGGCGGTTGATTTATACGTATGCCGACACGGTACCGACATGCAAATGAGCAACCTAGGCGTTTTCCCGCCATACAATATTATTCTGCCCATCACGCTGGGTATACACTGGTACTTTGTATGTACACCTTATGTACTATTGTTATAGACATAAATACAAATGTAAGCTGCATTGCAAAGGTACTCGAACGCAAACACCATGCATAAATAAAAAGCCGCCAACAAACAAAGGGAAATAACCGAACGCATGTATTTTGGCACCTCGGACGATTGGCGGAAGGCTTGCCAAGCTTCAGGCATACCGCCTGAGTACAAACAGTATTATGGGAAAGAAAACCAAGGCTTTTGCCCAGTGGATTAGGGGTTCCACACAGCAATGTAAGTTCTCATTATGGTTACTGAAAGATAGAAGGATATAGCAGGTAACTGGTACAGGTCACTGGGAAAGAAGTTAGACAAGTCTTTTCACAGATGGCCCCGAAGCAGTTACCATATAGTATACAGGCCTAGGTGAGGGGGTATGCTTTGTAAGTTTGCGTGCCCAGCGTATAACTGGTACTGGTATAGGTTCTGCATGCTTGTGTATACATAGGCTCATCGGTACTATTTGTGGAGCAGCTGAAGTGTAAGTCAAGCCCAATGCACTCTCTGCCCGCCTGGGGCAACACAGCAGAAGCTGGGCTGGGTGTAAGAAATGTATACAGGCTGTAATGTTTATAGAGTTAATACCTACCCCTTAAACGGGTGAGTAGAATTAATAGATCGGCGAAACACCAATATAACAGTACCCGTGTACTAAACACTGTAGCATTGTTGTACCAAAGATAAAGGTATATACAGGACATATATGTGTACTGGGATGACGTCTGATCCTCATTGTGGTGTGGCAATGTTGATATTTTGTGTGTGTGAGCAATCTGACCGGTATTTGACGTGGAGAGAGTTAATCCATATAGGCCTAGTTGCGTAATGCACACTGCCGTCTCATCTGTTAGACTTCGACTTTCTTCGATTGAGTGGAATATAAGTCAGGTGTAAATACCGCCTTGGAGCAGTTGAGGGTTCACTACATGTGGTTCACATTCCACGTATAATGACAGACACCTGTTGTTTGTCAACCTCGCGCTGACACATGAAATATTCACAGACATAAGTGTTCTTATACACAGTTATCGTTCCTGAGGGATTCATATTCACCTTTACATCAGTATTTGAGCGTTTTATTTAATGTAACGTGTAAAGACTTTTGGACCAGATGTTTGCGCGCGGTTAAAAGAATTGTGTAAGTACCCGTCAAATTTGCCTTTCACAAATCATCGCGGCCCTTTCACGAAGAGAGTGTAACGTTTCGTCAAAGTTAATTATCATGTATCTCTCTACTCTCTAAAACGACAGTGTACCACAGGTACATACACTGTAACAAAACTGAACATCTAGAGGTACATAGCCATGTGTACGACCAAAACAAATTTTTTCTCAAGTATACAATTTGTACACCTTTAGTACACAAAATTTGTAATGTTGTTGCAATTACAATGTTCACTTTTGTTGCAGGGTCGTTTTTCGCATGTGAGAGAAACATGTGTCGCCATGGCAATGACGCTTGACATAATCTATGACCCTGTTTGTAAACGGGCACCTGAGGTGTTCCCCGGGCCGGGCTGGTTTAACGCAAAATCGTTAGTTATCTCCCCTAGATTGTCGGTGACATCAGAACACAGGGTTAAATGTATAATCATAATGTATAATATGTTTAAGTGGCATTTAGAAGTTGGGATAGAAGTAAACTAGACAAGTCTTTCTTATGGGTATACAACTTCTTGGTGTATTAACACGACGTTTTGGATGTAGATACTAACATCGTTATCAAGTGTCAAGTCTCAAGGTTCCTCAGTAAAGCGTCGTCTATTTTAAATAACGTTGGCCCGATGGCTTGTCAGACCGGACGGAACTCATTGGTATTCTTGTCTGTACGCGTACACTCGTTCTTTGTAACATTACATTTCATGTACGTTTCAACTCTACTGTTGAAACAAAATATAAGAAACAATAACCTGAAAGTTTCTAGAAGAAACGACCTGCGGGTCACCAGCGTAACTGTCCTGATTTCTTTATGTGCTTTCTTAGTTCTTTCGTGGTTTGTGTTGAACATCGTCTTGGAGTGTTCGTGAAGTATGTTGCTAGTTCAGGATCATTGACTCAGAGCAACCATTATGGTTGACGGCTGTTATACGAGCGTCTGTTTCCACGCCTAGATTCCCTCGTAAGGAAAGCAGTCGTCCAGAATTCTTGCGTTTGAACAAATCGTTCCCATTTCAGTTTCAGAACGAAAACGAAATGACGATACTTCAATTGACCATGACCCATTAAAATGTTGCGAAATGTATAGTATTGTTGCCTTATCAGTTGGGAAACACGAGGATGTTGGAAATTACATGTAGTAGTACAACTGATGAAACTTCTCCACAGGCATTCCAAACTTGTCTCTGGTAAGTGATGAATGACTGTAATGCACACAGAAAATGAAATGCAAAGGTTGAAGACAATTTAGAGAATAAGCTGCTCGTAATAACTTGGGTAATGAATGTAGTGGAATGAGAAAATAGCGGGGTTAGAGATAACCTAAAAAGAATGATACTTGTAGCTAGCAACAATGGCATGCAAATCTGCAAACAATCTCCGAGCAAATATCACATTTGGCAACTTATGCAACTGCTCCCTCTAAAAACTACTGTGTGCGAGAGGTACACATTATTGTCGCAAAAATGCAAGTCCACATAGATTGTGTACCATCAGTAGACAATTTGAATTGAACATATTTTATTGCGTAATATAGAATGGGATTGGTAGACAGTATGTGTAACTTGTGTAATACATCCATAGACATGTGTATATCAGTGATACACAATTTGTTCACCACCGATACAGATGCATTGTGGAGGTGGAAATTTGCACGATCGTTTTACACAGTGAGGGCTCTTTAGTACCGGCTGATTACCCCTGACGACAAGCACTGTTATGTCGCAACCGTTTGTGCATATCTAGGGGAAGCAACTTGTACACTGGTTCAGCCGTCAGAAGTCAGTTATTTCCTGACCATTGAGACTGTAGGTTTAAACCAAGCTAAGTCCGTGTAGGCTGTAGCTTTAATTCAGAGGGTTTATCAAGGATCTAGCAAAATGCGTTGAAAAAAGCTCCCAAGCTTTCTTCATTATTCATTAAACTAAATGTCCACATCTTACAGAAACACAAATGGCCTTCGTTTAATATCTTGGGTTTAAATATTGCTCTTGCACGTGACAGCAATGCAGATGTTCGCAGGTTCCCACTAGCTGTCTCTGGTTTCCTCCCACTATAATGGTCTGTCCGCCGTCGTATGAGGAAAATATTCTTGAGTGCGGCATGAAACACAGATAAAATAAATAAATCAATAAATGGACATTGTTCAGTTCAAGTAGTAGCAATATCCTTTTACAAGAGAGCAGTGCATGTGTTTGTCTCTTTTTTTTCACAGCTGTGTCTTATTGAAGCTATAGCGTGTCTTGAATATTCACGGTGGGCAATATCAGTGATCAGCAATATGTAGTTCGTTATGTCTGAGGATGTCCTATCCTATTTTGGATGTCCTATCCACCATCCAAAAATAGGATGGAGCCTATATATCCTTCCATTTATTGAAGCAGCGACCCTACAACGTTTTACACGACCATCTTGTTTCCCCTTATAAGGAGGGCATGCGGGGTCAAATCCTGCGCTCAGTAATTTCAAATTTGAATAGCACAGTCCTGCAATACCACTGTCGTTGATGCCTCTCTGTCTAAAGCAAAAAAAACCTGTTTATTTACTTGGGGCCTATCATTGTAAAGAAATATGACTGATTGTATGTTTGTTGGCGGGGGAGTTCCTTCTACCAAAAACGTGATGAAGACTTATGGCCAGAATTAATTGTCACAGTACTGTCATACAGGCACCTGGAGTCGTCAGGAACTGGGTCAGAAATTTAGCCTGTTTCTGTGAGTTATAACAATTGGAAACCCCGCTACATATGTGCCAGACGCCGGAGGCCAATTGATCTATCGCTGGACTACAGTGTACCGTAATGGGACCGCGACTTGTACACAGTGATCGAGTTATCTCCCGATTGATATTTGAAGTGACAAGATGACCCAGTATTTACAATAACCGTAATTACTGGCTGATTCCCCCTGTCTAATCCATTTAAAATGAGGACATTCATCAGGCTGTCGTGGCATTTATGTGTAGGGTGGCATAAGAAATTGACGGGGGCATCTGGAATAGTCACGCCAAACGAGCCTGGCTTTGTTTTCGCTGATGAATTTTTAAAATCTCTTAATTCCTTTTTTAAACTTATTCATTAATCGACAATATTCATAACAAAGTTTAGGAAGCCTTTAGCTGCGCGAGGTGCCCATATGTTTTTCTCAAGTTGCGAAGAAATAGACCTATTCGGTAATTTAAAGGCGGGGGCTTGAGGTTCTTTCTGGATACCTCGTGCCTCACTTCACCTTTAAAAACACATTCGCAAACCGTCAACATTTTGGTCTTCATAGTCCTATTTTTACCTATTTTCAGTAAATTTGCCAAGGCCTGCATCAATATCCTTTGGAAATATTGCTTTACACGTCGACATATTTAACACATATTATGCTATGTATATCGAGATAAGATCAGGCTACCAACAATTCGATCGGGAGAGTACTGCTAATGACTCCACTGGGCTCGGTCAGTCACTGGAATTATAAATGGGCTGAGCAGATATACTGCTGGACGCTGGTCACCAGGGTTAAGTGGGCGTGGCCCCAGCTCTCATCGGTCAACGCTAAGCATTAGTTGTGCTACAGATTGACAGGGGAAGATTGGATTGAAACTAGGTGCCGTTTTAATGATATCCTATAAACATGCCATTGCAGCGGACCTGTTCGATTCTCATAGCATGCACCCTGATTTCAAGGGTATTAAATGGGCTGCAGTCAACTGTGGCTTGCCCTGGTTAGTGTACACTCTTTATCATACGGGTTGTCACAAGCTGGCGTTCCCTGGGCGAGTCGGTCAACACTTGTTGTTCTCCAGCCAGATAAGTGAGCTAGTCGCCCTAGGTACAGCTAAAGCAAAAATCAATAAATGGCAATAAAGCCCAAGAATGTGACAAAGTCTAATGTATTCTGATTCTCCAATCAGAGCGGATTCTACCTGAGGCGCTTTATGGCATTATCTGTGTTAATGGCTGCATTCTGTGCGTAGGACACATGCATTGGAAACGTTCATCTCAAGAGTCAAATATCCGGCCTACAACCAACGAGTACTCTGCACGATGTCCCGCTATTCCACAACAAGCCATTCTCCATTATCTTGTTAGAGGCAGGGCGCCATTGTAACTGATACACTCTACCAGCACATCTGCCTGTCTCATATTCTTTCTTCAGCTGCTTGTCCTCAACTTGCTGTAAACGAAATCGTCACATTCTCTGAAGAGAGTCAGGGCTAACCGGATACATAATCATTAGACGTGCAATCTGATAAGGAAATATTGGCGCATGCCGAAGTTCGCTGATCGGACATTCCCAATGTTGTATTTAGGCTTACGAAATGTTATCTCTATGCCGTTGTCCGTTCTGCTTCCAGCGTCATCTACCTCTCCGCAGACCCCTCACTCCAAAGATGATGTCAAAAAAGAGAGTGAGCGTCTGTTCACGGAATTGGACTCCCTAACCCGGGAATATAAGCGGCTGCGGCAGGTTGTGGAGCAGCTAGGCAGGGAATATGAGGAGTCAAAGGACTACGACCCCGTGAGGCGTTATGAGAAGCTGAAAGGTATGGTAAAGAGAACCATCATGCACCTGAAAGTGAACCAGGAAGAGCAGGGTGCGTCCCCTGCTGGTGCCACCGGGGGAGTGGGGCTGGTCCAAGGCTGTAAGGAATATGCCTTCCAGATGGAATCGCTCAAGAAAAGAGAGGAACATTTTTCGGGTAAGAAAAAGCATTCTTAGCCACAGTTATAGTATTGACTATATGAAACTTTTGCGTGACTTCCTTTTGAGTTTAATCAGTTTGTCGGTACTTTTCGTTAGTGTTAGTGTTGTCCTTTTCGTTTCTTCTTGGTTTTTCAAACAGCCGAAAGAACGCTATGGCGTATATGTTTTGCAAGCAGTGAAATGTTGACATTACTTATGCAGCTAAGAAGGCATCTGTGTGCCTGGATGAGTTATCAATTATGCATGTATAAAGAAGAGGCTGTCATAATGCTGATTTGTCTTTCAAAATAACAACACTTCTTTCCTCATCAGAGGGAACTGTACCAGCTGAGGCTCTCCAAGCTTCTTACCTCTATACCGCTAATCATCAACACGAGCTGCTACACTGGTCCGGAAATTCGTTATCTGCGTTTGGCAATATCTGTGACTACCATCAGACCTGTTGCTCTGGCAGATTTACGCATGGACTAGTCAGGTCATAAAGCGCGATCATTACGGGTAAAACTAAATACAGAATTTACACAACTAACCTCGAAGGAAAGGTAGAAAATGCATATTGCATACAGGGAGGATTAGCTTGCAACTGGTCATCAAACACAATCCACTGGCACTGGAAATTTTCGATATAATTTTCTTTGACCGACGTCCAGATTAAAGCTTATATATAGGGGTTAACGGGTCTGTTGCCTATATGGCATACATGGGTTATTTTACTGCACTTTTCGTTATAATATTGGTGTAAATTGTTCGAAGAGAATTTTTACAAGGTGTTGAATGTCATATAGCTTTGGAAAAATAGCGTATTTATTGAGATTTTTAATATTTTCTTGGCTAGAGCGCTCATGTGCTTTTCCACATAGCTTTCGTTTATCTTCTTTGTTACAGCCTTCATATGATTCCTTAAATAGCACTCGTGTATCTTCCTTGTTACAGACCTCATGTCATTCTTCGAGCGGCATTCACGTATCTCCCTGGTTAAAGTTCTCATGTGATTCCCCAATTATCATTGGCATATGTTATTTATTACAGCTGTCATATTATTTTCCATGCAGCTTTCATGCATCTTCTTTGTTACAACCCTCATGTTATGGTGCTTCAAGAAGCATTCGTGTATCTTCCTTGTAACTGTTCTCATATGATTCTCCAAGTAGCATTGAGACATCTTGCGTGTTACGGCCCTCATTTGATTCTTCAAGTGACATTCGCGTGTCTTCCTTGTTACAGCTCTCACCTGATTCTCCAGATACCTGTGGTCTATGGTCTTTGTTACAGATTTCATGCAATTCCCCAAGTAGAATTCGTGTATCTTCTTCGTTACAACGCTCTTGTGATTCCCCACGTAGCATCCACGTATCTTTTTATGACACCGCCAATGTGATTCTCCACGTATCATTCGCTTATCTTCCTTATAACAGCCTAATGTGATTCTCCACGTACCATTCGCGTATCTTCCTAACAACACCCCCACGTCAACGTGGCATTCGCGTATCATCTTTATAACACTTCCATATTATTCCCCACGTAGCTGTCTCGTACCTTCCTTTTAAAGTCCCATGTGATTCTCCACGTAGCAGTCTCGCATCTTGCTTTTAACACCTCATGTGATTCTGCACGTAGCATCCACGTGTCTTCCTTTTAACACCCCCGTGCGATTCTCCAATTCGTATTCGTGTATCTTCCTTATAACACATCCATGTGATTCTCCACGTAGCAGCCTCGCATCTTCCATTTAACACCCCCATGTGATTCTCCACGTCGTATTCATGTATCTTCCTTGTTACAGCCCTCACGCTGTACTGCAAGTAGTATACACGTGTCTTCCTTGTAGTTTCCTTTAAGTAATTCCCAGAAGTGCATCTTTCTATTTATGACATTCGCATAAAAAGAGCAGGTATCAATACAATCAATTAAATTTACGTTATGTAGAAAGGCAATCTATAAGCGCGATGGCATATGGCCGTTCGAAGCAATTAAATGTTGAGTATTATGGAAAGCTGGCGATATATGTAGTCGAAGTGTTCATTTGTTTGATTGTTATTAACGTCATTCCCAAGATGAAAGATGCGGCAGAGATAGCTCTGACAGGGATATGCCTTGTGTGAAACTCCAACAATAAGTAAATTTCATTAGGGACAGACGGCAATAAAAATATTTATATGTGGACGGACCGACGGTCTTTTATTCTGTATCGATTGTCAGTAACAGATGTGACAGGGATTTATTCCTAGTTAATGAAAGTAATGAATGTTTCTTTATATAAGGTATTGATGCGTACTAGCAATAAACCTTTCTATCCTAACGAGGCCTTGCCCAGCTCTGTGTTAACACTTCTGCACGTCTCCACACTGTAAAGTTCTTCCTGGGACATATGTCATTGCACACTGTTGCCATCCGCTTGCCCAATATGACATCCTCTGGCCCAGTATTACATCCGCTGGCCCAGTATTACATCCGCTGGCCCAGTATTACATCCGCTGGCCCACGCTGACTTGGTTAGACGGCTTTATACCTGGGTGCTTATTAGAAACATTACGAGGAATTGTACCCGCACCTCCGCCCCCACTCTTCTCCTCACCCCATTGAACATTCTCGCCTCTCTTTCAAGAAGAAAATCTGCCATTAATAATGGGCTCGAAAATAAAAAAAGAAAGCATTGGGAAATGGCAACTCGTAAATCGCATTCCCGTCCTTGACAAAGCGATCCAAACCTATGTGATCCTTTGTTCTTTCCTGTATTACTTCACACCTCTCGATGCATGTATGCTCACAAAACATTTAGACAATACACAAGCACTCTGGCTTCTCGACATGAAACGATGTGTTTTAATTGCAGTTGAGACTCTTTTGTGTAGCCCGTCAGAGTCTCCCAGTTTAATTTCTCCCTCTCACGGGTGGGCCTTGGTGACAATATAAAGCAGTCCACATCACGCTTATGCCCGTTTGCTCATTAATAGCATGTTGTGCTTCTCTGTGCGTCAATTGTTGGACAGTTCGTCAGTAACTTATTAAAGGTATAAGGTTTACCCAGTGAGCTCCATCCAACTGACAGCGATCGCTTAAGTGAAAAAATTCTTGAGCATCGCGTTAAACGGCAGTCATATAAATCAAATGTATCAAAGTATTTTCTTTGAATATAGTAAATAACATTTATTGAATTAATTTACTGTGCTTAAAGTTGACTCGAGAAACTACCTTTCTTCACCAAGTACATGACAGCAAACTAGCTGCTGTCTAACCATGGCTGAAAACAACTCTGTATTTCATTCCGTTTTATTCCAGGTATTTTACAAATAACACTGTTTTTTCTGTTCTTTTCAGGAATGAGCAAAAACGATATCATAAGTGACAACGAAAAGATGGCTGAACAAATACAGGACATGAAAAGAAAATGCTCTATCATTCGCGATCTAGTGGTGCAGATGGAAACCCAGTACGAACAATCCAAACGTTTTGTGATGATGCAAAGATACCGACTGTTGAAAAACATGGTGAAGACGGTCATACATGATCACCTTATAACGTAGCGATGGCATCCTGGAGAGAGCAATTTATTGATATTTTACGGTGGTCCCTTGGAAAGCGTCAAATAGTGTTGTTGTATGGAGCATAAATTATCTCCGATACAGTGACATCACAGACTTTTCCCTACGATCTACCTACAACGCCATTTTACAGAAACTTTGACTATGTACATGTATTTTCTTGATCTTTTGGTACCTCGGATCGACATTTGCCATTTAAAGAATATTTCAGGTGCTACGTATATTACATCAGTGAGATAGTTTTGACAAATGGTGGCAAGCTGTATATGAACCCTATCTAACAGTCTGAAGGAAATGTTGGCCGCCAACTGCTGAATTCAAATGGGATTTGACATACATTACTCTACAATGACGGTAAATGCTCGCAGTGTGCATGCCCTCTGTGACTTGATTGCCGTGATACGTTTTTCTCACACATCTCTCAAAGTGTACATGAGTTTACTTCTAGTGTGTTTAAAAAAAAGGTGTCAGTGTCAGGCGTTTCCCTCAAGCCCGAAGAAACGACTGCCATATGTATTGTTATAACCGTGTGGCAGTCTCAGTCATGGTGGCGAAAGGTCAGTAATTTACAATACTATTATTACCCTTACAGGAAAGACCAAATGCTCATGAAGAAAGTTCTGTTCTATTACAGACTTTTGCTATTTGTGTACCTGATACTGAAAATAAAAGATATGAATTGATATTGGAATTAGATTTCATTCTGAAATTCGACTTCAATAACTAGGTTATGCACTTGGATCACATCTAGATTTCAATCTTTTATTTATTTTATTTGATCGGTGTTTTACGCCGTACTCAAGAATATTTCATTTATACGACGACGGCCAGCATTATGGTGGGAGGACACCGGGTAGAGCCTGGGGGAAACCCACAACCATCCGCAGGTTGCTGGCAGACCTTCCCACGTACGGCCGGAGAGGAAGCCGCATGGGCTGGGCTTGGACTCACAGCGACCGCATTGGTGGGAGGCTTCGGTAATCGCGCTGCGTTAACGCTAACCGGCTGAGCCACGGAGGCCCCCATTTCAATCTTTGAGGACAACCTTGCGTTTTACTGTAGTGACGTAAATCTGCCAGGCATTTGACTTGAAGAAAAAACCTGTAAACTAATATATTGATGTGTGGAGACAGGGATAAGGGTGAAACCGTGATCTTGTGGATTGTCTATCACAGCACAGCCTATTATAGTGCGACGTGAAGCTTTGGGGATCGTGATGTATTGGTGCCCAGTCCGTGAGTGCACCTGATCCCTGACAAAGCGGTGAAGTGAAGCTTTTATCGGACAGTATTTGTGTCTGACTGGAACAGGAACGGGATAATGGCCATTGTACTGGATTAATATTGAGCTGACATCATCATCTGCATGAAGCTAGTGTTCTGTACCACAGACGAAAAGTCACTTGCAAAAATTAGAGCAAAATACAGTTGTCAGACGATAACGTCGCCCAGTTGTTATCTTTGAGATGTACTTTTGCTGATTGTCTACACACAGATGCAGATCCCCAGGGATTTGAACCTGGTCACAGAAGACAACTCTCGTCTGCTGAACATCCCTGGACTTCCCAGAAGATATTTGATCGAACCATCTGATCGATCCATTTCCTGACGAACACAAGGCTATCGAAGTGGTTAAAGGATCCTAATTACAAGTTCGATACTTCACCGAACTCTCATTATTAATAATTTTGTTATTAATTAATTTTACTAATTTTATTAATCACAAGGGGGCAAGTCCTACAACCATTTATTTGGGCAATTTGGTAGACATAAACAAGGCCAAATATGTAGGCCTGTCTTGAGGATTTGGGGAGAATTGTTGACCTTGTCTTCATGATGTATTAAGTCAATAATTCTGGGAATTGTATATAATAAATAAATGGAGAGGGGACATATAAAATGTTGGATAGCAAAATGTGCGTGGAGTACGCATTTACGTGGTTCGTGATGTAGTGGAACAAATTAAGCATGTAAGTAAATTATCCCTTCAATCCCAGTCAGTGCTCGTCTGAGCCGTGTATACTATATATCTGTAAGCGGCTGGAATCAGAACAGCGCTGTTCTGGCTGCCACTCCATGTCGGGCTGACAAGACTTTTCATTAGCCTGTTTTCATCAAGAACCAAGAACCCTTCCACTGAGTCCGTGAGCACTGCTGTATAATGACCTTCCTTGGGCGACTGGTCCTTTGTTAGCCGTCCGCAGCCGTAGTAGCTTTGCATTCTGTGGTAAAGACCAAGGAATCATTCCTTCAGCCGGCCGTTAAACGTGAGGGATTGCGGAATTAACAACAGATGAGACCACCCAATCACTGGGTGTTACTTTGTTCTGGTATTTACAGTCGATTAGTTGTCTTCTTTCCGTTGGCAAGAGTCGATCCGGACATTGCAGTTTTGATAAGGTTCTGAGTATCACGTCAGCCGCACCTCCAGTCTCATATATCGGATTGTCATGTATATTCTATCACCTCGCAACATATTCCACTTGGTCCTATAGCGTCTGCTCAAAGTCTGTTTGAAGTCAACATTTCGTTCCATTCCAAACGATTTAGTGAAGTTAATTGTGTGGAAATGTAATCCCTCGGTGTATCTGATCATAAGTTTGTGTTACTAGGATAGCGTGGTGATTTATACGGCAATGGGATCTCGCTAGCAAACTGATGAACTAGCTCCATGAATTCACGAACCTGCTTACCATGTTGTTGTACACTGGCCTTCAAAGAGAACCACGATCACTGTGTAATTCACCCTCTATTAGGCTTGGTAGTCTCACTGAAGTGTCCCTAGTCAGTTTCTAGTCAAGTCCCTAAACAGCCAATAAAAGTCCCATTCTCTGTGTCACACGAACTCGGGGTTATTATGCTGTCTGTTATATTCCTTAATTTTTTTGATTACTCTGTACATTATTGAGGAGATGTATGTGCATATTATCTGAGGCTTTATCTGGTACAGCTGTGTACATCATACATTTGATAGCCACCCGCTTCACTCGATTATCACACTTAACACATGACATGCCAAGCAACACCCATTCTAGACTTTGCAGATCGCACAACACACACCTAGCACCAAGCTTTCACACGAAATACACCGTGCGCCAAACATTACACATCACACACTGCTCGCCTATAACATTACAAGTGGCACAAATCTCGTAACGTGCTTCAGACGTTACACGTGATTAATTACACATCGATTGCCAAACATTACCCATCGCGCATAGCGTACAATACATCCTAACAATACATCCTACACATCGCACATGAAGGCACCGTGAGTCAAAGATTGCTCATCGACACACATGCAATGGTAGTGGGCTTGAGTTGACTAACGGTAAAGCCAGGAAGTCTTTCTTGTTTTCTTGAGATCTACCTTGTATCGGCGAAATTCGAAATGCGGAGAAAAATGCCGTGCACATAATTCTACAATTGATGTGTGTCAAAATATTGCCCTTTTACCTATGTCGAACTGCTTCTTTCACAAGATATGCACTTGAAGACACAGTGAAAGGGTTATGTGTTTTATAACTGCCCAAGGAACTCTTCAGCCTTCGCCTGGAGTTTCAGACTGACCTTCACTTTCAAAAGTGTGCTTCAGTTACCATACGCCTAAAATGGCTGATTCCACTACGACGTCAGCAAATCCATGAATCATTGTTTAACATCCTGTGACCTCACTGACCATATTGCTTCATTTTAATATCAGGATCTAACTGTAAAACGAAAATTCTTCCATTTCTTAATTTGCCTAAAGTCTGTCAATGACGGAATTGTAATCAATCATTTGATGCCGATTGGCCAGACCTCTGTATCTGCTTGTTTTGGGATGGGTGTTCGCTGAACCGTTCAACAGCTGTATCACACACGTCCTTTAAGCATACAGAATCTGCATTCATGAATATTTGATGCAGAACGACTTCCCCTAGAGTCTTCAATGCCAGATTACCACAAATGTAACCAGTAATGTGAGATGATTGGGTGAATAACATGGAACAAAGCTTTGATTTTTGTCATTAGGTAAACGTTAGGGACTAAACAAACGTTAACCCAGCAGGTGTGCAACATCGTATCTTTCACACATCATGGGCGTGGTTTTTTTGTTTGTTTGTTTTGTTTTTTGAAGTGCTCAAAAAAGGTGATAAGAATGTCAATAAATATTCAAAATTCATGAACATAATTCAGTATTTGGGGATCTGCAATAGAGTGCGTGACTAGATCCCACGTATTAAATGTCTGACTAGTTTTGCTCTGGCAGCAATAAGAGCCTTGGCCACATTGATCGCTTGAAGGGTTCAGAAAGCTAGCTACTCATGATTCTATAATAAAATAAGTTGATTTTATATGGCTACAAAGAAGACAAAGAATTTATTTATTTGATTGGTGTTTTATGCCGAACTCAAGAATATTTCACTTAATACGACGGCGGCCAGCATTATGGTGGGAGGAAACCGGGCAGAGTCAGGGGAAACACACGACCATCCGCAGGTTGCTAGCAGACCTTCCCTAAGAGCTGGACTTGAACTCACAGCGACCGCATTGGTGGGAGGCTTCTGGGTCATTGCTCTGCGCTAGCGCGCTAACTGACTGAGCCACGGAGGCCCCGACACTCTTCCAATCACATCATACTTACAGCGGGTGCACCAGTCCTGTTTCCTTACTCTAACCTTTCAGTGGATTATTAGTGAAAGGATAGTGTGTTTCCTAAGTGCTCAAGTAACCGTTCAGCCCTCGCCTGGAATTTCAGATTGATCTTCCGTTTCAGTTGTGTGCGTCTGTTACCATACGCCTAAAATGGCTGATTCCTCCAGTTTAACATTCTATTACCTCAGATATTTTAATACCACATTCAGAATGTAACCGTAAAAAGAAAATTCTTCCATTTGTTTTGGAAACGTGTGAATTTGTATCAGATCTGTTAACATGGCAATTCTAATTAATCATTTAAGGCCAATTGGCCAAGCCTCTGTTTTGGATGGGTGTTGGTTGAACCGTTCAATAGCTGTGTTGCGCATACACAACGGCGATAAGGCGGCGACATTCATGAATGTTTGATGGAGTACGAATTCCTTCAGCGGTCTTCAGTGCCAGATTGCCACACATGTAACGAGTGGAGCAGGATGAATAGCAAAGCAGGAGGGTTTCATTTGTTTCATTTAATTAAACAGAGTCGACTAAACAAACCGTTGATTCCACGTGTGTGCGCCATCAGATCTCTCACATAGCTTAACGATCGTTTTCTTGGGAAGTATTCAATAAAAGGTGATAAGAACGTCATTAAATATTCAAAATTCATGAACATACTTCAGCATTTATCACACATTACACATGATATTCTGGAAATTCTAGACACATTCTAGACTTTACAGATCGCACATCACACATCTTGTACTAAACATTACTCATAACACATCACGTAAGGTGCTTCAGACATTAACTTCATTACTTACACACCGATTGCCAAACATTACCGATCGTATATTACGCACCTTGCGCCAAACATTACATTGCACATTGCACATTAAGGCGCCGTGTGCGTGCTTAGCATGCTTAGCAGAAAGTCTTTTTTGAGATCTTCCTTGTCTCCGCGAAACACGAAATATAGGGCAAAATACCGTGCACGTAATTCTATAATTGATATGCGTCAAAAATATTGCCTTTTTTGCATTCAAAGCTGCCAAACGTAGCATTGATTCTTTGCTAAAATATGCCTTTGAAGACAGTGAAAAGGTAGTGTGTTCTACAAGTGCTCAAGTAACCATTCAGTCTTCCGATCTTCGCTTTCAGTTTTGTGCTTCTGGTACCGTGTGCCTAATATGGCTGATTTCTCCAGGACGTCAGCAAATCCATGATTCATTGTTTAACATCCTGTGACCTCGTTGGCGATATTGCCCCATTTTAATATCAAATTCAGGATGTAACTGTAAAAAGAAAATTTTTTGCATTTGTTTCGGAAACGTGTAATCTGTAATGGGAGACTCGTAAAGCTTCCGCCTTTAACAAAGAGGTCCAAAGCCGTGTGCTCCTTTATGCTTAGATTACGACATACTTCTGCGTGCTTGTGTGCTCAGAAAGCACTTTGGTAGTACACAAACACTGCAACATCACGAGAAAAAACGATATTTTGCACCCTTCTGTGTTGTCTCTCAGTGTAATTAATCACTGAAGGCCGATTGGCCAGGCTGGTTTTGTGGTGGTTATTGGTTGAATCGTTCAACAGTTGTATCACATACATGTAGGTCCCTTTTATAGCCATACAACGTCTAGATTCATGGATGTGTGATTCATGCACAATGAATTCCCCTAGAGGTCTTCAGTACCAGATTACCGCAAATGTAAGCAGTAGAGCGGGATCCTTGGTTGAATAACATGGATATGTGTCATTACTTAAAGGGAGTCGTTATCGACTAAACAAGCGTTGACTCCACAGGTGTGCAACGTGATGTCTCTCCCACAGTATAACGCCCCTTTTTTAACAAAAAAAATCAACAACCACAAAAACAAAGTAAACCTCTTTAGCAGGAATATTGGAAGTTTTGCTACTATAAATACAAAGATTAAAATCATCAAAATCAGCTAATTCATTTAGGTTCTTATTGATGCTTAGGAGCACTGACACAAACAAAACTGTCGATTTCACGGGAAATATCAGAAATTGCTGGAGGAAACTGTTCAAAGAAGGTAATACGAACGACATTAAAGGTGACATTAAAGATGATACGCACGACATTAAATATCCATGAACATACTTCAACATCTGGGGATCTTCAATAGGTTGCCTGACTAAATCTCATATGTTAAACCTGGGATTTCGATCAGGTTTAACAGGAATAAGCTCCCTGACCACAACGATCAGTTGCTGGGCTCAGAAAGCAAACAACTCACGATTCTATGTGTCCACCAAGTGGGCTTTACATCATCACAAATGACCAGAACACACTCACACATCGCTGAACCTGAATTGAAGGGAAGCAGGATAATCCAGACTGTTCACGTTTTGTTTGCAACTGGGGATAAAAGAACCCCTATCCTTTATAAGCTTTTCTAACATGGCTTTAATCTCCATAGTACAATGACGTAAATATCTACCAAATCCTTCATTTAACTGATCACAAGGGAGCTATATACCATATATTTGTGTAGTTTGCTAGAACCAAACGCTGGAAAACATGTACATCTTTCGAAAGATTTAGGAAAAATTCTTGACCTTTTCAGTATGGCATATATCATGTACATATGTCAGGGAAATGTGCACAACAAATTGATGCAGAGGAAACATGTGAAATGTTGGATAGCGAAATCATAGCTTGATACGCATTTAGTTGATTTGTGATGCAGTTAAACAAATTAAGCCTATGAGTAAATTCCCTGCACTTGTGATGCAGGTTCTAAGCATCAAGTTAACCGTGTAATCCGTTCTCATGTAACGGATTTACATGTATGTTCTCCCACCTGACCTGCATATTCCATTTGCTCTCATTGCGTCTGCTCAAGGTCTGTTTGAAGTCAACACTTCGTTCCATTTCAAAATGTCTGGAATCTTAATCTCGCGGTGTTTTTGACCATCAGTTTGTGTTACTAGGATGGCCTGGTGATTACACGGCAACGGGATCTACCAAGCAGACTGAAGGGGTAGCTTCATGAATTCACGAACCTGCTTACCATGTTATTGTACAGTGGTCTTCAAAGAGAAGCGAGCTGTCTACAGAACCACGATTACTGTGTAATTCACGCTCTATTAGGTTTGATAGTCTCGCTGAAGTGTCCCTTTCCGCTTCCTAGTTAAGTCCCTAAACAGCCAGTAATGGCTAGCTTGAAGCTTTGATCGCCTTTGTCACCAAATCATGGTTATTACGCTGTCTGCCATAGACCTTCATATCGTTGAATGCTCTATACTGTATTAATGAGGTACTTGTACATGCTATCTGGAGTTTCGTGTCATGCAGTTGTGTATCTTGGGACTTCACCCCACTGACACACATTACACATGATACCCCAGACACCACAAGTCACATAGCATACATAATACACAAATTCATTACTCACCATACGCATTTTACATTTTAGGCTTTGCACAACACATTCACATCACCTACTGCAAACAATATGCACTGTTCGCCTCATACAGGACACTCCACGAACCTTCCGCCAACCGTTACAGATCGCAAATCACGCACCAAACGTTACTTATCGCACAGCATGCATCGTTCACTAAACAGCACATACTGCACATCTCGTAACGTGCGCCAAACATTAAATATCGCATATCACGTACTAGGCGTCAACAGACAACCAGCCTGATTGTTGCCACCCAGTTATACGAATTATAGTGCACATAATTCAATAATTTAGGTGTGTCACAGTAAGGCTGTTTTTCTATACCAAACTGACTTACGTGGAACTGACTCTATAGATTACACGCGCGCATTGATTTTCTTTACTATTTATGTAGTAAATTTACCCCCAAAACATATATCCTCAAACATTTGCGTGGTGGTATGGCACACCATCACACACAGCTCGGACTTTTCTCCACATAATATCACAAAATCAACATAGCATGACCACCATTTTCTGAGCTGTTGCTAATGGCGTAATAGCATTCTGTCACCTTGGTAACCTCCAGTGGGGTAGGTAGTCCGCCTGGCAAAAAGTTTTCAGTTGTATCCAAAGCATAAAGATAAAATTCTGATATATTTTAACTGGATGTAAAATGACAGTATAACATTTTATACTGTAGACTGTCTGTTTGGCAGTATTATCCAACCGGTGCTCGTGCCAAATCTTGGACCCAACTAGCCGAATTGCGCATGTGCAACCTTTACTAAGGCATGCCTTCCACGACATATATGACCCGGTCACAGTGAAAGGGCAGTGTGCTTCATAAGCCCCGAAATAACCGTTCAATCCTTCAGGTTTCAGGTTTTTCTGTAAATTGCTGCTCTTTTTATAATGTCGTTCTGTTAAGATGCGTGACAAATTGCTAAGACGCGTCCAGGTGGCAATAAATTCTGGATTCATTGTTTAATATGCAATGACCTCATTAATTGGGCATGTTCCTCCGTTTTAATAAATAGCAAGTTCAAGGTGTAACTATTAAAAAAAAAATTCTTCTGTGTGTTTTGGAAACTTGTTACTTTGCATCAGGTCTGTAAACATGACAATTGTTATGGCGGATTGGCCAGGCCTCTGTATCTGCTTGTTTTGGGTGGCTACTGGTTGAAGCCCTCAACACCAGTATCGCATACACGTCCTTTTAACAGCGATACGACGGCGACATTCATGAATATTTGATGTAGATCGAATTCATTAAACCTCCTCAGCAGCAGATTTCTACAGATGTAATGAGAAGATCGGGATCCTTGGGTGAATAACGTAGAACCAAGGTTTGATTTGTTTCATTAATTAAGCTGAGTAGATATCCACTAAACAAGCACTCATTCCACAGGGGCCTAATGTGATGTCTCTTTCCCACCTTGAAGTCTTCATCCAGCAGAATACAAGCAATGATGAAAGTCTGCCGCAATGAAATCAACATTAAAATGACCAAACCTGGCCATTCAGTGGCGTTGTCTTTAGTGTTGCTGTGGGAATTAACATAAAAATATCAGATTTTGTACCTAATGACCAATCTCTTCCAGTGAATGAAAAATGCTTTACCAGTTTTTTTTTCCACAAAACGCCATAGCAAAGGCAGGAAAGAATGGTAGGCATGATAGTTTATGACCGAATTAACTTAAAAATACATCAAATCGCTGGCCTCAACGCACTGACTCTTTCTTGGCGTCTGAGTTTGACTTTCTATCGGGTGTATTTGTGTCCTACTGGAACAGGAGCGGGATAATGGCCTTTGTATAGAACCAAGATTGAGATGACAATATCAACTGCGTGAAGTAGATATATATATATATGCGCAAAATAGAGCAAAAGTACTGTTGTCAAGGGATACCGTCACCTACAGTTCTTTTCTTTGGGATGTATTTTTGTTTATTGTGTACACACATCGCTTGTTTAAAACAACAGTCATCTGGTCGGTCATAATATCCCTGGATTTCTGAGAAGATATTTGATAGATGCATCTGGTCGACCCATTTCTTGACTAACACAAGAGGACTAGCCCTATAGGCTATTTATTTGGGCCATTTGCCAGAAACAAACAAGAGCAAATATGTAGATCTTTCTGGGGGTTTGGGGGAGAATTCTTGACCTTTTCATCATCGTGTGTCTTGTCAACAGTTCAGGTAAATGTGCATAATAATTAATGGAGAGGGGACATGTAAGATGTTGGATAGCGAAAACAATGTCTAGTACGCATTTACTTGGTTCGTGATGTAGTGGAACAAATTAAGCATGTTAAGTAAAAGATTAACTCCTTCCATCTAATCTCAGTCAGTTATTGTATTCTGTATACGAATATACTGCTTGGGATCAGTACAGCGCTGTTCTGGCTGCCACTCCATGTCGGCCTGTCAAGACTTTTCATTAACCTGTTGCCATCAAGAACCAAGAGCCCATCCACTAAGTCCGCGAACACACGACTCAATAATCACGTACCTTGAACAACTGGTCATTTGTTAACTGTCTGTAATCATATTAGCTCTGCGTTCAGTGGCAAGGGACAAGGGTTCATTCGTTCAACTAAGCATGCAGGATTGCGTAATTAATGACATGAGGAACCCACCCAATCACTGGGTGTTACTTTGTCCTGGTATTTACAGTCCATTAGTTTTTCTCTTTTCGGTTGTCAAGAGTCGATTCGGACATTGCAGTTATGATGAGGTTCCGAGTATCAAGTTAATTGTACATTCTGATCTCCTATAATGGATTTTCATGTATATCCTCAATGAATACTCCTCCCGCTCATATGGCGTCTGCTCGTCCATTTATTTTGGAAACTTGTTAATTTGCATCAAATCTGGTAAGGTCGGGAGCGTAATTAATCACTGAAGACCGATTGGCCAGGCTTCTGTATCTGCTTGTTTTGGGATGGTTGTTGGTTGAACGGTTCAACAGCTGTATCGCATACGTCGCCTTGAATAAACAAACAGCGTCTACGTTCATGAATGTGTGATGTAAATCGAATTCACTTGGAGGCCTTCAGTACCACATTGCCCCAAATATAACGAGTGGAGCAGATTGATTGCGTGAATAACAGAGCACAAAGATTTGCTTTGTCTCATCGACTAAACAAGCGTTGATCCCACTGGTGTGGGGTCAACATCATATCTTTCATACAGCATAGAGGTGGTTTTCTTGGGAAGTGTTCAGAAAAAGAAAGTCTTTAAAATTGGTGAACATACTGAAGCATTTGGGGACCTTCATCCACAAGAAAGACTGTTCAGGTTTTGTCGACAATTCAGGATAAATCAACATTCCCTTATCATTTACAAGCTTGTCTAGCATGTGTTGTCTAGCGGACCTTTTTGCCTGAATGATTAGAAGGATGGCCCACGGATAGAAGTAACGCGTGGTAACTGTTTGAAGGTGTCACCGGAAGTGTCTTTATTTCACACTGAGCTAACTCCCATAGGACATCAAATTACCCCCCATGCGTTGTATATATCACATGGGCACACACCAGAATTAATTTCCCATTTACTTACAAGTTAACGTTTGGCCTCACAGCACTGCCCCTAAATCTACAAGCCCTAAAACCTTCGGGCCTCATAGTCCTTGTCCCCTGAAAAAACTCTAGTCAAAATCCTAATAGGGCATGATCGATGAAATTTTTCGCAATTTTGACACACAGCTGACAGGGGTCAAACCCAGTCAGTGATAGATAAGTGAGCCCTCATTTATCAGTACTTTTGCCTTGTGTGCATCCGTTCTCCATTTCCTGAAAAACACACAAATTTATGCCTGAAATGAAACTTTAAAGCCTGTCCTACAAAATGATACCACCCAACAAGCAAAAAAAAAAAAATGAAAAAGGGCAGTTTAGGGAGGCTAATGAAAATATCTCCAAAAATAGAAAGTAGCTAGCTTCGCCGCGCTCCCGACCCGGGGACATTAATGGTGGTGTATAGCCAGATACATAACATTCCTCCTCTCCTATTGTGACCATATCAACAATACGAAAAGACATCATGAAACGATCATGTTGCCATTTTAACACGATTGTAAAGAAATGAACCTGGATAGAACAGAACATAATTTTTGTAGCAATTTTCATTTAACTCACTGATAAGTTACAGTTCTAATAGTGGTACTACGTTTAGACAATTTACAAATCCATGCGCACAACAGGTTTGCCATCTCGCTGAGGACAGTGCCTTTCTGTGGGCATGGAAACGGGTAGCGTCATATGAACTACATGTACTATCATGAGAGTCGCTTTCTTGTGAAATTTAATGAGGGAGATTTCTATCTATGGTTTATTCTAGATAACGTTTGTGTGTGTGTTGTCATTTGTCTGAACTTCATAGTTAACATGTCAATGTCGATTTGTTGAAAGTACTAGTAACCACTTCCATCCTTCGTCGCAATTACGCACATAACGGGATCACCAATTGTGAATTCTGGACAGGTCTCTCTCCCCTGGAGAATTGCTTCTATCTGGGGAAAACGCACTCTGCGGTCTATGTTTGGGGGGATTACATATCTCCTGGTACGTAAATTTTCAGCAAGAAATAGTTTTGCCGAAGACTCAACAGTAGTGGCATGGGGAGAGTTTCGGTAACCCAGCAAGACGCTCTGCGGCCGCTGTGAGTTCAAGTCCAGCTCATGCTGGCTTAATCTCCGGTCGTACGTGTGAAGGTCTGCCAGCAACCTGTGGATGGTCGTGGGTTTCCCCCCGGGTTCTGCCTGGTTTTCTCCCACTACAATGCTGGCCGTTGTCGTGTAAGTGAAATATTCTTGAGTACGGTGTACAACACCAACCAAATAAATAAATAAATAAATAGTGACATTTTGTGGCGGTTTGCTCTTAAACTGGACGTGACTGTTGCAATGAATCGCTCTGCTTGACCTTTAGTGGCAGCGTGATATGGCACAGAGCTGATGTGACGAATACCGTTTGTTACCATAAAGTCACGAAACTGGTCAGATATAAACTGCGAACCGTTGTGATAAACCACCTGTTCTGGTAAATGGTATCTTTCAAATGTTTCTCGCAGAAGTTCAACAATTTTGTCTGTGGTTGTAGAGTCTGTAAGAAATACTTTTGAGCTCTCCCTAGTGATTCCACATTCTATCTCTGCCAGTGATTCCACACCCTACCTATGATTGTCCATCAACTATCACAAATTACATATTATTCAGAAATGGACCTGTAAAGTCTACATGAACTTTCTTCCACTTCTTATCTGGAAATGACCATGGGTGTAGAGCAGCTGGGGCTCGGTGATTTCGGATACTTAGGCAGTATGGACAACTTTTTACTAGATTCTGTACGTCACTGTTGATGTTGGGCATACGTAACTTCTAGCCATCGTGTTCATTCGCACAGTGCCTGAGTGAGTACTGCGTAATTCTTCTAACACTCGCTGTCTCAGTTTGGATGGAACAATTGCTCGGATTTAACACACAAGACATCCTTGATTGACTGAAATTTCGACCCGCCTTGTATAATACTGTCGCAACTCTGGGTCACCACATTCTGTCCAACCATTCATAGTGTTTAAGTATGCACGAGATAGCTCATTGTCCGTCCTAGTTGCTTTCGCTATCTCTGAGCTGGTGATTGGAAAAGTCTCTATCTTGGTCCATGAGAAGAACATTCACTTCTAACGATAAGCGGGATAGTCCATCCGCATTAGTGTGATCTTTGGTATTTCTGTACTCAATGGTGTTGTCATGGTTAGCAAGGATGAGTGCCCACCGCTGCATTCGTTGATGGGCTAGCGCAGGTATGCCAGTGCTCGGTCCAAATGTAGAGACAAACAGTTTGTGGTCCGTTACTAGTGTAATCTGGCATCCAAATAGGTAGCTGTGAAATTTCTTCACCCCATAACCCAGGCTTAATGATTCAGGTTCAATGTAAGCGTAATTACACTTAGCTTTGGACAGTTACCTGGACACGAAAGCGATTGGTCGTTCTTCGCCATTGGTCGTAACACGCGATTTAACTGAGCCTATACCATACGCAGAAGAGTCACACGCGAGTCAAACCGGTAAACTGTCGTCCAAATGCACCATACAATCTGTTGAGGAAATCATAGCTTTGGCCTTCTCAAATGCTACTGGTCATTCCGCAGTCCACTTTCACCTACTACCCTTCTTTTGGAGTTTGAAGAGCGGGCCAAGAAATGTGGCTACATTAGGGAAGAATCCGGCATTGTAATTTAGGAGCTCTGTGAATGCTCTCAGCTGTGTCAGGTCTTTTAGCGTTGGTGCATTGACAACAGTATTTACTTTGTCTGGAGAAGTCTGTAATCCAATCTTGTCAATGTCCAAGGTACTCAATTTTGTCCTGGAAAGAAAGCACCCTTCTTTTTCTTCAAACGCATGCCGTGTTTTTTAAGTCTATCTAAGAAAGTGCTCAAAACCTTCAAGTGTTTCAGTTAATGTGTCATCTTGATATATAAGCACATTCGGTGTTTCCCGTAGAACCTGTTCAGCTGTACGTTGGAATATGGCCCCGGATGACACAAGGCCAGGCGGTAGACGATTGTACTGGTACAGTCCCTTTTGTGTGTAAGTCGTCAAGTATGCACGGGACTTATCGTCCTTTACAAGTTGCTGGTATGCATGAGTTAAGACAAGTTTTGAGAATTTTTCTCCCCTTACTAATTTGACATACATGTCCTCTATCCTTGTCCAAGGATATTTATGCACAACTAAGGTAGGATTTACAGTTGATTTGAAATCTGCAAATATCCTAACACTACCGTCACGCTTCATTGTGAGAACGATAGAGCCTTGCCCATTCAGCAGTATCAACGTTACTTATAATGCCTTGTGCCTCGCTGCGGTCAATGTCCTCATTCACTTAATCTTGTGTTGCACACGGCACAGATCTAGCTTTCATGAATTTTAACCGACCTCATCTTTGTGGCTTATTTTAATTTGTACATCCTTAATTAGTCCCATGTTACCGTCAAACAGTTCCTTCTTTTCGTGTGGTTTGTGTGTCTGACTGACCTGTTTTTATGTGTTTGATTCCTTGTCAATTAAGTTTGAGGTGTTACAACTATAAGCGGCCAAAGAGTGCATGTGTGTGCATCAATAACATAGAATCGTAACACTTCACACTGATCCTCATGCATCACATTAACATAAGCCATACCTTAAGGTACAATTTTCTCACTTGTATATGCACGCAATTTACACATTTACACAGATTAGCATGACCCATCTTACTCTTACACATATCATAAGGTATGATACTGACAGCAGAACCTGTCTCTAGTTCCATCTTCACTTCCTTACCGTCAATATTTACAGTAACCCATATTACATCATCAACGTTGTTAACGTTCCCTTCAATCATGTGAACTGTAAACACAGACTGGTAACCTTTCGTAAGATTATTTATGTGAACATCACCAGGGTTGCATGTACTTTCCTTTTCATCATAATTAATGCAATAATTAATATTTACATTCCCAACGTTCATTAGTGGTTGTTTCTGCACACATACCACCTTCTGTGACAACAGAATTATCCTTACAATTAACACTGTCATTGTTCAACATTTCATTACGAATATTTGCACTGAGTTGTCATCAATAGGCCTGCCACCCTCCACATAGTGAAATTGCCTTTCCGCTCGTTTTCGACGGCTTCCACCTTCCTCTGAATTCTTCTGTTTCTTGCGACAAGTCCGCCTCAGGTGTCCTTTTATACCACATAGGTCATAAGTTTCAGTTTTGTAACAAAAGTCCGCCTTGGAATGGGATTTCCTACTACAACAAGTGGACAATCTGTTCTTTGCTTAGTACGCTGCTGCTGTCTCCTACTTTGAGCTGACATCATGCTGATATCACTCTGGGCCTTTGGATTAAGTTGCACGGCATCCTGAGCTGCACATTCCACTGACAGGGATATCGGCAATGCTTTCTCGCAAGGAAGTTCCTTTTCTGTTAGAAAAGTTTTTTTTTTATCACCTCGGAACGGAATCCACACACAAGGCAATCTCACAAAGCCTCTGAGACAAAAGTTTCAAATTTACAATGGTTGATAAGTCCTTTCAGTTCAGCAATACATGAAGGGATTGTCTCTCCTTCCGTTTGATCTCGTCTGTAGAAACGGAACTGGTCTGAAATAACTGAAGGCTTAGGTGACAACTGTTCTTCTAGTATGCCAACAATACCACTGAAAGAAAGGCCTGACAGCTTTGCCGGGGTTGCAAGCTGCTTCCATATTTTGTAGGTCTTAGACCCCATTAAACTAGTGACCGCAGGCACCTGACTTTCTTGGTCAATGTCACTGGCCAGGAAATATTGCTGTAGTCGTCCTACATGCGACATCCAGTCCTCAGTGGTTTCTCTGTATGTCCTATAAACGGAACTGTCACTTCTTTTGCCACAATGTGACAACAACACGGACTTCACGGCCGTTTATCACTCACTTTTCACCCTAGTTCCTTATGCAACTACCTCAAAATTCCCATCGCCAACAAGAGCATCCCATCCTGGTCGCTAATTTGTTGTGTGTCGGTCCGTATTGCCTGGGTAATTATCAGGTTGGCCCATGGACAGAAGGAACGCGTAACAACCACGTGGAGGTACCAACCGGAAGTGTCTTTATAGTACATCCAGTTACCTCACATGGATGTATATCACATACATAACAGCATGTCATTAATCTGCATAGTGAATGACGTAAATATCCAACGAAACCTTTTTGGAGAATGTAAGGCCAACAGGTGAGCTAGCATATGTGCTATTTACCAAACCCGTTTTCAGATAGTTGATTTGCGAAAATGGTTATACATGTCAGGTGTCAGGTCCTTCCAGCCCTGATTGTCATTTCACTGAATATCAATCCTGAATATGATTACTCTTTCATCTTCACGTCCAAAATGTCGATCTTAAGACACTGACTCCCAAGATATTACGGGTCCGTCCAATCGTCGTTCTCGGGGAACTGACTAACCAGGCGGATATAACACGCCTTTTCTCATCCAGAGGAAACTGAAGTCCAAACTGAACTGGTCATTGTCCTCTTTCGATGAAGGAGGAATACCTTACCCGATTGCCGCAAAAAGTCATGGCAAAGGAACGAATGAACACAAGATTACTTCAAAAGGCATTACAGTCATTACACCTTGCAAATCTGTCCATTCACCAATATCAACTGGCTGACGTCCTAAGACGACCACTGTTAAGTTGAACAAACGGGTCTGACGTAAGGGAAATCGTGGGTTGTACGAACCAATATGTTGATGTCTGGAGCAGGGATAGGGGTCAAGTTGTAAATCTAGCAGTTATAGTGTGACAAGACGCTTTGGGGATCGTGATGCATTGCTGTTCAGCCCGTGAGTAGGCCTAATCCCTGACACAGCAGAGGAGTGACAGTATTTGTGTGTGGCCTGAAGAGGAGTGGGATGATGGCTATTGTACAAGACAAGTCTGAGCTCACAAGATCATCTGCATGAAGACAGTTTTATGTGACACGAACGAATAGCCTCGTGCAAAAATAGAAACAACGAACGGCTGGCAGTGGAAACGTGGCCTACCTCCTCTCTTTGAGACGTACTTTTGTTGACTGTCTACACACAGATGCAGATTCTCAGGGATTTGAACATAGTCACAGAAGACAACTTCTCGTCTGGTCATCCTTGGACTTCTCAGATGATATTTAATGGAAGCATTTGATCGACCTATTTCCCTGACCTTGTCTTCATGATGTATTAAGTCAACAGCTCAGGGTCTGGTACGCATGCATTTGGTTAGTAATGTAGTGGAACAAATTAAGCCTTTAAGTAAATTATTCGTTCGATCTAATCTCAGTCAGTGCTTGTCTGAGCCCTGTATACGTATATATGGCTTGGAATCAGTACAGCACTGTTCTGGCTGCCACTCCATGTTGGCCTATCAAGACTTTTCATTGGCCTGTTGCCATCAAGAACCAAGAACCCGTCCCGTGATTCCACAGACGCCGGTGTCAGCCGTCTGTAGTCATAGTAGCTCTGCATTTAGTGGTAAAGACCAAGCAATCATTCATTCAGCCGACCGTTAAACGCGAGGAATTGCGGAATGAATTACAGGTGTGCCCACCCAAACATTGGGTGTTACTTTGTTCTGGTATTTGCAGTCGATTAGTTCTCTTTTCCTGTCGGCAAAGTCGATTCGGACATTGCAGTTGTGACGAGGTTCTGGCTGCCAAGCTCATATATCAGATTTACATGTATGTTCTCCCATCCCATCCATTCACACCAGAAGGACCCTTGTCGTCATATGACTGAAACAGTGTTAAGTAGTACGTTAAACCCTTAAGCACTCACTCACTCAAGCACAGAGCGCTAAGCATTACACATCGTGCCCCAACAATTCCGTATCGCACATGACGCATCATGCGGCACACACCACACATTACACATCGGGCATCGTGCCCCAACAGTTGCGTATCGTACATGACGCATCATGCGGCACACATCACACATTACACATCGGACATCACACATCACGCACGGCGCTGCCAAACATTGCACATTGCACATCACACCGTGCCACAACAGTTACATATCGGACATTACGCACCATGCGGCATACATTGCACATCGCTCATCACACACCATGCACCAAACGTTGCACATCGCTCATCACACACCATGCACCAAACATTGCACATGGTACATCATGCACACACCGTCTTCCAACCGTTACATATCGTTTAACACACTGCATACGGCTGTTACACATCATCAGTTACACGACCTATTACACATCGCACATCACACACCTTATAACAAACATTACATATCGCACATCACACACCTTGCACCAAACATTAAATATCGCACATCACACACCTTGCACCAAACATTACATATCGCACATCACACACCTTACACCAAACAGTACATATCGCACATCACACACCTTATAACCAAACATTACACTTCGCACTGCACACACCTTACAACAAACATTACATATGGCACATCACACGCCTTTCACCAAACATTACACATCGCATATCACACAACTTGCACCAAACATTACACATCGCACATCACACAACTTGCACCAAACATTACACTTCGCACATCACACATCTTACAACCAACATTACATATCGCACATCAACCACCTTTCACCAAACATTACACATCGTACATCACACACCTTGCACCAAACATTACACATCGCACTCCACACACCTTGCACCAAACATTACACATCGCACATCACATATCTTTCACCAAACATTACACACCGCACATCACACAACTTGCATCAAACATCACACATCGCACATCACACAGCATACGTATACTCTGACAGTGTGACGGAATGCGCTTCCGGTTAGGAGTCCTTTCTGGAGATCTCCTTAGTGTACCGATTAGCATTCCTCTTGTCACGTAGTTGTACAAATTGAAGCACACGCACATAATTCAATAAATTAGGTCTTATAAAATATAAAATGTCCCTTTTACTGAACTACGCAACGTGGACGTGACGCTGACATGCCGGTATATGCCGACTAGATAGTAAGCCGAAGACATTTCTTTAAGGATACACAAGGATAGGACAGGCTGAAAAGATAGTGTGCTTTATATGCGCCCAAATAACCATTCAGTCCTTCCCTTGGAGTGTCAGATTGTTTTCCAAATAGCCTCACTATTTACAGTTTGGTTCTGTAAATGTGTCCCTAAAGGCCAAGACACTGCCAGGTTGCCAGCAAAATTCATTCTTAGATATTCGGTGACATTAGTGGCGATATTGCTCAATATCAAACCCATTGCGCAGCTGGAAACAAAATTCTTCCATTTGTTTTGGAAAAGTTTTTATTTGCAACAGAGCTATTAACGTGGCAATGGTGATTAATCAGAAACCTGTATGTTTTGAGGTGAGTATTGGCTGAACCCCTCAA
The DNA here is from genome assembly GCA_016165875.1 of Acanthopleura granulata. Classification (NCBI taxonomy): domain Eukaryota; kingdom Metazoa; phylum Mollusca; class Polyplacophora; order Chitonida; family Chitonidae; genus Acanthopleura; species Acanthopleura granulata. Next base: position 39,959,289 of record JABBOT010000002.1, on the reverse strand, counting down.
CAGCTGCATCGCATACGTCCCTTCAATAACTTTACAGCGTCCACATTCATGAATGTTTGATGTAGAACGAATTCCCCCCGAGGTTTTCAGTACCAGATTTCCCCAAATGTAACGAGTATAGCGGGTGAGTAACATAGGTTTGATTTATTTCGTTAACGGAATGGTTATCGAATATACAACAACTGATCCCAGGGGTGCGTAACGTCTTGTCTCTGGCACAACATGGCGACGCCCACCCTCCCTGAAGGCAGGTTATCAATAGTTATGTATATATGCTTCGGTTTTTACATCGTGCTTAACCATTTTTAAGTTACCGGTATAGATCCACGAGAAGTCCTCATTATGAATATACCATGTCTTTTTGGTATGGCAGTCCATGCTGCCAAAATGCTGCCGCCACTGGAACATCATGCCGAAGACACCAGACATCACATCGCACCCAGTCACTCACTGACACCAGGCGGTACAGTCCTGTTTCCTTACCTAACCTTTCAGTGCTAAGCGCCAATCAGCAACAAGTCCCTTTTGTGTGACCAGATCCGTAACTGAACCGGGATATCTTCACACTAACCACCGAAGCGGTCAGCCATAATTACGAAATGTTTGCTACGATCAAAACAACAATGAAATGTCCAAAAACTTGTCACTCAATCAACGAGCCGTTGTTCGTGTTTGTGAGAGAATTAACACAAACAATACGGTCAGTTTCTGGCAAAATGGCACAAAAAGAGCGAACACGAAAAAGTTCAAAAAGTGCAAAGCTGTATTAAAGTCTTTGAAGAAAGTGAATTGAACGCTATTAAATATCCAAAATTCGTGAACATACTTCAAGATTTGGTGATCTACAATGCACTAACTAGATCCTTGTTGTTAAATCTGGGATACAGATCTGTGTAACACTCTGAAAGCAAAACAAAGCCCTGAACTCCGTGATCAGTTGATTGGTTCTAAAGGCAAACCACGTATACACATCATTGGTTTTGGATTGGTGGGAGGCAGGATAATCCACAAGAAAGATTGTCCAAGCTTATTTAGAAATTGGGGATAAACCAACCCACATCGCTTACAAGCTTTTCTAGCTCAACTATATTCTGGATTGTAGAATGATGTAAATATCTACCAAAATCTCCTTTAAGCTAATGGCGACCACGAAAACGTGCTATTTACCAACCGCGTGTTCAGTTAGTTGACTCACAAAGATGGTCAGATATAGTAATATCTTCAACGTGTCCGTCAAATAGCCGATCTTCGGGCACATACTCCCAATATTTTTCATTTTTCACCCCTTCACTGACTAGCCAAGACCGTTATGGAGTACTTTTTTTCTCCCAAAGGCGAACTGTCATTTTGCAATGAATAATACGTTACCAGCTGCCACAAAACGCCATCACCACGGCAGGAATTAACAACAGAGAAGGTATTCATAGCTGATTACTTTACAGGCGGGGAAGGTTCCCAATTATTACCTCATAAATCCGTCCAAAACCGTTCTCTGGGCTCAGAAGATGAGCACTGTTACAGCTACAGCTAGCAGGTTCGCTCAGTCGTCCTTTTCAAAGCACTGACACGCCACGATGTCCTGAATACTCTTCACGGGTCGAAGAACCAAAATAGCAGATTTTTAAAAAAGTCTTTGATATAACTTGTAACTCAAGCTATTAATAGTTTGATCTGATCTTTAATGTACATATATATGAAGAATATGAAAGAAAGCCACAGCATGTCTCGCGTCGTAAGCCGTCAAGTCATATTTTAACGAATCAAATGTTTTTCTCATACAATTCGAAGTCATTCAACTTAAATCAGATATATCATTCCAAAGAATTACTAGATATATAAGAGTACTCACATATAAATAGTACTTTGGGCAGCATATTCAGGCCATGATAGACTGGACAAAATTCCACTTAAAGGTTGCATACTTGTATGTCTGGCAGAGAGGCCAAGGAATGTTTATGGTCGGCCGTTTAGTTCCACAAAACACAAAAATGATGGCAACAAATAGGCCTACATCCAGTTACAATTTGCCATGTCTTACATGACTAACATAGCAGTAAGCTAATCCTCATAAGTTTATTCAGAATGACTATGTAAAGAATGAACAGAGCAGTACAAGGCTAACAAGGTGAAATCCTGACCTGTTCAATTAATAGTGTTACACCTTTTCCCGCCAAATCGTTTAGAGGGCTGATGTCTACAAAAACATGGCCGCTATTCGAGAAGAACAAAGGAACCATCAGTCGGATATGACAAGACAATGCACGGATATTAGAATGAAATGCTATCTGAGGGGATGAAGCATGCTTAACCCCAGTAAACTTAGGTCTCTAACGAGAATTGCCACGTAAGGCAAGATGATGAGGATTCGGCAACTGAGAAGGTATCATCAAAAAGACAGTATGGCAACATATGAGGTAGACAACACATAGTTCACTGCCCATAACAAGAAGATAATAAGAAACTATGGATATCGGTTTCTTCATTATCACTAACAATGTTACAAGACAGTAATGCGCCAAGGCAAAGCATACACAGTATAATATCAACAAATAGTTGCACTGTCCACCACAAGGGGAGGTTTAACAAATATATACCAATGGTTTTGATAACCATCGAGGAACATGAATAGTAGATGTCAAAACAAGACAAGACATGTTTATAATGCATACGCATGTAGGCACTGGTAACAAAATGTACAAAAATTTTAGTAATTAACACTCTCCTTAACTTCTTCTGGTTATGATCTCATAACAGAAATCTGTACATTGGAATTTGGTCAAATACATGAATGATCTAAGCTTTTATCACTTTGTGCTTGATAAAAAAGTGGACTCAAGTGTTAATTTGTTCTGCATTACTAATCCTTAGATTTGAAATTTATGTGCAAAACTTTTCTAAGCTCGTACATGTATATCAGTTAACTAAATCAGCAGAGCATAATCAGTTAAACAGTAAACATAACATAAATGTTTTGTACAAGAATATAATTAAGTCAAAATCGTAATTCTGTCACTTTCATGTCCAAATAAAACAGAAAATACAACAAAAACAACTAAGATATAGGTATCATCTACCGTGCAAGTAGATAAAAACAAAAATTGCTTAAAATGGTCTTAGACCTGTAAACTTTGGAAGACCTACATCTTTTGCAAAGTTACAGGCTGCAAAAATATCTCACATAAATTATAAACTGACTAGACACATTACACTTAAATGATCTAAAATCTTCAAAAAGGCAAATAACCACGGTGGCCTAGCTTTATTTATCAACAAAGTCATACAAGTTTGTGTAAAACGAAAAACAAATGAAACACTGACACTCAATTGATTTCCTTGTACATATCTTCAAGTTCTGCCCCTTCTCCTAAATCTCTGCATAAAATGTGTTGATTTAATGACTGTTGAAATTTCATTGCCTTTACCTTTAGGAAAGGAGAGCGATACATAGAAATTCTTTCAGTAATTTTTATGGCACTTATTTCAATTCAACACGATTTTGCATTTAGTAACCACATCTTCTACATTCTGAAGTTCTTCATACTCCAGTACACACAAACTGCAGGTTTTCATTGTAAGTCGTTTAAATGCATGAAATATTTTCCTCTGGTTTCTCATAACCATCCTTGGCCAGAAGATACACAAATGCACATGTATCTTAAATTGGACAGTCAAAACAACTCATAGATCACTACTAGAACAACTCATAGAACACTACTATTTACTTATATTTTTTGCAATTTTGCAAACACGTAACTCCTGATCCCCACCTATGCCATTTTTCAGCTACCTGTTATAAATATTTATAAATGTTCAATTGCCTGTCTGTTTTATATCTCCAAAAATCTGCCCAGGATGTTGATTGAATCATGGAGGTAAATGTTTTACCTCCATGATTGAATGTATTTGAATGGATAATGTTTACCCTGTGTTGAACCAGGCATCAAAATTCAATATTTTCAACTCCTGCAATTTATTCCACAGGTAAACTATACCTACTGTTATGTCACAGGTACACTATACCTACTGTTATGTCACAGGTACACTATACCTATTGTTATGTCACAGGTACACTATACCTATTGTTATGCCACAGGTACACTATACCTACTGTTATGTCACAGGTACACTATACCTACTGTTATGTCACAGGTACACTATACCTACTGTTATGTCACAGGTACACTATACCTATTGTTATGTCACAGGTACACTATACCTATTGTTATGTCACAGGTACACTATACATATTGTTATGTCACAGGTACACTATACCTACTGTTGTGTCACAGGTACACTATACCTACTGTTATGTCACAGGTACACTATACCTATTGTTATGTCACAGGTACACTATACCTATTGTTATGCCACAGGTACACTATACCTACTGTTATGTCACAGGTACACTATACCTACTGTTATGTCACAGGTACACTATACCTACTGTTATGTCACAGGTACACTATACCTATTGTTATGTGATATAAACAATAACTGGACATACACATCTTGATCCCCATCCCTTCGTCATATCCATTCCCCTACAAACTGACACATATCTTCTCCTGGTTGACAATCACAAATTTCAGGTGTGAGAATTACTATGAAGAAGAGAAGAATTCATACATACAACTATACACTGTCCATCACACTGTCAAATATTGTGGTTAACCAATTCTTTCATAACATTTCTATGAGTAACCTTTTTCTCTGGTTAACACTGGTGTAGAAGGTTATGTAGGAGAATGTCACAAAGCATCACATTTATGCAAACATTTATACAAGGGAAATGATGCACTTAAGCACTATAAGTGATTAACACTGGGAGATGAGCAGCTCCTCAGCACTGATTTGACCTCGGTGACACAGGACACAGTATCGCACTACAGAGGTACAATAAATAGTTAGCCCTGGGAGATGAGTGGCTCCTCAATGCTGATCCTGACCTTAGTGATGCAGGATCCTCTATGTGCTACAGGATCCAAAAAACACAGTTAGGTAAGGGAGATGAGCAGTTGTCAGTGTTAATCTGACCTCCGTGACACAGACTCCAGGACTGTGCTAAAAGGGGCACAATAAACAGTTAGCTATGGGAGTTGAGTGACTCCTCAATGCTGATCTGATTTCAGTGCTACAGGAGCACTACACACAGTTAGGTAAGGGAGATGAGCAGCTGTCAGTGTTAATCTGACCTCCATGACACAGGATCCAACACCGTGCTACAACGGGCACAATAAACAGTTAGCTATGGGAGATGAGTGACTCCTCAATGCTGATCTGATTTCAGTGCTACAGGAGCACTACACACAGTTAGGTAAGGGAGATGAGCAGCTGTCAGTGTTAATCTGACCTCCGTGACACAGGATCCAACACCGTGCTACAACGGGCACAATAAACAGTTAGCTATGGGAGATGAGCAGCTCCTCAATACTGATCTGACCTTCATGACACAGGATCCAACACCGTGCTACAACGGGCACAATAACCAGTTAGCTATGGGAGATGAGTGACTCCTCAATACTGATCTGACCTTCATGACACAGAACACAGTACCATACTATGGAGGCACAATGAGTAGTTAGCTGTGATCTGACCTTGGTGATGCAAAATCCTGTATGGTGCTACAGGAGCACTCAAAGAGTTGGTTATGGGAGATGAGCAGCTTCTCAATGCGGATCTGACCTTGGTGACGTATGTATGGTGCTACAGGAGCACTACACACTATTAGGTAAGAGAGATGTCAGTGTTAATCTGACCTCGGTGATGCAGGATCCAGTACTGTGCCACATGGTCACAATAAACAGTTAGCTATGTGAAATGAGTAGTTCCTCAATGCTGATCTGACCTCGGTGACGCAGGATACGGTACCGTGCTACATCTTTCCTTGTGACCATGCCAATGACCTGTTAACAAAGGCAGGAAATACAGTGTTAACACTGCACATATGGGTATGGCAGACTTCTACGGAAGTACATCCGTATTGTGAAAAAGGACATAAATTTACAGTCCTTCAGTGAGTAGTGTATTAAATTCAAAATATAGTTCACATGTAAATCATTAAACAGTAAAACATGGCTTTCATTTCCACAGTTCTTCAGAATTCTTAACAGGTAATCTTGCAGATAAGAACCTTCAGTCATCATTCCTCATTATGGCCATTTTCTTCCTTCAGCATAGAAATTAGCCCTAAACTTTTTCCATACAAACACTGATTATCTGAGCTGGTAGCCCCAGTTTCTTTAGTTACGAGCATCTAGAGATCAGTGTTTTTAACTTCAACATCTCACATGGAGACAAATAACAAATACATGTAAATATTTTATAGGTCCATGAAGTTATTTATGATCTGATTACCTGATTTTTATCATTTACAACAACAACATGTCGTAGACCAAGGGCTCTGAACAATCTGAACACCCTGGGAAGGGAGGCAACCTACAGCCAGAAAAAACATGAGGTTCACTTCACACGTTTTACGGTTAGAAAGTTAATATCCAACAGACACCATGTTCAAATCTAATTTGGCGCTTTTCATTTCATTACAACAGTAGATTACATATTAATATATGTGAATGAGATGTGGATATATACAGGCAACAGACTTATCCAGTGACACTTTCTGTACACTCAACCCATCCAGCTGTTTTTTTATTATTTTTTTTTCCTTTGCAGTCTTCACAAAGAACGATAACTTGATCAGCAATTTATGAAATTAAATGCACTGAGAAATAATACATACACATATCATGCTTTGTTATACCACAATAATGACAAGGCTTAAATTGGTATTCTACACATGGACATTGATGGTAGGATGACTTACATCATACACTGTGTAAGGGGCTGGATTCATGAAGGGCTGTAAATCAACAGTACACTCCCTCTCTTGAGCAGAAATGTGGATTTGCTGTAAGGAAATCAGTGCATATGTGTCATTTAAGCCAAGAAAAGTTACAATGATGATATACTGTGTTATCAACGACATATCTATATATATAAACCATAAGAAAAGAATTGCAAAATCTAACCACACCCTTGCGATGTCCACACAGAATTTAGGTTCACTAATATATTGATTGTGGAGTTGTTCTATGCAAGTATCTCACAAAAAGTAAACTGACTAACTGCAAAAATGTCATCAATGTATGTATTTTAAATTTCTTCAGTGTGTTTTTCCCCTTCCCTAAATATATGTAGTTCCCACATGACTGTGCTATCACTCTGAACTTCCCACAACAACTGAAGTATTCCAGTTATATATGTGCTCTCCAGTATCTTACCTGTACTGGAGGGAACCTGGGGTAGACATCTCTGAAGTCTTTACTCTCAAGCTTTCCAGTATCTTACCTGTATTGGAGGGAACCTGGGGTAGACATCTCTGAAGTCTTTACTCTCAAGCTTTCTAGTATCTTACCTGTACTGGAGGGAACCTGGGGTAGACATCTCTGAAGTCCTTACTCTCAAGCTTTCCAGTATCTCACCTGTATTGGAGGGAACCTGGGGTAGACATCTCTGAAGTCTTTACTCTCAAGCTTTCCAGTATCTTACCTGAATTGGAGGGAACCTGGGATAGACATCTCTGAAGTCTTTACTCTCAAGCTTTCTCCTCACTTGACTCAAATCTTCATTTTCATTAAACACCTGTAAAATATGATCAGGTGCATATCAGACAGGATCATTCAACTGACAGTTATAACCAACACCTGCTATTTCTGTAAAAATTTGTTCAAATTTCATTAAAAAATGATTCAGTGCCAGTATTGTACCTATTTCTGTTGAACCTGTTCAGAGGTGGGGTGGGGTGTCAGGAATGAGACGAGTGGCTGAGGAGATATGCAGTGGACTGGCTGTCTAGTTATCCTTCCCTCAGAGTAACACAGAGCTCATACATTATGGAGGGGACCAGCTAACATTTGACAATCACCCAGTGTGAAATCTCACAAGGCTTCATCCCAAGTTTTATACAACATGCTAAATCTCTGTCTCAAAATATACAGAGAGAAAGCAGAGTAACAGTGAAGTGTGTAAAGCACAAGCCTTCCCTGACACATCTTGGGCATGTTGGATGTATCCCTGATACGACAGTGTGCATGTGTTTTCATCAAGTCACACAGTGTGCATGTGTTTTCATCAAGTCACACTGTGTGCATGTGTTTTCATCAAGTCACACTATGTGCATGTGTTTTCATCAAGTCACACTGTGTGCATGTGTTTCAATCAAATCACACAGTGTGCATGTGTTTTAATCAAGTCACACAGTGTGCATGTGTTTTCATCAAGTCACACAGTGTGCATGTGTTTTCATCAAGTCAAGCAGTGTGCATGTGTTTTCATCAAGTCACACAGTGTGCATGTGTTTTCATCAAGTCACACAGTGTGCATTATTTTAACAAAGGATTTATTTGATTGACTTATTTATTTGATCGCTGTTTCATGCCATATTGAAGGATATTTCACTCATACAAATGCTGGCCAGCATTATGGCGGGATAAAACTGGGCGGAGCGCGGGGGAAACCCACAACCATCTGCAGGTTGCTGGCAGACATTCCCACATTTTAACAATGGATGTTCCTTCAGTATTAACCTACTGATCTAGAATACAGTTAGATGGGCAAATAACATATTTGTAAGCCATTTGGATTCTTGAAACTTTAATCCTGTTATATTACATGAAATATTTTGTTAAAATGTAGACATACACACAGAGTTTATACGTTATTATATCACAATGTACATAATGTAAATAACAAGAACTTTTCTTTAACATTTCCAGATGAAAACTAGTGAATACTTTACAAACGCACCTTAAGTTTGAGCAGAACGACCAACTGTGAGCGCAGTATCAACCCTTGGAATGTTCCAAATGTCTCTGGATATTGTGAGCTCTACATGAATGCAAACAGAAGGAACGCATGGAGACCACACTCTAATTACACCAAGTAAACATGCACTTCACAAATTCAAATTAGCAAATTAACCCCACGAAACCAGACACACTACAATAAACCGACATTATTTCCAGGTACTTCTTTACTGGATTGTGGTGTAACTTCATATTAAATTAATTTTCATTTACAAGTTTGCAATGGCCGCCAGTGTTACGGGTGTATGAAACCAGAGTGCCTAGAGTAAACCACAGACCTCTGGGGAATTACTGAGGAGCTTCCCCTCATACAACATGCCATATACATGTGTATGTAAGTTCAGGGCCTGTGGTTTTCAGCCAGCATCTTAGCCAACAAAAGAAGAGTACTATCACTCACTTCTTGAACCCATAAACAATGGCAGCAGAGTAGCTGAGAAAATTCCCAGAATGGGATAGTAGTACCCATATCTTGTGCAACCTAGCAATTGAATCTGCCTTTAACGTTTGAGCCATGTACAACACCCTACAAAAAATCGCATACATGTACACATGCAAACAGAGCTGCAGATGGATATATGAAAAGTCATATTTTTCATCTTAAATCTTTACAACTTCAATCCTTATGCTCTAACAAAGTATTTCAGAAGTGTCATGGCAAGAAAGCAAATGAGGCAAAATCTTACACTGAGGCTGTCTTCTGGTGTATAATCATCCACCACAGGGAAGCCGTTGTGCGTTTCTGCTTTCAGAATGTCCACAATGCGACCCACATTCTCCACGCGTCGAAACACGGACACTGGGTGGCTCATGACTTCCCTGGTGAAAACAGAGGAGGGGATTTAATGCACATTTAGGTACGGGTATCAGGTATATCTGTCACAGATCTTTGTCAACAGGCAGTCAGGCCTAATCAATAAAGCATGCTAACAGAAAGAAGTTAATAGTATGTAAAAATACTACAGATGTAAATGACCTACAATTGTGCCTGTCACTAGCTTACACATTTCCCTTCGTTGTAAGAGGCCTATTGGTCTTAGAAAGGTCTTCGACGGTTTGTTTGGAAGGTAGCATGATATTACTACTGGGAAATTTCAGCACCATAAGAAATATTTTATGACATTTATATTCCTCTAAAAATGTGCTTTTCTTCTTGAAATTTTAGGTTATTTACTGTAATCAGATTGCATTCATCATTCATGGTACAAGTCCCAGGAATTACCGAATGACAATGAATATGTGCAGGCTTCTCAATATCTTCTTGATATGCACATTAATTTAGTGACACAAACGGTAGAACAATCCATAAAAACACTTGTCTACTACATAAATAGTACAAATATAACTAAATCACACATAACCTGGGAAATCTTCAATGTTAAGCATACTCCTAGAGACCCTGGTCAGCGTACTCAAATGGCTGAGATGTTAGTTGTCATGATTGAGGGCTCCCACTCCAGCATGGGCACACCCTGTAGAAGCCCTGCTCTATGTACTCACCTGGCTGAAATGTTAGCTCACATGACCGGGGGCTCCCACTCCAGCATGGGCACACCCTGTAGAAGCTCTGCTCTATGTACTCCCCTGGCTGAAATGTTAGCTCACATGACCGGGGGCTTCCATTCCAGCATGGGCACACCCTGTAGAAGCCCTGCTCTATGTACTCACCTGGCTGAAATGTTAGCTCACATGACCGGGGGCTCCCATTCCAGCATGGGCACACCCTGTAGAAGCCCTGCTCTATGTACTCACCTGGCTGAAATGTTAGCTCACATGACCGGGGGCTCCCATTCCAGCATGGGCACACCCTGTAGAAGCTCTGCTCTATGTACTCCCCTGGCTGAAATGTTAGCTCACATGACCGGGGGCTTCCATTCCAGCATGGGCACACCCTGTAGAAGCCCTGCTCTATGTACTCACCTGGCTGAAATGTTAGCTCACATGACCGGGGGCTCCCATTCCAGCATGGGCACACCCTGTAGAAGCCCTGCTCTATGTACTCACCTGGCTGAAATGTTAGCTGACATGACTGGGGGCTCCCACTCCAGCATGGGCACACCCTGTAGAAGCCCTGCTCTATGTACTCACCTGGCTGAAATGTTAGCTGACATGACTGGGGGCTCCCACTCCAGCATGGGCACACCTTGTAAATGGATGTGCATGTCATAAATACCCTGGGGAAGAAAACACTATCATTACGACACAAACATAAAATGCCCTTCTTATCAATACTATGGTACAGTACCAGTTTTCATTTCACTTTTTTATCTTGTGTGTTACTTGTGATATTTTGTGAAAAACACTTTGTATGAAAAGAGCCAAATTAAAAAAAAAAACATACGTAGACAGACCAGAGGTAATTACAGCTGACCATGTACCTAACCCTGCTCAATGCTCTTATTTTTGTGTGTTCACTAAAACAAATGTGACAGCACATACGTCTATTTTAACATCTCAGTTCACTGAAGAAAAAACAGAAAAACTTTGAATAACTGCAGTATTAACCTAAATACTGGGGTTTTACTTTCCCTTCAACAGTCTACTGGTGTTGGGGTACACATTATACAGGCTGTATGTCCCCTTATGTTCCGCTGTGGCCAAATTGGCTTGAGTCTGATTGATATATCCCACCTTATATGGAGTTATTTGTAAAGTTTAATTAAATCTTTCTCAGGAAAATATAAATGTTTGCATCAAAAGTATTTTAATACCTTCAAACTTTAGGTAAACTACAATATTTGATGTATACAAATTCTTCAAAGTAAACGTAAATTTTGATCAGCATGTTAAGATATAAAGTTACCTCATTAAAGAAATCTCCCACCCATTTGGCCACAATAAGGACTATCATGATGGGGAACCCAAATGTGACATTTGACGTGGCCTCTACCACGATGACGGCCAGGCTTATTGTCATCCGCACAATGCCACCTGCAACAAAGTACCACACAACATATACAGCGTTAACATGAAGTTTGGGAACTCACTGATTTACCAATTGATGCCTTATGATATATCAAAGAATGTTTTGCTTTACAGCTGTATATCATGGCAGCCTGGCTCAGTTTCGCAGGAAATCAATTTTTCATGCCCTTTCTGATCAAATATGTCACCTATATTTAACCTTTAACCCGCTGAAGTTTGAGTAAAACTTTCTGTACACAGCTTTTTGAAAGTGGCCTGTATTTTACGGGTGGAAGAAAAAGAGTGCAGAACACAGTAAACATCTAGCTCACCTGTAGTAACAATATAATAACAAACCTCCTGAAATACAGCCATGTACAACTGAAGCAGAGATCTCCTAATATGTCTGACAGTACAGATATGTCCACACATCTGAGGACAGACTGATTGTTACACAATGAGAAATGACAATACTAGCTGATCCTTTCCTGCAACCAACAAATACTGCACTAGGATTCACATAATAAAGAAACGCAATACCAATGTCAAAACATGATATATCTGCTGGAGTGCCTTGAGTTGTGTCAGGGAATAATAATCAAAATAGCTGCACTGGAATCAATCAGCTTAACTTTTCCGTACTTGGTATAAAGAAGTCGCTGCAGTAAAAACTTAGACGCTTTTAACTCAGATGTGGTAGCAAGGCTACCAAAAAGCTCGTCTGTAGGGGACAGACAGCAAGCGAGTAACGAATATATGTTGGTCAGATAGATAATTAAAATTAATTTACTTGTGAAAGTGCATAACAAACTTGTGTGAGGTGTAATTTTTGAGAGAAAGTCCGTAACACTGGTGAAGCTCAATACATGCAGTGGTTTTTTAACATGTAGTTAAGTTTTTTAAGGGCATCTGATGGTGAAATTTGTAATTTACAGTACTTACTATGAACGTAGAGCATAACTGACAGAACATCCCCATTGTGTTATTGTTCTCTAATTGTGTCTCAACAGTGAACTCAGTACATGGAGTAGTTTTTCAGGATACCATCAATAACATTTTGTTTAACGCCGATTCTAATATGCAGTATACTAAGTCAGGAATTTGGGCATTTACGGTATTTAATATCCACACACAGAATCAACGATGGAATATCCCCCTCATGTCATTACGCTCTAGAGATGTGCAAACCCTGAGCTGCATACATGCAGTATTTTTAAAACATCACCACCAACAGTTTTGTTTAACACTGATTCTAATACACAGTACACTGCGTGGGGAATTCCGTAATTTATGATATTTAATATGCACACACAAAATCAACGATGGAATATCCCCCTCGTGTTATTGTGCCCTACATGTGTGCAAACCCTGAGTTTTATTCATAGGGTACTTTTTAAGATACCACCACTAACATTTTACTTAACATTGTTTTCCCCGTTACTGGACGCAGACACCTACAATCAGGGTACGAAATAAGCTTTGCCTGCACTCAGTACAGCCGAGCTAAAAATGATATAACATTCAGCATAAATGATCCCACAATGTCAACATGACTTCTTTACCTTTAAAAATAACAAGCTAAATACACAGGCAATCAATATTAAACATAGTACCTGCATGCTTACCACCTACATGTATTTATCAACAAATAGTTCAGTAATGATGACCACACCTGTTGTAATATTAAAGTCATACCTAGCTGTGCTGCAGCACCAATCAAGGCAAATTTTCCAGGATCTGTCCAGTCCTAAAAACATAGCACGAAAGAACAAATAAAATTACCTTCTTTGTATTTGTTATTCTGTTCTACAGTGAAAATGTGATAAATTGGATTTTAAAAGGCATTACCATGAAATCTGTTCAGTAAAAGTTGACAAGAGAAAACCATGTTTTCCATGTACATAAAGTGGGAGACCCTGACAGGCCACACAACAGGGTCCAAGTGACAGTGAAACAGTGTAATTTCCTTCTGTGAGGCTGCAGTGGGTGTGTACTACTCAAGTACTTTATGAACACACATACACCAAAAAGTGTGATGCACTCCAGGAAAGAACAAAAGGATAGCTGGTGTTGGACCACTTTGTTAGGGGAAGAGGTTTTACAAGGTCTCCATTGGTGTAAAGCTTCCGAATCTTCATAGGCTTATTTCAGATGTGCTCCATTTCCAAACTAAAACGTGAAACAAAAACTTGGAGTATTTTCTCTTAAAGTAATTCTGGAGCTTGTTTACGCAGCATTATGACTGTTACTAACGCTCACCTGAATATCTCACCTAATATATCGAAGCAGCGTGCCCACCATACGCCCCCAGGCCGCACCCACCACCAGACTGGGGATGGAGAGACCACAATGTTATGACTGTTACTAACACTCACCTGAATATCTCACCTAATATACAGAAGAAGTGTGCCCACCATATGCCCCCAGGCCGCACCCACCACCAGACTGGGAATGGACAGACCACAATGTTATGACTGTTACTAACACTCACCTGAATATCTCACCTGAAGCAGCATGCCCACCATATGCCCCCAGGCCGCATCCACCACCAGATTGGGGATGGACAGACCACAATGTTATGACTGTTACTAACACTCACCTGAATATCTCACCTAATATACAGAAGAAGTGTGCCCACCATATGCCCCCAGGCCGCACCCACCACCAGATTGGGAATGGACAGACCACAATGTTATGACTGTTACTAACACTCACCTGAATATCTCACCTAATATACCGAAGCAGCGTGCCCACCATATGCCCCCAGGCCGCACCCACCACCAGATTGGGGATGGACAGACCACAATGTTATGACTGTTACTAACACTCACCTGAATATCTCACCTAATATACCGAAGCAGCGTGCCCACCATACGCCCCCAGGCCGCACCCACCACCAGATTGGGGATGGACAGACCACAATGTTATGACTGTTACTAACACTCACCTGAATATCTCACCTAATATACTGAAGCAGCGTGCCCACCATACGCCCCCAGGCCGCACCCACCACCAGATTGGGGATGGACAGACCACAATGTTATGACTGTTACTAACACTCACCTGAATATCTCACCTAATATACCGAAGCAGCGTGCCCACCATACGCCCCCAGGCCGCACCCACCACCAGATTGGGGATGGACAGACCACAATGTTATGACTGTTACTAACACTCACCTGAATATCTCACCTAATATACAGAAGCAGTGTGCCCACCATACGCCCCCAGGCCGCACCCACCACCAGATTGGGGATGGACAGACCACAATGTTATGACTGTTACTAACACTTACCTGAATATCTCACCTAATATACAGAAGAAGTGTGCCCACCATATGCCCCCAGGCCGCACCCACCACCAGACTGGGAATGAACAGACCACAATGTTATGACTGTTACTAACACTCACCTGAATATCTCACCTGAAGCACCATGCCCACCATATGCCCCCAGGCCGCACCCACCACCAGACTGGGGATGGACAGACCAAAATATTATGACTGTTATTAAGGCTCACCTCATTAGGTACAATATACTGAAGCAGCATGCCCACCATACGCCCCCAGGCTGCACCCACCAGCAGACTGGGGATGAACAGTCCGCTGGGCACAGATAGTCCATACGTCCAACAGGCTAACAAGAAATAGCTCAACCAGAATAATAAAAGAGTGAGAGGTCTGTATGAACCTGTAATACATAAATTAAAATTCATTTATTTATTTGATTCGCATTTTACGATGTACTCAAGAATATTTCATTTACACGACGGCTGCCAGTATAATGGTGGGAAGGAAACCGGGCAGAGCTCGGGGAAAACCCATGACCATCTGCAGGTTGCTGGCAGACCTTCACACATACAGTCAGCGAGGAAGAGGAATGAGCTGGATTTGAACTCAATCCAACTGTATTGATGAGAAGTTCCTCAGTCACTACGCTGAGCTAGCACACTAACCAACTGAGCCACAGGAGCCACACATAAATTAGTATCATACAGTTAAATTACACTGCATATAAATTTGTGCATGTGTTTGTTTGTTTTCTTTGGGGGGGGGGCATCTTTGATTCTACATGTCACAGTGAGACTAGATACTTACCTGGTTGTTCATGAAATAATTCCTTCACACTGGCCTCTGGGGTCTGGAAAAATATGGTGGCTGTTGAGCTATACCAGCCATCTTCACAGAAAAACTGGAAAAGAAATCACAATTATTACACTCAGGCAAGAATAATATTACAAGCAACTACTGAACTAAAAACAAGATTGAATTTTCTTTGCTCACTTTCTTTATCACACCTATTTTCATAAATATTTCAACTTGAAATAACATAAAAAGCTTTTAGAATACAAGGTACCTGAGGTAATAATAATAACTGATTGTTCAAATCTGCATTCCGGTAAGTCACATAAACCAGAGGGGAAATGAAAACATTAATACAATGTAACAATATGAACACACAAGAATGAACCAGATGAAGTGGCCCACCTGTACACCCAGGTTTTCTTGCTCAGCTTTCATTGGCTGACAGTCGTTGTAGAAGTAGATAGTAACGAAGCCCACTACACCGGTGATCCCGGCCACAATCATTGCCTCTATCACCTGGGTCCATTTCCTGTATACATACCTGACACACAAACACAACATACAGTTACTCAGCATTGTCAAAAGTAAATCGGGCTAAAACAGTAGCTGTCTGGAAAAAACATATACGCATAATAAAGACATACTGCAGTACAGTGCAACAATAACAAATTCAAATACACTAAATGATTGTATGATACTGACACATTGATAACACATCAATATTGATTTATGTAATACCTGTGAAATTTTCATACCTGTGCTTCAGAAATTCTTTAATACTTACTTTTTTCTGTAAATTGATAATTTATAGTTGATGTGATTGAACAATGCTCCTAATAAACCACCTGCAATGAAAATTTTTCAAATGTGAGAGCAAGACAAAAAAAAAAAAAAACTCCTTTTTATCCCACTAGCACCTTCAGGAATTCAAAATATTTTCTTATTAAAAGGAAACAAAACAATTTATTTAAACATTTATGAAAGTTTTACACCTCTAACTTCAGACCATGACATTTTGCTGTTGCGAGCTCAAAAAGGAAATGTAAGGAATGTTAGCTCAGAAATTCCACCCTTTAGAAAAGGCAATCACATTATTATCCAGATCATTATTCTCTACTTTTACGCTAACATCCTATACAAGTGTTATGTTAATAACTAGTACATGAGTATCAGAGATGTCAGAACCATTCAGAGGAGACAAAACAGACTAAAAATTCACACCAGTGGAAATGAATCACAGTGTATTCAGTTTTCTAAATTTATAGGTAAATTTATTCTAGTTATAGAGAAAGTGTACTAAACCATAGAATACTGTGGCATACAAGCTGTAGAATGGGGGTGTATTAAAAAATGAAGGTATTTATTTATTTGATAGGTGTTTTACGAAGAATGGATGTAATTAATGTACAACCAAAGAACAGTGGCTATTTACCAAAGAACAAAGGTATGTGTAAGCCATCAAAGGATAGTGAACGTGTGTGTACTAAGGAACAGAAGTAGTTTACTAAAAACAACAATGGTGTATTAATGATATAAAGAGGTAGTACACCAAGGAATAGAGATCCTGTATAAACTACAAACTACTAACGCACATGTACTACATGTCAGCCACAGGTAAGTCTTACCTATGATTCCCATGCCAAGGAAAATAGGTATTTCAAATCCTGAGTATGTTGTGGCCTGTTACAAAAAAAAGAAGAATATGTAGCTTAGTCTATGCACAATCCCAGCATCAGATACTTTACCATTTCAAATTATCTGCATTTTTTGTGACTATATATACCAACAGGTGGTCCCAAATAACTGCCATGCAAAAATATTTTCAACTAGTCCTTTCACCCGAAAGGGAAAATCAAAATAAATATTATAGATAGAAGGTTATATCTGCAAATAAATTTTCACGTCATTTTATCAGATTTTGGTATCATATTCATGTTTTCTTTACCTTTAATAAAAAAACAATGATTAATGAATTTTTAAACAGAAACCAAGTAAAAGTAACAAGAAAAATGATACAAATAGAACACTGAACAACTGATTTAGGTTTACCTCAAATTTTCCAAAGTTAATTAAACCAGGGGAAGATAACTCCATAGGGTGGTGTTTGACATAGCTCTGTACAACATTGAGAGTGAATGTGGAGATCATTGAGGCAAAAAACTGGAAAGGAAAGAAAAAGAATAACAAATATCAATACATATTTATATTGGAAACCAATTCATAATAACCAAAATACCTGTCTAAATACCTGTATGACAGAAACAGACAAGGTACGGGTAAAGGTATACATCAATACTATAGTTTGTTCCTTGTCACCTATATACACTGATGCTTACGTTTTTTACGTATGTTTTGACAGGGAGCCGCACCAGTTACCTAAACTGTCTCTGATCAACTTCCATCTAAGCTCTGCTTCTGACACAGCCATACAGAACTGTTTTCAAGTTACTGTTTGATACAACTATAAGTAGAATTTATTTTATCTCATGTAGTATATAAACTCTTGACAGTAAGCATTCAGAGTCTGATGTTATGAAATTTTGTTATTATAAAACCAAAAAGTCTAATCACCGAGAAAGTAGTGTAGATTTTTTCACTCCATAGTGTTTATTATACATGTAGATCTTAATTATACAAAATGAGACAACATATGTAATCTCAGTTTCAAAAACATACAAATCATTAGCTTTGGTAAGAAGCTATTTACATGCTTGCAAGTTTACTTACAATTCTCCAGACTAAAGCCTGGTTCCAAAAGCTAGCGCCTTCCTCCAGGCTAAACAGAACCCCACCCACTGGAGCCCCAAATGCGGCTGCCACCCCAGCTGCCGCCCCACCGGCCACAAAATCACGCTTCTCTGTATCAGTTCGCAGGAACTCAAATACCTAGGATTAACACACAAATTAAGTAATGTACACCCCTAGTAAAAACATCTTGGAGATTCTGGAAGCAACTGAGGATAACGTTTCCATAGACTTCATGTTTATTTACATCACACATGTACATTTTTGGCACATCAGTTCGTGGAAAATGCAGTGATTAAAAATAAGGTAACCATTTCCAAAACCCATCTTACTTTACACGCAAGACTTTATTTATTTATTTATTTATTTATTTGATTGGTGTAGTGCCATACTCTGCATTATGGTGTGATGAAACCAGGCAGAGCCGCTGGGCGAAATTTGGGAGAAATTTTTGTGAAGTTTGATTAATATCATACCCAGAAAACTGATGAAAAGTGTTACCAAGAACACCTTCATAAGGCCTTTACATGCTTTGGAAAAGTGCATTTTTACGGGCCAGGCTTTAGATGAGCTACGTTAATCAAGTTTGTAGTTCATTTCCAGAGGACATGATTATTATGTGTTTCACTTTAACTGCAATATTTCAACAAATGTTGCTACTGCGTATGGAACATCATGCCGAAGACACCAGACACATCATACTGACACCAGACAGGCCAGTCCTGTTCCCGTGCTTTAATTTCACAGTGATGAGCGCCAAGCCAGGCAGCAACAAGAACCATTTGTAATGTCATTGGTATGACTCGACCTGGGATTGATATTGAGTCTCCAGACCTCGAGGTGGACACTCTAACCACTAGGCCACAAAGGCGGTCAAAGAGAACGCTGAAGGAATAACCCAGTAACGAAAACCGTCGCAAATTTGAGAAGCTCACCTTGAAGTCTAAGTTAAATGTTGTTGATCTTCCTTGAGAAACTCCTGCAGCTATGACAGCTCCTGAGTGAATCATCGGGCCTTCCTGATAACACAGACACCATGTAAACAGGAATCGGGGGTAACATGATGATACGTATTATCCAGGGGGCACAAGGAAACACTATGATGACTAGGTAAATGGAATCATATGGATACTGGTATGTACAGTGTAAATGTAGCAGAAGGACTTTTCAGTATACACAATTATAACACAAATACTCTATGAGTAACAACATAAAGAGGCTATTAGAGACATATGTATATGTATGCAGGAGAAATTTGCAACACCATACATGGAACGTGAAATACACTTTAAAGAATATATGTAACACAATGAGGATAAGACAAATTCTGTAAACGCACTACCATGTAAGCAGAATGAATTTTGAAGAGTAATGCTCATCATGAGGAAGAAATGGATACTATAGGCTTCTTATGGGCACCTGAAAAAGGTTAAACAACAAGAGTGATAATAAGGCCCAACACTCCTCAGATGAATACATACCAGTTTGAGTAAAGTCTGAATAAAAGCCTAGTGTATCTCACCTTGCCCACACAGAGCCCCCCAGACACTGCACACACCACACCCACAACCTTACAAAGTCAGAAGACTAGTGTTTGTGTCTGTGCATTCTCACCTTGTCCACACAGAGCCCTCCAGACACAGCACACAACACAAAACACACCCACAACCTTACAAAGTCAGAAGACTAGTGTTTGTGCCTGTGCATTCTCACCTTGTCCACACAGAGCCCTCAAGACACCACACACATTCTCACCTTGTCCACACAGAGCCCTCCAGACACAGCACACACCACACCCACAACCTTACAAAGTCAGAAGACTAGTGATTGTGTCTGTGCATTCTCACCTTGTCCACACAGAGCCCTCCAGACACAGCACACAACACACCCACAACCTTACAAAGTCAGAAGACTAGTGTTTGTGTCTGTGCATTCTCACCTTGTCCACACAGAGCCCTCCAGACACCACACACAACACACTCACAACCTTACAAAGTCAGAAGACTAGTGTTTGTGTCTGTGCATTCTCACCTTGTCCACACAGAGCCCTCTAGACACAGCACACAACACACAACACACCCACAACCTTACAAAGTCAGAAGACTAGTGTTTGTGTCTGTGCATTCTCACCTTGTCCACACAGAGTCCTCCAGACACAACACACAACACACCCACAACCTTACAAAGTCAGAACACTAGTGTTTGTGTCTGTGCATTCTCACTTTGCCCACACAGAGCCCTCAAGACACCACACACATTCTCACCTTGTCCACACAGAGCCTCCAGACACCACACACAACACACCCACAACCTTACAAAGTCAGAACACTAGTGTTTGTGTCTGTGCATTCTCACCTTGTCCACACAGAGCCCTCCAGACACCACACACAACACACTCACAACCTTACAAAGTCAGAACACTAGTGTTTGTGTCTGTGCATTCTCACCTTGTGCACACAGAGTCCTCCAGACACCACACACAACACACTCACAACCTTACAAAGTCAGAAGACTAGTGACTGTGCCTGTGCATTCTCACCTTGTGCACACAGAGCCCTCCAGACACCACACACAACACACTCACAACCTTACAAAGTCAGAAGACTAGTGATTGTGTCTGTGCATTCTCACCTTGCCAACACAGAGCCCTCCAGACACTGCACACACCACACCCAGCACTTTGCAGATTAATGTCTTTATTCTGACCACTGATGGCACTTTGACTCCATTGAGAAAGCACTTTATTTGTGATATTCCACTTCCTGCTGCCACTGGCTGAAAATGGACATCATTAATCAACTATATATTTACGAAAACTATAATTTTCAAGTTTCACATATTTTCTTCACATTTAAACACCTGTATACATGTACTACTAGGCAAAAAAAATATTTCTTTATGAATTTCTACAGCATTATTGAGTTTAAATTTTTAATGATCAAGAATAAAGTAATTACAAAGGGCTGTATGTACTCACTGCAGCATATGCTGTCATTGTGGCCCCAACCATGACAATTCCAGCGTTAAATACGAACCAGAGAATGAATGGAACAGCCAGACAGTTATTAACGGTACATTCATCAACAACTGCAGCATGGTTAAGTCAAATATCATGTAATAATAAAATATATTACATTACAATGTAAAAATATCACAACACATCAGCATATTAAATTATACATATAATGTCGGAACAACACATCAAAATGTCAGAATATCACATCAATAGAATATAAACACATCATAATGTCAGAGTCTTACATCAAAATCTCAGATTAGCCCATCACAATCTGAAAATATCACATTATAAAGTTAAAATACTGCACCAGGATATTAAATATCAGCGTGAAACCATACATGTAGATGTAATGTCACATGGAATTGGTTATTGCAGAATGCATGTTTGCACTTAAATCAGAAAAAACTATATCACTATGGTAAAAGACAGCTTATGACCGAGGCTCTGTTCATTAAGAAAGTCACATAATTCTCTTTTAAATGCAAAAACCTGTTTGAATTTACATGGATTCGTGGCTTAATTATCTTTGTTTGAAGTGTGGAGTATTGTTCTGTGCTTCGGAGGGACTGACCAATCAGAGAGCTAGGAGATGTCAGCTGTT